>CM024760.1:40510776-41110776 GCA_014218235.1 Colocasia esculenta | reverse complement strand
TGGATGGTCCTTTATGTCTATCCATCTGTCTGCGGATGATATGCAGAACTATATCTTAACTTAGTGTCAATTACCCTTTGCAAACTTCTCCAAAAGCCGGAGGTGAATCTTGGAATTCCATACAATGGTATTATTCTTTCCACATATAATTTGGCTAGTCTGTCCACTGACCATGACATATTAACCGATAACAGTCTGTAAACTTTAGTCTGTCTACCAACAAAAACCCAAATGCCATTGTGACCTGCTGAGCTGGGCAAACCCACTATAAAATCCATAGCTATATCATCCCATTTCCATTGTGGTATGGGCAAAGGTTGCAACAAACCTCCTGGTCATTGATGTTCTGCTTTTACTTGCTGACAGACGTCACATCTTGCTATAAATTCTGTAATTTCTCTTTTCATGCTTGGCCACCAGAAAAGACCCTTCATTCCCCGATACATCTTAGTACTGCCTGGATGAATAGTATATCTTGACCTCTGGGCCTCCTCTAACACTTTCTGTCTGATTCCTGCATCAGCTAGAACATACACTCGGCCTTTTAATCCAACAACATTATCATGGCCCAAAGTTACCTCCTCCATTCTTAGAATATCTACCAAGTTCTCATCTGCTTTCTGGGCTTCAACTATCTGTCTGTAAAGAGAAGGTTCAACTGCACTATTCGCCAACACAGCTCTCTACTGATTATTTGGAACATATAAAGAATTATCTACTATTTCTTTATATAATTTTCATTCTCTGATCATAAGTTGATTCATAACAGCTTTTCTGCTCAGTGCATCTGCCACAACATTTGCTTTACCCGGATGGTATCCCAAACTGAAGTCATAATCTTTTAAATATTCCATCCATCTGCGTTGCCTTAAATTCAAATCTTTCTGTGAGAATATATATTTCAAGCTCTTATGATCTGTAAATATTTCAAATCTTTCTCCATATAAGTAATGCCGCCAGATCTTTAAAGCAAATACTACCGCTGCCAATTCTAAATCATGAGTCGAATAATTCTCTTCATGTTTCTTCAACTGCCTGGAAGCATAAGCAACCACTTTTCCATGCTGCATTAATATTTCCCCTAATCCTCTTCTGGATGCATCTATATATATCACAAAACCACCACTGCCTGAAGGAATTTCTAATATTGGTGCTGTAGTAAGCCTCTTTTTCAATTCAGCAAAGCTGTGCCTGCACTCAGAAGACCACACAAAAGAAACTCCCTTCCTAGTCAACTTGGTCATTGGGGCTACTATTTTAGAGAAATCTTGAATAAATCTTCTATAATAACCTGCAAGACCCAAAAAGCTTATGATCTCTGACACTGTTTTTGGCTCTGCCCACTTCAACACTGCTTCCACTTTCGCTGGATCCACTGCAACTCCTTCACCAGAAATCACATGACCTAAAAATTGTATCTCTTTCAGCCAGAATTGACACTTACTGAACTTAGCATATAACTGATGCTCTCTCAATGCCTGCAAGGTGATTCTTAAATAGGTTGCATACTCCTCTTCTGATGCTAAATATATCAAGATATCATCGATGAAAACTACTATAAACTGATCCAGATACGGATGAAATATTCTATTCATCAAGTTCATAAATGCTGTTGGCGCATTTGTTAACCCAAATGGCATTACTACAAATTCATAATGTCCATACCTGGTCCTGAAAGTTGACTTTTCAATGTCTTCCTCCTTAATTCTCAACTAATGATATCCTGATCTCAAATCAATCTTGGAGAACACCTTTGCTGACTGAAGCTGGTCAAACAAATCATCTATTCTTGGTAGCGGATACTTGTTCTTGATGGTAACCTTATTAACCTACTGGTAATCTATACACATCCTCAGACTACCATCCTTCTTTCTAACAAATAGCACTGGTGCACCCCATGGTGAGTGACTTGGCTTAATGAAACATTTCTCTAATAACTCCTGCAACTGCTTCTTTAACTCTTTTAATTCTGCTGGTGCCATCCTGTACGGTGCCTTTGATATTGGCATACTGCCTGGTTCTAATTCAATAGTGAAATCTACCTCTCTGCGCGGCGCTAGCCCCAGCAAATCTTCTGGGAATACATCAATAAATTCTCTAACCACTGGCACAGACTCTACAGATTTATGAGACTCAACCAGACTCACAGAAGCAAGATACGCTACACATCCTGCATTAATTAATCTTATAGCCTTGAGCGCAGAAATGATAAACTTAGAAGAATAAAAGTGCATACCTTGAAATTCAAAAGCTGTTCCATCAGGTCTACAAAATTTGACCCTCTTCTTTCTACAGTCTACCAGAGCACCATAAGCCTTTAACCAATCCATACCCAGATTCAAATCATACTCTTTTAAAGACAAAGCATACAACTTTGCCGGTAACTGATTCCCATGAATCACAATTGGAAACTCATCTAAATAACATGAAGTAAGCATAAAATCACCGGTAGGAACCTCAACCACCAATTCACACTGCCTTTCTTCTATGGGATGAGCCAGACTATCCAAGAAATCCTCAGAAATAAATGAATGAGAAGCACTTGGATCAATTAATATTCTAGCTGAGAAATCAAAGATCGGTAATATACCTTCAATGAGATTTGATGCTTCTGCCTGCGCCCTGATGATTGCCATCACCCAACCTCGACCTCCTCTCTGATAAGGGGTTCCTCTACCTCTATCTGCTGATGGCTGATATGTCTGCTACTGCTGCTGAGTCCCCCTGCCATAACCATATCCTCGAGATGGACAATCTCTGGCATAATGTCCTGGCTGACCACAAGCATAACATATGACCTCCCGAAAAGTTGCGGGTTGACCTGCGGTACTCTGCTGTGACTCCTCTGGAACCGGTGGCCTGTAGCCACGTCCCTGCTGAAAACCACCTTGCTGGAAACCCTGTTGCCTGCCTCTACCTCGTCCTCCTCCTTGGAAGAATTTCTTGATCTGCTTACCCCATTTTGCTATCTCAAACGATGATGCTCTTGAGGGTGCCTTTCCTTTGCTGACGCCCTACGACTGCTGGGGAAGTCGAAAGCTGCCCGAACCTCCCGCCTGAGACTGACTCTGCCTAGCCTGCAAAGTCCTCTCCAACACAGCTGCCCGTTGTGCCGCCTCCTCTACTGTCCTGCACATCAGTGGAGCTACTACATCCTATAACTCAGACCTCAATCCCCTAATAAAATACTCCACCATTATTACATGATAGGTCACCACATAAGAGGCATATCTACTCAATGTCATGAATCTCATCTGATACTCCAACACAGACAATCTTCCTTGCTGTAAAGTTCTAAACTGCTCCCTCCTTGCTTGCTGGATCTGTAGTGAAAAGAACGTGTCATTGAAAACCGTCAGAAACTCTGGCCAAGTAATTCCATCTTCTGTCCTTCCTGTAAAAATAGTCTGCAACTTAAGCCTCCACCATTCCTGAGCAAATCCCTCAACTGATAAATAGCAACAATGACTATGTCCTCCTACGGACACCTCATAGTCACAAATACCCTCTTGATCTCATGTATCCAATGCTCTGCGGTATCTGGGTTAGGGCCACCTGAGTAAGTAGGAGGCTCTAACCTCAGAAACCTCTCCACAAGAACTGTGGGATCCTCTGCGGTAGCTAGCCTTACTGGTACTGTAGGGTGCACAGGTACTACAGGAGGTACCTCAACTCCTACTTGGGATAAAACTGGGGCTGCTGGCACTGCCTCTTTGATAGCTGGTATTGCTGGCTGTGCGGGTCCTGGCTGATCCATCCGCATACGGATCTCCGTAAGACTTTCCCATATCCGCTCAATCATCCTCTGGGTAGGATCCTCTGGATCATTACCACCTCCTCCCCAATCTCTCTGATCTGCCATATCTGATCCTGCACAAACAATTTTCCAACCACACAATACAACACATATCAACACAAAAACCCAGGGTCAACTACCAGCAGTGGGTTTAAGTAAAGAGTTGGCTATGTAAATTTTCTATTCCTTAACATTTATATGGACCATGCTCTGATACCAACTGTGACGGACCACATCGTTCAAACCCGTTAATCTGGAAACGAGCCTGACACGACTCCGCCTCCCGCGAACGAGCCGAAGCTTTGCAAGGGATATCATTCACACATGCACGTAGAAATATAAAGGAAACAACTGAACATAAACAAAATTTCCATTCCACAAATATTTACATGAGATTTACATAGCCAGTTTCTCAACTAAAACCATAAACTAGTACAACAGAACCTGGGGCATACCCCGAGGTGTACAAAGGGAGAAAATTACACTGCTGGTGGTGGCGCAGACCCTGCTCCGCTACGGTGCGGCCTGAAACTAGAAGACGGATGGGAAGCCTCTTGCTCTCCCTCACCTAAAAGGAGTAGGGGGGTGAGCCTCGCTAGTCACTGGCTTAGTAGGAAAACTCCCCCAAAGAAACTGAGCAAACCACAACTCAAGTAACTAAGCAGGAAACTACGCTATAGCAATTTATAGAATTATCTAAGCAAGATATTAAAGTTGTAATTTACTTACCACTTGCTGACCTCAAATGTATTGCTAATAAATAAACGGAAAACCCAAACAGGTGTACGAGCTAAAGTAGGTAAATGCCAAACTCAGGTCGCGTAGCCTGGCTCGTGACACCAGCAACCAACCCGGACAAACACACAGGTCTACCTCTTAGTCTCGCAGCCACAGATGAAAGGTCCAGCTGTCGCTCCACTAAACCAAACAAGAACTGTGGAGACCAACCAAACCACCACACTTGTAGGTCACACCCTGCAGGCCCATGCCTGACACCTTTAGGGACTCTGGCCTAAACTCCCTAAAGTGAGGCATTGGAAACAAGACTAGCTGGGGTCCAGTACGTCTACTAGTGTCCGTCCCCCCAATTACGAGCGCGCTACAAGCGACTAAACAACAAACTATCACAAGTCGATGTCCCTGCCATCTTTCCCTCAGTCGGACGACAACTCTCCTCGAGAGTGAGGGTGTCCAGGAAGACGACAAGACCCTGACGGTACCACTATACTGGGACAAACCCCGAGCACACCCACGTGCCTGGCTCAAATCGGAACCTGGGGCTCCAAACTGTAGAGGTAACCACAGAGGTGCTACACTACCTGCCACGCACATGAAAACTCATGCACGCTACGCAAACCATGTGAACACACACGGGTCGCTAAAACTAGTCACACACACAACCACGTGAGCCTGCAGCTCACCATGTGAGTCGCATTCCCTAGGAGCACAACAGGTGCCAAAGCACTGCTAACCACTTCTACACACATCGGTTAATCATACCATGCATCGGTTAAACAAATACAGATACATGCATTAACATTTACATGCAAGAAGTATCCCACGGCTGAGATCGCGACAGAGGCCCAGGTCGCGTTCAGATAGCGACGCCCCGATATATCGCAACCAAGATAGCGAACGCGACATATCATCATGTCGCGATCTGATCGCGACAAGGGAGACCATCGCCTTCGCAGGCGAAAAACCCTATCCGGGTCCCCTTCGCCAGAAAACCCTAAAAACACTACCAAACATGGTTTCTAATCCATTTTTCATGCTCTTTGTGATGTCCTAGCATGCCATCTACGGTTCTTAAAGCTGTAAACACATCACACGACACACACACAGCGATTCCACGAAGAAAAAGAGTAGAATCTCCCTACTTTTATGAAGAACACAAAAACGGGCGATAACCCGGTGTTTCTCCCGCTCCACACGCGATCCTCGCGGCGAGAACATGACCAACCAAAGCCGACGAACTCGAATCGCCCAGAATCCCTCGAGCAAAACCTCCCTTGGCCGAGCAGAGCTTGTGAAAGCTCTATTCTGCCTGGGTTTCTTAAAAACACAGCTCGGTTGGGAACGCGACGTATCGCTACATCGCGACCCGCGGTCTGTCTGTCGATGTCAGCACGCCCGTGCCGCGCGCGACACGCGGCGCACATGCAAGCGATGAGCCAAAACAACGGCAACTAGAACGCAATGTCCCCGGATGTCATGATGAGAACGCAACACACCCCTCTGTCGCGTTCAAGGACAGAGAACAAACCTGCATTTTGGGCCAACCAGTCGGCCCACAACGCCCCGAAAACCTGTGAAAGCACCTGCTACTCACAATGTGGGCCACACACTAGCCACCACAACGAATATAAGATGATCCAAACAGTCGATATGCTACATTCTCGGCTTGTAGGAGGACGTTCGTTGCTCGTGGACGGCGTGACTGTGGTGCTTGGAGCGAGGAGGAGGTGGCCATGCACACAAGAAGACCGCAACGGGTTGGCTCTTCTTTTTGAGGTAGGGACCCTTGTCTTCCCCCTACTTCTACCAAACTAGGACCCCAAAACCCCTTTCTCCAAGCCAGTAGAAGTATTCTAGGAGTATGGTTTGCATGTTTGGCTTATTTATGTTTGAATTGGGGGTTGGGTTTGAGTGCTCCCTCATGCATGCATGTGAGGTTTTTGGAGTGTAGATGCATATCCTTGACATGCATGGATGTGGATGAGGGTGGTTTGAGCTTAAATCATGTGTTTACATCGTTCTACATGCTCCCCTCCCTTTGTACTCACCAGCCTTGTGTTTTAAGACATGTTTTGGAGGTCTCGGGTGTCTCTGTCTGCGGTCACGACAAGGTTCTTGTCGCGGCCAAGATCACGACGTGTCGACCCGTCACCTTCTGGTGGGAACGCGACGCCTCACCCTATTGCATTCTGGTAGTAACAGGGTGGTCGTCGCCATCATGCCTTATTTTCCTGTGGGTTGTGGGAGGTCTCGGGTGGTCACCCGGACCGCTGACTGTGGTCGCGACAATGCCCTTGTCACGACCCCAGCTCACGACAGTTTCCTTGTCGCCTTCAGACCCGAGTCACGACAGACCGGGTGTCACCTTCAGGTGGCGATAGCCCTTGTGTCGCCTTCTGTGAGAAAGCGATAGTAACCCTGTCGCCTTCTCAGACAAAGAGTGACTGGAGACCTATTGGGAGTTTCCGTTCCGCTGCGACTCTATTTCGTTGTCAATTGTGTTGTTCCCAGCACGGTTCTACACTAGTCATTCGCTCGGTGCTAGGCACTTGTGGGCTTGTCCTTTGAGAGGTTGTTACTGCTACCTGGACCCCCGGTCCCCGCGCATCTATTGAGGGAGTTATCCAGGCGGTGGGCGAGCTCAAGTTACGGACTCTGGTAGTAGGGGGGAAAATGGTGGGGATAGCGGCGTAGAATCGTTTGCAGAGCTTTCTTAGCTAAGTATGAGACGCCGAGGTGGTTTGGGCATTCTTCCGATGCAGACCAGCTAGTCCTTCTCACTACCTCACTCTACGTGGTTCCGGTACCATTTAGAGGGGCCAGGCGTGGGACCGTAGTCTTGCCAGACTACGGCAGTTGTGTGTTAGTTCCGCGTCTCATTCCGACGGGAGGTGTTAGACATGGACTGTTGGTCGAGGATAAGGCGTGTGGCGCACCTGACCGATTGACTAGTGGTAGTTGCCTTCCATGGCTACTGTCTTTATCCAGGCAGTTGTTTATTGTGTGTGTTTGCAACCTTGGGTTCATCCCAGTGCCGTGGTTTACAGGGGTTTTCGATCCCGACGTTTGTTTTAGACCGATGGTCGTGTACTTACTTTCTGCTTTCACACTTACTCTAATAGTAGAATATATTTACTTGCTTAAATTCAGTTATGAACATATATCTATTCTGCTTGTTAGAACCAGTAGGAGATTGGTAGTCCTTTCTGGGCTTCTTCGTGAAGCTCACTCCCTTTCTTTATAGGTGAGACTTCACAGTAGTACCCTCCGTGGTGGGCTGAGGAGATGGGGCCGTAGTAGACAGCATCTTCCGTGAGTAGTGTTCCATTCGTGCTTGTTTCATCACCCTCGAGGTATGCCCCTAAGGGATCTGTTATTCCCTTTTTCTTTCTGCACTTGTACTTTGTTACTTTGAGACTGTACTAGACTTGTACTATGTGTTGGATGCTTTTCCTTCACTTTTTAGTACATTTTAGTGCTTGTTGTCGCTACTTACTTCTGTTACATATCTTGTTAGACTGGTCTATTAGCCCTTCCGAGTCTTCGGGCCCGTGGGCGGCGGTGCTGGCGGTCGGATTCTTGGCGGGAGCCGAGGGTCCAGGCGTCAGAGCCGTTACAGTGGTATCAGAGCAAGGAGTCTATCAAGACTTGTAACGGAACTAAGTGACAACACAAGGTCCCATAGGAGGTACAAGTAACACTGCTAGCCATCGAGTTAATATGTTAACATGATTAATAGTTTGTGTCACAGGACATGCCTCCACGTAGATGCAAACAGGTCAGAGAGCTTATGGAGCATCCGGTCGTCACGTTGGACAAGTCAGTTGTAGCAGAGCATGCACTGGCAGATACTTAGCCTTAGCAGGTTGACCAACAGGGTGTTCCGTTGCAGCAGGGAGCACAGCAGCAGCAGTAGTACCCACCCTCGCCATTGCCAAAGGTTATGGAGCAGTGATGGAGAGCGATGTTCCAGGCCCCTTGTAGCACCCCGGAAATTTCAATTATATAAAAACTCAATTAAATGGAAATACATAATTTCCATAATATCAAGTATTTAAAACATACGTATCATTATCGTATGTGCTAAAACACATCGGAAAAATTCGTAAAAATTATAAATCAACCCTAAACATTATTACTAAATGTTCCACAAAGAAATCTATGCCAAGAAAAATCGGATTAGCCAAGTTTAAAGTGTTTCGCGACTTATTATCGTAATTCATGAATAAGTCAGAAAATCATTATCACACGTACTTGGATGAGTTAGAAAATTAAATAAAAATCATAGATTGGCTTCAAATAATATCATCTAATGACCCATCAAGAAATTTGGGTCAATAAAAAATCATTTGGACTAGGTTTATGAATTATTGTGACCGATTATCCAAATTAGGAAACAAGTCGGAAAACTGTTAACACGGAAATACGACGCAATCATAAATTGAATAAAAATGTTAAAAATGCTTCTAACAATATATAATAATGACCCAATATCATAAGGGGGCCAATGGACCACATATGGCCCAAAAATCAAATAAAGCAAGAAAATACATAGAAATTCGTAACTCTAAATAAGCTGAAATTAAAAAGAGGCTATTAGAGTTGAATTGGGATACAAACATGCATTCATGGAAACCCAAATTCATGCCTACCCATCCATGGAAGTTGCTTGATGGCCAAGACTCCCTAATGGAGGAAGAAATCATCAAAAATAGGAAACCAACATGCCAATCCCGAAACCCTTCTTTCCTAGTTACAATAGGACTCCTAAACACCATGGATGCTTAAATACTCTTCACCCAAACCCTAGGGACGAGTTTAGAACTTGCTGGGGTCATGTGGAGGAGCTCTTGGAGGCTGGAGAGTAGGAGATCAAGCATACCAAGCTTATCTTCTTCCCCCGTTCATCTGCTACGACCTGCACAAACCACCTTCTTGAAGCCAATCAAAGGTAGGCCAAACCTAAATCCCATCGTGCAAGGCTTATACCCCTGGAAAGAGGGCCAAGTCTAATTCCTAACCCAAGTGGAATGCCCAAATTCCATGCAGTATACATGGAGTATTAGGCGTTCTACAAACAGTGGTCTGAACACGGGATTTCTGAAGAACGAGACTTCATCAACTCAAAAGGTAGGTTTTCTCAGGCCAAATCTTAATATCTCCTATACCAAATGTGTAGAGCATCAAGTTAGCTTTCATTTCCCTCTGGTTTCATCGAATTTCATTGAGTATATTTTGAACTATAAGGATTTTCCCAAAGTCGTGCACTGTTAGAGCTTTTCCCGTTCTTTATATGTTGCACTTGATTCAAGACCGAATTAGAGTAAACCCACAACATGAAAGTTGTTCTCCTAGTTATCCTCTTCAAGTTTGGTGTTGAACGTTTTGTCTAAATGTCATCCTTTAGAGAGTTATAAGCGTGATAATAGGGTTGCTGCATAAAACTACGTCTCCAGGTTACCCTTGGTCTGACTTTGTGTTCCACATGATCAAAGCCTATTGAAACCATCCTTATTCTCCAATTCCGATTTACTGGAAGTACCCTTGTATGTCTTGGTTGTTTTAAAACTGGTTTCGTTATTTTTCATGCACTGTACAATTTGTTCTCTATTTCGGAAGCACCCTGTGTCAATGAATGGAAGTTCTGGACCGCAATCCAAGAACATGTCCTTGCTCTGCCAGAGTCTGGCGCAGAGCCTGTGAACACGATGGCCCGATAGGTCGCGTTCAGAGGTCTGATAGCGATAGCCGCACCATCGCTATCTGATCGCGACGAGTCGACCCGTCGCGATCGTTCTGCCTGATCTGACCTCCCTGTCGCGATGCTCACACCCTTGTGTCGCCTTCTGGTCCCGACCCGTCGCCTTCCTTACAGGAGCCTGTCGCGATCTGACCCCGAGCCTGACAACACCCTGTCGCCTTCCTTACATGACCCTATCGCGACCTGACTCCGAGCCTGACACCCATGTCGCCTTCCTTATATGCCCATGTCGCGATCTCAGGATTTTTACCTGAAACCACGTGTTTTCTTGCAAAGTTTACCGCATATACCCGAGGTCTGTTTACACATGATAAATTACTGTGTAAGTTGCCTGTCTTGGGTCTGATCATTACATAATTGTTATTTAATGGCTTAAAAGTGATTAACCCATTTAAAAGATTTAATTACATGAATGCTATTCTAAGTGCTCCTTAAATGTTATGATCCATTCATGCTTCTTGTGATTTAATCTTCCTACTATTCTTCCACGTTTAAATGATAATGGTTATCATAAAATCTTGCAAACCATGATTAGTTAAAGTGCATAGTTTATTCCATGTTATATTGTCAAGTGCTTCCTGCGAGTTTGAGACCGATGGTTTGTGAATTGAGACACGCGTACCGCACTACACACTAGCACTATTAGGTAGCCTCTTTCTTGGGAAATTGGAAACTCTCTACCGGTCATTCCGAATCGGTAGACTAGCGACCTTTTCACCAAGTGCTCCGTAAATCTCCTCTGACCATGGATTCCCACATGGCCGACGAGTTGGTTGTACCATTGAAGTTCCCTGGAGATAGCACGCACTTCCTTTCTCTTCTTGTTCTCGTGAGTGTGACTTACAAACTGGACTAAAGCCACTAATGTAAAGATTAAATGAAAGTATAAATCGTACCGTTATGCTGCCGAATTTATCTCTTGACCATTGTTATCATGAAATCATGTTCAACTACTTATTACTTGTTCCCATTTTCATCATGAACGTGACATTACACATACTTACTTATTGAAACTCTCATTGGCCATTATTAATGATTGTGGATATCTACATTTAAAAATTTACATGAGATGCTGACAGGGCACGGCATGTGTCCAAGGGCTCCAATCTAGCCCCAATGATGGCGAGTCATAGATATACTGTTAACCATGAGGTATAATGATTACTGGCGTTGCATCTGCGCTGGGAGTACTTTCTTGCTTGTTGAATCATAGATACAATACCATATACATGTGTCCTAGTGTGCATTCTTGGTGGATCTTTCCTTGGTGTACATTAGAGTCTACATGCCTGATTAGTGTTACTTGAACGTGCTCGTACATTCTTGCTTGCTTGCTTGCATGATATGGCCATCCTGCATTTAATGCAATTATGATATCTTGCGTTCTTGACATCAATTGAAATCTTGCGTGCTTGTATAAAGTGATCTATTGCTAGTTCTATCTTGTCATCTTGTTCACAAATCTTGTTCTATCATAATCACTCTCTCTAGCTTGTTTTATATATCATGTTTTAACGAGTTTTATTCGTACTTGCATATCATTCATCGTACTTGCCTAGTTCTAAAATGTTAATCACTTATATCATTGCCTGCACATTGAGATATAAATCCTACTGGGCTAGTTTGCTCATTCCCCTACTTTTACCCAATCTAGGTGACTATGAAGTCCAAGAGGAAGAGCAAGTCGAGGATGGGAATGCGTCCGAGTGATGAGCGTTCCAATTATGAGTCTATCTATAGTTAGTTATTTTGAGTGTTAGAACAATGTAGTAGGAAGTGAGGATTAAATGTACTTTCCCTTTTATTGAGTCTTAGTCCTGTACTAGTTTCCATTTGAATACAATTTATAATTGAGTTCACATTTGGGCCCCATTATGATGTTGTGTTGATACACATTTACTGCGCGCTAGCTAGAGGCTTATCTGCCGACTGTCCACGTCTCGAAATATCGACTCGATTTAATTAACAATATCCGCTGCGTAATTCTCTGGACGTGACGGTTTAATGGTATCAGAGCCTAGGAATACCAAATAGGATATGTCTCAAGAATAGGAGATACCTATGGAACCTAGGTCATGAAAATTAAATACAGTACCTGGTGAGAATGGGTAGAGACTGGGAATATGTTAGAAAGAATTAAACACTCATACCCATTGACTCTTATAATGTATCAAGAGACATTAATGGGTTTCCATCCTTTCTCAGGAACCCTCATAACACTCTCACTCAACTGCAATGGCTCGCAACCAGTGGCAAGCTATGCAAGACACTGTGGCTGGACTTACTCAGGCCCTACAAAATGTAGTTCAGGCTGGAAATCAAGCGAGAGCTGCAAGGAATGGAGCCGGTGATCTGCACCGGAATTTTAGGAGTTTTAACCCCCCTCGTTTCTCTGGGTCCCCTGACCCAGATGATGCAGAGAATTGGCAAGAGGAGATAGAAAGGATTTTTCAGGTGATGCAATGCACTAATAGGGAGAAGGTGGTGCTGGCCACTTTCCAATTAACTAAAGATGCTCGAGCATGGTGGAAGGCCACCTCGGCCCACCTGCCAAATGTAGCTGAACTAGAGTGGGCTGGATTCCTAGAGATATTCCGAGGAAAGTATTTCTCTGAGAGAGTCAAGGAGAAGAAGGCAGCGGAGTTTGCCGCACTGAAGCAGAAAGGAATGACCATGGCTGAGTATGAGGCTCAGTTCGCGCGTCTAGCTTCATTGAAAAACTCGGACCACACAACATCCTAACCTACACTGAGATGGTCCAAAGAGCTCAACTGGTATAAGACACTATGGCCAAAGTAGAAGGCATGAGAGGAAAGGATGTAACAAAGTCAACTTATATAAAGAACGAGGTATCTCATACCACTGTGACTGTAAACCCAGGGACCGACGGTAACAAGAGAAGGAATGGAGGTAATGAGATCTATAATAACAAGAAGGTCAAGGTGGAAGAACAACCAGTTAAGGAAAATTGCAAATTTTGTGATAAGCCTGGACACAGAGCCGAAGAGTGCTGGAAGAAGGCAGGAGCTTGCCTGCGATGCGGGAGTCGCGACCACCTCCTTTCCAACTGTCCCATGCTAAAAGACCAAGCTGGAAGGAACCAAGGAGTGGTAAAACATCAAGGACGGGTGAATGCAGTAACGCAAGCGGAGCTCCCGAAAGGAGGTATAATTGTTAAACCCCTAGACTGAACTTATGATGTTTTCTTAGTGGGAGAGATCATTAAGGAGAAATTAGAAATGAATAATCTAGTAATTATACCATAGTTCACCTGGTGGAGTAAGATGGAGTTATAGCAACCGTGAAAGGAAAACAGGAGTGGAAGAAACCAAATGAATAGTACGGGTGATCATAGGTGCGGATGTTGAACTAGCATCCACGATTTGGAAACAAGTTATAGGATATAAATCCGAAACGAGTTCCATAATCATAACTATCAAAAGCCAATTAATGATCCATGAATTTGGGGACCAAATTCTCTTAAGTGGGGAAGGGTGTAGCACCCCGGAAATTTCAATTATATAAAAACTCAATTAAATGGAAATAAATAATTTCCATAATATCAAGTATTTAAAACACACGTATCATTATCGTATGTGCTAAAACACATCGCAAAATTCTGTAAAAATTATAAATCAACCCTAAACATTATTACTAAATGTTCCACAAAGAAATCTATGCCAAGAAAAATTGGATTAGCCAAGTTTAAAGTGTTTCGCGACTTATTATCGTAATTCATGAATAAGTCGGAAAATCATTATCACACGTACTTGGATGAGTTAGAAAATTAAATAAAAATCATAAATTGGCTTCAAATAATATCATCTAATGACCCATCAAGAAATTTGGGTCAATAAAAAATCATTTGGACTAGGTTTATGAATTATTGTGACCGATTATCCAAATTAGGAAACAAGTCGGAAAACCGTTAACACGGAAATACGACGCAATCATAAATTAAATAAAAATGTTAGAAATGCTTCTAACAATATATAATAATGACCCAATATCATAAGTGGCCAATGGACCACATATGGCCCAAAAATCAAATAAAGCAAGAAAATACATAGAAATTCGTAACTCTAAATAAGCTGAAATTAAAAAGAGGCTATTAGAGTTGAATTGGGATACAAACATGCATTCATGGCAACCCAAATTCGTGCCTACCCATCCATGGAAGTTTCTTGATGGCCAAGACTCCCTAATGGAGGAAGAAATCATCAAAAATAGGAAACCAACATGCCAATCCCGAAACCCTTCTTTCCTAGTTACAATAGGACTCCTAAACACCATGGATGCTTAAATACTGTTCACCCAAACCCTAGGGATGAGTTTAGAACTTGCTGGGGTCGTGTGGAGGAGCTCTTGGAGGCTGGAGAGTAGGAGATCAAGCATACCAAGCTCATCTTCTTCCCCCGTTCATCTGCTACGACTTGCACAAACCACCTTCTTGAAGCCAATCAAAGGTAGGTCAAACCTAAATCCCATCGTGCAAGGCTTATACCCCTGGAAAGAGGGCCAAGTCTACTTCCTAACCCAAGTGGAATGCCCAAATTCCATGCAGTATACACTGAGTATTAGGCGTTCTACAAACAGTGGTCTAAACACGGGATTTCTGAAGAATGAGACTTCATCAACTCAAAAGGTAGATTTTCTCGGGCCAAATATTAATATCTCCTATACCAAATGTGTAGAGCATCAAGTTAGCTTTCATTGCCCTCTGGTTTCATCGAATTTCATTGAGTAGATTTTGAACTATAAGTGTTTTCCCAAAGTCGTGCACTATTAGGGCTTTTCCTGTTCTTTATATGTTGCACTTGATTCAAGACCGAATTAGAGTAAACCCACAACATGAAAGTTGTTCTCCTATTTTTCTCTTCAAGTTTTGTGTTGAACGTTTTGTCTAAATGTCATCCGTTAGAGAGTTATAAGCATGATAATAGGGTTGCTGCATAAAACTATGTCTGCAGGTTACCCTTGGTCTGACTTTGTGTTCCACATGATCAAAGCCTATCGAAACCATCCTTATTTTCCAATTCCGATTTACTGGAAGTACCCTTGTATGTCTTGGTTGTTTTAAAACTGGTTTCATTATTTTTCATGCACTGTACAATTTGTTTTCTATTTCGGAAGCACCCTGTGTCAATGAATGGAAGTTCTGGACCGCAATCCAAGAACATGTCCTTGCTCTGCCAGAGTCTGGCGCAGAGCCTGTGAACGCGACGGCCCGATAGCTCGCGTTCAGAGGTCTGATAGCAACAGCCGCACCATCGCTATCTGATCGCGACGAGTCAACCCGTCGCGATCGTTCTGTCGGATCTGACCGCCCTGTCGCGATGCTCACACCCCTGTGTCACCTTCTGGTCCCGACCCGTCGCCTTCCTTATAGGAGCCTGTCGCGATCTGACCCCGAGCTTGAAAACACCATGTCGCCTTCCTTACATGACTCTGTCGTGACCTGACTCCGAGCCTGACACCCATGTCGCCTTCCTTATATGCCCATGTCGCGATCTCAGGATTTTTACCTGAAACCACGTGTTTTCTTGCAAAGTTTACCGCATATACCCGAGGTCTGTTTAAACGTGATAAATTACTGTGTAAGTTGTCTGTCTTGGGTCTGATCATTACATGATTGTTATTTAATGGCTTAAAAGTGATTAACCCATTTAAAAGCTTTAATTACATGAATGCTATTCTAAGTACTCCTTAAATGTTATGATCCATTCATGCTTCTTGTGATTTAATCTTCCTACTGTTCTTCCACGTTTAAATGATAATGGTTATCATAAAATCTTGCAAACCATGATTAGTTAAAGTGCATAGTTTATTCCATGTTATATTGTCAAGTGCTTCCTGCGAGTTTGAGACCGATGGTTTGTGAATTGAGACACGTGTACCGCACTACACACTAGCACTATTAGGTAGCCTCTTTCTTGGGAAATTAGAACCTCTCTACCGGTCATTCCGAATCGATAGACTAGCGACCTTTTCAACAAGGCCTCCGTAAATCTCCTCTGACCATGGATTCCCACATGGCCGACGAGTTGGTTGTACCATTGAAGTTCCCTGGAGATAGCACGCACTTCCTTTCTCTTCTTGTTCTCGTGAGTGTGACTTACAAACTAGACTAAAGCCACTAATGTAAAGATTAAACGAAAGTATAAATCGTACCGTTATGCTGCCGAATTTATCTCTTGACCATTGTTATCATGAAATCATGTTCAACTACTTATTACTTGTTCCCATCTTCATCATGAACATGGCATTACACATGCTTACTTATTGAAACTCACATTGGCCATTATTAATGATTGTGGGTATCTACATTTAAAAATTTACAAGAGATGTTGACAGGGCACGGCGTGTGTCCAAGGGCTCCAATCTAGCCCCAATGATGGCGAGTCATAGATATACTGTTAACCATGAGGTATAATGATTACTGGCGTTGCATCTGCGCTGGGAGTACTTTCTTGCTTGTTGAATCATAGATACAATACCACATACATGTGTCCTAGTGTGCATTCTTGGTGGATCTTTCCTTGGTGTACATTAGAGTCTACATGCCTGATTAGTGTTACTTGAACGTGCTCATACATTCTTGCTTGCTTGCTTGCATGATATGGCCATCCTGCATTTAATGCAATTATTGATATCTTGCGTTCTTGACATCAATTGAAATCTTGCGTGCTTGTATAAAGTGATCTATTGCTAGTTCTATCTTGTCATCTTGTTCACAAATCTTGTTCTATCATAATCACTCTCTCTAGCTTGTTTTATATATCATGTTTTAACGAGTTTTATTCGTACTTGCATATCATTCATCGTACTTTCCTAGTTCTAAAATGTTAATCACTTATATCATTGCCCGCACATTGAGATATAAATCCTACTGGGCTAGTTTGCTCATTCCCCTACTTTTACCCAATCTAGGTGACTATGAAGTCCAAGAGGAAGAGCAAATCGAGGATGGGAATGCGTCCGAGTGATGAGCGTTCCAATTATGAGTCTAGCTATAGTTAGTTGTTTTGAGTGTTAGAACAATGTAGTAGGAAGTGAGGATTAAATGTACTTTCCCTTTTATTGAGTCTTAGTCATGTACTAGTTTCCATTTGAATACAATTTATAATTGAGTTCACATTTGGGCCCCATTATGATGTTGTGTTGATACGCATTTACTGCGCGCTAGAGGCTTATCTGCCGACTGTCCACGTCTCGAAATATTGACTCGATTTAATTAACAATATCCGCTGCGTAATTCTTGGGACGTGACACCCCTTGGCAGTACCAGCAGATGCCAGCAGGAGGTCAGCAGTTTGCAGGGATGGCAGCAGAGGAGCAGCCACCAGCGACTCCATAGGCAGCACCCGTTCAGCCAAAGGTACCATCTGTGGTACGGCAGCAGGCTCCAGTAGTGGCAACAGCACCAGAGGACCGCATAGCACTTCTAAAGAGGTTCCTTCATTTTCAGCCTCCGACGTTTTACGGCGACTATGATCCAGACCGAGCAGAGAGTTGAGTCCATGAGCTCGAGCGTACTTTCTAGACCATGGACTATGCAGAGCAGGATCAAGTTCAACTGACAGTTTATCAACTGAAGGGGTCAACCCACGAGTGGTGGGGGACAGTGAGGCAGACCAATTTTTAGGGCAGGAGGCTGGACCAGATAGCTTGGGTGCAGTTTCTGGAGGTCTTTCATGGAAAGTACTTCCCAGACTATGCACATCGTGAAAGGAGGGATCAGTTCAACAAGTTGATGCAGAGAGAGCTGACTGTGGCGCAGTACCACCAGAGGTTCATACAGCTTTTGCGCCACGTTCCCCATATAGCCACTAGTGAGCAGGCTCACACTAAGCATTTCATTAGTGGGTTACGCTCGAAGTTGAGGTGGGCCATGGCTGGCCACCTCTGCGACACTTTGGCATTGGCAGTGGCCAAGGCTACCGCCTTGGAGAGGAAGTGTCAGTTCCAGCCACAGCGGGCTGAAGGTTCAGTGAGGTCTACCCCGTACCAGCGTCCTTCGGGCAACTGAGAGAGTGTGTCATCTTCTTCTTCTTCGGGCACAGGCTGTGTTGTCTTGACCTCGAAGTTGAAGTACACGTAACAGGCACCGCAGGCTCAGTACCCTCCACCCCAGCAGGCGCAGTGTCAGCAATAGCACCAGGGATAGTTTCAACCACTTCAGCATCACCAGCAGCACTAGCAATAGCCTCAGCGAGGACGTGGTCGCAGTCGGCTGATGAACATCACTAGAGAGGAGGAGGAGGCGTCTAATTTGGTCGTCGGTACAATTCCTATCCTTGGTAGAGTTGCATGTGTTTTGATTGATCCTGGTGCTACACATTGTTTTGCTTCAAAGGAATTCTTTGGTTCCCTTACTGTGTTTGCTCTGGAGCAAATCTATGACCTAGCTGTTGAGCTTCCGATGGGTGACTACGTGCGTACTCCGGGTTACCTAGAGGGTGTCACCGTCGAGGTACAGGGCCACCTTCTACCAGCCAGACTATTTGCCTTACAGATCCATGACTTTGATGCCATCCTTGGCATGGATTGGTTGGAGGCACATTCTACGTTGGTGGATTGTCAGCGGAAGACCGTGCGGTTCGAGATACCTGGAGCACCTTTACTTTGCTTCCGAGGTACCCGGTCTACCCGCCGACCCTTCATTTCCTTCTGTAGAGCTCGGTGCCTGATCCGAGATGGTTGTGTAGCTTACCTTGCTTCTGTGAGTTTCTCGAATTCTGGCGAGCTATCTGTTTCAAATGTACCCGTTGTTTGTGATTTTTCTGACGTGTTTTCGGAGGATCTACCTAGTTTACCGCTGGAGTGGGAGGTAGATTTCTCCATGAGTTGTTTCCTGGGATGATGCCTATGTCTAAGGCACCATACCAAATGGCGTCAGCGAAGCTATAGGAGTTGAAGTGCCTACTCGATGGGTTACTCGAGAAGGGCTTCATTCGTCCGAGCCGTTCGCCTTAGGGTGCGCCTGTGTTGTTTGTAAGGAAGAAGGATGGCAGTATCAGGATGTGCATCGATTATCGGCAATTGAACCAGGTTATAGTAAAAAAAAAAAAAAAAAAATCGTTGCCCATGATCGGTGACTTGTTGGACTAGTTGCAGTCAACTTCAATGTTCTCGAAGATTGACTTGAGATCAGGCTACTACCAGTTGAGGATCTGAGAGCTAGATATTGCCAGATCAGCCTTCCGTACCCACTACGACCACTTTGAGTTTGTCGTGATGTCTTTTGGGCTCATGAATGCACCAGAACCTTCATGGAGATGATGCACAGTGTGTTCTGAGAGTACCTAGACAGGTTTATGGTAGTGTTCGTGGACGACATCTTGGTGTACTTAGCGACGGCAGCGGAGCACGAGGTACACTTGAGGCTAGTGTTAGAAGCACTGAGGAGTCACCAACTTTATGCCAAATTCAGCAAATGTGAATTTTGGCTGAAGGAGGTGCACTTCCTTGGTCACGTGGTTTCAGGTGTAGGAGTGGCGGTGGACCCCGCCAAGGTCGAGGCAATGGTTTCGTGGGGCCAGCCCACTACAGTTGCAGAGGTGCATAATTTTCTGAGGTTGGCAGGTTACTACATGAGGTTTGTGAAGGACTTTGCCAGAGCTGCTGAGCCGTTGACGAGGTTGACCAGGCGAGAGACTAGGTTCATGTGGACAGTAGAGTGTAAGCAGAGTTTCCAAGAGCTGAAGAGCAGGTTGATTTCAGCTCCGATCCTTGTTGTACCATCTGGTAGTGGTGGTTTTGTTGTCTACACCGACACTTTGGGGACTGGTCTTGGTGCCGTGTTGATGCAACATGGGAGGGTAGTCGCATATGCTTCTTGGCAGCTGAAGAAGAATGAGCAGAACTACCCAACACATGACTTGGAGCTTGCAGCGATCGTGTTTGCCTTGAGGTTGTGAAGACATTATTTGTACAGAGAGGTGTTTGAGGTGTTCACAGACCACAGGAGTATGCAGTATGTCTTCACGCAAAGAGATCTGAACCTCAAGCAATGCAGGTGGGTCGAGTACCTGAAGGACTACGACTTTACTCTTTCCTATCACCCAGGAAAGGCTAATGTCGTAGCAGACACTTTGAGCAGGAGAACCCACTTGAGTTCTTTGTTGGTTAGACACTGGAGGTTGTTAGAGGACGCCGCTCGAGGGGGGGGGTTATCCATCGAGACTCAGAGACAGAGTAGTGTTGACCAATTTGATAGTTCATCCAATCATATATCAGTAGGTGATAGAGGCTCAGAGTGCAGATGCAGAGTTAGCAGACATTTTACAGATGCTAGAGATTAAGCTAGATGAGGACAGTGAGGTCAGGTTTAGAGGCAGGCTGTACGTTCTAGTAGACGTCAGGTAGGAGCTATTGGCTAAGGCACATAGATCGAGGTACTCTATTCATCCTGGTTCCACCAAGATGTACCATGACTTAAGGGGACTCTTTTGGTGGCCTGGGATGAAGAGAGATATTGTTGAGTTTGTCGCTTGTTGCCTTACCTGTCAGTGTTGGGTTATGACATGTGCTTAAATGTTTTTGATGATGAGTAACGTAATTGATGTCGTGTGAATGGTTGGAACATGATGACAATGACAAAGACATGAAAGAAACAATCACATGATAACATGTTTTTATTGATCACCTATGCATTCATTTTATCTCACTTAGAATGTTTCTCAATGTAGGTGTGACTGCATACAAGTCAAGCAACAAGAACCAAGTGAAAAAGAATAAGAAATGAACTTCAAGTGACTACCTGTCGACAACCAGAAATGTACATGTCGACAGATGGACCATCCAGCAACAATCAAGCTACTGGAAGCTCAATTGGAGCAGTAGCTGTCGACAGCCACCAATCGCCTGTCGACATCTAAGGACTTCCAGCAACATCATGGTTCTGGAAACCAAAAGTCTGCAATAGCTGTCGACAGCCATGAAGTGCATGTCGACAGATGAAGAGAAACTCAGATCTGATGGTCAGGATATGATCTGTATTGGGGTGATCCCTTCGAGCACGACTCTCCATACTTGGACACCCATATATATAGATCATATGAAGGTATTTTCGCAGTAAGAAGCCACCATACCAAAACCCTAAGCAAAACCCAAGAGAAAGGCTTCTCCCTCCTGCTCTGCTTCAACCCTCCATTCTGTTCGTGGAAGATCCATCTCACGAGCGGAGTTGGAGCCTGTTCATTCTCGGTTCAAGCTTCGTCTTCATCACGTGGTCGTCAACAATGTGAAGTTTGAAGTATTCTGGACGAACTCACTGAAGAGTTCACATCTTGGATTTGATCCTCAACTCAGAACTCTTCTTCTGTTCTACTTTTCATATCTCTATGTGTGTGGTAGTGGTTCAAGCGACCCTTGTGCTTGATCCACGTGTGGATTGTTGTTCTGATTGCTTGTTTGCATCAGACAACATGGGTGTGTGTGTTGTAGAGTTGAACTCGCTCATAAGCAGTCGTTCTGCGTGTGTGTGTGGACAGTGGACGTAGGATACACAAGTTGTGTACTCTGAACCACCTTAAATCTTCGTGTCCTATGGTTTGAACGTTTCACGATAGATGTTTGGTAGGCACGTTGATTACTCACACGCTAGATAGGTTGTTGTTCGTTCTACTCACAATAAGCACACACATCATAGTTCAAATTCTATATAAATTTGTTTAAGTTTTTGAAAAGTCAGCGTTGGATCAAAAAGAAGGCCATAGTGTTTCTAATTGGTAGTAATCTATTCAACCCCCCTTCTAGATTACTGTTTAAGATAATTCCGCATATCTTTCAATTGGTATCAGAGCAAGGTTTCTCCGATTTACTGCTTTAATAGCTTGATCTTACGATCAGGAGAAATTCGATCTCATGGAAACTAACAAGGGGTTTATTGCTGAAGGACACTCAGTGTCCAGCCACCCTTCTTTGATGGCACTGACTATCCGTATTGGAAAATCGTATGCAGGTTTTTCTAAGAGCTCAAGACTACGAGCTGTGGAAAATCGTCAGCAAGGGAGCATATGAGTTGCCCGCTGACAAAGATACCTGGACTCGAGAATAGATTCGAAAAGGTACCTTGAATTGGAGCGCATTGAACATGATGCAGTGCACCGTGCATCCCAAGGAGTTTTCAAGAGTCTCCACATGTAACTCAGTAAAAGAAATGTGGGACAAGCTTGAGCTCATTTACGAAGGTACGTCTGAGGTAAGGGAAACCAAAGCAAGCATGCTAGTATCTGAATATGAGATGTTTAAAATGAAAATTGAAGAAACCATTTCAGATATGTTTGCTAGATTCATGCTAATAATAAATGGGTTGAAAGGTCTTAAAAAGGAGTACTCATAAAGTGACTTAGTTAGGAAGATACTTCGGTCTCTTCCATCCTCTTGGCATACTAAGGCTACTGTCATTGAGGATTCTAAAGACCTTTCCACAATGAAATTGGATGAACTAATTGGATCTCTGATGACGTATGAAATAAATCTGAAAAGAAAAGAAACTAAGGTAATTCCTAGGAAATCCATTGCTTTAAAAGCCTCTAACATTCTTCAAGTTCTAAGAAAGAGGCACAACAGGAAAGTGATGAATCTGAATCGTCTAATGATAGTGAGAATGATGAGATGGCCATGCTCACTAGATAGTTCAAAAAATTCCTCTGGTTCAAAAAGAAAAGCTCAGGTAACTCCAAAACTTTTCCAAAGAAAGATTTTACAAATAAGCTTGAGTCTAATAAGAAATCTAACATGATTGTATGCTATGAGTGCAAGAAACCAAGGCACATGAGAGGTGCATGCTCAGAGCTCAAGAAGAAGCTAAAAAAGGACAAATTCACCTTCAAGAAATCCAAGGCAATGATGGCGACTTAGAGTGATGAAGATGAAGACGACAATGCTCAAGGAAGCTCTGGAGATGAAGAAATTCAGTGTTTAATGGCAAGGAGTGAAGACTCAAATGAGGTAAACTCTTCCTTTGAAAACTATATAGTTGATGAATGGGAAGAGACATACACTTTGCTTTTTGAAAAATTTTGTGAATTCAAGTCTGAAAATAAAGCACTGAAAAAGAAACTCACTAATCTTGTGTCTAGCACAAACACTGATGAACAACTTGCAATCATGTCTAAAGAAATTGAATTGCTGAAAATTGAACAGAAAGGCCACTATGAAGAAATGGATTGCATGAAAGAAAAATTGCAAGAAAATGAAAAGGAAAAACAAAGTCTAATCAATTCTCTTGAAAAACTTCAACATGAAAATCAAGATATTCAGAAAAAGTTAGAACAAGCTGAAAAGGAATTAAAAGGAAAATCTGAAGATCTTTCAAGATTTGTAAAAGGAAAGCAAAATCTTGATGCAGTTTTGGGAATTAATGCCAATGTAACAAGACACGGGCTTGGGTTTCAACCGGAAAAACAAAAGAAAATTGGAGGGAAATTGATTACATCTTTTGTTGATCATGGTCCAAGTACAAGTAAACAAGTTCCACCCAAGAGCAAGAATGCTCAGGCTAAAGGTAAACAATCTCAAAACAATCAAAAGACCTCTTCTGTTCAACAAGCCTGGAAGTATACTCAAAAGGGAAAACCATCCAGGCAACAAAAAGGAAAAATGCAAACACAAGTTCGACATATCAACAAAAGAAATGTTTTGCGTAAAACTTCATCATGCAATGTCTGTAAAAAACTTGGCCACACTGAAAAACAATACTGGAATAATTTGAACAAATTGAAATGCAAACAAGTTTGGATTCCAAAGTATTTACTTTTTGGCATGAATAAAAAGTTTGGACCCAAAGTAATTTGGGTACCAAGACCTCTTGTTTGATCCATCTATGCAGGAATGCCTAGCAGCCCAAAATCAAAACAAATGGTACTTGGATAGTGGCTGCTCGAGGCACATGACAGGAGATAAAGATAAATTTTGTTTGTTGTTGGAAAAAGATGGAGGTCAAGTTGTATTTGGAGGTAGCAATAAAGGTCAAATAATTAGCACAGGTAAGGTAGGTAAGTATGCTTCCAACTCAATAGATAATGTGCTCTTAGTTGATGGTTTGAATCACAATCTCCTGAGCATTAGTCAATTGTGTGATTACATCACTGAGAAGAGAATTGGGATTGTGCAAAATTCAATGAATCCAATACCAAATTGCGGAGTAAATAATCCTTGTGTGTAATGACTATGAGGTATATCAAATGGTGACATGTGGAAGAACAAGTTATGCTTGTTTGGAAACTATCATTTGTTGGGTTCTCATGTTGAGAAGAATGAGCTCACATTCTAATTAATCAATACAACATGTTTTTGATGATGAACATTGATGTGCAATGATGTACAATGCAAACAAGTGATAAACAATGTGAATTGAGTTTTAAATGCATGAGATCTTCAAACAATAACTTGTCATAACAACTTGGTACAATGCTTGATTTTATGCTCATAATATCTCACTAATTATGTTTACTTTTGTAGGAGATATACCATGCAAGACATGTGCTAAAAACAAGTTTGAAAGATCAAGAAAAAGTCAAAAGACAAGGTACCTGTCGACAGCAAGCAAGGACCTGTCAACAGATGCAACCAGTTCGAAGATCAAAAGCTCTGGAAGGCCCGCGCCTGTCGACAGCAGCAGACCACCTGTCGACAGATGCACACAGTCAGAGCCTTCAGCCTTCTGGTTCTTCACAAATTGTCTACGCCTGTCGACAGCAGGTGCAAGACCTGTCGACAGACGAACGAAAAACACATTACGGGAAGTTTTGCAAGTTGCCAAACTTAGTGTTTTTATGGAGTATGACTCTCCATATGTTAACACTCATATATAAGAAACCTTTTGCAACAAATCTCGTACACAAGCAGCCTCCTTTAAAGAACCCTAAAGAGCTCTCCAGAAAACCTCTGTTCTGCTGCTTTGCTTCAACCTACCGCCCAGAACCAAGAACGGAAGACTTTTGCAGCAGAAGGTGAAGTCCGGACGTCTTGGATTCAAGCATCTACATCAATATCTGATCTCAAAGTCGAAGCTTGGACTCCAGGAGGACGTTCAGAAGAAGAGTTTGCTTATTGGATTTGTTCTTTAACTCTCAAACTCTTCCCTGTTCTTTCTATTCCATACTTGTGTGTGTGTGTGGTGTTTCAAGCGGTTGTTGTGCTTGATACAAATGTGTATGTGTTAATCTGATCGTGAGTTCACATCAGATAAACACGTGTGTGAGTTGTAGTTCGTGAACTAGCTCATAAGCAGGTGATTCTATGTGTGTGTGTGGCCCGTGGATGTAGGATACACGAGTTGTGTACTCCGAACCATGTAAAATCTGTGTCTCGTGGTTTGCACGAATTTGCGTTAGATGTTTGGTAGGCACGACACATTTATACACGTTTGAGTACTTTCTTATCCATCTATCAATCACTCACACACATCCACACATAGTCTGATCATTGCTAACACTTTAATTGTCTGTGCTATTGCAAAAAGAGGGCGTTAAGCTTTTAAATTGTCCGTAATCTATTCAACCCCCCCTTCTAGATTACCATTTAGGGAATTCCGCATCTCTTCATCATTATGCGTGAGTAAACATACTCCGCCAAGTATCCATACTCTACTTATACATAAAGGTCATTAACTCCATAATAAAGTATTTGGTTTCTTTTAATTTTGTCACATGCATCTCCTTAAAAATAAAAATAAATAAATAAATAAAAATAAAAATAAATTTTTGGTGCTCACATGCTTATGGATGTTCTTTTGTGTGCAAATGCTTGGTATGGATGTATATATTCCTGATTGATTCACTTGAATGTGAGTCATCACATGCACACACTATGGGGGAGTAAGTTTAGGCTAAGTGAGTGAAATTCTTATGGGTAACCCTTCATACTCAATGTGTCATAATCCCTCCCTTAATTAAGTCAAATTTCTCTCAATCCCAAGCCTTTAAACTGACTTTTTCAAGTCCCTGTCGACAGCCACAATCCTATCTGTCGACAGCCAAGCGTTTCCAGAACCCAGTTTCTGAAGAAATTCAGTAGCTGTCGACAGCCCCACTCTACCTGTCGACAGATGGCCTCTCCCAGAACCTCCATTCTTCTGGAATTCAGTACCTGTCAACAGGCACATTCTTACTGTCGATAGATACACCTCTTCTGTCAATTCTTCATCTTTGCTCATCCATTCTTCATGAGTATGTTTCTATTACTGATGCAAGGGGAGAATTAAGAATAAATATTCATTACAACCTTTCATACTCACATAGTATCAAAGACATTTAGTTATTCACAATGATTTTGAAATAATATTTTGTGCTTAAGTCTAGGTTGTATCATCTAGAAAACATTGAACAAATCTAATGATTTTACCCTAACTCACTTGAATAACTCCCTTGTGGGTGATCATGTTTCTAAAGTGGATTGACAAGTAAGAAGGTTATTGAACTTAATGATTTTACATTGGCCTTTGACTTTAAATAACCTTTGACCTTGATTTTAAAATTCAAACATGATAAAGGGAGAAAAGCTACCTATTTCAAAACTCAAAAGATCCAACAAAATTTATATGCAAGGGATAAAAGCAGAGCAATGATGAAAATCACTGAGTAACCGGGGACATGGGCATCACAAATGTCTATCTTCGCGTCAAAAAGTTCTTTCATTATCTCTGATAATGGTATAATAGTCACTAACACTGAGTAACTGGGGGTAAGAGCATCACAAATGTCTACCTTCACGTCAAAAGGTGGAAGTGATACTAATTACCACTTTTCCCACATTAACTTGACAAAAGGAATAATTCAATGTAAGAAATAGAGTGTAGCCTCCATGTTTTTAAATCAAGGACGATATGTTGTTTATTGTTAATCGCTCATGTAGACATTACTTTCAAGTACCAACTGAACATCACCCCCAAAGGAACATGTTTTTCTACAACGGTTTTATTCAAAGGGGTTATCTTATTTTCATATATATGTTTTTGAACGATGTCTTCTAAATGCTACAACTTGAGATTCCCGGAGTATTATCTCTTAACCATTGTAGAATTTTTATGTGTCTTAATACTAGTGTTTATGACACTTTGTAGTGGGTATAAATCTATTCTCAACCTTGGAATCCCTTTTGAACACTCATTCTCCACTCAAATCTTTCACAATTCAGTTCTAGGGTCAAGTAGTTCTTTGCTTCATTTCTTTCCCCTTCTCTTGAGTCAGTAATTTGTGTCAGTCATGTCATTTCCCTTCTTTTGCGTTTATTTTTTTCATGTACTGGATGTCTTTTTGTAACTGTGTGTGCTTATTGCTCAATGAATGAAACCACAGTTTCTCGCTTTATTCTTGTCAATGTGTGCATGAAATGTCTTTTTGGATGTTGTCAAAAGGGGGAGAAACATCAATTGCATCAATTGTAACTCTGTTAATTTTGTCATCATCAAAAAGGGGGAGAATGTTGGGTTATGACATGTGCTTAAATATTTTTGATGATGAGTAACGTAATTGATGTCGTGTGAATGGTTGAAACATAATGACAATGACAAAGACATGAAAGAAACAATCACATGATAACATGCTTTTATTGATCACCTATGCATTCATTTTATCTCACTTAGAATGTTTCTCAATGTAGGTGTGAATGCATACAAGTCAAGCAACAAGAACCAAGTGAAAAGAACAAGAAATGAACTTCAAGTGACTACCTGTCGACAACCAGGAATGTACCTTTCGACAGATGGACCATCCAGCAACAATCAAGCTACTGAAAGCTCAATTGGAGCAGTAGTTGTCGACAGATACAATGTACCTGTCGACAGCCACCAATCGTCTGTCGATAGCTAAGGACTTCCAACAACATCATGTGTCACGCCCCGACGCGAAATATTAGAACGCGAGGCAGTTGCAAGTAAACGGGTATAGAGCAAGTACTAGATATCAAAGTATTGCATAATGAATAATACTAAAGATAATCCTTCTCATTAATAACTTTCAAATGTCTAGTTACAACCACAAATATCAGAGTCATTCTATAGGGCCCAATTACATTGAAATAAAAGCAAAAGAGTAACTATGACTCTAACATATTGCTAGAACACTAGGGTACTCGTGACGTCACTCCTGGTCATTCTCGTCCTCTTGAGTGTATGTGTCATCCTCAGTCTCACCTGAGAACACAACGACAAATAACGCAGGGTGAGCGATAACACCCAGTAGGACTTAGTGTTGCCCAGTTGACGAGCCCAGAGGGGGGGGTGAATGGGTCTTTTAAAATTAATCTATTAATACCTGTAAATCAAAAACATTCACACAACAACGTTCTTCGATAGAGGTTAGTAGCAGTTAGTTCGAAAGGCAATCACACAAGGAAAACAATCACACAACACAAGAATTATCCTGGTTCGGACCTCTTTTCCTTAGGAGTCCTACGTTCAGTCCCTAAGCAACAACTCAGGATTCCACTACTATGGTACAGTCCCCCTAAGGACGCTACAACACCCAGCTCAGTTGGTCTTCCTTCACACCCGAAGAGAAATAACAACACCCTGGATACCCCACCAGGTCTTCCGTCACAACTGAAGGGAAACAGCACCCTGGATACTACTAGGTCTTCCTTCACAATCGAAGGGAAACAACACCAAGAGAATGGAATGAGATCAAGCCCCTACATCAAGCTTTAACAAGCCAAGATCTGAAGCCACTAGCACCGAGAGCAAAGAATCTATGCTAAGCACACTCTCAGAACCACACAAGCTCTCTCAAGTTTTTCACTACAGTGAAAAGAGCAAAGAGCAAAAGGTAGGTGGAATGAAGTTCTTGGCTCTGGACTTCTTGCAGAAGAATTTGAGCGTTTGAACACGAGATGCTAGTTCTCTGCTTCGTTGGTTCTTCTTTCTTCATTCTGTCTTTGAATTTATATCTTCTATTTGAAATACTGTCATTGAAGTAACCGTTGTCTCTTGGATTGTTAGACGTTAGACTGTTTGACATTTGGAAGCTTCAACTATCTTTTATCCATTTGAGCACGCAAAGAGATAGGGTCTTCTGACGTCTATAGGTCCAACGTTGTATGATAGAAAGTCTTCATGACCCTGCACACATTAAATGCTAGAGCAGCAGACAACTCAAACTGTCTCTTGTTGTCAGTATACGTTGATGTGAGTATTCACTAGAATAGCAATCCCAAATAGCTTGTTTTAAAGATGTATACATAGTAAGCACGATAATGGACGATATTGTCTGCATTCATGCAGAGATACGTTCAAAACTCATAATGCAGGAGTGATAGATAGATATATGCATGACTTTGACTAGTCAACGCTTCAAGAGATAAGATAAAAGACAAGTCGATATAAACTGTAGAGTCGTTGTCTATATGACTTATGAAATCGTTATGAATACTAACAACTCAAATCGTTAAAGCAAGTTTAAGTGTTCAACAGGGAAATCGTTATGAACACTTATCAAGTCATTATAGAAAGTAAATCGTTGTATTCATTAAAGGAATCGTTATGAATACTGAAGAAATCGTTGCGCAAAGCAAATCATTGTGAGCGCTTAAAGAAATCGTTATGAAACACTTAATAAATCGTTATAGAAGGCAAGTCGTTGTGTTCACTGAAGAAATCGATGTGGTAACTTATGAAATCGTTACGGCGAGCAAGTCGTTGCGAGTTCTAAAGAAATCGTTACGGTAACTTATGAAATCGTTACGGCGAGCAAATCATTGCGAGTTCTAAAGAAATCGTTACTGTAACTTATGAAATCGTTACGGAGAGCAAGTCGTTGCGAGTTCTAAAGAAATCGTTACGGTAACTTATGAAATCGTTACAGCGAGCAAGTCGTTACGAGTTCTAAAGAAATCGTTATGATAACTTATAGAATCGTTACGGCGAGCAAGTCATTGCGAGTTCTAAAGAAATCGTTATGATAACTTAAGAAATCGTTACGGCGAGCAAGTCGTTATGAGTTCTAAAGAAATCGTTATGATAACTTATAGAATCGTTACGACGAGCAAGTCGTTGCGAGTTCTAAAGAAATCGTTATGATAACTTATAGAATCGTTATGACATCGACTTGTTTGAAACAACATGACTTTTCAGTCTTTACAAGGAAATCGTTAAGATTTTCAACAGAAATCGATATGGACTTAGAGAAATATCATGTTGAACAGATTAAAGCTTCAGAGAAGTAATGCATACCTTTATTGGCTTGTTTGACCTTGGTATTTTTCCTGTACTTTAAGACTTATGAAATATTCATTAGATATTATTGATAAAAACTAGTTTAGTTTTGTTAAACACCAAAATACATATGTAATTAATTAAAATTACATGGGGACAGACTGATCATCAATCTCCCCCTTTTTGGTGATAACAAAACTGAACAATATGCATGAAAAAAAAATATCTGAAATCAGTCTGAAGATATGACATGCTAATTTTCTTCCTTAAAAAAAATTATTGGAGTGTATTTCAGACATGCTAATTTTCTCCCCCTTTTTGTCATTGAGCAAAAACACAATCTGAGACAAAGAAAGAAGAGAAAAAGATAGAAGCAGATAACCAAGGGAATTTTCATTAACTTTGAGGTGGTACAGGTAAATAGAAAGCAGAAGACAAAAGATAGGCAAAATGGGAGATGGTTTCCCATGCCTGTTTTTCCTGCTCTTCAAAAAGAGTTTTAAAGATGCCAAAAGATACAGAGTAGGTTGGTCCCATGGAGGAAGCCATCCTTTTGAGATGAAGATCTAGGTGCTGATAGAGGAGATCAGCATATGCATTCTTGTCCATGTTCATCTTGAGGAAACGACGAGTCCCAAAGCTGGCACAGGTGAGGAATTGGTCCATGGTCACAGGATAGTGATTGTGATTGTCTCTGAGAGCTTTATGCAGGGCTACATATACTTTGTATCTTTCCTCCCAGACTTTGAAAGGGTCATCAACAAGATGTATAGAATTCATATCTAAGAAAGTAGCTGGAGAAATGGCTAGTTTGCCTTCCCTGGCCTGAGCTTCATTGAGTGCAAACAACTGCTGAGCTGACAAAGGGTAGAACGTGGACCATTCTGAGGATGTCAGCCTTTCACATTCAGACAGAATGGGGGCTAGAACGTCAGCACTTACATGCCCCTGGTGATATTCCCTAAATAGGAATCTAGGAAAAGCAACCATACAGCCTTTCTGTACTTTAATTCTGCCCATTACTCTGGCAAAAATGCTCAAAGATGATGGATCCTGCAGAGGATTCCATAACTAGAAAATGAATTTGAGGAAGGGCAATCTCTTCAAGCACTTGGAGGGTAGCAAAATCTACATGAACATCTGAAGTTTGGGAGATATCCGGAGTTAGAGCTGAAATAGCCTTTCTGAATTGGCTAAGCTGAACATCTGGAAGTCTATGAACATATCTGTAATTGTTGAATAGCATGAAATGCCTGATCATTTTGATTTCCTTTTGAATATAGGGTGCCCAAAGTTCCCTATGATATATCCTGAACCACTCTGATAAGGTCAGGGAGTGGTCCCTTGGAGGGAATCTAGCAGATTTGGCAAGAATAAATTTCTTGCAGAGATCCGTGTGACCTTTGCCCCATTGGTCTTCTGATTTGGAGTGGGCAAGAGAAAATTCTGGATTTTTCGGATTTTGTAAGAGAAGTGTAGGGAAGAATGGTGTGCAAATGATATGTGAGATCAAGAAATGGAAGGTTAATGACAGTTGCAAGAACAACCTTTGAGAGATATGCTCTGTACAGTGAGTGATGTTTGTTGTTCACTGTGAGAGAAAACCACAAAGGTGGGTATTTAGGTTCAGAGGAAATGGAGGAAGTAGAAGTAAGTTTCCTCTTCTTGGGGGCAGGACTGGAAGAGTCTGCCTTATGGACATGTTCACCAACCTTCAACATAGACCTGAGGATCCCTTCCTCAAACTCATCCTTTATCTTTTCCATAAAGGGAGAGTTAAGTTGGGCTCTTTCAGGTATGATAGTGATGAAAGAGGGTGGAGGAGTAGGATGGAGAAAAGAATGGGAAGTAGTTGGGAGGTCATCAACTGGTCCAAGGGAGGGACCATAGGAGGAGGAGGAGGCTCCAGCTGAGGATGCTGGAGGGGCCTCAAAAATAGGAGAAGGAGATGAGGTGGAATGAGAAGGAAATAGAGTGGGAGAGGAAATTGGTCTGGATTGATGCTTCTTGAATGTTTGTGGAGCAGGAGGAGCTGTAGGAGCTGATGGTGGAGTTGGAGGAATAGGTGTGTGAGAGGGAGAAGAGGGAGCTGGGGGCTTGGGTGCCAAGGACACTTCTGCCTCTTTCTGCACAGACTCACTCTCCAATGGCACTGATGGCCCTGACCCTTGCTCAGATGGCCCTGGAGGCCCTTCAACCTGATCAGCTGGCCCAGATGGCCCTTGCACATTTACTGCTGCCTCTGCTGGTGCTGCTGCTGCTTCTGGCCCTGTTGGCCCTGCCTCTTCTGGTGTTGTGCTGCTTCTGGCCCTGTTGGCCCTGCCTCTTGAGCTGATGGCCCTGACTTCAGAACCTGGGCTGCAGGAGGTGGAGGAGGAGAAGTTTGAGCTCCAACCACCTTGAGAATTTCTCCCAGCAAATTTTTCATGGTACCCATTTACTGGTTAAACCATTTCATGGCATTTCTTATGTTGGAAATCTCTCTTGTAGCTGATGCTTGGCTCATAAAGATTGAATTAACATCTGATTGGAGAGAGCACAGGATTGTGCCTTGAGCATCAAGCCTCTCAATCACAGGCTTCAAATTTATCACTATTTTCTGCCTCATTTGCCTTTCAAAAGGAGTGTCTGCTAACAGTGGGACTTTGGATTTTACTTCTTTCCCTTTTTGCCTAGCCTCTGAAACTGGAGGAGGCTGATCATCATCTGAATCAGAGGAGCTGGATGTCTCCCCTTCTCTGACATCATTCTGATCACGAGGTAGGTCTTCATCAATTGGTACACTGCCCATAGCCTCATCACTGCGGGATGCTTCTACTGGACCTTCCTTTGATTGCTCCCCCTGAACAGGAGCATCCTCTTCCAATGGTTCTTGCTCCCCCTTAATGGGAGCATCCTCTTCCAAAATAATATTATCAGGAGCATCTAATTGCTCCTCCTGAACTAGTATTGCAAGAGATTCTTCAATGTGGCCTGATGCCACAGCTTCTGCCACTGATTCTTCGCCAGCCTCTGGAGTGGCTGGAGTGGAGTGAATAGAATCCAATACCTCTTTAAGGATAGAGGTAACGATGGAGGTGGGTGAGGGATCTGCTGCACTTGCCATTGCTTCTTCTGCTGGTGCTTCGATTAAAGGTGATTCTGCTAATTCTGAGCTGATGGTGTTGCTGGCTCAATTGCTACTAAAGCTTCTACTGCTGCTGATTGGACTGCTACTGGCTGCTCTGCTGCTGTTTCTGCTGCTGCTTCCTGAAAATCACCTATGATGGCCTCTCCCTCTGCTACTGAAGCTTTGGACCAGGTACCATTTTGAAATGAAAAACCGCTTTTCTTTAGGTTTCTGGACCTAATCGCTTGGCCCATCTTCTCAGTGACTGTCCCTGATAGATCAACACCAAAGTGTTTGAATACTTTGGTGAGCAGGTGAGCATAAGGCAGAGAGACGTTTAGCTTGCTCTTGGTATCCCAAATTTGATCTCTGGCGAACTTCATCCTTTCTATCATAACTTCAGCCATATTGATTTCCCTGTTTGGATGGCCCAAAACATCAAGTCTGAGTCGGCCTTGGTACAAGATGAGAAGGTGGCACTTCTCGGAGCCAGAATCTGACACACTATGAAATGTAAAATCCTATTGAAGGCATTTAGCTGATTGATGTCCAGCTTTCCATCTTTCAGCCTGAAGTCTGGTCCAATGATACCTAGACCCTTTGCTTGAATATCCACTGAGTGGATTCCACTCTGACCAGATGTACATACACCAACTAGGTTTTTCAAAAACTCACAGTCGATCCTGATTTGGATTCCCTTGACAAAGGATGTCAGGGATCCATCTGCCTCTGATTTCAAACAAACATAAAAGGCCTTGACAAGGTCTAGATAGCTTACTTCCGAGAGGGTTGCGATTCCCATCCATTGCATCCTGATAATTGCGGCCACCACACTGTGCATCCCATTTTTCTCCAGATCTGCAATATCAACCTCTTTATTTCCACACAGCTTCGTCTTTACGAAAGTGAACCTCTCCTGCTGCTCAGGAGTAAGGAACTCGGCGCTGTAGCCACCCAAACTTCCGGTAACTGAGGATGCGGCCATGGAATCAAGTGAGGAGGTTTTCTGGAGGGTTGAGAGGAAGGAGGAGTGAAAGCCCTCAAGAAATTTTGTGGAAGATGAGAGAAGCTTCAAACTTAGCAGAGAGTCGATGTCGAAATTGCTAGGGCATCGGCTCAAGCAACCAGACGAAAAGGGGGAAAAGGTAGACGATGAATACGAATCGTTCTGTCATTGATTTTATGAATAAATAAATGCACTGGGGAAAGTGAGGCGCCAAAAGGCGGCAGAAGAAGACAAAAGAGTTTGACTATTCAAACCGACTTCAATGAGAGAGCGGTTATAAAGGATAATTTGAATTTCTTTTACTTAAAGCCATGGAGGGAAAAATTACTTAATTCTGAAATTTAATGTGCCAGCTTTAAACAAAACCTTTTTCACAAATTGCACATGCCTAGTTCCCTTCTAAGAGATGTGAATCTCTCCTCGGGTAAGGCTTTTGTGAAAATGTCTGCTAACTGACCATTTGTATCAATAAAGGATATTTCAATATTACCATTTGCTACATGATCACGAATAAAATGATATCTAACCTCAATATGCTTGGTCCTTGAATGTTGAACTAGATTCTTGGTAAGATTAATGGCACTGGTGTTGTCACACAACAGTGGGATTGATTTGATATTTAATCCAAAATCTTCAAGTTGTTGCTTTATCCATAAGAGTTGTGTACAGCAACTTCCGCAGCTACGCACTCAGCTTCAGCTGTAGATAGTGCCACTGAATTTTGTTTCTTTGAAGACCAGGATATCAAACATCCTGCAAGAAATTGACAACCACCACTGGTGCTTTTTCTATCTACTTTGCATCCAGCATAGTCAGCATCAGAGTATCCTACTAAATTGATTTCACAAGATTTTGGATACCACAGACCTAAGTCATGGGTTCTGGCTAAATATCTGAATATTCTTTTTACAGAAATTAAATGTGATTCTCTAGGATCATCTTGATACCTAGCACACATGCATACACTAAATAAGATATCAGGTCTACTAGCTGTCAAATAGAGCAGTGAACCTATCATACCTCCGTAGATCTTTTGATCTACTTTCTTACCATCTTTGTCACTGTCCATCCTCGTTGATGTGCTCATTAGTGTTGACAGTGGCTTGGTATTTTCGAATCCAAACTTCTTCAGGAGTTCTTTTGTGTACTTGGCTTGACAGATGTGAGTTCCTTTCTTTCCTTGTTTGATTTGTAGTATAAGGAAATAATTGAGTTCTCCCATCATGCTCATTTCAAATTCTCCATGCATCAACTTTTCAAAGTACTTGCAAAGAGATTCATCAGTAGAACCAAAAATAATATCATCTACATAAATTTGAACTAGTAGAATGTGTTTGATCTTTGACTTTATGAAAGAGTACTATCTACTTGACCTCTGCTGAAACCATGGTTTAAAAGAAAAGAACTAAGCCTTTCATACCAGGCTCTAGGTGCTTGCTTTAAACCATATAATGTCTTGTGAAGTTTGAAAACATGATTAGGAAATTCTGTGTCATCAAAACCCAGAGGTTGTTCCACATAAACTTCCTCTTTTATAAAACCATTTAAAAATACGGATTTAACATCCATTTGAAATAATGTTAAATTCAAAGCTGATGCATATGCAATTAATATTCTAATAGCCTCAAGTCTAGCTACAGGTGCATAGGTTTCATCGAAATCTATGTCTTCCTCTTGAGAATAGCCTTGAGCTACCAATCTGGCCTTGTTTCTTAAGATAACACCAGTTTCATCCAGTTTATTTCTGAACACCCATTTGGTGCCAATGACTGGACGGTCTGATGGTCTAGGAACAAGTGACGATACTTGGTTTCTCTTGAATTGATTTAGTTCATCTTGCATGGCTATTATCTAAGATTCATCAGTAAGAGCTTCATTGACTGTCCTAGGCTCTATTTGAGAAACAAAAGCTAGGTAATCACAAGGAATAACATTACCTCTTGTTCTTACCCCTACGGATGGATCACCAATAATATTCTCAAGTGGGTGATCTTTCTTGTGTCTCCATTCCTTTGGAAGATTTTCATGTGTAGTTTCCTTTTGTTGCAAGTCTTCCAGAGGTGGATCATCCTTGTCCTCAATTGATGTATTCTTTAGTTTCTTACACAGCTTATCTGCATCATCATTATCACTATCTTCTTCCTTTCTAAGGAAGGGTTAGTTTCATCAAAAATAATATGTACAGACTGTTCAATTAATAAAGTGTGTTTATTAAATACTCTATAGCCTTCGGGTTTAGAGGTATACCCCATGAAGATACCTTCATCTGATTTGGCATCCAACTTACCAATGTCTCTTTTTCCATTGTTGTGGATGAAGCAAGGACATCCAAATGTCCTGAAGTGGCTGATCTTTGGTTTCTTTTCTTTGAACAGTTCATATGCAGTCTTCTTTAGGATTGGTCTGATCATTACTCTGTTGATAATGTAGCTTGCTGTGTTGATTGCTTCGACCCAAAAATACCTTGGCAGATCATATTCTGATAACATTGTTCTTGCCATATCCAATAGAGTTCTGTTCTTTCTCTCAGCGATACCATTTTGCTGTGGTGTTCTTGGTGCCGAGAAATTATGCTCAATTCCCTGATCATCACAGAATCTAGCAAACTTTTCATTCTGAAATTCACCACCATGATCTGATCGGATAGACACAATGCTGACTTCTGATTTTTCTGGACTTTCTTACTGAAGCTGACAAAGTTATCAAATGTGTCATCTTTATGCTCTAGAAATGATACCCATGTGAATCTTGAGTAATCATCGACTATGACAAATCCAAAGTTCTTTCCTCCAAGACTGGTAGTTCTCATTGGCCCAAATAGATCCATATGAAGGAGCTCTAAGGGTTTTGAGGTGGTCACCATTGTCTTTGACTTGAAGGAGCTCTTGGTGTGCTTTCCCTTAGCACAAGGTCTACAGACAGCATCCATTTTTGCACTGACCTTAGGTAGACCTTCCACAAGATTCTTCTTCAGCAATTTTCTCATGCCATCTATGCTGCAATGACCTAGTCGTCTGTGCCATAATTCAGTAGATTTATCATTATTTGCTGCCAGACAGACGTTTTGTTCCTTGAGTTCCTCAAGATAGAGCACATACAAATTCTTTTCTCTATTAGCTTCAAAGATGACTGCTCCATCCTTCAGTATGCTGCACTTTGACTCTTGAAACTTGATCTGATGGCCTCTGTCACACAGCTGGTTGATGCTAATGAGATTGTGCTTCAATCCCTTGACTAATTACACATCTTCTATGACTATTTTTCCTTTGTTATTCACAGAGCCGCTGCCAATTACTGTTCCTTTCCCATTATCTCCATAAGTGACTGTTTCTTCTTCAGCTTGGAGATGAGAGAATAACTTCTGGTTTTCTGACATGTGCCTTGAGCACCCACTATCTAAATACCATTTGGATGCTCGAGGGATAACCTGAAATAAAAACATCAAGTTTTAGGTACCCAAATTCTTTTGGGTCCTGATGGGTTAGTATCATTGATTTTACTTTTTATTAACCATTTCTTATGTCTTGTTGGGCATGTCGTTATGATATGTCCTAACTTGTTGCAGTGACTACAGCAGGATAATTTGGTTACTTTTTCTATATATTTAAAATCAGCTTTGTATGCTATATCTTGTTCAGGTACAAATTTTGGTGTTGGATATGTTTTAGGATAAACTATGGTTTCTTCATTATCTGGGGGTGTATATCATAATCCATTTTTCTTCTTACCTGATCTTCTAGCACCTTTTAATATGAGGGAGTTTTTACCATTGGTGAATTTTTCTAATGTGCTAGATAACTGTATATTTTCTTCTGTTAGTGTTTTGATTTCAGTTTTCAGTTCATCTGAACTTACTTGTTTCTCTAATTTAGTTATTTATTCATTCTTAGCTTTTAGGTCTTCACATAACGGTTCATTTCTTCTTTTAAGTTCAGTTATTTGACTTTCTAATTGTTCATTTTCTGATTTTAGATCTGAGTTTGTATTTTCTATACAGACTATGTTTTTCTTGCTTACTTTTAATAGTTTGGTTACTTCTTTATATTTTTCATATAGTTCGTTGAAAGCCTCTTCTAAACTATCGGAATCTGAACCATTGCATGAATCAAAAGAAGAGTCAGAGGTTACCTTTTCTTCAGTATTAGCCATGAAGGCCAAGTTGGCTTCTTCTTCATCGCTGCAGGAGCTTGACTCACTGTCTGAGTCGCTATTGTTTTCCCATGCTGCTGCCATCGCCTTCTTTTTGTACTTTCTGAACTTCTTGGAGCTATCTTTCTTCCTGAACTCCGGCTTCTTGAATTTTGGACACTCAGCTTTAATGTGTCCTGGCTTCTTACATTCATAGCAGATGGGTTCTCCTTTCTTCATCTCTTTTCCATCTGGCTTCTTGAAGTCCTTATTCCTTTTGAAGTGCCTTCTACCAGATTGGAACTTCTTCTTCTTAGCCAAAATCCGCTGCAATTTTCTAGATAGCATGACTTCCTCATTCTCGCTGTCCACATCACTTTCACTCTCAGCTGAACTTGCTTCTGGTGAATCTTCTTCAGCTTTTAAGGCGTTGGAGTGCTTCTTTCTGCTAGAGGACTCTCCTAGCCTTTCCATGTTGATCTCATGGGCCATGAGGGACCCAATGAGCTTTTCTACTGACATTCTCTTCAGGTCATTAGCTTCTTCTATTGCTGTGACCTTTGGGGTCCATGAGGACGGTAAGGATCTAAGTATTTTCCTCACCATGTCTCCAATCTCATAAGTTTTCCCCAAACCAGCTAGTCCATTTGTGATGTCAGTGAATCGACTGAACATTTGAGTTATGGATTCACCTGATTGCATCTGAAATCTCTCATACTGAGTGACAAGAATGTCGATTCTTGTCTCCTTTACCTTGTTTGTGCCTTCATATGTGATCCTGAGCTTTTCCCACATTTCCATTGAGGATCTGCAGGCTGAAACTATGTTGAACTCCTTCTTACTTAGAGCACAGCATAAGATGCTCTTTGCTTTACAATTCAAGGAGATCTTCTTTCTGTCATCATCTGTCCATTACGCTTTCTCATTTGTGACTACCAGATCACCTTCTTCTACTATGGACCAAATTTGATAGTCGTGGCCTTGTAGAAAGTATTCCATTCTGGTCTTCCAGTAAAAATAATCTTCACCATCGAAGAGAGGGGGTCGGTTGACAGACTGACCTTCAAAGTTACCTTGGGCTGCCATGGATTTTTACTCTTCAGATCGTTGGATCCTTTTTCTTTGTCGAAGAGACTTGCTCTGATACCACTTGTTGCCCAGTTGACGAGCCTAGAGGGGGGGGTGAATGGGTCTTTTAAAATTAATCTATTAATACCTGTAAATCAAAAACATTCACACAACAACGTTCTTCGATAGAGGTTAGTAGCAGTTAGTTCAAAAGGCAATCACACAAGGAAAACAATCACACAACACAAGAATTATCCTGGTTCGGACCTCCTTTCCTTAGGAGTCCTACGTTCAGTCCCTGAGCAACAACTCAGGATTCCACTACTAGGGTACAGTCCCCCTGAGGACGCTTCAACACCCAGCTCAGCTGGTCTTCTTCACACCCGAAGGGAAATAACAAAACCCTGGATACCCCACCAGGTCTTCCTTCACAACTGAAGGGAAACAACACCCTAGATACTACCAGGTCTTCCTTCACAACCGAAGGGAAACAACACCAAGAGAATAGAATGAGATCAAGCCCCTACATCAAGCTTTAACAAGCCAAGATCTGAAGCCACTAGCACCGAGAGCAAAGAATCTATGCTAAGCACACTCTCAGAACTACACAAGCTCTCTCAAGTTTTTCACTACAGTGAGAAGAGCAAAGAGCAAAAGCTAGGTGGAATGAAGTTCTTGGCTCTGGACTTCTTGCAGAAGAATTTGAGCGTTTAAACACGAGATGCTAGTTCTCTGCTTCGTTGGTTCTTCTTTCTTCATTCTGTCTTTGAATTTATATCTTCTATTTGAAATACTGTCGTTGAAGTAACCGTTGTCTCTTGGATTGTTAGACGTTAGACTGTTTGACATTTGGAAGCTTCAACTATCTTTTATCCATTTGAGCACGCAAAGAGATAGGGTCTTCTGACGTCTATAGGTCCAACGTTGTATGATAGAAAGTCTTCAGGACCCTGCACACATTAAATTCTAGAACAACATACAACTCAAACTGTCTCTTGTTGTCAGTATATGTTGATGTGAGTATTCACTAGAATAGCAATCCCAAATAGCTTGTTTTAAAAGATGTATACAGAGTAAGCACGATAATGGACGATATTGTCTGCATTCATGCAGAGATACGTTCAGAACTCATAAATGCAGGAGTGACAGATAGATATATGCATGACTTTGACTAGTCAACGCTTCAAGAGATAAGATAAAAGACAAGTCGATATAAACTGTAGAGTCGTTGTCTATATGACTTATGAAATCGTTATGAATACTAACAAGTCAAATCGTTAAAGCAAGTTTAAGTGTTCAACAGGGAAATTGTTATGAACACTTATCAAGTCATTATAGAAAGCAAATCGTTGTATTCATTAAAGGAATCGTTATGAATACTGAAGAAATCATTGCGCAAAGCAAATCATTGTGAGCGCTTAAAGAAATCGTTATGAAACACTTAACAAATCGTTATAGAAGGCAAGTCGTTATGTTCACTGAAGAAATCGATGTGGTAACTTATGAAATCGTTACGGCGAGCAAGTCGTTGCGAGTTCTAAAGAAATTGTTACGGTAACTTATGAAATCGTTACGGCGAGCAAATCGTTGCGAGTTCTAAAGAAATCGTTACTGTAACTTATGAAATCGTTACGGCGAGCAAGTCGTTGCGAGTTCTAAAGAAATGTTACGGTAACTTATGAAATCGTTACGGCGAGCAAATCATTACGAGTTCTAAAGAAATCGTTATGATAACTTATAGAATCGTTACGGCGAGCAAGTCGTTGCGAGTTCTAAAGAAATCGTTATGATAACTTAAGAAATCGTTACGGCGAGCAAGTCGTTACGAGTTCTAAAGAAATCGTTATGATAACTTATAGAATCGTTACGGCGAGCAAGTCGTTGCGAGTTCTAAAGAAATCGTTATGATAACTTATAGAATCGTTATGACATCGACTTGTTTGAAACAACATGACTTTTCAGTCTTTACAAGGAAATCGTTAAGATTTTCAACAGAAATCGATATGGACTTAGAGAAATATCATGTTGAACAGATTAAAGCTTCAGAGAAGTAATGCATACCTTTATTGGCTTGTTTGGCCTTGGTATTTTTCCTGTACTTTAAGACTTACGAAATATTCATTAGATATTATTGATAAAAACTAGTTTAGTTTTGTTAAACACCAAAATACATATGTAATTAATTAAAATTACATGGGGACAGACTGATCATCACTTATATCTCAATATATAGTCAAGCAGGCTTTAAATGATTAATGTATTAAAAAGCAGAGTAACTAATGATAGAGCACGATAGTCAAGTAAAGTGAGAGATAGCATGATAGCACGTGAACGAAAATAGCACAACTTTCCAAATATAGCAAGAGTGTCGAGTATAGCACAAAATAGCAGGATGTCCATAGCACAATAGCACAAAGTATAGCAATAGCACAACGGGTATAGTATAGCACTTTTCTCAATAGACAACGAGAGAACATAGCACTTTTTTATTGTCATTTAGATAGTCGAGATAGATAGCACTCGAGTGTAATGCCAAACACTCTGATCATTTAACTCCCATGGGCACTATCACTTTCGAGCGCACATCCCAGGACCAGATCGGGCCGTTTATATATTGCCAGGCATTGGTTATATTGTTTATCTTTAGACAATCAGTCAATGGCCAATTATAGAGTACCAATAAATAGATGATAGTACTAGATGAATAGACGAGATAGTAGAGTGAACGTGAATAGATGAGCGAGTAGAGCATAGATGAGAGCTAGTGGACATTGCACATAACACGTCGAGTAAACAGTCGATAGTAACAGTTGCACAACATGTGCACGTGGTATTGGCAGTCAGGTGGAACTCACTACCTTTCCACTGGCCATGTTATGCAAAGGTCCAGAGGTCCGACGTGATTCAAGATAAGAGCAAACTTCTAATAGCCGTTTGGATCATGTTGATCCCTAAAGGGTATCATAGGTGTTAGGGTACAACCGACTCGTTGACCATGTGTGTCATGCCCCGCCAATTTAGCAGCGGAATAAATCGGGGAGGCATGAACAACGAGTTAACGTAAATTGCGCATACATTCGCAAATATCAGAGCAACTAATAAACAATAATTGTAATAAAACTCATCATTTTATTGATAATTCATCTAAACTATTACAACAACTAATTCAGAGCCAAAACATAGAGCTCAATGACATTATTACATTGGAAAAGAAATCTAAAGCAAATATCTAACTAGACTCTAAGGTACTAAGGACATTCCATCGCTATGACTTCAGGTCGCTCATCACTCCAATCCAATCCCGTTGTTGGGTGTAAGGTCATACCTTGACTTACCTGAAAACACAATAACAAATAACGAAGGGTGAGCGATAACGCTCAGTAGGACTTAATATCTCGTGTAAACAAGCATGCTTTAAGTGATTAATGTCTTGTATCGCAGGTTAACTAGAGAGAACGATCATGTATGGTCAAGAGAGTAATAGTACAAGATAACAAGTGAATGATAATACATTTCTCAAGAGTATTGCAAAATTAGGATGGCAACATAACGAGATAGCGCGTAACAAGATAGTGTATAATAAGATAGCGTGTATCAAAATGACATGAAATAGGATAGCTTGTATCAATGTGGTGTGTAACGAGATAGCTTGTAAAGAGATCCCATGTAATGAGATAACGTGTATGGTTGCACAACGGTGCACTAGTCGAGTACGACAATAGTCACTTTGGGACAGTAGCCGTTTAACGATAGTACATTTCGTCTGAACTCCTCAGACTAATGTTAATCAGTCAGTGCTAGCACACTAATAGCACAGAACTGGCACAATATGTCTGAACTCCTCAGACTAATAGTAAAACAATTAGATGTCTAGCCAATGTCGAGATAGTCAGAACCGGTGCAATGCAGAACACCGTCAATAGCCCCTGCAGGTATTTTCGTGTGGCTCTCTGCCCCCAGGACTAGATTGGAGCCCCTCGGACACTATGTATTAAAGTTAGTAGGTCACCAGACCCATATTATGGCACTAGACAGTCATGTATAGTACAAGCAATGGGAGCCACAACAGCTCAAGAGTTTCAAGAGAGTACTAGATGAATAGACGAGATAGTAAAGTGAACGTGAACAGATGAGAGTACAAGGATAGTAGACGAGATAGGGGTATAATCGTAAAACAACGATAAACCACGATAGTAACGGTTGCACAGTACCAGGTCGGGTACCGACAGTCAGGTAGAAGTCACATCCGCCCATTAGCCGTGCTACGTACACGAGCCAGATGGTCCGGCGTGATCACAAGATAAGAGAGATCTCACTAAGGCTGTTTGGATCGTACTGATCCCTAAGAGTGTAACGGGATTTAAAGGTACAACCAGCTCGTCGGCTAAGGACGTGCGCTAAAGCCAAGAAGACTTACGGAGGTCTTGACAAGGAGTCCCTGGTCCAGTCGAGAGTATTCCCGGTGGAGAGGTGGTCCATGTTAAGAGAAAGTGTGTAACGAAACGTTGTCCGTCTTGCCTCGAGTGCTCGAAGGCAGAGGGACGCGATAACGGTGTACAAATCACGCGAGTAAAATGAAGACATGTGTCATTTAAATAATAGGAAAATTAGGTAATTAATTTCACTTAATTACCAGATACATTATTGAGTAATTTAATAGGGTCAAATGGCAATAAACAATGTTTAGTGTGCAAGTGTAAAGAAATCATGAGAATAGAATAAGTCGTGCTCACGGCTTTTAAATTAATAAGAGTCATTTAAATATTATCCAATAAAAATATTCAGATCATTTATTAAGCTTAACAGTACATGGTTTAACTTGTACAAGGATTAGATGGCATTTAAAGCAGGGATATAAGAGCAATTAAAGGTTCTGGCCGAAATTTCAAGAACGCGACGGGGGTGCAAGTCGCGATCACGTCGCGACGGGGCACATGGGCGCGTCAAACTGCTAACGCGGCGGGAGTTCCCGTCGCGGTCCAGGTCGCGACGGGGCGGCCTGGCGCGACGGGCGAACCGGCCTGGTCTGGACGGTTCGGGGTTGAGAACGCGGCAGTACAGGCAGCCGCGTTATGAACGCGTCGCCTTAGCCGGCCGCGACCTCCCCGTATCGCGACGGGTCGCGCCGCCGCGATAACAGGGATGTCCGGCTTTTTTCTATTTTTCTCTGGGTGGACCCCTCTTGACACAGGGTCATTCTAAAATCAGTATAAAATCGTACGGTAATCCAAAAAGCACGAAACTAGTTTTAAAGGAAAGTATACATGTATATCTATCAACATGCACGATTAATTTGAAAATAGACAAGGTTTAGATATGCATTGATCAGGTTACTTTTCGGTGACCTAAACAGGCGCAGTCAGGGTTCAATGAATTAATTAGAGATGTATACATGATGAAAAATAATAAAACCAGCGGCGTTTGAAATCTAACATGTAGTAGTATTTATGATAATTTTATCATGGAATGATGTCAAGTTTGCACGAGGTTAAAAAGGAAACAAGGAGGGTTGAGTGCACAGGTCTGATAGATATTCAAAGATTTAATTCTCCCTCATGGAAGATCAAAATCAAGCAAGACTAGGGGTGTTTGAAATATAATAAGATGTAGTATATCGGAGAATTTTATCAAGGCATGAGAACAAGTACACGTTGGGGATTATAGAAAACATAAGATCTCAGTTCATGATAACAGCAAGAATTCATGAATTAAATTCGCCCAAATGGATGAGCTGAATGCAACGAAACCATAGGGCGTTTGAAGAGGTACATGAAGGCTACCTAGGGTAATTATTTCACGATTTTAGCTTGAGAGATTGCCTACATTTTCCTTGGAGTAAGAAAGCCCTAGTTTGGATGACGAAATTATGAAAACCCTTCTTGCTCCAAGCCTTCTCCTTTCTTGCTCCTTGGTCCAAATCTTCTCCTCTTCCTCTCCAAAAGTCTTAGCACGAAATTGTGGGGTGCTAGGGTCAAATGGGGGGTGTTTTGATGGCTTGTAGAGTTCTAAATCACCTAAAACTCTTTCCTCCTCATTTAATTACGAATTTCCATAATTATCACATATTTTTCTTGCTATATCTATCTAATTGGGTAAGGGAGAGGTCTAATTTCGTGGGTAATGGTTTAGGATAGGATTAGGACTCTTATTAAGATATATATGAGTCATATTAGTGCTTTAATGACCCCTTTTTAATTAAGAGATAATATAGTTACGAATTTCCCTATTTAATTTGGGTCTCTTATATTTAACCCAATTGTCTCTCATCTAAATCCCAATTTTAGATTAGGATAGAGTCCTATTGGTTTAGACTAGGGTTAGGACTCTTTTTAAGATGATTAAGAGTTAAAATACTCATTATCTTAACCCTTTTCTATTTATTAATATTTTAGGTACGAATTTCACTTATTTAACTCTCATCTCATGGTGGACTCTTCATAATTGGGCCCAAAACTTTATGCTAGGACCATTAGTAAAACACATTACTAATTTGACTTAATGGGTATTGATTTAATTCCAATTATTCACCCTTTATCATTATGTAAATCTATTTATCACACTTATTCAAGTAATTTCATATTTTTATTTCAATTAAATATTATTCATGCCAATATTTCTAACATTCATCATTTGGGCTCTTACTCTTGGCCCAATAACTCATGTGAGCTTAATTGTACAACCCATGTACTTACTTTACTTAATGGGTTTTTATTTATCCTTTTCATTAAAGAATTTATTTATGGGCCAAGATTGTCCATTGGTCCAAATATCATAATGGGCTATCATCCCATATTATTTAAAGTCTACTCATATATTTATTTTAATTTATAATCCACTTTGGATCATAAAATAATGGATTCTTCGACTTATTCCTTAATTATGCTAATAAGTCGCATAAATTCTTAAACTAAGTCCAAATGATTTTTCTACGCCCAAATTTCATGATGGGTCATTAGAGAACATTATTTAAAGTATGACTATTATTTTTACGAAATTTTTATAGGGGTTTATACGCATGCAATAATGATGCGTACCATTTTAATTAATTGAATTTATTAATAGTAAAATTTCTATTTATCTATAATTTTTAATTAATAGATTTTCCGGGGTACTACATCCTCCCCCACTTAAATAGAATTTGGTCCCCAAATTCATATGATATTATACGACTACCAATTATATTCTGAATATCTCATTCCATCATCTCCCCTAATTAGGGTTTTGCTGTCGAGAAAATAATATGAACTTCAAACTATGGGTTTAGTGATGGTACCTTGTCTACCTTTATATTATCTTTGGTGTGGAGTTTGGTTCTCCTTTGTCGGGCAATCGATGACTCGATGTTGTTGACTTCCACAATGCAAACATCTGCCCAGTTTCTTTCAACAGTTTTCAATCTGATGCCCTGGCTTTTTACAAAATTTACAGAATTCTTTCCGCTTTGCTTCCCCTTTCATTCTCTTTCTATCTACTATATTTCTTCCTTTATTATCATTGGAATGGATATCACGTTCCATTTTCAACGCTTTCTTCTTATGGATCTTTTCAAGAAGTCCCATGGTGTCCTCCACTATTTGAGCTCTCGATACCATGTTCGAATATACTACAAGGTCTAGCGGAGCCAACTTTTCCCAGAACACAGGTCTCAATCCTTCTAAGAATCTCTTTGCCTTCATCTTTTCCGTACTCACCAAATGTGGTGCATATTGTGCTAGTCTTTCAAATTGTGCTTCATATTCTGCTACAGACATCATTCGTTGTTTTAAATTGGCGAATTCATTTGCCTTCCTCTCACGAATCTTTTCAGAAAAATATTTGGTGTTGAAGAGTTCTAAAAATTCATCCCACTCTATGTTGATGTCGGTTAGTTGTCGACTGGCAGCTTCCCACCAAGCTCTAGAATCGCGGTCTAATTGGAAGGTTGCCAGAAGGACTTTCTCATGTTCTGAACATGCATGACTCTAAAGATTCGTTCCATCGTCTTCACCCAATTTTTAGCTTCATCGGGATCCGGAGTTCCATTAAACCTAGGAGGATTCATTCGTTGGAAATTCCCGTATAAATCTCCTGCCCCATTCCTTGCTCCTGCTTGAATCACGTTGTTAAGGGCTTGAGTTAACCCTTGTACGGTGCTTTGCAAGTCCCGCAATTGTGCATGCTCACCAGCCATCTCCACTAATCTCCTGCGAGCAATAACATTTTATTTATTTCTTTTTAGACTTTGGGTGTTAAAGTATTACCAAGTTGATACATATATATATATATATATAGGTAAATGTATTCAAATCTTAACCATGGTTCTACCCAATTCTCACATAGGTATGGTGGTTGACTTAGACACATGTTAGGGCAGTTCACCTAGAACATCCTAGACATAAAATATCTTAATAATGACATCCTAGGCTGTGATACCAACTGTCATGCCCCGCCAATTTAGCAGCGGAATAAATCGGGGAGGCATGAACAACGAGTTAACGTAAATTGCGCATACATTCGCAAATATCAAAGCAACTAATGAACAATAATTGTAATAAAACTCATCATTTTATTGATAATTCATCTAAACTATTACAACCACTAATTCAGAGCCAAAACATAGGGCTCAATGACATTATTACATTGGAAAAGAAATCTAAAGCAAATATCTAACTAGACTCTAAAGTACTAAGGATATTCCATCGCTATGACTTCAGGTCGCTCATCACTCCAGTCCAATCCCGTTGTTGGGTGTAAGGTCATACCTTGACTTACCTGAAAACACAATAACAAATAACGAAGGGTGAGCGATAACGCTCAGTAGGACTTAATATCTCGTGTAAACAAGCATGCTTTAAGTGATTAATGTCTTGTATCGCAGGTTAACTAGAGAGAACGATCATGTATGGTCAGGAGAGTAATAGTACAAGATAACAAGTGAATGATAATACATTTCTCAAGAGTATTGCAAAATTAGGATGGCAACATAACGAGATAGCGCGTAACAAGATAGTGTATAATAAGATAGCGTGTATCAAAATGACATGAAATAGGATAGCTTGTATCAATGGTGGTGTAACGAGATAGCTTGTAAAGATATCCCATGTAATGAGATAACGTGTATGGTTGCACAACGGTGCACTAGTCGAGTACGACAATAGTCACTTTGGGACAGTAGCCATTTAACGATAGTACATTTCGTCTGAACTCCTCAGACTAATGTTAATCAGTCAGTGCTAGCACACTAATAGCACAGAACTGGCACAATATGTCTGAACTCCTCAGACTAATAGTAAAACAATTAGATGTCTAGCCAATGTCGAGATAGTCAGAACCGGTGCAATGCAGAACACCGTCAATAGCCCCTGCAGGTATTTTCGGGTGGCTCTCTGCCCCCAGGACTAGATTGGAGCCCCTCGGACACTCTCCGTGCCCTGCACACTATGCATTAAAGTTAGTAGGTCACCAGACCCATATTATGGCACTAGACAGTCATGTATAGTACAAGCAATGGGAGCCACAACAGCTCAAGAGTTTCAAGAGAGTACTAGATGAATAGACGAGATAGTAGAGTGAACGTGAACAGATGAGAGTACAAGGATAGTAGACGAGATAGGGGTATAATCGTAAAACAACGATAAACCACGATAGTAACGGTTGCACAGTACCAGGTCGGGTACCGACAGTCAGGTAGAAGTCACATCCGCCCATTAGCCGTGCCGCGTACACGAGCCAGATGGTCCGGCGTGATCACAAGATAAGAGAGATCTCACTAAGGCTGTTTGGATCGTACTGATCCCTAAGAGTGTAACGGGATTTAAAGGTACAACCAGCTCGTTGGCTAAGGACGTGCGCCAAAGCCAAGAAGACTTACGGAGGTCTTGACAAGGAGTCCCTGGTCCAGTCGAGAGTATTCCCGTGGAGAGGTGGTCCATGTCAAGAGAAAGTGTGTAACGAAACGTTGTCTGTCTTGCCTCGAGTGCTCGAAGGCAGAGGGACGCGATAACGGTGTACAAATCACGCGAGTAAAACGAAGACATGTGTCATTTAAATAATAGGAAAATTAGGTAATTAATTTCACAGATACATTATTGAGTAATTTAATAGGGTCAAATGGTAATAAACAATGTTTAGTGTGCAAGTGTAAAGAAATCATGAGAATAGAATAAGTCGTGCTCACGGCTTTTAAATTAATAAAAGTCATTTAAATATTATCCAATAAAAATATTCAGATCATTTATTAAGCTTAACAGTACATGGTTTAACTTGTACAAGGATTAGATGGCATTTAAAGCAGGGATATAAGAGCAATTAAAGGTTCTGGCCGAAATTTCAAGAACGCGACGGGGGTGCAAGTCGCGATCACGTCGCGACGGGGCACATGGGCGCGTCAAACTGCTAACGCGGCGGGAGTTCCCGTCGCGGTCCAGGTCGCGACGGGGCGGCCTGGCGCGACGGGCGAACCGGCCTGGTCTGGCCGGTTCGGGGTTGAGAACGCGGCGGTACAGGCAGCCGCGTTATGAACGCGTCGCCTTAGCCGGCCGCGACCTCCCCGTATCGCGACGGGTCGCGCCGCCGCGATAACAGCGATGTCCGGCTTTTTTCTATTTTTCTCTGGGTGGACCCCTCTTGACACAGGGTCATTCTAAAATCAGTATAAAATCTCACGGTAATCCAAAAAGCACGAAACTAGTTTTAAACGAAAGTAGACATGTATATCTATCAACATGCACGATTAATTTGAAAATAGACAAGGTTTAGATATGCATTGATCAGGTTACTTTTCGGTGACCTAAACAGGTGCAGTCAGGGTTCAATGAATTAATTGGAGATGTATACATGATGAAAATTATAAAACTAGTGGCGTTTGAAAGCTAACATATAGTAGTATTTATGATAATTTTATCATGGAATGATGTCAAGTTTGCACGAGGTTAAAAAGGAGACAAGGAGGGTCAAGTGCACAGGTCTGATAGATATTCAAAGATTTAATTCTCCCTCATGGAAGATTGAAATCAAGCAAGACCAGGGGCGTTTGAAATATAATAAGATGTAGTATATCTGAGAATTTTATCAAGGCATGAGAGCAAGTACACGTTGGGGATTATAGAAAACACAAGATCTCAGTTCATGGTAACAGCAAGAATTCATGAATTAAATTCGCCCAAATGGATAAGCGAAATGCAACGAAACCATAGGGCTTTTGAAGAGGTACATGAAGGCTACCTAGGGTAATTATTTCATTATTTTAGCTTGAGAGATTGCCTACCTTTTTCGTGGAGTAAGAAAGTCCTAGTTTGGATGACGAAATTATGAAAACCCTTCTTGCTCCAAGCCTTCTCCTTCCTTGCTCCTTGGTCCAAATCTTCTCCTCTTCCTCTCCAAAAGTCTTAGCACGAAATTGTGGGGTGCTAGGGTCAAATGGGGGGTGTTTTGATGACTTGTAGAGTTCTAAATCACCTAAAACTCTTTCCTCCTCATTTAATTACGAATTTCCATAATTATCACATATTTTTCTTGCTATATCTATCTAATTGGGTAAGGGAGAGGTCTAATTTCGTGGGTAATGGTTTAGGATAGGATTAGGACTCTTATTAAGATATATATGAGTCATATTAGTGCTTTAATGACCCCTTTTTAATTAAGAGATAATATAGTTACGAATTTCCCTATTTAATTTGGGTCTCTTATATTTAACCCAATTGTCTCTCATCTAAATCCCAATTTTAGATTAGGATAGAGTCCTATTGGTTTAGACTAGGGTTAGGACTCTTTTTAAGATAATTAAGAGTTAAAATAGTCATTATCTTAACCTTTTCTATTTATTAATATTTTAGGTACGAATTTCACTTATTTAACTCTCATCTCATGGTGGACTCTTCATAATTGGGCCCAAAACTTTATGTTAGGACCATTAGTAAAACTCATTACTAATTTGACTTAATGGGTATTCATTTAATTCCAATTATTCACCCTTTATCCTTATGTAAATCTATTTATCACACTTATTCAAGTAATTTCATATTTTTATTTCAATTAAATATTATTCATGCCAATATTTCTAACCTTCATCATTTGGGCTCTTACTCTTGGCCCAATAACTCATGTGAGCTTAATTGTACAACCCATGTACTTACTTTACTTAATGAGTTTTTATTTATCCTTTTCATTAAAGAATTTATTTATGGGCCAAGATTGTCCATTGGTCCAAATATCATAATGGGCTATCATCCCATATTATTTAAAGTCTACTCATATATTTATTTTAATTTATAATCCACTTTGGATCATAAAATAATGGATTCTTCGACTTATTCCTTAATTATGCTAATAAGTCGCATAAATTCTTAAACTAAGTCCAAATGATTTTTCTACGCCCAAATTTCATGATGGGTCATTAGAGAACATTATTTAAAGTATGACTATTATTTTTACGAAATTTTTATAGGGGTTTATACGTATGCAATAATGATGCGTACCATTTTAATTAGTTGAATTTATTAATAGTTAAAATTTCTATTTATCTATATTTTTTAATTAATAGATTTTCCGGGGTACTACAATGTGGGAATCCATGGATAGAGGAGACTTACGGAGGCCTTGAACGAAGACTCACTAGTCCGGCAGAAGGAGTATCCGACGGAGAGTTTGTCCAAGTCAAGAGAGTATATATATATAACGAGTACTCGACGTTCTAGAAGAATTCTAGAACAGTGGAGCGTTAGTATCGGTGTTCCAAAACAACGCGAGAAAATGAACACAAGTATATTTAAGATAGAGGCAATTTAATGACATAAATTACCAGATAATTTATGTAACATGTTCATGCCAATTAAGCCATATTTGGATGGTTCAAAGTGTGTGTAAGTGTCATGAAATTGTAGATAGAAAAGATCATGTGTATGTATTTTAATCACACATAATGTTTTAATTTATAACAAGTGTAATCTTCTGTGTGTATGACTGTTAAACAAGAGTACAAGCATTGTGGAGAGTCAGAACATCAAAATGTTGGGTTTTTATGCAAAAAGGCCAGAACCCGACACACCCTTGTAAGGGTCGCGACGGGGTTCGGGCAGATCGCGACGGGGTCTTGTACAGGTCGCGACGGGCTTGAGTTTTCGGGCAGGCAGGTCAAGACGGGGTCATGTGAGGGTCGCGACGGGGCCAACAGACCAGGCAGCCAGATCGTGACGACCGGCCTGTCGCGATCAGATCGCGACGGGACGCTCTGTCGTGACGCCCCTGTGAACGTGGCCTATCAGGCCGTCGCGTTCACAGGATCTGTGCCCGAGTCCGATAGGGAGAGTACAGTGCATTCGATTGCGGACCAGACTTTCCAGGTTTTGACATAGGGTTGTTCTAAAATTAAGAACAAATTGTACAGTACATGAAAAATCGTGAAACTAGTTTTAAACAAATCCAGACATATATGGGTACTCCAGTAAATAGGAATTGGAAAAACAAACAGGGTTTCGACATGCTTTGGTCATGGTATTCATGAAGTACTTAGAACAGTACACAGATGAGATCAACGAATTAATTTGCATGATAGGATGGATGGAAATTAGGGCTTTCAGGGGCAAAAGAAGCCTAACATCCATCAGTTCTTACAGTAAAAATCTCATGGCATGAGGACGAGTATACATGAAGATATGAATTTAATAAGAGGGTTCGGAGTCATGAAGTTCACAGAACTTTGAAAATTGAGAACTAAAGATTTGCTTGATGAAAAAATATGAATCCAAAGGGCTTTTGTTCCTGATGGATGAAACATCCTACAGAAAACTTTTCATGGTTTATGCTCGTGAGAATGTCTACCTTTGACTCGTTTTGTCTTCGAGGGTTAAGAACTTGAAGAACTCGGGGAAGACTTGAGGGTTCCTCCTCCTCCATGAATTCTCCTTTCCCTTGGCTCCTTCCCACGTCCAGCAACCCCTTGGCACGAGCTAGGGCCGGCCATGAGGGTTTTAGAGGAGTATTTAAGCATCTCCTCATTCTATTTCTATTATGACTCTAATTCCTATTTATTCCGAATTTTCTATTTTCCTCTCCTCTTTTTAGGCAAGAGATCTCCTAATTGGGTTATGATGGGAGCTAATTTTGTGGCTAACCCATTATGGTAGGTTTAGGAATCCCAATCCAACTCAAACTTCCTTTTTAATACATTAAATACCCCTTTTATCATTAAGCATTATTTTAGTTACGAATTTTGGGTATTTTTGCATTATTCCCCTTTTAAAAATTCCTAATTTGGCCCACTAAATTCTATTGGGTCAATTTAATAAAGCCCATCACTTCTTTTCTTTTAATGGCTTTTAGTAAATTCTCTTTCCATTAATTTCCTATTTAATTTATTTTATTTTATTTGATTTTTTAATAAATTTAATTAGTTTTCTTTTTATTTTTTGAAAAATCCAGGTTGCTACATCAGGGTTCTGGAAACCAAAAGTCTACAGTAGCTGTCGACAGCCATGAAGTGTCTGCCGACAGACAAAGAGAAACTCAGATCTGATGGTCAGGATATGATCTGTATTGGGGTGATCCCTTCAAGCACGACTCTCCATACTTGGACACCCATATATATAGATCATATGAAGGTATTTTTACAATAAGAAGCCACCATACCAAAACCCTAAGCAAAACCCAAGAGAAAGGCTTCTCCCTGCTGCTCTGCTTCAACCCTCCGTTCTGTTCGTGGAAGATCCATCTCACGAGCGGAGTTGAAGCCTGTTCGTTCTCGATTCAAGCTTCGTCTTCATCACGTGTCCGTCAATGACGTGATGTTTGAAGTCTTCTGGATGAACTCACTGAAGAGTTCACATCTTGGATTTGATCCTCAACTCAGAACTCTTCTTTTGTTCTACTTTTTATATCTCTGTGTGTGTGGTAGTCGTTCAAGCGACCCTTGTGCTTGATCCACGTGTGGATTGTTGTTCTGATTGCATGTTTGCATCAGACAACGTGGGTGTGTGTGTGTTGTAGAGTTGAACTCGCTCATAAGCAGTCGTTCTGCGTGTGTGTGTGGACGGTGGACGTAGGATACACAAGTTGTGTACTCCGAACCACCTTAAATCTTCGTGTCCTGTGGTTTGAACGTTTCACGATAATGTTTGGTAGGCACGTTGATTACTCACACGCTAGATAGGTTGTTGTTCGTTCTACTCATAATAGGCACACACATCATAGTTCAAATTCTATATAAATATGTTTAAGTTTTTGATAAGTCAGCGTTGGATCAAAAAGAAGGCCATAGTGTTTCTAATTGGTAGTAATCTATTCAATCCCCTTCTAGATTACTGTTTAAGATAATTCCACATATCTTTCAGTCAGCAGGTGAAGGCAGAGCACCAGCATCCTGGTGGTGAGCTGCAGTTGTTACCCATTCAGGTGTGTAAGTGGAACACATCAACATGGACTTTGTTGCTAGTTTACCTCATACTTCACAGAGGCACGACAATGTGTGGGTGATCATCGACCGACTGATGAAGACAGCGCATTTCTTACCGGACACATCAGCTTGGTCAGTGGACAAGCTTGCTAGATTGTTTGTGGACAAAGTTGTGTCGTTGCCCGGGACACCGATCTCTATTGTCTCAAATAGAGATCCGAGGCTCACTTCTCGTTTCTAGCGCAGTTTTCAGAGGGCACTGGGCACCAAGTTGAGACTGAGTTCAGCCTACCACCCACAGACAGTCGGTCAGTCAGAAGGACCATACAGACCCTCGAGGACATGTTGAGAGTGTGTTTCTTGGACTGGGGCAGCACGTGGGAGTCACACCTTCCCATGGTGGAGTTTGCGTATAATAATAGCTTTCACTCTAACATTGGGATGGCGCCCTACGAGGCTCTGAATGGCAGACCGTGCCGTACACCATTGCACTGCACGAGGTTGGTGAGAGGCAGTAACTGGGGCCAGAGCTGGTACAACAGTGTGTAGACATAGTGAGACTGATCAGACAGAGACTGCAGATAGCACTGAGCAAGGAGAAGAGCTATACAGACAATTTCCGGAGGCCACTTCAGTTCGAGGCAGGTGACAGTGTGTTTTTACGAATCTCGCCAACCAAGGGCGTTCTTAGGTTTGGGAAGAGGGGCAAGCTTAGCCCGAGGTTTCTTGGTTCCTTTCCCATTTTGGAGCGGGTTGGCGAGGTCACATACAAGTTGGCTCTTCTATCCGAGTTGGCAGGGGTTCATGACGTCTTCTACGTCTCGCAGCTGAGAAGGTACATGCCAAATCCGTCACACGTGTCGGACTACTTGCAGTTAGAGGTTGCTCCAAATCTGTCAGTGCCAGAGTACCCAATCAGTGTTGTGGACCGTAGAGTGCAGTAGTTGCACAGAAGGCAGATTCCGCTCGTCAAGGTTGCTTGGGAGAATCTCGTCAGTGGCGAGGCCACATGGGAGCGCGAGGACGAGATGCAGGAGCATTTTCCTTACTTGTTTGAGTGACTAGTATGTTTACTTGCATTCGTCCCTGGGTTTCTCCCTTAATTTCGAGGACGAAATTATTTTTTTGTTGGTTAGATTGTAACATCCCATTTCTCCTTGGTCAGCCACCTTCTGCTAAAGGTAGCGATGTATCGGGATGTTGCCTTCTGAAGGCGACAGGATGGCTATCGTGTTCTGGTTGAGAATGCGATAGGCATGTCGTCGCGTTCACCCTTCTGAACGCAGCATGCAGTTTTTGTCATTTTTCTATCAGGACAGTTGGGACACGTGTCAAGCACTGACTGATGAAGGCGACATGTCAGGTGTCGCATTCATGTGTCAGGTCTGCGAGGATGACACGTGGCAGATCCGTTAGTCAGGTCTGACCATGACCTTAAGGTCACGACAGGTTAGCCATCAGTGAACGAGACGGGCTGGCTGTCGCGTTCTTAGGTCCGAGACCTATATGCGCAAGGCCTTCAGCCTGTCTTCTTCTTCTCTCTCTCTCTTCTTGCATTTTTCTCCTTCCTCCGACCCCTCTATGTGAGCTTCACTATGGAGAGCTTGTGAGAGTGCTCTTGGTGGAGTTGGTGGCATTCTCTCCTCGGTGTGGTGTTCTTCCCCAACGTGGCTTCTCCTCCTTCGTGGTGGTGACATCTTCCCCGACTTGTAGGAGGACGTTCGTTGCTCGTGGACGGCGTGACCGTGGTGCTTGGAGTGAGGAGGAGGTGGCCATGCACACGAGAAGACCCCAAGGGTTGGCTCTTCTTTTTAAGGTAGGGACCCTTGTCTTCCTCTTAGTTCTACCATTCTAGGACCCCCAATCCTCTTTCTCCAAGACAGTAGAAGCATGCTAGGACTGTGGTTTGCATGTTTAGCTTATTTGTGTTTGATTAGGGGTTGGGTTTGAGTGCTCCATCATGCATGCATGTGAGGTTTTTAGAGTGTAGATGCATATCCTTGACAAGCATGGGTGTGGATGCGGGTGGTTTAAGCTTAAATCATGTGCTTACATCGTTCTACATGCTCCCCTCCCTTTGTACTCACCGGACTTGTGTTTTAAGGCATGTTTTGGAGGTCTCGGGTGTCTCTGTTTGTGGTCGCGACAAGGTTCTTATCGTGACTCAGATCGCGACGTGTCGACCTGTCTCCCTCTGGTGGGAACGCGACACCTCAACCTGTCGCGTTCTGGTAGCGACAGGGTGGCCGTCGCCGTCATGCCTGGTTTTCCTGTGGGTTATGGGAGGTCTCGGGTGGTCACCCGGACCTCTAACTGTGGTTGCGACAATGCCCTTGTCGCGACCCAGCTCGCGACAGTTTCCTTGTTGCCTTCAAACCCAGGTCGTGACAGATCGGGTGTCACCTTCAGGTGGCGACAACCCTTGTGTCGCCTTCTGTGAGAAAGCGATAGTAACCCTATCGCCTTCTCAGACAAAGAGTGACTGGAGACCTATTCGGAGTTTCTGTTCCGCTGCGACTCTGTTTCCCTAGCACCTGTGTTGTTCCTAGCACTGTTCTACACTAGTCGTTCACCCGGTGCTAGGCACTTGTAGGCTTGTCCGTTTAGAGGTTGTTACTGTTACCTGGACCCCCGGTCCCCGCGTGTCTGTTGAGGGAGTTCTCTAGGCGGTGGGCGAGCTCGAGTTACAAACTCTGGTAGCAGAGGGGAAAACGGTGGGGATAGCTGTGTAGAGTCATTTGTAGAGCTCTCTTAGCTGAGTCTTGGACGCGAAGGTGGTTTAGGCGTTCTTTCGGCGTAGACCAGCTAGTCCTTCTCACTGCCTCACTCTACGTGGTTCCGGTACCATTTAGAGAGGCTAGGCGTGGGACCATAGTCCGTCCAGACTATGGCAGTTGTGTGTTACTTTAGTTCTGTGTCTCATTCCGACGAAAGATGCTAGACATGGACTGGTGGTCGAGGATAAGGCTCGTGGCGCACCTGACCAGTTAACTAGTGGTAGTTGCCTTCTGTGGCTACTATCTTTGTCCAAACAGTTGTTCACTATCTGTGTTTGCAGCCTAAGGTTCGTCCTAGTGCCGTGGTTTACATGGGTTTTCGATCCTGACGTTTGGTTTAGAACAATGGTCGTGTACTTACTTTCCGCTTCCACACTTACTTTGTTAGTAGAATAGATTTACTTGCTTAAATTCAATTGTGAACATATATCTATTCTGTTTGTTAGAACCAGTGGGAGATTGGTAGTACCTATTGGGCTTTATCGTGAAGCTCACTCCCTTTCTTTACAGGTGAGACTTCACAGCAGTACCCTCTGCGGTGGGTTGAGGAGACGAGGCTGTAGTAGACAGCGTCTTTCGTGAGCAGTGTTCCCTTCGTGCTTGTTTCGACACCCTCGGGGTATGCCCCTAAGAGATTTGTTATTCCCTTTTTCTTTCTGCATTTGTACTTTGTTACTTTGGGACTGTACTAGACTCGTACTTTGTGTTGGACGCTTTTCTTTCACTTGTTAGTACATTTTAGTACTTGTCATCAGGCTGCGTTGCAAAATATGGCAGAAAAATTTTTCAAAACTACTTGAAGAGATAAAGAATAGAATATTTCAAGATCTTGAGATAAATAGATTAATATTTAAAGTGGATATTGTGTATTTGTGAGATATTTAAATTAGATTGGTAATATATGTGTAGATGTGGTACCATTGGGATCAGACTGCTCAGACGGATAAGGAGATGTTACAACATATGACAGTCATGCACAAAGGCTGGCGTGGAATGTTGAAGTCGAAAATAAGTAATTTTTTTAAAAGTATTTGATTTTTTTATCTTGATAATGAATATTTTGTTAACTTTGTAATTGTTATTTTGTAGCATTATAAGCGCAAGACTTTTGAGGATGATGTTGCATCTGTTCCACCTGGTGTTGATCCATCAGATTGGCGGACAATGTGTGAAAAATGTAATACAAGGGAGGAGCAAGTAAAATAATATGATTTAATTACATATACTTATGATTTTTTATTTGAGATTTCATCAAATATATGTATTGTCTTCTTCTTTACAGGATATTGCCGAGCGTAACAGGCAGAATCGTACCCATCAGAATATGACGTATCGACGGGGGCGTACGAGCATATATCAATTAAAAGATGTTTTTGTAAGTTTTTCATTTTACTGAATGTAATTTTAATAATCTCTATTGATTATTTTTTCTTACTTGATGATTATACAATTAATTTAACAGGTGAAGACTCATCAGCGTGAGCCCGATCGCATGGAGGTTTTTAGGATGGGGAGATGTAAAGACCTCCCTGACGGTACCCAACGATGGGTTGATGACGAAGCAACGATCGTTTTGTAAGTGTATCTGTCTTTATATAAAATATTTTTAATAAATTAATTTATAATTTAACATTTTTTTGTTAATGAAATAATTTTTTTATTGTAGGAGAGGATGACGACTCCTTCCCTCCAGAGTGATGATGCCGCTCCTGTTTCAGCCAAGGATGCCTTCATAGTTGTCATAGAATGAGACAGACCTAGCTGTGTTCATTGCGTAAGTAAGGCTGAGATGCTCCGCACTTGGTACAGGAGGGGAGAGGGATCGAGCTCCTCAGGCGGCTACCACACTCAGTTGCAGCAGCAGTTGCAAGATCAAAATAAAAAGATGGAGGAGATGTGTGCAAAGAGGAGTAGGGATCGCCAGGAGCTAGAGGATATGCACAGTCAGATGTCAGAGATGCAAGCCCTCATGCAGCAATTGGCTGCTCAGCCATCATCACATATGCCTCCTCCTGCGCCAGAGCCTGAGGGGAGTGATGATTCTGCTAATAATTATGATGATTAGATTGTTATAGTTTGTGAGATACTTTGTATTTCTTTTGGATGTTTATGATATGTGTTTTCAGATAATTTGTGTGTGCATGGTATTAAAAAAATGATTTTTGTATAACAGGAGGAAATGACAAAAATTTAAGAAAATTTGTTTAAAATATATATAACATATGTAGACGGTTGAAGCCATTTACAAAGGTTTATGTAGACGGCTTAATAACCGTCTACATATCTTTTCTAGATGGCTAATAAAATCGTCTACATAAGTTTATGTACACGGTTATTGTACCCATCTACATAACCTTATGTAGACAGCTCAGTAAGCCGTTTACAAAAAGTTATATAGACGGCTATTGCACCGTCTACTTAAGTTTTGTACATGGATAATATAGCCGTTTATATAAACATATATAGACGGCTAATAAGCCGCCTACATACATTTCGTTGACGGCTTATTGAAGCTGCCTACGTATTTACGTAGACGGCTAGTAGCCGTCTACATAATTATTTTAGTAGACGGCTTCTCGTAACCGTCTACATATGTTTTGTAGACGGAATATTCGTTGACGGCGGTCTAGATGGCTACATAGCCGTCTATAAAAACTTTTGTAAAACTTTTGTAGACGATTTTGTTGGTTTGGTAGATGGCTCTACGTATCTTCTTCCCCCAGTGGTGGATCTGCCCTTAAGTTGTACTTACTTTAGGATATGACGAGGTCACATGTACGTAGGGGTATGGTTGAATTTCTTTTTCATTTTCTGCGGCATATTGTCATTATATACAAAGAGAAAGTGGCTAAATTCGACTATTTGAACATATCAGAGATGATCTGACAATTCATAAACATAAGATTCGCGTATAAATATGATAGTGTAAAAGGGTATATATACAAAAAGTTATTCGTATATTATCCGGTGTTTGTGACATTCAATTAACATCGCTTCTCGTACGTCTATGGGGATGGGAATCGCCGAGGTGATCTACATCTACCACAAGCTTTATTTACTGCTGCTACATTTTTAAGTGATCAAAAACACACATGTCTGAAGAAAGTATAGAAAAAGGGATCGAAATCACACAACTTTTCACATTCGTGGAGGGAAGTTTCATGCACGCGTCATGTACATTGTTAGAACGCGAGAGTTTAGGCAACCAAAGTTCAAGAGAAAGCAGGCCCAAAATCTGTGCATTTGGACTGGTCTATGCTTGCCCAAGTTCACCTGAGATTTTATATTTATATTAGATTAACGTTCGGAGACATGTTTGAGCATAGTTTTACCCTCCCCTGTTTAGTCATCCGTAATACCGAAGATTTGACTCTAGCTAATCACCTGCAACTATTCCCCCGTCCATGAAAAAGGAGATTTTCCTTTATTCCACCACGATTATTCCATTATTTTCATGCAATTATTCTTGGCTTCAAGCAACAGTGGGAGAAATATCTTATTCTTCCATCAGTTCTTCCACTAGTAGACGAAACCCAGAAAACAAAGTTTACTCAAGATTTCTGAGATAAACCTTTCCTATAGAAACACAGTCATGGAAAGCAGGTAAACCAAAAGAGTCGGGAGACAAGGAGGCACTACAGTGTTTGATAGCGATGATCAAATTGTTAACAAGAGCGGACACTGATCTAGGCTTGATGTATAGACCGGCATCTATTCTAGGGGGCGAGCCCACATCTCACTCCGTTTTGTTTGGTCTCGTTAGTCGTGTTATGTTGGTTTCCTTTGGTCTGATGGGTATGCTCAAAACCCATGAGCATTTGAAGAGAAATATTTACTGCATTTTTTCATAGCTCTTTATTCGAAGGGTACAATATCTTTTTTTTTTTGGACAAGGAATAAAGCTGATTCATTTCATTAGATAATAAGAGATACAGATAGATGGGTACAAGCTACGTAGAAGGGATAGCAGTCGGACATCATTCTCTATCAAAATTACCTTCAAAAGCTGCTTTCGCTGTAAGATGAGCAGGGAGAGTAAGAGATCTAGGAGTATAAGAGATTTTAACCAAAAGAGAAAGAGTCAATAGATTTCTACAATCCCCTAGAATGGAGTTACACCTCTACAGAGAAGAATCTGAATTTAAAATAGTGTTAATAACCATTTGAGCATCACTGAGGATGAGTATTGGGCAATTAAGTGTAGAAGTCCACTGGATCCCAAAAAAAATAGCCCAAACCTCCACTTCCAAAGGATGAGCAGTCTTGAAAGAGGATGTCCTACTTCCTAGAATAGAAATTCAAGAAGATAAAAGGACACAGGCACTTGCACCTTTACCATCCTTAAAAGCAACATATGTCAATAAGATGAGAGAGTAGCCAGCTACCTTAATCCTGGAGGAGCTTTGCTGATCAAGGATCAAGGTCGGGATAAGTCCCCATTGCCAAAGAGATAGATCAGTCTTGATTCTCTCCAATCATACGCTCAAGATTAATCTGCTTGTGTTAAAAACAATATGAGCATCTCGCCTTCCAAATGTGTGACGTTCTGGCCGTTCGGATCGCCTTCCTGTGTGTATGGAGGCCAGTGTGTGGCCAATGACGTGTGTAGCAGGTGTTTTCCGTAGGTGGTGAGGCTCTGTGAGCCGGAGGTTTGGGCCCAAAGAGCTCACTGATTCACTATCTGTGAAGGGCGTCGCGTTTTGAACGCGACATCCTAATGCATCGCGTTCATGAAACTGTTGTTTTTAGTCTGTGTCTGCATGCGCGCCACGTGTTGCGCATAGGGCGAGCTTGCTGACGTTGACTTATTGAAGGCGACGGACTGGTGCTTCGCATTAAGGTCGCGACACAGTGTGGCGTCGCGTTCTTAACTATGAAGAGTTTTTATAGAACCCCGGCAGAACAGAGCTCACATGAGCTCTGCTCGGCCAGGGGGTTATGCTGGAGGATTTCTGGGCAACTCGCCTTGTTGGAGCTTGGTTTGACGTGTTCTCGCCGCGAGGACGCTGTGTAGAGCAGGGGGAAATGTCGTGTGGACTCCGTACTTTGCCTGCATTGCAAAGGTAGGGAGATTTCTTGTGTTTGATCCGTGGATTGCTCGTGCGTTGTGAATGATGTGTTTCTAGCTCTCTAAACAGTAGATAGCATGTGCTGGAACACATTAAAGCATGTAAATGGAATGAAAACAATAGATTATAGGGATTTGGGGGGTGATCCGGATGATGGATTCCGGATTAGGGTTTGTGCCTGTGAAGGCGACAAACCTGGGCGTCGCGACAGTGTCGTGACAGAACGATACGTCGCGTTCTTGTTTTCTAAGGCGACATATCGGGCTGTCGCGTTCTGAAGGCGACACTAAACCCCGTCGCGATCATAGCCGAGGCTTGTTCTATGCATGGGTTTGTTAGTGTGATATTATCGGATTATCGTGTGTGTATTGTGTGGTAATGGTAAGAGGTGCATTGGCACTCTCAGCTCGGAGAGCGTGTGGTGTGTGTGGTTGGCATGGTGTTCATGTGGTTTACGTGGAGGTTTCACATGGCTTGTGCATTGTGCACGTGGTTTCCGTGTACGTGGCGTGTAATTTGACGCCTACCGTGGATACCTCTTCAGTTGGGAGCCCCATGTTTTGTGTGAGCCAAGCACGTGTGTGCTCGAGGCTTGTCCCGGTACTGAGTACCGTCGAGGTTTTGTCATCTTCCTGGACACCCTCACTCTTTTGCTGAGTAGTACGTCCGGCTGAGGGAAAGACGGCAGTGGGACAGCGACTAGAGAGAGTTTGTTGTGTTGTCGCTTGTAGTGCGCTCGTAGTTGGGGGAGACGGACACCAGTAGACGTACTGGGCCCCAGCTAGTCCTGTTTTCCAGTGCCTCACTTTAGGGAGCTCGGGCCAGAGTCCCTAAAGGTGATAGGCATGGGCCTACTGGGTGTGTGACCTGCAGGTTGTGGTGGTTTAGTTAGACTCCACAGTTCTTTGTACTGGTTTAGTGGAGCGGCAGCTGGACCTTCTGTCCGTGGCTGCGAGACTGAGAGGTAGTCCTGTGTTGTTTGTCCGCGTCAATAGCTGGTGTCGCGAGCCAGTCCACGTGGCCCGAGTGAGGCGTTGTCCTACTATAGTTTGTACACTTGTTTGGGTTTGCCGTTTATTTATCATTATTGGTTTATGTTAAGCGGCAAGTGGTAAGTGGTATTTACAGTTTTATATCCTGCTATGTAGTTCTATGAAGTGTTAGTGTAATCTCCTGCTTTACTATTTGTGTTGGTTTGCTCGATTTTTAGGGAGTTTCCCTACTGAGCCAGTGACTCGAGAGGCCCACCCCCCAACTCTTTCAGGTGAGGGAGAGCAGGAGACCTCACACCCGTCGTCTAGTTCTGAGCCGCATCGTAGCGGAGGGTCTGCACCACCGGCAGTGTAATTTACTTTTCTGTTGTACACCTCGGGGTATGCCCCAGGTTGTTGTTGTAGTTTGGTTACAGTTGTGCTATGGCTATGTACATTTCTAATAAATATTTGTGAGATTGGCAAATCTTATATATGTTTGAGCTGGTTCCTTTACATTCCTACGAACTAGTTGTTTGATATCCCTTGCGAGGCTTCGGCCTGGTCGTGGGAGGCGGACTCGTATTAGGCACGTTATTGAGTTAACGGGTCTGAATAACGAGGGCCGTCACAGTTGGTATCAGAGCAAAGTCCGTATGGATATAAAGGAATTGGAAATTGCATAGCCATGTCTCTATTGTAACCCACTGCTGGTAGCGACCTTGGTTTTGTATTAATTTTTCATATGTTGTGTCGATGAAATGATGTTTGTGCAGAATTAGGAATGGCAGAACGGAGAGACTGGGGAGGTGGAGGAGAGGGGTCAGGAGAGGACCCTATGTAGAGAATGATAGAGAGAATTTGGGAAAGCCTGACAGATATAAGGATGAGATTAGATCAGCAGCCACCGGTGCAGCCAGCGGCAGCAGTACCACCACTTCTAGAGGAGGCAGTGACAGTAGCCCTAGTTCCACCATCATCCGGAGTAGAGGTACCTTCTGTAGTACATATACACCCAGCAGTTCCAACGAGGCCAGCTATCAGAGAGGAGACTACAGTACTTATGGAGCGGTTTTTGAGGTTGCAACCCCCTACATACTCAGGAGGCCCCAACCCGGACACAGCAGAGCATTGGATACATGAGATTGAGAGGGTATTTGCGATAATAAGATGTCCCAAGGAAGATAGAGTGATTCTTGCAGCATACCAGCTACGAGGATTTGCGCAAGAATGGTGGCGGTTAAAGATGCAGACAGTTTTTACAGGCAGAACGGAGGACACAATCTCATGGTCAGAATTTTTGTCAATTTTTAATGATTCTTTCTTCCCAATACAGTTCCAACAGATGAAGAGGGAGCAGTTTAGGACACTCCAGCAAGGGAATCTCTCGGTGCTTGAATATCAGATGAGGTTTATGGCCTTGAGTAGGTACGCCCCATATGTGGTAACTGACAATACCATGATGGTGGAGTACTTCATCCGAGGTCTGAGGGCAGAATTACAGGATGCGGTGATTCCACTAATGTGTAGAATAGTGGAAGAGGCAGCACAGCGAGCAGCAATACTTGAGAGGACTGTTAGGGCCAGGCAGGGGCAGACTCAGACAGGTGGTTTAGGTTCAGGCAGCTTTCGGCATCCACAGCCGTCAGGAGGAATCAGTAAGGGGAAAGCACCTTCCGGAGCTTCTTCATCATCTGGAATAGCAAAGTGGGGCAAGCAGATCAAGAAATTCTTCCAAGGAGGCCGTGGTAGAGGCAGGTAGCAGGGCTTTCAGCAGGGAGGTTTTCAGCAGGGTCTTGGCTACAGGCCACCGGTTCCAAAAGAATCTCAGCAAAGTACGGCAGGGCAGCCTACGACATACCCAACTTTCAGATGTTATAATTGTGGACAGCCAGGACATCTAGCGAGGAACTGTCCGTACCCTCGAGAGCAGACTTATGGTAGAGGGACCCAGCAGCAGCAGCCTTTTCAGCGGTCAGCAGAGCAGGGTAGAGGTGTACCGTACCAGAGAGGAGGACGGGGCCAAGTGATGGCAATCACCCGAGCTCAGGCGGAGGCATCCAATCTCATTGAAGGTATATTACCTTTCTTTGATTTTACTGCTAGAGTGTTAATTGATCCGGGTGCTTCGCATTCGTTTATTTCCGAAGATTTTCTGGATAGTATAGTACATCCTTTAGAAGAAAGGTCTTGTGAGTTAGTGGTAGAGATTCCTTCAGAAGGATATATGCTTACTTCCAGTTTTCTAGAAGAGGTCCCGTTAGTTATTCATGGAAATCAGATGCCAGCAAGATTATATGTTTTGACATTGAAAGATTATGATGTGATTCTAGGTATGGACTGGTTAGAAGCCTATGGGGCCATGGTTGATTGCAAGAAAAAGAGAGTCAGATTTTACAGACCCAGTGGTGAAGTGTTTGAATTCTAAGGTATGCCTTTTTACACTCCCAAGTTTATTATTTCTGCACTTAGAGCTAAAAAGTTGATTAATGCGGGATGTGCAGCCTACCTTGCGTCAACTAGTCTAGTTGAGTCTAGTAAGTCTGTAGATTCAGTGCCAGTGGTCAGAGAATTTGCAGATGTATTTCTAAAAGAGTTTCTAGGGCTAGCTCCGCACAGAGAAGTTGATTTTACTGTAGAATTACAGCTAAGCAGTTTACCGATCTCTAAAGTACCTTATAGAATGGCACTAGCAGAATTGAAAGAATTGAAGAAGCAATTGCAAGAGCTGATAGATAAAGGTTTTATCAGACCCAGTCAATCACCGTGGGGAGCGCCAGTATTATTTGTTAGAAAGAAAGATGGAAGCTTAAGGATGTGTATAGACTACAGGCAGTTGAATAAAGTCACAATTAAGAACAAGTATCCTCTTCCTGGAATTGATGATTTGTTTGATCAGTTGCAATCAGCCAAGGTATTTTCTAAGATAGATTTGAGGTCAGGATATCATCAATTGCGAATTAGAGAAGAAGACATTGAGAAGACCGCTTTTCGCACCAGATATGGGCATTATGAGTTTGTTGTGATGCCATTTGGGTTAACTAAAGCACCAGCAGCTTTTATGAATCTGATGAACCAAATATTTCATCCGTATTTGGATCAGTTCATAGTGGTATTTATTGATGATATACTGGTTTACTCAGCATCAGAAGAGGAGCATGCAGCGCACTTGCGGGTTACTTTGCAGATATTGAGGGATCATCAGCTATTTGCCAAGTTCAGTAAATGTGAATTTTGGCTGAAAGAAATTCAGTTTCTGGGTCATGTAATATCAGGTGAAGGTATTGCAGTGGATCCCGCTAAAGTTGATGCAGTAATGAAATGGGAAGAACCGAGGACAGTGTCTGAGATCAGGAGTTTTCTGGATTTTGTAGGTTATTACAGAAGATTTATTCAAGATTTCTCCAAAATGGCAGCCCCTATGACTAGGTTGACAAGAAAAGGGGTTCCTTTTGTGTGGTCCTCAGAATGCAGACGCAGTTTTACAGAATTAAAGAAAAGGTTGACTTCAGCACCAGTGTTAGAAATACCGTCAGGAAGTGGCGGATTTGTTTTATTTACAGATGCATCCAAGAGAGGATTGGGTGCAGTTTTGATGCAGCACAGCAAGGTGGTAGCCTACGCCTCCAGGCAATTAAAGAAACATGAAGAGAATTATCTCACCCATGATTTAGAGCTGGCAGCGGTTGTCTTTGCATTGAAAATTTGGCGGCATTATTTGTATGGTGAAATATTTGAAATATTTATGGATCATAAGAGTTTAAAGTATATTTTCTCTCAAAAGGATTTGAATTTAAGGCAGCGCCGATGGATGGAATATTTGAAGGATTATGACTTTAATTTGGCATATCATCCAGGCAGAGCTAATGTAGTAGTGGATGCACTAAGTAGAAAACGATTATGAATCAACTTATGATCAGAGAATGGAAATTGTATGAAGATGTGGCGGAAAATTCCTTATATGTGCCAAGTAGTCAGCGCAGAGCAATATTAGCAACCAGTGCAGTGGAGCCGTCTTTATACCAGCAAATAGTGGAGGCGCAGAGAGCAGATAATAGTTTAGCAGATATTATAAGAATGGAAGATGTGACTTTTGGGAACGACAGTGTAGTTAGACTCAAAGGTCGATTATATGTTCCAGCAGATGAAGAAATCAGACAAAAAGTTTTAGAAGAGGCTCACAGATCAAGGTATACCATCCACCCAGGCAGCACAAAGATGTATCAAGATATGAAGAAACATTTTTGGTGGCCGAATATGAAGAGAGAAATTGCAGAGTTATTGCAAGATGTGCAATATGCCAAAATTAAAGCAGAACACCAGAAGCCAGGAGGATTGTTGCAACCACTACCCATTCCACAATGGAAGTGGGATGATATAGCAATGGATTTTATTGTTGGTTTGCCCAGATCATCAGGTCACAATGCAATTTAGGTTTTTGTTGACAGATTAACTAAGGTTTGTAGGTTGTTGCCGGTCAGCATGACATGGTCAGTGGACAGATTAGCCAAGTTGTAAGTAGAAAGAATTGTGCCTTTACATGGTATTCCAATCACCATTGTTTCAGATCGAGATCCTCGTTTTACTTCAAGTTTTTGGAGGAGTTTGCAGAAAGTCGTTGGTACAGAGTTAAGGTACAGTTCAGCATATCATCCGCAAACAGATGGGCAGACAGAGAAGACAATCCAAACACTTGAAGACATGCTAAGAGCTTGTTGTTTGGTGTGGGGAGGTATTTGGGAGCGTCACTTGGGATTGGTTGAGTTTGCTTATAATAACAGTTACCATGCAAGTATTGAGATGGCACCATATGAAGCCTTATATGGTAGACCGTGTAGATCACCACTAAACTGGCATGAAGTAGGAGAAAGACAAGTTTTGGGTCTAGAGTTAGTTCGACAATGTGCAGAGACAGTAAAATTTATTCAAGAAAAAATGAAAACAGCTCAGAGCCGTCAGAAAAGCTATGCAGACGTCAGACATAGACCTTTGCAATTTGAAGTTGGTGACTATGTATTTCTAAAGGTTTCTTCTACTAAAGGTGTGCTGAGGTTTAGTAAGAAAGGCAAGTTGAGCCCAAGATATGTCGGGCCATTCCAGATAAAAGAAAGAATGTGTGAAGCAGCTTACAAGTTAGATTTGCCAGTAGATTTCACTGATGCACATGATGTGTTTCATGTCTCAATGTTGAGAAAATATATCAGAGATCCAACCCAAGTTGTCAGTTATCAAAGAGATGATCTGAAGCCCGACATGACAATGCCGGAATATCCAGTGCAGATTACAGGCCACAGAACTCAGAAGCTCACGAATAAAGAGATTGAATTAGTGAAAGTCAGATGGGAAAACAGACAAGGTGGAGAAGATACATGGGAATTAGCAGAAGAAATGATGAAATCATATCCATACTTGTTTGAGTAAGTTTTAATTCTTTTAAGTGATTGTGTTATATAGATTGAATTAAAAAATTTTCGGTATTCAACTCTTGTTTTAAATTTCGAGGACGAAATTTCTTTTTAGGTGATAGTAATGTGACGTTCCGTCCGTTCGGATCGTCTTCCTGTGTGTATGGAGGCCAGTGTGTGGCCAATGACGTGTGTACCAGGTGTTTTCTACAGGTGGTGAGGCTCTGTGGGCCGGAGGTTTGGGCCCAAAGAGCTCACTGATTCACTATCTGTGAACGCGACAGTGAAGGGCGTCGCGTTTTGAACGCGACATCCTAGGGTGTCGCATTCATGAAACCGCTGTTTTTAGTCTTCGTCTACATGCGCGCCACGTGTTGCGCATAGGGCGAGGTTGCTGACGTCGACTTATTGAAGGCGACGGACTGGTGCGTCGTGTTAAGGTCGCGACACAGTGTGGCGTCGTGTTCTTAACTGTGAAGAGTTTTTATAGAACCCCGGCAAACAGAGCTCACATGAGCTCTGCTCGGCCAGGGGGTTATGCTGGAGGATTTCTGGGCAACTCGACTTGTTGGAGCTTGGTTTGACGTGTTCTCGCCGCGAGGACGCTGTGTAGAGCGGGGGAAACGTCGTGTGGACTCCGTACTTCGCCTGCTTGCGAAGGTAGGGAGATTTCCTTGTGTTTGATCCGTGGATTGCTCGTGCGTTGTGAATGATGTGTTTCTAGCTCTCTAAACAGTAGATAGCATGTGTAGGAACACATTAAAGCATGTAAATGGAATGAAACAATAGATTATAGGGGTTTGGGGGTGATCCGGATGATGGATTCCGGATTAGGGTTTGTGCCTGTGAAGGCGACAAACCTGGGCGTCGCGACAGTGTCGCGACAGAACGATACGTCGCGTTCTTGTTTTCTAAGGCGACATATCGGGCTGTCGCGTTCTGAAGGCGACACTAAACCCCGTCGCGATCACAGCCGAGGCTTGTTCTATGCATGGGTTTGTTAGTGTGATATTATCGGATTATCGTGTGTGTACTGTGTGGTAATGGTAAGAGGTGCATTGGCACTCTCAGCGCTCGGGGAGCGTGTGGTGTGTGTGGTTGGCGTGGTGTTCACGTGGTTTACGTGGAGGTTTCACGTGGCTTGTGCATTATGCACGTGGTTTCCGTGTAAGTGGCGTGTAGTTTGACGCCTATCGTGGATACCTCTTCAGTTGGGAGCCCCAGGTTTTGTGTGAGCCAGGCACGTGTGTGCTCGGGGCTTGTCCCGGTACTGAGTACCGTCGAGGTTTTGTCGTCTTCCTGGACACCCTCACTCTTGTTCTGAGTAGTACGTCCGGCTGAGGGAAAGACGGCAGTGGGACAGCGCCTAGAGAGAGTTTGTTGTGTTGTCGCTTGTAGTGCACTCGTAGTTGGGGGAGACGGACACCAGTAGACGTACTGGGCCCCAGCTAGTCCTGTTTTCTAGTACCTCACTTTAGGGAGCTCGGGCCAGAGTCCCTAAAGGTGCCAGGCATGGGCCTGCTGGGTGTGTGACCTGCAGGTTGTGGTGGTTTAGTTGGACTCCACAGTTCTTTGTACTAGTTAAGTGGAGCGGCAGCTGGACCTTCCGTCCGTGGCTGCGAGACTGAGAGGTAGTCCTATGTTGTTTATCTGGGTCAGTAGCTGGTGTCGCGAGCCAGTCCACGTGGCCCGAGTGAGGCGTTTTCCTACTATAGCTCGTACACTTGTTTGGGTTTGCCGTTTATTTATCATTTATTGGTTTATGTTAAGCATCAAGTGGTAAGTGGTATTTACAGTTTTATATCCTGCTATGTAGTTCTATGAATTGTTAGTGTAATCTCCTGCTTTACTATTTGTGTTGGTTTGCTCGATTTTTAGGGAGTTTCCCTACTGAGCCAGTGACTCGAGAGGCCCCCCCCAACTCTTTCAGGTGAGGGAGAGCAGGAGACCTCACACCCGTCGTCTAGTTCTGAGCCGCATCGTAGCGGAGGGTCTGCACCACCGGCAGTGTAATTTACTTTTCTGTTGTACACCTCGGGGTATGCCCCAGGTTGTTGTTGTAGTTTGGTTACAGTTGTGCTATGGCTATGTACATTTCTAATAAATATTTGTGAGATTGGCAAATCTTATATATATTTGAGCTGGTTCCTTTACATTCCTACGAACTAGTAGTTTGATATCCCTTGCGAAGCTTCGGCCCGGTCGCGGGAGGCAGACTCGTATTAGGCACGTTATTGAGTTAACGGGTCTGAATAATGAGGACTGTCACAAAATGTTCCACATAATTGCTATTACCTGCTTCAAGAAGCTACAGTCCTTTTTATCCAAAGCAAATGGGGGATTGGACCAAATATTAACTTTATCAGCCAAAGACATGGGGTTCAAATCCACCCTGTAGCTCAAGTTACTAGCAAACCAAGTTGCTCTAGCAGCATTACATTCAAAAAACAAATGATTGATGGTTTCCTCCTTTTGTTGACATAAAGGGCATAGTGGATTGATAGCAGGACTGATTCTAGCCAACCGAAATAGTGTTGGTAAGGCATTCACCAATGCCTTCATATGAAGTGAATTTGGTTAGGGGCCACTTGAGTGAGAAGTTTTAGGCACCAGAGGACCTTCCAGACTGGGTGTGTTGACGAGGAAGTGGGTCTATCTTGTCTGTCATACAAGAACATGTATGCCAATTTTGTACTTAGTTGGCCATCTTGGGTGAATTTCCATATAAGTTCATCCTAGTCCATTATGGAAAGTTGAGGCAACCTAATTTGGCAAACAATTTCTGCAATGGGCTGATCAAAGAGTTTATGAATTAGGTTTGAGTTCCATTGGCGATCATTAATGAGTTCTGCTACCAGCTTGGGCAATGGGCCTTCAAATCCTTCTATAGAGTTGAGACAATATGTCAGGGACCCAATTGTTCTTCCAGATGTTGATATTAAAACAATTCTTTACCACCCAAAAGCTCCCTTCTCTGAAGATCTTCTCTTATTGCCACCATACTGTGCCAAATCTGGGAAGAGTTTCCCATGTTTTAAATAATGCCAGAAGGATTGGGAGGAACAATATTTAGCCCGAAGAATAGATCCCCAAATGAAGGGTCTTTTAAGAATCTCCAAGTCAGTTTCATGATAGCTACTCTATTAAATAGGTGAATATCTCAGAATCCCAAACCACCATTAGCTTTAGGTGATTGCACTTTCTGCCAAGAAATCAATGGACATCTAGGGGCATCATTCCTCCTACCCCACCAAAAACTCCTCTGAATCTTGACTAGATTATAGATGATACCCTTAGGAATGAGGGTACTATTCATGGCATGAACTAGTAAAGCAGTCAAAACTGACTTGATTAACACAGATTTACCAACCGAGGTCCAAGTGTTAGCCTTCCACATGCTCAATCTAGATTTGCATTTATCATCCAAAAAATTGAAGAGCTATCTTCTTGATCTGCCCAAGAATATAGGAGTACCTAGATACATGGAGTTTTTATGAAGCTCCTTAAATCCCGAAGCTCTTTTCAATGAGATTGTAAAATCTAGGAGGTGTTAGGATTGAATATGATCCCAGATTTTAGCCTATTGATTTCCTATCCAAACTAATTTGCACATTTTTGCACTACATAGATCATCTCTTTGAGTTCCTACTCTTCTGCTTTGCCAAATAAGAAAATATCATCAGCAAACATGATGTGAGTAATAGATGGGGCATGCACATTGATCTTGTATCCTCTGAATTACTATCAATTGTTCTTTGAGCACACAGGCAAGATAATGCCTCAACACATAAGACAAAGATGTAAGGGAGAGGGGGCAACCTTGACAGATTCCTCTGGTTGGTTGATGTGACCCACTGCCTCTCCATTAATGTTAACTAAGTAGGTAACTATACCCACACACTCCATAATCAAAGATCGAGCCTTACTCGAAAACTGTCTCTTGAGCATAGCCCCAATAAAAGTCCATTCCATATATCATAAGCCTTAGATAAATCAATTTCAAACCAAAGTTACCAAGCTTGCCTCTTTGACACTGCATAGAATGGATGAGCTCTTGGACAGTCACTATACTATCAGTGATTTGGCGACCAGGGACAAATGCTCCTTGATTTCGCGAGATGAGATCCTTGAGAAGGGGTTTTATTCGGTTGGCAACAATTTTAGCAATGACTTTGTACAAGGTATTACAAAGACTAATAGGTCGGAAGTCATTTGCATTAGAAGCTTTAGAACTCTTGGGTATGAGGGTGATAAGAGTGTGATTGAGTCCTGGAGGGAGGATACCAGTGTTGAAAAATTCTTGTACAAAATGGCAAATCTCATTTTGCATAATATGTCTGGATTTTTGAATAAAGACATTGGTTATGCCATCAAAGCCAGGAGATTTGTGAGGAGGAAATGACATAATGGTTTCTTCGATTTCCTTGATCGAAGGGATCTCACATATATTCAGATTTTCCTGAGGGGAGATGGTCCTATTTCTAGTGTGGAAGTCTTGAGGCATAGGAGTAGGAGATGAAGATGTAAAGAGATTGGCAAAAAAATTTGGTGAAATAGGATCTTATGTCCTCAATCTTACATGTTCAGTCCCCATTCGGCAATTGGATCCAAGAGATATAGTTTTTACTTCTCCTGTTGGTAGCATTAATGTGAAAATACTTTGTGCTTTTGCCACCTTCCTTATACCAGTGAACTTTGGCTCTTTGACACCAGAACAGTTCCTCCTGATCAAGAACTTTCAATTCTTGTTCTAGATTCCTTTCAGCTTGAAGATTCATATCAGAGATTGGCTGCTTACTAATGACTTCAAGTTGATTTTGCACTTTCATAATCTTATTTTGGGGGTTGACATAGCATTTCCTCTTCCACTGCTTCAGCTTCTGATGAAGTATGATGTTACCAACACAGTCTAAAGACAAGGATGGGCTAGAGGACCACCGGCTCTCAATAAGACTATTGAAAGAAGGCTTGTCAAACCAGGTTGCCACTACTTTAAAGATATTACTGGATTTCCTTCTAAATCCCATCGTATCTAGGAGGATAGGATTATGGTCACTGGTGACCTTAGGCAAGTGGTAGATAGAAACAAAGTTGAACCTCGATCTCCAATTGCCATTAGCAAGAACCCTGTCTAATCTCTCTCTGATGTGCCATCTAGCTGATCTTTTATTACTCCAGGTTAATAAGGGCCCTTGAAAGCCCAAGTCAATAAGGCCCATGGAGTAAATAAAATGATTAAAAGGCCCAACATTATGGAATATATCAGCAGATCCACCCTCTTTCTCAGATCGATCAGTAATGGAATTAAAATCCCCGACAACCATTAAGGGTAGATAGCAGCCAGTCATGTATTCTAGGATATCATCCCAGATTTGTTTTCTTCTAGATGCCAGAGTAGGTGCATAAATACATATAATCTTCCAAGCTTCAGACCCTTGATGCTTATCCACAGACAACATCACCCAATGATCAGTGGAGTGGTCGATAGAAATGTCCATGTCCTGCTTCCACCAGATGCACATTCCACCTACTCTCCTCTGAGCTTCTTGAACATGATAAGAAGTGATGTTCCTAGGTTCAAGAAATCTGAGAGATTGACGAATAGAACACCTAGTTTTTAGACAGAAAGCAAAAGTCCAGGTCCAATGAATGGGTCAGCTGATCCAAATAAGATCTAGTAGGGGCCCCATTCAAACCCCTACAATTCCTGGCTAGAAGTCTCGTTTGGGGAGTTGGGCTCGGTCAAGGCCGACTGCCACCTCATTTGGATCTTTGGGAGTGTGGGAAGGGCTGGACGATGAGCTTAATTTGGGTGATTTAGACTTCCTAGCAGCTTCTTTAATTCTGGTCGGTCGGGAGTTGGGAAGAGTTGTGACTGTAGAGATGTTACCTGAAATGGGAATGGGACAGATGGCCCCCACAAAAGGGTCTTCTTCCCACCTAAGCTTTCTTTTGGTTGGATCCTTCTTAGCATGGGTCTGAGTGTCAGAATCTAGGACAAGACCAGGAGCTAAAAGTGGTCTATGGCCCGTACTGGTTGGTAAGATGTGGAGAGATTGGGTATTGACCTGGAGACTTCCCATCGAAAGGCTATCTGTGGGTAGGTGTGAGGGCATGGCATGCTGGGGTGCAGAGCATGGTGGGGGCTGCTGATTTCTAGGGTTAAGGGGGAAGGAGGGGATGTGCGGAGGTGGGGGCAGTCAACTTGAACAGTGTGAGGCACCAACTGACCCGTAGCAACACCATGCCGACGTCCATCCCCAGTGACTTGACTTTGCGTGACTGCAGGATTTTGCTGCTTCTGGGGATCCTTTGCATTGGGGACTTTAGAAGGATAATCTACCTTTATAGCTACTGAGTTGACTTTAGTCACCCCTACACGTAATCGACCCAAGCTCTCAAACTGGAATTGGATAGCTTTCTCCATTTTACTCTCTAATGCCGAGAATGTAGAGACACTAATGTAGCTTTTAATCTTGACTAGTTTCAAACAATTATCAACCTCATGGCCTAAGAGACCACAGAAAGTGCAATATCTGGGTATCCTTTCATACAAAATGGGGAAACTGTGCTCTGATTGATCTGGGAGGATAGCCTTTAATTATTGAGGTTTTCAAAGGGATTGTAGTGTCAAATGCTACGTTAATCCCTGTATATTCACTCCTTCTATCAATGATATCCGTTGGAGGCTTTAGTGGAGTTCCTACTTGAGTTGCCAACTTCATCACAGTTGCCTCAATTAGGAATTCAATTGGGAGATTATAAATCCTGACCCACATTTCTACAAGCTGAACTTTGTAATCCAGGGGGAGGTAATTTGGCCTTGCCCTTTCGATCAGCACCATGTCGTCATTGTACGGCCATGGAGTTCAGCGGCATATCTTCTCTACATCTGCCTCCTCACTGAAGCACACCAGGTAACGATCCTCCAGATAGTTCAGAAATTTCCAAGTGCCCTTCGGATTCCACAGACGAGAGATCCAATCCTTAAGGCCAGCAGGTCTGACCTCTTTGTCAGTTAGGACCCTGATCATGAGGCTATTTCTCCAGGAACTTTGACCATCTGAGTCTTTCTCTTCTAAGCAAGTGATCTACTCCTCACGATCTTCAGTCATCATCAGCTTGAAGTTTTCCAGGATCATCTCTTCTTGTGGGTCTAGAGGGACTTCCTCAGCCATATCAGGCTCCATTGCCAGTAGGAAAGGGACAGTCCGATAAGAAGGAACAGAAGGTGGAAAGAGGAGCTTCAGGACTAGGGCTTTGAGATATAGGTGGATGATGAAAGAGAGAGGGAGGGGGGTGAGTTGGGAAAGAAAAGCACAACAGAAAGTTTGAATTGAACCGGCATGGGACAGGCCGAACTCGAACACCGCAGCCAAGGATGTCAATGGTAACCAATAATCCGATAACCGTCCATTTCGTTAACTTAACGAACAGCAAATGGATATTATTTTTTCACAGATAAATTATTGGATACGAATACGGATATATCTGGTACCTTAACGAATACGGAAACGGATACACCCATTCTGAATTCATATCCGTTTGTTACCGTCAAGTAATTATATATATATATATATATATTATATATTATATTATATATATATATATATATTATATATTTATTTATTTATTTATTTATTTTAATCCAGAAGTTCCTCATATCTGTATTTTTTAGTGTTACCATGTTACAGATTCTCTCTTAAGATTAGAGATTTTACTTCAAAGACCAGTGGTCTAGAACAAAAATCCTTATGGGTTTAAAAATTTTAGGAAGTCCACTCCGTGGTTCATGTTTCTGAATTCCCTTCAGGTCTCCTGTTCATTTTTCTTCCATGGATCCTGTGCGTCTGTCGTTCATATTCTTATCTGTACCTATACCTTTAGGTAAAGCAAGATCTTGTTTTCAGTATGATTGGAGAATCTTAAGGTAGACTTGTGGGTAGATTGTTTAGCTTGCAAATCTAGAGATTGAAGAGGTGGGAAGCCTTAATTTAAATATTGTAGCTTGTAAATCTGTTCTCTGCTCACCGTTGCCTAATGTCTTAGTTAATTAAATATTGTAGTTGTATAACCAGATCCAACTTTCTTGAAAGCAACTCACTGTATCTGCTTTTTTACTGGTAACGAATAACCTTGCTGATGCAGAGTTGATGGTCCATCTGTTCAGAGGAATGTGGTTGAAGGCACTTCTGTTGGAAAGGTAACATCAACTCTTCTCAGGTGCATATTCTACTGTAACAGGGTTTCCTTCATCTAATTGAAACAAGCAACACCACACAATTGAAACAAGCATGAAGCAACACCACACAATTGTTCTATCTTGAATACAGTTATTCTAGACAGAGCATCTAGCACCTTGGAATTGACTTCAGCTATAAGACAAGAACATAAGAAATAGGGAAGGGCTGGAGAAATGGTAACTATACAGCATTATACCCAGGAATCCTACAGAACTTTACCTTGGACATGTTATGGATAAACTGTGGAGTAGGAAGTCATCTATTCAATCAAACTTGGAGAAGCTGATTTCTGTTTAGAACTAGTTTCTTCATCTTGTTCATTGTACCTGCTTATAAACATCCAAACATGACAACTCTTCTAGCTAATCCCTGCAGCACTAGAAACCTGGAGGTTCCCAATCCAGATTCTGGAGAACTCCCATAAACCCCTCTCCAAGTTGGTCTCTACCGAATTTTCAATTATTAAAAGAAAGCTTCTATGCACGACATTGGAAAACCTGAAAAAAATTATATCAATGCACATGCACAGAGAAAGAATTGGTTACATTACCGACACTTTATCCTCATTGAAAGGATCTAGACTATGACTAGCCCTAGAGGGGGTGAATAGGGCTTTAAAACTTTGTCTTGAATGAACAATGGAAACTAATGCAGAAATGTGAACGAATGCAAAGCAAAGAGAACTGAGAGGGAAGAAGGATGCAAGCACACGAAGACACGTGGATTTATCCTGGTTCGATAAGACCCCCGTTGGTCTACCTACGTCCAGTCCTCACCAACACGGTGAGATTTCCCTCACTAAGAGATGATCACAACCGCTGGTTGAAACGGTGCCCAGCTCACCAACAAACTGCTAGTTAGCACGGTGCCTAGCTCACCAATACACAGCTAGTTGATGCGGTGCCTAGCTCACCCAACACAATAAAGAACTGAGAGAGATAAAGATAAATAAGCAAACACAATGCCAAGCTCGAGAGGATGATCTTCAGATGTTGATGAAGCTTTGATGAAGCAAGATCTCCACAAAAAGAAGCCTTCTACAAGGATGTAGCAGATGGAAGCTTTAGAAGGCAGAAAAAGCTTGGAGAAGAAGCTTGAGATGAAACTCTTGAAGGAGGCACACTTCTCCACGAAATTCCCTTTCCTAGGGTTTCTCCCAGGTGTCCTTTTATACCCCTTCCACAAAGGTAGCCGTTTGAGAAAAGGTGGAAAGTGGTCTTGGTCAAAAAGGTGTTCAAAAAGCACTTTTCAGAAGTTCTGCAACCCGGGGTCGACTCCCACTTTAGTTGGGGTCCACTCCAGAAGAGTCAGGGTCGACTCCAGAACAAACTAGGGGTCGACTTCCTTTGGAGAAAATTGCTTCTGTTGAACTGGGGTCGACTCCTTTGGAGGGCTGGGGTCGACTCTGAAAAACTGAGTTTTTCTGGGGTCGACTCCTGCATAACCGGGGTCGACTTCTTCACAACAGCAGAACAGGCTTTTCTGAACTGTGGTCGACTCCCTTGAAAAGCTGGGGTCGACTCTGCACTGTAGCACTTGCAGAACATTTGTATGGAGGTTGACTCCTTTAGAAATCCGGGGTCGACTCTGAAAAATTGCAACCTCTTAGGGTCGACTCCTTCACATTTGTGTGGTCGACTCCAGTAAACATGACTCAAGGTGAGCCTCTTTTAAGGCCTTTTTACCCTTACAAAATGCTCTGTTTTCTGCATACAACTCGCAAACTTGTTAGCAAACATAACAAGTGTTTTGTGATCATCAAAAGACAAAGGGTTCCAACAATCTCCCCCTTTTTGATGATGACAAAACACCCACACAGAAATAATCATTATGTCTAACTTATCAATGATACCAAAACATAATAAGGCACATAAGTCAAAGGCACAACTTCACACAAAATCCTTAACACATTAAGGCATATAAATTGAAACATCAATTCATTCAATTTGCTCAAGGATAGTCATGGTTTTCGATTCATAATTCAGAAGATTACACTTTTCATCTCCCAATCAACAAAAAGAAATAACTCCCCCTTACTATGAGCACCCATTAAAAGACATTCACATCAAAAGAGAGTAAAGTTCTAAACCTCGTAACTAACATCAAAACACACAAGTTCTCCCCATTTTTGTCATCGTCAAAAAGAGAGGAAGGAATTATGAAACAAATTAATATGTGTTGTTTATGAAGATGAACACATTCCTAATTCACGGCGCAAAGATGTAAACTGGTCTTCACACAACGGTTTAGTAAAAATATCAGCCAATTGGTGTGTGGTATCAATGAAATTTAATTCAATATCTCCCCTAGAGACATGATCTCTAATAAAATGATGGCGTACTTCAATGTGCTTAGTGCGAGAGTGTTGAACAGGATTTTTTGATAAATTTATGGCACTTGTATTATCGCAAAGCAACGGAATTTTAGACAAGTATATCCCATAGTCTTCTACTTGGTGTTTAATACAAAGTGCTTGTGTGCAACCACTCCCGACTGCGATATACTCGGCTTCAGCCGTCGAGAGAGCAACAGAATTTTGTTTCTTGGAAGACCACGAAATGAGGCAACCTCCCAAGAAATGACATGTTCCGCTTGTGCTCTTTCGATCAACCTTACACCCAGCATAATCAGCATCGGTGTAACCCACCAAGTTGAAAGAACATCCTTTGGGATACCACAAACCAAAATCAATTGATGAAGCAAGATATCAAAAGATTCGTTTAACAGCAATTAAGTGCAATTGTTTAGGCGAACTTTGAAATCTCGCACACATGCAAACACTAAATAATATATCGGGCCTACTTGCAGTTAAGTAAAGTAGAGATCCGATCATACCTCGATAAAGTTTAGAATCAACAGGCTTACCAAGCTTGTCATTATCCAATTTTGTTGTTGTAGACATAGGCGTTGGAAGAGGCTTGGTGTTGCTAAACCCATATTTCTTGAGCAATTCCTTTGTGTACTTTGATTGACTCACAAAGATACCATCTTGACCTTGTTTTATCTGAAGTCCGAGAAAGAAGTTGAGCTCACCCATCATGCTCATCTCGAACTCCCCCTGCATCAACTCAGAAAAATCCTTGCACAATATTTCTTTAGTAGATCCAAACACAATATCATCTACATATATTTGAACAAGTAAAATATCTGAACCAACACACTTTATAAATAGAGTTGAATCAACAAAACCATGCTTAAAATCATGTTGAACAAGAAATTGACTCAATCTTTCATACCATGCATGCGGTGCTTGCTTAAGACCATATAGAGCTTTTTGAAGACAAAAGACATGGTTTGGGAAATTTGGATCCTCAAACCCAGGAGGTTGCTATACATAGACTTTCTCTTTAATGAAACCATTAAGAAACGCACTTTTAACATCCATTTGAAATAATTTAAAATTTCTGGAACAAGCGAATGCTAATAGAATCCTAATGGCTTCAAGTCTAGCAACCGGTGCAAAGGTCTCATCATAATCTATCCCTTCTTCTTGAGAGTATCCTTAGGCAACTAAACGTGCTTTGTTCCGAGTTACCACACCGGATTCATCAAGTTTGTTTCGAAAAACCCACTTGGTTCCGATCACGGGATGGTCATTCGGACGAGGAGACAAAGTCCACACTTTGTTCCTCTCAAACTGGTTTAGTTCCTCAAGCACAGCAATAGACCAATGTTCATCAAGAAGGGCTTCATCAACATTCTTTGGTTCAACTTGAGAAATGAAAGCAATATAATCACATTGATATTGAGTTTTTCGAGTTCGCATACCGGATGACGGATCACCTATCACATTACCGATTGGATGACTTGACATGATCTTCCACGCTCGAGGTAGTTCATCACTTGGTGAGGACACTCGCAGATCTTCAAGTGGAGGATCTTCCTTTTCTTTTTCGTCACCAACAAGTTGGGTAGGATCATCCATTGCTTCTTCACTAGGCTCCGTGAGATCTATGTCATTGATGGTTAAATCTGGTTCTTTCATAATTTCTGCATCATCATCATCATCATCTCTTTTCTAACATTTTGGTTAGTCTCATCAAAGATTACATGAATGGATTCTTCCACAACCAATATTTTCTTATTAAATACGCGAAAAGCTTTAGAGTGAGATGAGTAACCAACAAATATACCTTCATTGCTTGAGGATCGAACTTACCTATATCTTCTTTGCCATTTACCAAGATGAAGCACTTGCATCCAAATGGCTTGAAGTAGGAGATATTTGGTTTTCTGCCTTTATAAAGTTCATATGGAGTCTTATGCAACAAAGGTCTAATCAATCAACGGTTAGTGATATAACATGAAGTATTAATAGCTTCAGCCCAAAAGTATCTAGGTAAAACAGATTCACAAGCATAGTTCGGGCCATATCAATCAAAGTCTGATTTTTCCTTTCAGCCACACCATTTTGCTGAGGAGTTCTCAGAGCAGAAAAATTATGACTGAACCCTTCATCATCACAAAAGGAATTGAATTGCATATTTTCAAATTCTTTACCATGATCACTACGGATTGCATTAATCACATAACCCTTATCATTTTGAACATTTTTACAGAACTTTATGAATTCTGATAATGCATCACTTTTATGAGCTAAGTACAAAACCCATGTAAACCGAGAGAAATCATCGACTATTACAAAACCATAGTGCTTACCTCCTAAACTAGCAGTTCTTATCGGGCCAAACAAATCCAAATGCAATAGTTGCAAAGGCCGAGAGGTAGAAACAATGTTCTTGGGTTTAAATGAAGTTCGAGTTTGCTTACCCTTGGCACAAGCATCACCAACTCCATTTGAATCAAAATTCATTTTAGGCAAACCAACCACAAGCTCACGTCTAGACAATTTTGAAATGATTCCAAAGCTAGCATGGCCTAACCTTCGGTGCCAAAGCCATGGGTTGGAGTTATTTGCTACAAAGCAAATCTCCTTCTCATTCAAATCATCCAAATTAACGGTATAAACATTTCCATTTCGATTCCCTACAAACTTGATTTCATTTGAAACATTATCGGTTAACATGCAATGAGATGCATCAAAGATAACTCTAAATCCTTTATCACACAATTGGCTAATGCTAAGCAAATTATGCTTTAATCCATCTACAAATAACACATGTTCAATGCTAGTAGAGGGAGTTTTACCAATGTTACCAATGCCTATTACTCTTCCTTTGCTATTGTCTCCGAATGTCACGCTTCCTCCGCTTTTCTTTTCAAGACTAGAAAATTGAGATTTATCTCCTGTCATGTGCCGAGAGTAACCACTATCCAAATACCATTCTTTATCATCGAACCATTGGGGCCCTGCAAAAACAAGAGATTTACACTTGATTTCTTGGTACCCAAATTTGCTTGGGTCCATCCATGTTAGTCCATCTTTTGGTTGTTTCCTTTGGCACCCACATTGTTTTGATCTTGTGGATGTTCTTTCGGAACCAACAACTCTGAATTTTATGCCCTTCTTACCACAATAGTTGCATGTAGCAAAAGAAGTACTAGATAACTTAGCCCCAACAAAAGAAGTTGTGGTCTTATGCTTTGATTTTGAGGGATAAAACCAATTCCTTCTTTTCTAAACACGCCTTTTGCGCTACCAAGAATAGCATCTAGATTATCACGACCACGCACGAATGTAGACAAGGCATTCTTTAATCTATCTACTTCTTTTTGAAGGTTAGAACAATTATCTTTTAGGCTAGGAATTTGTTCTTCTAATGTTTCAACCTTTTTCTTAAGCAATGTATTCTCATTTACTATATCAACATTTTCACATTCATGTAAACGAGATGCACTTAATTCATGAGTCATTAAATCAATACTTTTCTTTAAGCATCTATTCTCAAGTTTGCATTCAATAAATTTTTCATATAACTCATTAAACGCTTCATGAAGTTCTTCTAATGTAAAAGTTTCAGAATTTACCTTCTCATGGTCGGATTTGGCCATGAGACAAAGGTTGGCGATTTCCTCTTCACTTTCTTCTCCCGTGGAGGTGTCTTCATCACTCCAAGCAGCAAGAGCCTTCTTTTTTGATGTCTTGTCGTTTCCCTTGGTGTATGCCTTCTTCTTCTTGAGTTCGGGACATTCAGGCCGGATATGTCCCGGCTTTCTGCACTCAAAGCATGTAACTTCCTCACTCTTGGAAGTTTCCCCTTTGGCTTGATTCTTCTTCTGAAATCTTTTTTTTCTTGGTTGGAAGTTGGATCGACGCTTGTTCAGAAACTTCTTGAATTGCCTCGTCATTAAGGCAATCTCTTCATCATCGATCTCTTCATTGCTATCTTCACTAACACACTCATTTACCATGTTAGTAGCTTTGAGAGCAAGACTCTTTTTCTTCTTAGAGTCGTCTATGTCCCTCGATATATTAATCTCATAGGTCATCAAGGATCCTATGAGAGCATCCAAAGAAATTTCTGAGAGGTCTTTTGCCTCTTCAATTGCCGTCACCTTGGGATTCCAAGACATAGGCAAAGATCTTAAAATTTTCCTATTGAGTTCAGGGATAGAGTATTCTTTACCAAGGGCTTTAAGCCCATTCATGATGTCCGTGAACCGCTTGAACATCTCTGTTATGGTCTCCTTTTCTTCCATCTTGAACAGCTCATACTTGTGAACTAGAAGATTTATCTTCGTTTCTTTGACTTAAGAAATTCCTTCATATGTCACTTGAAGCTTGTCCCAGATTTCTTTAGCACTGCTGCACATAGAAACACGGTTAAATTCATTAGCATCTAAGGCACAGAATAAGGCATTAATTGCCTTGGCATTCATAGACAACTTTTTAAAGATTTCAGGAGTCCAATCTTTTTCATGTTCTACTAGAACATAAGGACCCTTTTCCACAATATTCCATAGCTCATAATTCATAGCTTTCAGAAAGATAGTCATCCTAGCTTTCCAATAACTATAGTTATTACCATTGAACATAGGTGGCCTATTCGTAGAGTTGCCTTCAGTGAAAGCACTCTGCTCTCCAAATCTAGCCATAGTCAATCCACACTAGAGGTTGTGAAACCCTTTAAACTAGTGACCTTGCTCTGATACCAAATGAAAGGATCTAGACTATGACTAGCCCTAGAGGGGAGTGAATAGGACTTTAAAATTTTGTCTTGAATGAACAATGGAAACTAATGCAGAAATGTGAACGAATGCAAAGTAAAGAGAACTGAGAGGGAAGAAGGATGCAAGCACACGAAGACACGCGGATTTATCCTGGTTCGGTAAGACCCCCGTTGGTCAACCTACGTCCAGTCCTCACCAACACTGTGAGATTTCCCTCACTAAGAGATGATCACAACCGCTGGTTGAAACGGTGCCCACTCACCAACAAACCGCTAGTTAGCACGGTGCCTAGCTCACCAATACACAGCTAGTTGATGCGGTGCCTAGCTCACCCAACACAATAAAGAACTGAGAGAGATAAAGATAAATAAGCAAACACAATGTCAAGCTCGAGAGGATGATCTTCAGATGTTGATGAAGCTCTGATGAAGCAAAGATCTCCTCAAAAAGAAGCCTTCTACAAGGATGCAGTAGGTGGAAGCTTTAGAAGGCAGAAAAAGCTTGGAGAAGAAGCTTGAGATGAAACTCTTGAAGGAGGCACACTTCTCCACGAAATTCCCTTGCCTAGGGTTTCCCCCAGGTGTCCTTTTTATACCCCTTCTACAAAGGTAGCCGTTTGAGAGAAGGTAGAAAGTGGTCTTGGTCAAAAAGGTGTTCAAAAAGCACTTTTTAGAAGTTCTGCAACCCGGGGTCGACTCCCACTTTAGCTGGGGTCGACTCCAGAAGAGTCAAGGTCGACTCCAGAACAAACTGAGGGTCGACTCCCTTTGGAAAAAACTGCTTCTGTTGAACTGGGGTCGACTCCTTTGGAGGGCTGGGGTCGACTGTGAAAAATTGAGTTTTTCTGGGGTCGACTCCTACATAACCGGGGTCGACTCCTTCACAAGAGCAGAACAGGCTTTTCTGAACTGGGGTCAACTCTCTTGAAAAGCTGGGGTCGACTCTGCACTATAGCACTTGCAGAACATTTGTATGGAGGTTGACTCCTTTAGAAATCCGGGGTCGACTCTGAAAAACTGCAACCTCTTGGGGTCGACTCCTTCACATTTGTGTGGTCGACTCTAGTAAACATGACTCAAGGTGAGCCTCTTTAAAGGCCTTTTTACCCTTACAAAATGCCATATTTTCTGCATACAACTCGCAAACTTGTTAGCAAACATAACAAGTGTTTTGTGATCATCAAAAGACAAAGGGTTCCAACACTCATTTATATTCATAAAGCAGAAACCTGAAAGGATCCACACTGCTGTACAAAATCTGCAACCGATGATTGACAATAAATCAACAACAAAGAATGATGACTGGTGTAGCATATAATAAGAAGGAAGATCATTGTTGACAGGGCAGTTTAAGCATCAAGCCTTTAGGTCAGCATATGCCATCCCTGTTAACCGGGCTAAGCAAAAAAAAAAAATCTCTATTTGGCAACCCTTAAGTACTAGAAAATTAATGAAGTATGAGCAAGTGAAGAGGAGGAATCACTGACTGCACTTTGCCAATTTAAACAACCAGACAAGCTACCATGTTGACTACTGAGCAAATCACAAATGGTTGTTACTGTAAACTCTCATCTCTATTCTGTTTGTTTCAAATTTAAACCATAATAATTAATTACTATACCGGTACTCATAGACAGTCATACAACAAAAGAACACTATATATGTACTTATTTTTTATGTGCATGCAGCTTTAGCATGTGCAAATCAGGCCCTTCATGGACTATATTTTTATGTCAAAGCCCACATTTTTGCATACAAAGGGATACATATCTCCAGTCAATCATATTACCATGAGAATGAGATCAAAAAGATTGATCATTCATCATGAGTAAAACAGAATGTCATTACAGAGGAGTACCCATTCATAAATCGCCTTGCTTCCCAAAGTCATATGTATGTGTATTGAAGTTCAGAACAGAGATCCATATAACTTAACTATTTACATAATTATTTGTATTTTGTATGTCAATTTAGTTTACTCTTTACAAGATTAAAATTGACATTTTACGTTGTTTCACCTTATGTAGTAGTATCTTTCTTTTTTCCTATTCTTTTAGAAGGTTAACTTGACACTTGACTCATATATATGTGTTTTATATCTTATTTGCAGATTTTATGATGATGAGTATGAAGCACACCTAAGACAGTTCTTTTGAAGTGATCCATGAAAAAAAATTGTGACTTTGAGTTTAATTTTTGTCCTTATTATGAGGATTATTAAAATGTTCAGTAGCGACACATTTCTTGTAGATGTGGGTTATATAAAACTTTGGCTATTTTTGTATGTAGTTAGTTTCACTTGGTTTAGAAGACTTTCTCGAATTGTGGTTTGTGTATGAATGTGTGTTGCATGTGCACATATGCAGTTATTGGAAGGTGGGTTGTGTATGAATGCATGTTGCATGTACACATTTCTCATATATGCAGTTACATATGTACAATGACAATATGTGTGTTGCTCAGTTTTTAGTTGATATTATCTACTGCAGTCTCAATCTGCAGATGCTGTGATATTGTGTTCTAATTTTTGGGATTTTGCCCATGTTGAAACCGGCAGAAATATATATTATGTTGAATCGATCTATGATTTTACAGTATCAAAACCTCACTTATAGTTGCTGAGATTTGTCAAACAAAAGGAACAATGAGCTTCTTTTAATATGCTGATTGGATTTTACCTAATTTTGTAGTTGTAAGCATACATCTGATTCTTCTATTATATGTTCTCCAAAAGTTGCTAAAACAAGGAGAAAGGTGCTTTAGTCCATACTCATCCTTCTTTTCCCAATCATGAATCTTGTCTAATGCTTCCTTTAAAATTTAAAAGAAAATATTTGATCAATTAATAGCCTTATAGTTTTATATATTCTTATTCTTTTTTTTTCAAAATAAGTTTAAACAATGTAAACCCCCTTAAATCTTTGAAAGTTAGATGAGATTTTTACATGAAAAGAGGAAGTGTTCTTTGATTGAGGGTTTTGTCTAATATTTATGAGGCATATGTAAAAATAAGAGTAAATTAACACATATTTGAAAAAAAAATTACACACAAACAAACACGCGAAAATAATTTCCAGATAATGTTTTACGAGAAAACAAACATCAAAAAAAAATTTAGAGAAAACATTTACGTAGGAACCAAATAGACAATATATTTTTATTTTTCTATAAAAGTTAATAATTGGAAAACTTTTACCTCATGAATATGTTTTATAAATAACCAAACGGACCCTAACTCAAACAAGACGCATTAGTGAGAATGGCAAAAGTTAAGAAACGAATCTCTGTACCTCTGAACACATGCATAGGGAACATGGCAGATTACAACTTGATTGAACTTTCGGAAAGGAATGAAGCCGAGCTGTAGCTACAACTTCGGTGTACATACATTAGAGGCACGGTGCCCAAGCCAATACATTTTAAATTGAGATTGTGATCGGAGATTACGATTTCCTTGCTACCGTAGCTACCTGCTTGTCTAGCAGGAGTTTGTGAACAAGAGAAAGGGAAATGACTGTTGTTCAGCCCCGGGCCAAATTAAATTACTCAACCCAGACACAAAGAGTCGAATCTTATCATACGATACACAAAGGGCCGAGCCCCACAATACAATACCGTGTTGTGAGGCCCAACCCATTGTGACGGGCCGGGTACAAAGTCGAATGTTTCCGCTCTAATTCCAAATCTTTCTGGTTATTCCAGCACATGCTTCCTCCTGGTGTTGGCCATTTGAAGCGGCGGTCCCTGTTCAATTCAAGGTGCTGTTTCTTATCTTAGATTTTTCTCATTACTGTGCTGCTCAATAATGCTCTTCTCTGGTACAGGGCATGTATCCTGGTTGGAGTCTGTCTTCCTGCCTGCACCTGAGAGCTAAGTTCCCCAGGTCATACCTTCCATTTTTTTTCTTTTTATGGAAAAAATACATCCAAGTTACCGAGCAGTAGATCGAGCAATCTGAATTCATTCATAACAGCAGGAAGACGCCAACAAACGTAGAACAAGTAACCTGACTGTTTAAATTCTGATTTGAGGATACATACCTGAAATTGCAGTTATTTCCGAAGAAACTCCTGGGGGTAAGTATCACACGAAGCTACTTTGCAGCAAATAACTTATAAAGAAAGTACCCTGTGCACGGGACTCCCGCCAGTGCGGGTCTACATAAATGACGATATACGCAGTCTGACCCCTATAAATCAAGAGGTGGTTTTCAGAATCAAATATGTGACCTCCAGATCACGTAGGGGAAACCTTACCGTTGCTCCTACATCCACTCTTCTATCATCATCATCATCATCAGAGTCTTATCCCATTATTTGGGGTCGGGTACATGAATCCTTTTCCGTCAAAGATTTCTACCAAGTGCTATAGTCGTGTTTAAACATCCACTCTTCTATCATTGATAAAAAAAAAAGTCTCATAGCAATTGGGGAGGGTTGGTCAAGAAAAACCTGTTATCAGGTAGCACGAGTCGAAGAACAAACAAAAAGGTGGCGGTAATATTAGGTTGCTGTAACCACCACAGCATTTCACAAAGATCAAGAATGTTTGTACTTACGCAGCTGTAACACAAGCAAGTTAGATACGAACACTTATTTTCATTTGTAGAAGAACCACGTTTCACATCAACCCCAAGGACAATAACACCATGGATTCCAAATCTGGCATTTACATTTCCCATGTGCTGTGCCAAATCAGCTGTACATATTCAATTAAGCAGAGAGTAAGTGGGACTCACGAATAATTGAATAAAAATTTTCAACAAAAGAAAAGAGGCTCCTGGACTAAGCAGGGAAAACCATTGTGGTCACAGTAGTCATCTATTTAACTTGAAGAAAGAGACTTCTTTAACCTTTCCCATTCATTTGGACCCTCCGGGTGGAGATGGATAAATATTTTAGAAACCTTGCATTTGAACCTGCAAGAATGGTACTCAAGGATAATGCCTGTTTCACTGCCTCCTTTTCTCTCAGCCATTTGTACATTGAAAACCTGAGCTTAATTCTCTCTATATTATAACAAAGAAAAGTTGGAAAAGTTAATACAGTTTCCACAGGATAACCCAAATTGTGAACTAGGTAGTCAATTTTCTCCTTCAAAACATCCGTCCTCTGGTTGAGCATTGGTGGAGCCTCCTTGACCATGCTAGCAACATCATGATAGTCCAAGCCGGCACTCACCAGACAGTCAAATCTCTCCTGTAGTTCGTCCCCTCTTCCTCTGAATTTTTTCTGTGCTACTGTCATCTCATCTGAATTTTCAACAAATCCCAGCTTCAATAAGAATGTGGTTTTCTCATGAACATGGTTGCCACCAACCACCTTTGTGAGCCCAGTCTTTGTTTTGGATGCCAAATTACTTATCTCATGTGGGTTCCTTTTGATCACTTCACACAATTTTTTGGAATCCACATCCAACTTCAACAATACTAACTCAGGTTTCTTAAGTAAAGAAGATCCAAGAAGCTGTGGATGAGTACATAGAATACTGACAACATCTCCATTCGTCATCCCGATCTGAAACAGGAAGTGCAGAGTGTGCCACAAGTTCTTCACATAATTGCCATCCAGAATTTGAGGGTACTGAAAAAATAAACCTAAAATATGAGTCCCGCTGATGCCCATTTTTAATAACATTGCCACCAGCACATAGATTTTCTTCCCAGATTCATCAAAGAGGAATCTTGGATGTTCTCTAATTAGCCTCCCCAAATTCTTCTTATTACAACCCATCTCATTTAAAAACTGCAGCATTTTGAGCATTCTATCCCAGTGATACGTGTTTTCCTCTGACAAGCAACACCGAAGCCAGTCATGCTCAATACCTGAGTCCTTCAATTTTTCAAGAACCTGAAGAAAGTCCCAGTGAACACCACCAATCAGAAGTGATGGGCAGCATGCTACCAACTTAATAACAGTCGGAGCGCTCAGCCCAAGTTCTTCATAAGCAGCAAGCTTTGAGGACAGTATCCCATGGCCATACCTAAAGATCTCTCTCGCTTCCTTGTACATCTTTCCAATTTTCCTACGAGGCACCCCATAATTACATAAAACATGGAAGTTCTCAAGCATGACATAGTCATCACTGAGGAAAAGGAAGTTACGAGGGAGAAGTAGATAAATCTCCGATTGCTTCAAGCCCAAACTCTCGAAAAATGGTTCAAACTCATTAATAGGATGGTAGCAGAGGAATTTGCTCAGCGCCCGACCAGTCTCTTGACAGTCATCAACTTTTGCAATGAGATTCTGGAGAAAAATTGGAGAGTTCTTACTAATGTGCTCCGCGTCCGTAAAATGCATGCTTCTAGTGCTATGGAGGTACTCAAAGAGAGCATCTTGGGCCTCGGTAAGGACCACACGAGGAATCCGCGGTTTACGGGGATGCATAGATGCAGCTGAAGTGATAACAGCAGGAAGGACATCATGGGCACCCTTAATCGTCGAGACAAATAAGTTCCCTTGCTTACACCAAGAAGGAGCGATGGAAACGCATGAAACTCCAACAGAATAGCGAAATGGCTGTCTGCTCCTCACAGGAATGCCGCAAGTTTCAGGAACCATGAATTTGGCAGCTCCAACACAAGAAAATAATTGGGCATATTGCCATCTAAGAGGTGTATATACGCGTAAACTAAGCATCTCAACGGCATTTGAACCCCCTATCGTGGAATCAGCACTTGAACAACCAAGATATGGAGTTGCAGTGGTTACAAAACGCGATTTTTTCCGTAAATTCGAGGCTTTTGTGGCTGCAGACGGGGTTGTCGCTTGATAGACCAACGTGCAGCACTCGGGCATGATTGTGAGGCATTTAAAACTCTGAATCAAGAACAGCATAGGACTTGCACAGTAAAACAAAAAAATTCACCAAGTAGGCTCCCTTCTCTTCTACTCAATTTTCACCCTTTTTTCTATGCTCATTCCTCTTCTCCAATTTTAATGTCTCATTGGAAACAACAAACCATCTATCAGTGTGGGATTTGGGGCTTACCTTGGATTTTTAATATGAAGACTCCACCATTTTCTCATCAATTCGTGCTGCCTTCAGATGAACAACGGCGATCCCCTGGAACACCCTGCTCCAGTAACACGCAGAGAAGGCCATTAGACCCTCCAAAACCCTAGGCATACGTATGGTTTCCCGAGACACTTAAGTCGCGCCCAATCTGATCTCTCAGATCAGATCACACGGGTCTGGTTCGTTTGCCGCTTTATTGTGCGGGTCTACTTAAGAAGATCGCCTCCAGAGAACTCTGGCCGTCTGATCCAATATTAAGGAAGGAGAAATGCTTTGTGCACGTCTATACGTGCACAAAAGCCACGCTGGAATCACCGGGTGCATGTTCATTCGCCCACGTTGCAACCCGGCCATGTCACCCGCTATTAAAGCTCGCAGCCTGCGTTGCGGCTTCCCGAACTGAACCATCATGAAATCGCCACTATCTTGTAACCACGATGCTGTGAGATTTTTTTTAAACCTAATTTTGCCCTTCCCGCCTTTTGTCCAAAATAATCTGAGAGCAGCCTGTGTCTTCGGCATCATCCCACGAAAATCTCTTCATCTTCCTTACCTACCATCCTCTCTGCAAAATCTAGTGATTATCTCTCTGCAAATCCAGTGATCTTCCTCGTGCTGTCTTCTTCATCATTGGCGCCAAAGAAGAGTAACACCATGCAAAGTACAGCTCAGTTTAGCTCAGTGGAGAATGTTGCGATGCAGTGTGAGTCTCCAGTTACTGCGCCGGCGGGAGTGATGCCACCACCACCACCATTTATGCCACATTATCAGATAAGTAGGTCGTTAGCTTCGCCAGTCGAAGAGATGATGCAGTGTGGGTCTCCAGTTACTACGCCAGCGGGAGTGATGCCACCACCACCACCATTTATGCCACATTATCAGATAAGTAGGTCGTTAGCTTCGCCAGCCGGAGAGATGCCACCACCATTTATGCCACCTTATCAGATAAGTATGTCATTGTTATACCCCTTCATGACACCATACACAACGTCGTTCATGCATTACGTCCCGGCGTCATATGGTCAGATGCATGCAAATAATGATGATAAGAGAGCAGAGCATCAGAGCCTAGAAGTACCTCCCGAACAAAATTTAGAAGTACAACAGAGTCCTAGAGGATGTGTTATATAAGACATTATTGACGATGTTAACAAAATAATATTAGTGCCGGGAAGCCCTAATTTAGATATCAATGATGGGGGACATGAGAGTAATGACGAAGTTAACGAAGTAAGATCGGTGCTGGGATGCCATGATTTAGAGAACAAGGATGTTGCACCCGTTTGCAATTGTAAGTGGATATGTATCTGCTTGTGACTGTTATTTGTCACTTGAAGTGTCATTGTAATCAATGTGTAAACCTTAGTTATTTGTCATTGGATTTTTCTATTTGTTTCTAAATTTCTTCTATTGTTTCTTGAATGCTATGTACTCTTAGTTATTTGTCACTGAAATCTTTTTATTTGTCATTGGTCTTAACCTATTTGTCACTGGAATTCTTGAGTATTTGTAAAGTGGAATCTATTTGTCACTGGTTGCCTCCTATTTGTCATTGAAAGTTATGTATTTATCACTGGAATTAACCTAGTTGTCACTACAATTCGTAAGTCTATTTGTCACTGAAAAGAATGTATTTGTCATTGGAATCTTTCTATTTGTCATTGAAAGTTATGTATTTATCACTGGAATTAATCTAGTTGTCACTACAATTCGTAAGTCTATTTGTCACTGAAATGCATGCATTTGTCACTGGAATCTTTCTATTTGTCACTGGTTGCCTCCTATTTGTCATTGAAAGTTATGTATTTATCACTGGAATTAACCTAGTTGTCACTACAATTCGTAAGTCTATTTGTCACTGAAAGGCATGTATTTGTCACTGGAATCTTTCTATTTGTCAATGGTTGCCTCCTATTTGTCATTGAAAGTTATGTATTTATCACAGGAATTAACCTAGTTGTCACTACAATTCGTAAGTCTATTTGTCATTGAAATGCATGTATTTGTCACTGGAATCTTTCTATTTGTCGTTGAAAGTTATGTATTTATCACTGGAATTAACCTAGTAATCACTACAATTCGTAAGTCTACTTGTCACTCAAAGGCATGTATTTGTCATTGGAATCTTTCTATTTGTCACTGGTTGCCTCCTATTTGTCACTGAAAGGTATGTATTTGTCACTGGAATCTTTCTATTTATCACTGAAAGGCATGTATTTGTCACTGAAAGGAATATATTTGTCACTATAATATTTCTAGTTGTCAATGTAATCTTTCTATTTGTCACTAATGTGAACTTATTTGTCTTTAAACTTATTTTATTATTCTTGCAATGCATTTGGCAGCACCTGAAGTAGAAGATGATTTGAATAATGATAAGGAAGAATCAGAAAATTTGGAACCTTTTGAGGGCATGATTTTCCATACTATTTCAGATGCACAGAAATTTTACAATGCCTATGCTAAACGAGTAGGATTTGGCATAACAGTCACTGACAGTAGAAGAAAGAATGATGTGTTTATATACAAGAGGTTCAATTGTCATCGTGGTGGTCAATCTAGAAGGGGCAAAGAAACGATAAGCCACAGAGATTCTTCTAAGATTGGATGTAAGGCATCGGTGAGGGTTAGATATGACAAAGACACAAATATGTACATAATGTATGATGTAATTTTGGAGTATAATCACATTCTTCATCCAACAGCTGCTATGTATTTGAGATCACATTGTAAAATTTGCACCCCGGAGAAAACAGAGATTCTGAACATATGTAGTGTTGGTATTTCTACATCCAATATTGTGTCGGCCATGGCAAAAAGGAAGGGGGGCATCCGACAGTTGGAGTGGACGGAGAAGGACTGCAGAAACTTTCTTGATAAAGAAAGGCAAACACAATTGAAGGAGGGTGATGCAAAGACAATGATAAACCATTTTCAGACTATGCAAGTTAGGGAACCAACATTCTTTTACACTATAGCTGTTAATGACAATGGTACATTAAGGAATGTGTTTTGGATTGATGGTAGGTCTAGAACATCTTGTACATACTTTGCAGATGTCATCTGTTTCGATACAACATACTTGACAAACACATATCAAATGTCATTTGCACCATTTGTGGGAGTAAATCATCATGGCCAGTCTATTCTTTTAGGATGTGCACTACTAAGCAATGAGAAAATTGAAAGTTTTGTGTGGCTTTTTAATTGTTGGCTAGAAGCGAATGGTGGCATTCACCCCAAGGCAATCATCACAGATCAAGACAAGGCTATGGAGGCTGCAGTAGCCTAAGTATTTCCAACGGCACGACATCGCTTTTGTCTTTGGCATATAATGAAGAAGGTACCTGAAAAAATTGGCCACATATGCGTCTCCAATCCACATTTCATGAATGACTTTCAAAGTTGCATCTATGACACAACGTCCACCTTTGATTTTGAAGAAAAGTGGGATGAATTGATAACGAAGTATGAAATTGCCATGCAAAATGAATGGTTGAAAAGTTTGTACGAATGTCGTAGAAAGTGGGTACCTATTTTTTTGAAGGACACATTCTTTGCTGGTAGGTTATTATTGACTACTATTGTCTATCGTTATTTGCTTTATCTGTTATATTTACATTGTGTTGTGTTTGTAGATATGTCTACCTCTCAACGAAGTGAGAGTATAAACCATTTTTTGATGGATTTGTCACAGCGAAAACTACTTTATCTGAATTCATTGTGAAATACACAGTGGCACTTGAAAGCAGGTTTGATGCAGAAAACAAAGCAGACTTGAAATCCATGGATACAAAAGCATACCTCAAAACTTGTTCCCCATTTGAGAAACAAACTACCACAATATATACTAGGTCTATATTTCAGAAATTTCAGCAAGAATTGATAGAGGTCGCTGCTTGTCACCCACAGCGTATTTGTGAAGATGAAAGTAAGTTGACATTGAGAGTAAAGTCATTTGAACGTGTTAAATTGAAAGGTATATGTAAGGAGATGCAAAAAGAGTACATTGTCAATTGCCAAAAACAGGAAAAAGAAGTGGAATGCTCTTGTAGATCCTTCGAATTTAAGGGGTTCTTATGCCGACATGCCTTACTAGCATTGCAATATGTTGGAATTGACAGTATACCAAACAAGTACTTCTTGCAGAGATGGTGCAAAGATATGCGGTATAGACATGCATGTCAGTCATTTGATGTTGAAAAGGAAGAGAAGAAATACTCATCGTCACGGTACACCAACTTGATATTCAAATTCATGAAGGTGGCTGAAGCAGCTTCTTGCTTAGAGGAAGCTTATGATATTGCAGTAGCTGAAATACTAAAAATTCTTGGGAAAGTAATGGAGTCTATGAATGGGTTGTCTTTGCAATCGAATACGAGAATGGATTCTACATCGAATTGTCATGTACAAGATCCACCAAGAGCGTCAACAAAAGGAAGAAAACGTGAGAAACGGATACCATCTGCCCTTGAGAAAATCAGAAAACGGAGCAGAGCTTCCAAGAAGTGCATTCAAACACCAACTGCTGCAAACTGTGACCAGGTTGGTGAAGTATCATTCTTTGCAACACAATGATCTCTAAACTTCTGTGATATGTTAAACAACCATTATCTTTTATGTAATGCTTTCATTTGTCACTGTAATTATTGGATATGATCTATTTGAACCATTATCTGTTATGTAAATCTTGCAATTGTCACCACAAGCTGACCCTAAGATTTGAAGTTAAGTATTGAGTACAGAAAATGTTACAAATAGAAACTAAAATAGGTTAAATAACATCTGAATTGTTAGTCATGGTCACTCCCATCATCCCCATCCGCATCCACAATGTTCAAAAAAGAAAATGCAATTTTAGTTTTGTTTACAATGCAATTTAAATTCCTTCGCTCATCCTCCAACCTTGCAACCCGATTTTCTAGATTTTTCACGTTCTCCTCTTTCCCACAAGTTACTTGTGAATCCACAAACTTTTGCACTTCATCGCACCACATGAAAAAATCACATTTCGCATCCTATAAAAGACCACAGGAAATATTATGTCATGTAATAACATGTCATGTAATACATGAAAAACTGATAAGCTTACCTTGCATGTGTAGAATTTTCTGTTTGGATTTCTTTCTGTTTTGCTTGTTCTCACAATGCAATAACCATGTCCTATCATACATCTCATCGGTGGAGGTGGCATGGGAGACTAGCTTGGGCTTGCCATTTTCCCAGAAGATTCCTCTCCAGATGCTCTGCAAATACATTTGATAACACATAAATATGGCATTTGTTGAAAGAAACATAAATAGCTACAACTTTTAAAAAGTTCAAAGATTTGCTGACCTGAAAGTTACAATCTTCTCCGAGCCGGACACATTAACATCGATGTTAATCAATTTATGTACGAGGATTTCATGCATGTCAATTATTCTATCAATATCCTCTCTAGTTAACAATTTCATGAAAGAGTTACTCATCTCCAGAATGTGGCATTTTAATTCCACTTGCTCTTTCACAAGTGTCCATCTTCTGTAAACATCATTTAGTACGCTACAAAGTTACATACCTCGATGCATAGGAATTACATACGCATCATTCTTGAATGTAAAAATTCCATGAATACGATCCATATCTTGGAGTCTAAGAAATCAGTCTACCGCGCCACCCCCCACTGCAAAAAAAAAAGATGAGCATCACACTCAGAGAACGAAACTTAGCGCTACCACAGGAGATTGAGACATCAGGATGTGCTACTAGGGGGGTCGGGGTCGCACGGGGAGGGGGAATGGGAGCAGAAGGGTTACCTGAGAAGGAATAGCAAAGCAGGATCACCAAAGGTCCCACGCCGCCGGAGCAGGTTTGTTGGACCAGGTTCGCCGGAAACCTAGGTGGTGAAGGGGGCGAGGCAGCGGGGCTGAGGGGGGCAAGGATGTGTGGAACGTAAAGGGGTGTTGGGGCTTAGGTCTTGCGTACGGGTAGAATGAGATTTTTTTATAAATTATATACGTGAGAGATAACATATTATTTTAAATTAGAATTTAATGCCAAACCAAATAGAAAATTCGACTTTACATAAACTTACGAATAGTATTGACAAATAGAAGATTCCAGTGACAAATAGAAAGATTCCTTGTGACAAAGACACAACAATTCTAGTGACAAATAGCTTAAGACCAGTGACAAATACGTCCCTCTCAGTGATAAATAAAATATTCTAGTGACAAATAGAAAGATTCCTTGTGACAAAGACACACTACTTCCAGTGACAAATAGCCTAAGACCAGTGACAAATACGTCCCTCTCAGTGACAAATAAAAGATTTTAGTGACAAATAGAAAGATTCCTTGTGACAAAGACACACTACTTCCAGTGACAAATAGCTTAAGACCAATGACAAATACGTCGCTCTCAGTGACAATTATTCGATTTCAGTGACAAATAGAAAGATTCCTTGTGATAAAGACACACTACTTTCAGTGACAAATAGCTTAAGACCAATGACAAATACGTCGCTCTCAGTGACAATTATTCAATTCCAGTGACAAATAGAAAGATTCCTTGTGACAAAAACACACTACTTCCAGTGACAAATAGCCTAAGACCAGTGATAAATACGTCCCTCTCAGTGACAAATAAAAGATTCCAGTAACAAATAGAAAGATTCCTTGTGACAAAGACACAACAATTCTAGTGACAAATAGCTTAAGACCAATGACAAATACGTCCATCTCAGTGACAAATAAAATATTCCAGTGACAAATAGAAAGATTCTTTGTGATAAAGACACACTACTTCCAGTGACAAATAGTCTAAGACCAGTGACAAATACGTCCCTCTCAGTGACAAATAAAAGATTCCAGTGACAAATAGAAAGATTCCTTGTGACAAAGACACACTACTTCCAGTGACAAATAGCCTAAGACCAGTGATAAATACGTCCCTCTCAGTGACAAATAAAAGATTCCAGTGACAAATAGAAAGATTCCTTGTGACAAAGACACAACAATTCTAGTGACAAATAGCTTAAGACCAGTGACAAATACATCCATCTCAGTGACAAATAAAAGATTCCAATGACAAATAGAAAGATTCCTTGTGATAATGACACACTACTTCCAGTGACAAATAGCCTAAGACCAGTGACAAATACGTCCCCCTCAGTGACAAATAAAAGATTCCAGTGACAAATAGAAAGATTCCTTGTGATAAAGACACACTACTTCCAGTGACAAATAGCTTAAGACCAATGATAAAAACGTCGCTCTCAGTGACAAATAAAAGATTCCAGTGACAAATAGCTTAAGACCAGTGACAAATACAAAGTTTCCAGTCACAGATAGAAACATTAAATTGTACATATACTTTACAAGAGTTTCTCAACGAAAATAAGGATCACATAAGAGGAAAATGTATAAAACTATATAAACAATAACTTTTCATTGATTCTTTAGTTCTAACAACAATGCTGCAAATTTCGCTCTGAAGAGATTACAATCATCCTCATTAAAGATCCATCCGGGGAATTCCTCTTAATCAAGGTTTCAATGTATTTCACCACATAAATCGCGCAATTGAGGCTACCAGATGCTTGTTGAGGACATTGGTTGTCAAACCGTAGTTCCCATTTAGCAGTATCAGGAAATGCCCCATACTCCTTCAACATGCGTCTGACAGTTGTGGTGTAGCGACCCTCATTATATCGGTACGGTTATACCAATCCACGTCGATATAGTGAACGTTGCCACAGTGGGACATTTACCCAACAATAACATTCATCTGAGATACACGTGAATATAAGAACAGAGTAGCGGAAGTAAAAGAACCACTGTCTTCATTTCATTCATCATCCACATTTAACATACATGATTCGATAACATTTAAAGAACTAAAAGTCCACATAATTAAATTGCTGAAAATCAAATACATAATTGTCCACACTTATACATTTGTCCATGATAATGCTAGTACAATGTTGCAATTACATACATCAAAATGCCAAAAGTCACAACTAAGCTCCACAAAACTAGCTACTCCCCGCGCTCGGAGTCGCTTTTCACGGTCTCCTCCAAAGGTGTGTCACCTACTACACCTGTACGCCGAAGCAAGTAATGAGTCTAAAAGACTCAGCAAATAACTCTACACATACCATACATGTACATATCATAGCAAGTTTTACATACACTTTCACAAGACACAACATGTAGCATGCGTGACATTGAAATTGACAACCTTATCTTGAAAATTCTACTAATGAGCACATGATTCATGCTTTCAGATTTTCTAAATCAAAATCTCATATCACATGCTCTCTAATCATTCCTACACATGAAAGTTCTACTTTCAATTTAAACTAAAACATGAGAGCAATCTAGCATGACTAGCTTACATACATGAAGAACACATCGCTAGCATGGTTACTACTCATTCATATACATGCACATAACCATTTCACATGCTTAAGCTTGCTGTTTTGATGTGGTTTAACACTTTAAAATCTAACACATGAAAGCTATGTTCTCATTCAAACCACAACGTGAGAGCATACACACATGGAATGGTTTACACATAAGTAAGGATTGTCCCTAGCATGGGTTCTACGCATTGTACACATGTAGCACAAACTCGTAATCACATTTATGTTGCTGTTCTAACATGATTTCAGATTATCATATCATGGGTTTTCAATTTCACATCCTCACATTTTGGTTCCACATTTTTACACAATTTCTAATTCACATTTTTCACACTTTACACATTGCACATTTACACATTGTTCACACTACACAATTTGCACATGGTCACTATCACATTTCACATTTTACACTTTAGTGCCGTGACACATAGTCCCAACCACCATAAGAAGGACACATCACATCACATACACATAGACGTCACCTAGGCAATACAGTGACGACTCTTGGACTGTGCAGACCGGGAGAACAAGTCTCCACCCTAACCAGTGGTACTTGTCCACCTCCAGGATTTCATCCTAATGCCCTTAGGATCACAACACATTGAACCTTCTCAGGGGACTTTTCCCTGATACGGTTCCACTGCCCTCTATGGAAGCAGTGTCACACTTGGCACAATTTACACATTTACCGATTTTTAACATATATCTTTACACATGTCACTTGCCTCTTATTCATTTTCTCACTCACACAAGGGCTCTGTTTTCCTAACATGATTCTACAGTTAACGGGATTACATGTTCAGAATTTGCACAAATCAGATCACACACACATATCACATTATTCCCACATTAGCATGCATTTTTCTTTTCACATTTCTCGCATGGAAAAATTCATATTTCACTATATAGTTGCCCAAACGACTTGAAAATTTAACCACATGCTGATCTCAGGTTTATGATTCCACATGAAAATTTTTAGATTTTTCTGACTCAAAATGAAATTACAGAAAATTTAACATCGATTTCACATTAATATTCATAATGCAAATTAACATGGAGTTGAACATAATCACAAATCTAACAGCTCACTGTTTGCACCCTAGCATGCACAGGGTCACAGAATTTATTCCCGAATTACCGAGCAACACACAATTTACTGGAAATTTAACATGACCTACGCATGATTTCTATTTCCCAAAACAGAATTTTCAATAACCATACAAGCATGGGGGAAAATGTCAGAAACTCAGAGCACAGATAGGATCATGCATACATGGTCTAACAAATTTGGGCAACAAAACTTTGCCACGGATCATTAGGATCATGGTGAATACACATTGCCATTCTTTTCGCATACACATTAGATAGACGAATAAACTCAACCACCCACAAAATAAATGTTCATTCATTCTCACATTCATCACATTAGCTAGTATACATAGCATATAAGAGTTACATTATATCCTCATCACAAAACACGTCGAAATTAATCAAATATGCCAGGAAGAACAGCTCACTATTCTGTCCTGGAGAACTTAACGGCGGTCTCTGGTCGTTCCAGAAGTGGACGGCCAGATCGCTGGATGCATACCAGGGATCTCGGCGTCAAGGGCATTGACGCCAAGTTCCTGTCTGTGCAGAAACACAGACCGAACTCCAAATGCAAAGGTGAAAGGGGGATCTAGGACACAGGAAAAATACATAAAATTTATAAAACCCTACTTGACATCTACATGACGGAGTGTAAGTGTTACTTGCCTCTGAAAAATACTCCAAAGGGATCTAAAATGGCGGTGAAGCTCTCCTTGGGCAGTCCCAAGAAGCCTCCAAAGACACCTTCCTCCGGGTTCTTGACTGATGTAGACACCAAAGCGAGATCGGGGAAGCCTTCCCTGATGCTCCAGCTATCTCCCAGTCGTTGTAGATGGCCGGATGAAGCTCCAAATTCCCGGATCTAGGCTTGCAAAGTCAGGTCCTTCTCACAGAAACTAGGGTTTGTCTTCTTCTCTTTGCAAAGAGCTAAGAGAGGGCTGAGGGTTGAAAGAAGGGCTTGTATATAGAGGAGGGGAAGCTCTCCTCTCAAGCAGGTCGGACAAGAGGGCTTTCAGACCGTTGGAGACAGCTCCCAATGGTTGGGGTAGCTTGTTCCCGAAATTCTGGGCTCTGCAACGCATGCAGGTCAGAGAAATTGGCGTCCACATCTCTGGACGCTGGACTTAGTGTTGGGGTCCATAGGGTTGACGCCGACACAACATCGACGTCTATTGATATTGACGCCAAGCTGGCCTTCGGCCAGAACTCTAAAACATGCAGAAACCATGCACATCTTATACCTATATATGTACATGTTTTATGTATACTATCCTGTACACACTATCATCATACCATTCATACATTATTTACAACTATCTTATACACATGCATACATAAGTATACTAACTAGTACTTACGTAGATATTTACATACGTACATACACAACATGAATTATTACGTGCAATACAATAATGCAACAAAATTCAAGGGCCTTACACCCTCTCCCCCTTAAAAGAAACTTCGTCCTCGAAGTTAGAACGACGCTACTCAAACAAAAGGGGATACTTCTTCTTCATCGCATCCTCAAGCTCCCAAGTAGCCTCCTCTCGTGAGAAGTTCCGCCAGAGAACTTTCACCGACGCAATACTCTTGTTCCGGAGATGCTGAACCTTCCGGTCAAGAATAGCTACTGGTTGCTCGACATACGAAAGATCTGGCTGAATCTCCACTGGCTCATGACTAATCACATGAGACGGATCTCGGACATACTTCTTGAGCATCGAAACGTGGAAAACGGGATGAACACTAGCCAACGCTGGGGGTAAGGCTAGCTCATACGCCACGCTGCCCAAACGTCTGAGAATCTCATATGGGCCAATGAACCTAGGGCTCAACTTACTATGCCTGCCAAATCTGACGACACCTCGAGTAGGCGATATCTTCAAGAAGACATGATCACCCACCTCGAACTCAAGATCCTTCCTCCTATTATCGGCATAGCTCTTCTGCCTATCCTGTGCCGCAACAAGCCTCTTTCTGATCAGCTGGATCTTATCCGAAGTTTCCTGAACTAACTCCGGTCCGATCAACTGCCTATCACCAGTCTCCTCCCAACATAAAGGAGATCTGCAGGGCCTACCATACAACGCCTCAAATGGAGCCATACCAATACTCGCATGAAAGCTGTTGTTGTATGCGAACTCCACAAGAGGTAAATGACGCTCCCAATCATCCTTCCAATCCAGAACACACGCTCTCAACATATCCTCGAGCGTCTGGATAGTCCTCTCGGACTGTCCATCAGTCTGGGGATGAAACGCCGAACTGAGCTTCAGCTCCGAACCTAAAGCATCCTGAAGACCCTTCCACAACCTCGAAGTAAATCTCGGATCTCGATCCGAAATGATCGACTTCGGCACACCATGCAATCTAATGACACTACTAACATACAATCTAGCTAAACTCTCTACTGACTGCTTCTTCTTCATAGGCAAGAAATGAGCAGTCTTCGAGAATCTATCTACAACTACCCAAATCGAGTCATTGCCCCTTCTAGATCGAGGCAAACCCGAAACAAAGTCCATAGTGACAGCTTCCCACTTCCACACTGGGATGTCCATCCTTTGCATAAGGCCGGATGGTCGCTGTCGCTCGGCCTTCACTTGCTGACACACCAAACACCTAGACACATAATCCGCTACATCCTTCTTCATGCCGGACCACCAAAATGATCTCTTCAGATCCTGATACATCTTAGTGTTACCTGGATGAATAGAGAATCGCGATCTATGAGCCTCCGCTAACACATGCTCACGGACATCTACTAAATCAGGGACACAAACACGGTGTGAAATCTAATCACACCGTCCTCATCACGAGCAATGCCTGCCTTGCCCACTAACTCTAAGAGTCTAGGGTCGGCTTTTGTTGCTCGATCACCTCATCCAAAACCGAGGACCTAAGAGATAACTGAGCTACAAAAGCCTGGCATAGCGATGGCTCTAACTCAGTCAACGCGCAAGCCGCATCTTCCAACATCTTCCAATCCTGCTGGAGAGATGGCCTCTTTCTACTCAGAGCATCCGCTACAACATTCGCCTTCCCAGGGTGATACTGAAGGTCGAAGTCATAGTCCTTCAAGAACTCAATCCATCTTCTCTGCCTCAGGTTTAATTCCTTTTGGGAGAAAAGATACTTCAAGCTCTTGTGGTCGGTAAACACCTCAAATCTGACACCATAAAGATAGTGCCTCCAGATCTTTAGTGCATGAACCACTGCTGCGAGCTCCAAGTCATGAGTCGGATAGTTCTTCTCATGCTCCTTCAACTGACGAGAAGCATAAGCCACTACCCTTTCCTGCTGCATTAGCACACAGCCTAAACCAATCCGAGACGCATCCGTGTAGATAGCAAAACCCTCTACACCGCTCGGTAAGACTAACACCGGGGCTGTCGTGAGCTTAGTCTTCAATAATTGAAAACTACTCTCACACTTCTCGGACCAAACAAACTTCACTCCCTTTCTGGTAAGCTGAGTCAAAGGGGCGGCGATGGATGAAAATCCCTCAATACATCGCCGATAGTAACCAGCTAAACCAATAAAACTACGAATCTCAGAAGGGGTCTTGGGAATCTCCCAATCCCTAACTGCCTGGACCTTCGCTGGATCAACTGCTACTCCAGCACCGGAGATAACATGCCCGAGGAAATGAACCTCGCGCAACCAGAAATCGCACTTGCTGAACTTAGCATACAGCTTGTGCTCACGAAGAACCTCTAACACTATCCTCAAATGCTGACGGTGTGTGGCCTCGTCCGGAGAGTAGACCAGCACATCATCAATAAACACTACGACAAAGCTATCTAGATAAGGCCTAAACACCCTGTTCATGAGATCCATGAACGCTGCAGGGGCATTGGTCAATCCGAAAGGAAGACCAAAAACTCATAATGTCCATAACGGGTTCTAAACGCCGTCTTGGACACATCCTCACTCTGAATCCTCAACTGATGATAACCAGATCGCAGATCAATCTTAGAAAAGACTGATGCATCTCGCAACTGGTCAAACAAATCATCAATACGAGGCAAGGGATACCTGTTCTTCACAGTCACTTGGTTCAGCTTTCTGTAGTCAATGCATAACCTATGTGACCCGTCTTTCTTCCTGACAAACAATACAGGTGCGCCCCAAGGGGAAACACTCGGGCGAATAAATCCCTTATCAAGCAACTCTTGCAACTGCCTCCTCAACTCGGCTAACTCCGCAGGTGCCATCCGATATGGAGCCTTCGAGATAGGAGAGGTGCCCGGAAGCAACTCTATGGTAAACTCTATCTCTCTATCCGGTGGCAATCCAGTCAAGTCATCAGGAAAGACATCTGGAAAATCCTGCACTACCTCAATCTCCGCAAGAGTAGGTGACTCATCAGCCTCTGGCACTAATACCACGCTGGCAAGAAAAGCGTCACAACCCTTGTTTACCATGCGCATCGCCTTCATGGCAGAGATGACCATCTTTCCCGCCAAGTTCCTTGGCAAGGGGGGAGAACTCATCCTCACCAGGAATGCGGAAAACAATCCTCTTCCGACGACAATCCACTAACGCATAGTGCTCCTCTAGCCAATCCAGACCAAGAATAGCATCATAGTCCTTCATCTTTAGCAAGAAGAAACACCCATCTAGGATTTATCCTCAATGCACACAGGTAACGACGGAATGCACTTCCTAGTCGATACCGTACCCGCAGGGGTGTGCACAGACAAAGGGACCTCTAAATCCTCAGACTCTATGCCTGACTCTAGGGCTAACTGCCTAGAGAACCGCTCGGAAATGAACGAGTGAGTAGCACCTGTATCAAACAAAACCCGGGCGTGCACACCTAAGAGTAAAACCGTACCTTCGGTGACATGCTCCGCCTGCTCGGCGTCCTCGCGCGCTAAAGCAAACACTCGAGCTGGGGCTCGAGGCCTTCCTGGTCTTCCTGTAGCTGGCGCCACTGCCGCTACTGCTGCTGGGGCTGGCGCTCCGCGCTGGACTCCCTGCTGAAGTCTTGGGCAATCCTTGATCTTGTGGTCGCTGCTTCCGCACTTCAAGCACTTGCCCGTAATCATCCAACACTCGGAACCACCATGTGTCCTCCCACAGTGGGGACACTCTTTCTTCACACCAGGGGAACGTACAGAAGGTACCTGAGAACTACCGACTGCCACTGACCGCTGTTGTGTCGGGTACACTGCTTTCTTCTTGTCCTGCCGCTGGAACGTGGCTGCAGGTCTCTTTTGCGAAGCCTTCTTCTCTTCAAGGTATTGCTCCATCTCTCCCTCCTGCCTACAAGCAGCGCTGAGGGCCTCGTTCAAAGTGCGGTGGTCGAACGCCACGAGCCTCGTCCGCAGTGATGGCTTGAGTCCCATCACGAACTTCTTTGTCTTTCTGCGCTCGTCTGTCACGATATGAGGTGCATATTTAGAGAGTTCAGAAAATCTTGCCTCATATTCCAGCACAGTCATGGAGCCTTAGGCCAAAGAGAGGAACTCCTGCTCCATCCGATCTTGCACATGCTCGGGGATGAACTTGGCCCGAAAGAGCCTCACGAACTCGTCCCAAGCAACATCAATAGCTCCATCCTCAAACCAGGTACGCAGCAATGAAGCCCACCATACATCAGCTCTTTCCTGTAGTACACCGTTCATAAGCACCATCTAAACAAATCTAACTTAACAAAACATACAAGCATATAAACTAAAGCATACCTGTAGCATGTAGGTGGCTAATGTAACCTTATCCTCATCTGCACACCTGATGGCTCGGAAGATCTTTTTTATCTCCCTCATCCAGCTTTCAGCCAACAACGGATCGCTCTCCCCCTTAAAAGAGGGTGGCAGCATCCTCTTGAATCTCTCCATGGTAGAAGGTCCACCATGGTCCTGAGCTGGTACTTGAGCCTGCTACAGTACACAGCAAGCAATACACAATCAACATAATATCACATAATTACATAAAACAGACTATTAATCATTTTATTAGTCTAACCTGAGCCTCCAACTGTGCCTGGAGTGCTGCCTGGGTATGAGCCTGCGTCTGCATGGCTTGCACCAGACCTTGCATGAATACTCCATAATCCACAGGCGGCGGTGGGGGAAGTACAGGACCTTGCGGTGCCGGGGCCTGCTACTCCGCCCGCTCGTCACGTCTCGGCTCGTCCTCACGGGCCGGCGCTCCGCCACGCCTACCTCTCGAAGCCATGGCTGTAATAATTTCAGCCACCATTAGCTAGGTTACTAAGTTTTCTAACTATTTTCTTATCTATTTCACTCATTATTAATGTTTTCTACACAGGTGGACATACTTAGCATGCAATGAAGATGATGAAGTACGTCCCCCTCAGTGACAAATAAAAGATTCCAGTGACAAATAGAAAGATTCCTTGTGATAAAGACACACTACTTCCAGTGACAAATAGTTTAAGACCAATGACAAATACGTCGCTCTCAGTGACAAATAAAAGATTCCAATGACAAATAGCTTAAGACCAGTGACAAATACAAAGTTTCCAGTCACAGATAGAAACATTAAATTGTACATATACTTTACAAGAGTTTCTCAACGAAAATAAGGATCACATAAGAGGAAAAATGTACAAAACTATATAAACAATAACTTTTCATTGATTCTTTAGTTCTAACAACAATGCTGCAAATTTCGCTCTGAAGAGATTACAATCATCCTCATTAAGGTCCATCCGGGGAATTTCCTCTTAATCAAGGCTTCAATGTATTTCACCACATAAATCACGCAATTGAGGCTACCAGATGCTTGTTGAGGACATTGGTTGTCAAACCGTAGTTCCCATTTAGCAGTATCAGGAAATGCCCCATACTACTTCAACATGCGTCTGACAGTTGTGGTGTAGCGACCCTCATTATATCGGTACGGTTATACCAACCCACGTCGATATAGTGAACGTTGTCATAGTGGGACATTTACCCAACAATAACATTCAGCTGAGATACACGTGAATATAAGAACAGAGTAGCGGAAGTAAAAGAACCACTGTCTTCATTTCATTCATCATCCATATTTAACATACATAATTCGATAACATTTAAAGAACTAAAAGTCCACATAATTAAATTGCTGAAAATCAAATACATAATTGTCCACACTTATACATTTGTCCATGATAATGCTAATACAATGTTGCAATTACATACATCAAAATGTCAAAAGTCACAACTAAGCTCCACAAAACTAGCTACTCCCCGCGCTCGGAGTCGCTTTCCACGGTCTCCTCCAAAGGTGTGTCACCTACTACACCTGTACGCCGAAGCAAGTAATGAGTCTAAAAGACTCAGCAAATAACTCTACACATGCCATACATGTACATATCATAGCAGGTTTTACATACACTTTCACAAGACACAACATGTAGCATGCGTGACATTGAAATTGACAACCTTATCTTGGAAATTCTACTAATGAGCACATGATTCATGCTTTCAGATTTTCTAAATCAAAATCTCCTATCACATGCTCTCTAATCATTCCTACACATGAAAGTTCTACTTTCAATTTAAACTAAAACGATGAGAGCAATCTAGCATGACTAGCTTACATACATGAAGAACACATCGCTAGCATGGTTACTACTCATTCGTATACATGCACATAACCATTTCACATGCTTTAAGCTTGCTGTTTTGATGTGGTTTAACACTTTAAAATCTAACACATGAAAGCTATGTTCTCATTCAAACCACAACGTGAGAGCGTACACACATGGAATGGTTTACACATAAGTAAGGATTGTCCCTAGCATGGGTTCTACGCATTGTACACATATAGCACAAACTCGTAATCACATTTATGTTGCTGTTCTAACATGATTTCAGATTATCATATCATGGGTTTTCAATTTCACATCCTCACATTTTGGTTCCACATTTTTACACAATTTCTAATTCACATTTTTCACACTTTACACATTGCACATTTACACATTGTTCACACTACACAATTTGCACATTGTCACTATCACATTTCACATTTCACATTTCACATTTTACACTTTAGTGTCGTGACACATAGTCCCAACCACCATAAGAAGGACACATCACATCACATACACATAGACGTCACCTAGGCAATACGGTGACGACTCTTGGACTGCGCAGACCGGGAGAACAAGTCTCCACCCTAACCAGTGGTACTTGTCCACCTCCAGGATTTCATCCTAATGCCCTTAGGATCACAACACATTGAACCTTCTCAGGGGGACTTTTCCCTGATACGGTTCCACTGCCCTCTATGGAAGCAGTGTCACACTTGGCACAATTTACACATTTACCGATTTTTAACATATATCTTTACACATGTCACTTGCCTCTTATTCATTTTCTCACTCACACAAGGGCTCTGTTTTCCTAACATGATTCTACAGTTAACGGGGATTACATGTTCAGAATTTGCACAAATCAAATCACACACACATATCACATTATTCCCACATTGGCATGCATTTTTCTTTTCACATTTCTCGCATGGAAAAATTCATATTTCAGTATATAGTTGCCCAAACAACTTGAAAATTTAACCACATGCTGATCTCAGGTTTGTGATTCCACATAAAACTTTTCAGATTTTTTTGACTGAAAATGAAATTACAGAAATTTTAACATTGATTTCACATTAATATTCATAATGCAAATTAACATGGAGTTGAACATAATCACAAATCTAACAGCTCACTGTTTGCACCCTAGCATGCACAGGGTCACAGAATTTATTCTCGAATTTACCGAGCAACACACAATTTACTGGAAATTTAACATGACCTACGCATGATTTCTGTTTCCCAAAACAGAAATTTCAATAACCATACAAGCATGGGGAAAAATGTCAGAAACTCAGAGCACATATAGGATCATGCATACATGGTCTAACAAATTTGGGCAACAAAACTTTGCCACGGATCATTAGGATCATGGTGAATACACATTGCCATTCTTTTCGCATACACATTAGATAGATGAATAAACTCAACCACCCACAAAATAAATGTTCATTCATTCTCCCATTCATCACATTAGCTGGTATACATAGCATATAAGAGTTACATTATATCCTCATCACAAAACACGTCAAATTAATCAAATATGCCAGGAAGAACAGCTCACTGTTCTATCCTGGAGAACTTAACGGTGGTCTCTGGCCGTTCCAGGAGTGGACGGCCAGATCGCTGGACGCATACCAGGGATCTCGGCGTCAAGGGCATTGACGCCAAGTTCCTGTCTGTGCAGAAACACAGACTGAACTCCAAATGCAAAGGTGAAAGGGGGATCTAGTACACAAGGAAAAATACATAAAATTTATAAAACCCTACTTGGCATCTACATGAACGAAGTGTAAGTGTTACTTGCCTCTGAAAAATACTCCAAAGGGATCTAAAATGGCGGTGAAGCTCTCCTTGGGCAGTCCCAAGAAGCCTCCAAAGACACCTTCCTCCGGGTTCTTGACTGATGTAGACACCAAAGCGAGATCGGGGAAGCCTTCCCTGATGCTCCAGCTATCTCCCAGTCGTTGTAGATGGCCGGATGAAGCTCCAAATTCCTGGATCTAGGCTTGCAAAGTCAGGTCCTTCTCACAGAAACTAGGGTTTGTCTTCTTCTCTTTGCAAAGAGCTAAGAGAGGGCTGAGGGTTGAAAGAAGGGCTTGTTTATAGAGGAGGGGAAGCTCTCCTCTCAAGCAGGTCGGACAAGAGGGCTTTCAGACCGTTGGAGACAGCTCCTCAATGGTTGGGGTAGCTTGTTCCCGGAATTCTGGGCTCTGCAACGCATGTAGGTCAGAGAAAATGGCGTCCACATCGCTGGACGCTGGACTTAGTGTTGGGGTCCATAGGGTTGACGCCGACACAACATCGACGTCTATTGATATTGACGCCAAGCTGGCCTTCGGCCAGAACTCTAAAACATGCAGAAACTATGCACATCTTATACCTATATATGTACATGCTTTATGTATACTATCATGTACACACTATCATCATACCATTCATACATTATTTACAACTAACTTATACACATGCATACATAAGTATACTAACTAGTACTTACGTAGATATTTACATACGTACATACACAACATGAATTTATTACGTGCAATACAATAATGCAACAAAATTCGAGGGCCTTACATGTGGCCTGCAAAAAATAAATAATTCAACAGCATTTCCCTTGAAAGAAATTGTTTGAGAAACTTACCCATTTTTTTTTGCAGATGCCTTATGAAAAGGCCCACTTTTCAATGAATTATATGATACGAATATTTCATTCTCCGTGTCCACTGCAAATAAATGTCAGTGATTTCGTGAGTGTAACACGAAAAATAGCCACTTGTTCTGCTGGAGGGTTTCCAAATACTCGTTCTCATAACAGCATTGCAACAACTGTCCTTCCTTCTCTTCCGTTGAGCATGACATTCTGTGGATATGATTTACCACAATAGTTGGAAAACAATCCCACTTGTGAAATGTATTTCCAGTGTTCATTTTAAGTAGGAAAATCAATCCATCAATAACCTGCATATGGTCCATACTTTTTTTTTTTGGTAAGTACATATGGTCCATACTCATTACAATGAACCTGGCTTTCAAGGGACTTCATCTATAAAAATATAAGTGAAACACATACCGTGTCCTCTGTCATGCATCCGTATAGGAGGTTTAGAATGTGTGACTTCTGGATGACCAGGCCATTTGCAAATTCAAAAATTCCAAAACTATAGAGGTTGAAAACATGCAAATATGTTAAATCAAAAATAAATATGAAATCATACAAATTCAATCAACTTACTCAGGTTCACTGCCGACACTTCCACACGTTTCAAGGAAGCTTTCGATAATGGCATTGTGCTTCTCCTTCAACTGCCCTTTACACACCCACTTTGCAGTGACTGGCTCCTCTGTTGCCTACGTTTTGTGTTGAATTTCAGATCAATGGAATAATAGGTTATGCAGTAACCTAATAGATTAGAGACTTACCACAGCTTTTTCTTTCTCAGGAATTGTAACGGGTTTCTCCCGTACATAAGGGGATTGATCATACAAACCAGGACGCCGATCCTCACGCTCCTTGATGGCCCGAACCATTGAGTTAGGATTTTCAGCATCAACATCCTCAACAGTAGTTGTTATATCCTCCTCAAAATGACCTATTGGTGGAGCCTGATCGTCATTCGTCATTGGAGGCTGGACATCGGGAACATTGGGAACGTATTGAGAATATGTAGGGGGTTAAACTGCCCATTCTTGTTGGGTCACCGAATCTTCATGCATCATTGGAGGCTGGGCATAGACATGTTCAGAAAATGTAGGGGTTGGCCCAACTGCCCCTTCTTCATGACTCACCGGTTCATCCCTTCTATGAATGTAACGCATGATTTCCTCAATTTGTCTCATTTGATCATTGAGTTGAGTGTTCAACTGATCAAATTTCACTTCTTGAGACTTTATTGATGCTGCAATTTCCTGTAGAAGAGAGAGGGAAGCAGCTGGAGGAACCGTGGATGTGTCCTCTGGGACTGTTTGGTTCCCCTTGTAGATAGTTTCTATTTCATTCCTCTCAACCGTCAAATTTTTTATTACCTGCAAAAGCAAATCATATAGCAATAAACATCAAATTACACAGTTCATTGTCAAAGAGACTCTAAAAACCTGTTGGCCGGTGAGGGATGCTATAGGAAATGGTGATGTTTTCCCGGCGAATGTTCCCCACCTGAAGAGGCGGGGATATGCCATCTGATTTATTGGCTGTCTCACCCTGGTGTGCTCAAGAAACCAAACCTGAAAAAACAAACATAACTAGTTAAAACCAAACAAGGATGGATGATATGTATACATAGAGTTTGTTAAAGGAACTTACAGGAAGGGAGGCAGCACAACCATACATGAAAAAATGAGCTTGGGATTCCTTCCCACTTCTTCTCTTTGCGGGGCAAGTTGCCCCACTTCTTTGATTTTTTACAAATGTAACTAAATTGTTAAAATTGTGCAGTGTTACTTCCTGCACTGCGGCTGCCCAATTATACTCTCTTATTCTTTGTATGTCATCCAAGCAGGAGAGCATCTGTTGTGGACAAGAATGCGCTGATCTTGGAGCAAGAAAGGTGCACAGGAGGAGCACAATCCACAGCCTAACTGTGTCCTCTACATCTGCTTCATCATCTGATTTTACCAATTCCTGGATGAGCTAATGCACCTTCTTCCGATCAAAATTTGTGGCCATCCCAAACCGCTCATAGAGCCTGGACTTTTTCTTGGTGCTGCCATAATGGCGGACGGGATGTCCACAGCTGGGCAATCTCAAGATAATGCTCACATCTTCAACAGTAAATAATACCTCCTTCTTGCACAGCAAGAAGATGTTCCCACCAACATGGGTGCTTATTATGTCCTCTAACATCCTTATGCTAAAGGCACAACCAGAAGTATTGTCCACATAAAATGAAAATGGGGTGTTCCTCATTAAAATTTTATGGCATTCCCGGAATGCCATGTGATCTCTATCCTTGATATATATCTCCATTGAAGAGCAGACTTTCATAACTGGAGGATTACCTACAATCAAATAAAAATATGAAAATAGAATCTTCATGAGACAACAATATGTTGTTTGTCACTGGAAACCATTTGTCAACAGTAGAATGAGACAACAAAAGAATGAGACAACAAAATATGAAAAGAATGAGACAACAAAGCTATTTGTCACTGGAAGCGCTTCTATTTGTCACTACAGATAGCTATTTGTCACTAGGAAGGCCCCATTTATCACTGGTAAGGCACTATTTGTCACTGGAATAGAAGATTTTTATTTCTCACTAGAAGAGCTTCTATTTGTCACTACAAATAGCTATTTGTCAATGGGAAGGCCCTATTTATCACTGACAATGAGCTATTTGTCACTGGATCAGCAAATTTCTATTTGTCATTGGGAGAGTTTCTATTTGTCACTACAAATGACTATTTGTCATCAAGAATGCTCTATTTATCACTGGTAAGGCAACATTTGTCACTGGAACAGAAGATTTCTATTTATCACTCGAAGAATTTCTATTTGTCACTACAAATAGGTATTTCTCATCAAGAAGACCCTAATTATCACTGACAATGAGCTATTTGTCACTGGATCAGCAAGTTTCTATTTATCACTACAAATGACTATTTGTCATCAAGAATGCTCTATTTATCACTGATAAGTCAATATTTGTCACTGCAACAGAAGATTATACTCTCTTGTCACTTGAAGAATTTCTATTTGTCACTACAAATAGGTATGTCTCATCAAGAAGACCCTATTTATCACTAATAAGGAGCTATTTGTCACTGGATCAGCAAGTTTCTATTTGTCACTACAAAAGGCTATTTGTCATCAAGAATGCCCTATTTATCATTGGTAAGGAAATATTTGACACTGGAATAGAAGATTTCTATTTGTAACTTGAAGAATTTCTATGTGCCACTACAAATGGCTATTTGTCATCAAGAATGCCATATTTATCACTGATAAGGCAATATTTGTCACTAGATCAGCAAGTTTCTATTTGTCACTGGGAGAGTTTCTATTTGTCACTACAAATAGGTATTTGTCATCGGAAAAGGTCCTATTTGTCACCCTAACAGACCTATTTGTCAACTGAAGAGATAAATTTGTTAGTGGAACATATTTCGACACTAGAACATAATAAACCTCCAGTATAAAGAAGAAATCTATTTCTCACGGGAACATATTTGACATCGTGCAAAGGGAACATATTACGACACTAGGAAACATACCTCTCACTCGGGATGCCCCCCTTCGTCCTGTGTCTTCTTGTACTTCTGGTGCTGCCACTGAAACATTTTCCTCCTGCGTGTCGGGTTGGAGCGTCATAGGTTGTTCCACTGCCTCTTCTGCCTCCTCAGCAATGCGGTGACGGAACCGATCTAGCCAAGTCTTCTTAGGCGCCATGGATGAGGAAGACAGCACGATGAAGAAGTTGCAAAATTGCAGAGAGATGCGCCGGCAGAAGACAACACGAGCAAGAGAAGGCGAAGTTGCAGGGATGGTTGCAATTTTGGTACGAAGAAATTTTCGTAGGATGATGCTGAAGACACAGGCTTCTCTCAGATTATTTTGGACAAAAGGCGGGAAGGGTAAAATTGGGTTTAAAAAAAATCTCACAGCATCGCGGTTACAAAACAGTGGCGGTTTCATGATGGTTCACCTCGGGAAGCCGCAACGCAAGCTGCGAGCTTTAATGGCAGATGACATGGCCGGGTTGCAACGTGGGCGAATGAACGTGCACCCGGTGATTCTAGCGTGACTTTTGTGCACGTCTATATGTGCACAAAGTATTTCTCTAGAAGAAATTGGGGGGAAAAGAGGGAAAGTGAGACAAAGGGTCCGAGCCACTGTGGAAGACTGCTGCTACATTAGATGCACTTTTTTCCTTTGCACACACTCCCAATAAAAATCCTCTCTCTCTGCGCCTCTCGTACCGCCGCCACGGAAATGCTAATGCCCTTTTTTTCTCTCTCTATCCTTTCACCTTATTTCTCTTTTTTATAACCCTCCGTTGATGGGTTGGCAGGGTTGGTGGGGCCTCTTTTTATTGATCTGCTCGTGTACTTGCTATCAGGCTACTGACACATACTAATAAAAAAATTGATATAAACACCCCTTTCGACAATATGGAGGTACCGACCCAGAATCCCAAAGGCCAAAGCTTGTGGCCACTGATCAACCCTGCAAACCGACCTGGATCTTATTCTACCGGAATTCAATAGATGACCAGATGTTCAAGTCTGGATCAATCTCATTGACACACATCATCACCGACCACATGATTAATGCCACGTTAGCACCCCTATCATATAGAATTAATCTCATATTCAGGTCTATTAAAAAAACAATCTTCTTCCAAATTAGTACCTATAAAATAGCACCTGTTGCTGCGTAAGCAAAAGAGGGTTAACCGGAGTCAACCCGGATGGGCCCCAAGGTGGTGGCTTGTCGTCGTCGGCGAAGACCGAACGAGGCTTCTACCTGCAAGAAAAAATGACCGAGTTGCCCGGTGGGTAGGCTCTCCGACACTTAAGTCAGAGTAGAGAAGAAGGAGAAAAGAGTTCTAATGCCACGAGTAGCATACCTTTGTCCGGCCGTGTCCCCTATGCTTTTATAGTGGAGTCTCGTTAGGCTGGTGGCTACTCGTTACCTTGTTTGGGGGTTCCCTCGTTATGATGGAGGGAGGTTTTTCTGGGCAGGGGGCGCGATCACTGGGGGCCTCCCTGGATCGCAGCTGGTGATTGCCAGCTATAAGTGGAGATTGCGATGCCGTGTCCCGGAATCCTGAGGCGTTGCCATACCAAGCGTGCAGAGATGATGGGCGCTGAGTCAGACAGGCTTATCCTGTTTAGCGTCCAAGTCTTCTTTGGTTCCTGGATCGGCCGAGAAGCTCGACGTCGGGGTCGTTGGATCGTCGGGCCTTGACGATAAGGTCGGCGTTAGTTACCGAGGCTGACAATCGGTATCACTGGCCCCCCGGGTTCTTGTTGGGGAGACTGTTAGACCAGATGAGAAGCCAGGCGAGACTTGACAACGTCCGTAGTATGCGTAAACCGAGGCCGACTTCGCCGATGCTGACTTCTGGTCTGCGTCTGACATAACGCATGGGAGATCGTGCGCCTTAATGGTTGATTTGAGAGGTCGATCGCGGCGCGATTGTCTTGATTCCCCTGTTAATGATGGCGTTACCTGTACGGCAGTGATCGTTACCGATCCGAGTGGATGTCTCGCGTTCGTTGGTCTTCTGACGTGTGGCGGTGTCCCGTCCGTTCAACCCTTTTGATGCGCCCGGGTTCGTTCGATCGTTTTAGGCAGTTGGGCCTATAAATAGGCGGATCGTTTGTGGAGAAAGGGTTACAAGCTTCTCTTCCCGGGGGTGATCTTCAACGAGTGAGGCGTGTTCTTTCGACGTTGTGCGTTCTTCCGACGTCGTTTTTTCCGCTCAGCCCTACTCTTTTTTCTTCGAGGTAAGCGATGAGTCCCTCGCCATCTCAATCCCCTTGTGAGGAGTCTTCCTCTAGGACAGATAGTGACGCTCCTTCCGCCTATGATCGGAACTCTGGTACCTTTGTTTACGGCTCGGTAGAGGAGGGTTTTCTTCTGAGAGTCCAACCCAGGGGCTATGTCCTCCATGCTCCTTCTGCTCACACTGCGAGGTCTCATTCATCTCCTGATTGAAGCCGACGACTCTTCCGGAGGGGGCAAGCATCTCTACTGGGGTGATGGCTTCCACTCCGAAAGCGAGGGCGTACGGTGATTCTTGTGTTGCTTCCCGCGGCGTGGTGCGGTATGCCCATAGGATGTGAAGGAGCTCGTCCGTCCACCGTCCCTTGTGGTCTTCTAGCCTTCTTTTAAGTCCCTCCAAAATTGTTCGGTTTGTCACCTCGGCCAACCCGTTGGACTGGGGGTGCGACACCGAGGAAAAGCGGTGATCCACGCCTAGGGACGCGCAATTACGCCGAAAGAGGGCGTTGTCAAATTGTCTGCCGTTGTCGGTGATGATTGTTTTGGGGATGCCAAACCTGCATATGATATTTTTCCAAACAAAACCCCAAGCGTTGGCGTCAGTAATCTTTTCTAATGGCTCGGCTTCCACCCACTTTGTGAAATAATCCATGCCTACTATAACAAACTTCCTCTGGCCTGCCGCTGGCGGGAATGGACCGAGAATGTCCATTCCCCATTGCGCGAAAGGCCACAGCGAAGTCAATGGCGTGAGCTCAGCTGGAGGTCGTCGATCGATCTTGCCGAAGAGTTGGCATTGGTGGCACTTCTTCACATGCCTTTCTGCATCTTTTAGCATCGTCGGCCACCAATAACCCTGTCGTGTGATCCTTCTGACAAGAGATCTAGCCCCCGCATGGCTTCCGCAAGTTCCTTCATGGACCTCGCTGATGATTTCCTCGATGTGACCAGGGGGAATGCATCGGAGGTGCGGATAATTAAAGCCCTTCCTATATAGGTCTTCGCCGATGAGGAAGAACCTCGTCGCTCGCCTCTTGGTCTTGTCGGCCTCAATTTTATCGTCAGGAAGAAGACCATTCTTGATGAAATCTATCAAGGGTGTCATCCAAGTTGTCGGGTTGCTGACGCACATCATTTCCTTGGCAGGCGCGGAGGGTTCGATTAGCTCTTCAACTAGTACAGACGAATGTGTTTCCGCCGATGATGAGGCGAATTTGGATAACGCGTCGGCCTGCGAATTTTCTGCTCGCGGGATCTTTAACAGCTCGGCTCAATCGAAATCAGCGAGTAGTCGGATAACCTCGGTCATGTAAGATGCAAGTTTCACTTCTTTTGTTTCAAACTCGTGTGCCACCTGACTCACGACTAGTTGAGAGTCGCTGAAAACTGTGACCCTTTTCGCCCCGAGGGACTTCGCCCTTTTTAGCCCTGAGATAACAGCCTCGTATTCGGCCACGTTGTTAGAAGCATCGAAGCCAAAACGAACTGCATACCTTAGAACAAGCCCGTCAGGAGAATGGAGGACTACTCCCGCGCCACTCCCCTGGGAGTTTGAGGCTCCATCAACGAACACCTTCCAGCGCTCATCGTCTTCTTCCTCTCCCTCTTGCCTTCTTGTCGTTCCCTCGGAAATGAAGTCCACCAGAGCCTGAGCCTTGATTGCGACCCGAGGTTTGAAAGTGATGTCGAACTCCCCGAGCTCTATGGCCCACTTGGCCAACCTCCCCGAGACCTCGGGTCGGGTGAGGATCTGCTTTATGGGGACGTCGGTGAGAACGATTATTTTGTGTGCCTGAAAATATGGTCGTAATCTCCTCGCGGCCGTCACGAGGGCGTATGCCACCTTTTCGAGGTCGGTGTAGCGTTGCTCCGCTCCCCGCAGTGCTTTGCTCGTATAGTACACTGGAAGATGGTTGCGATTCTCCTCCCGTACGAGCACCAAGCTGATAGAATGTGGTGTTGTTGAAAGGTACAATAGTAGATCTTCCCCGACTATCGGCTTACTCAGCGTAGGAACATGCGCCAAGTGCGTCTTGAGGTCGTCGAAAGCTTTTTGGCACTCCTCGGTCCATTCGAAGTGCCCTCTTCTCAGCACTTCGAAGAAGGGCTTACATCTTTCCGCCGACCTGGACATAAATTTGCTTAGAGCAGTAACCCTACCGTTCAGCCGTTGGACCTCCTTAATCGTTATTGGGGGCGTCATGTTTACAATGGCTTGTATTTTATCAGGGTTGACGTCGATTCCTCTGTTGGAGACGAGGTAACCAAGGAATTTCCCCGCGCGTACGCCGAAGACGCACTTCTCCGGGTTGAGCTTCATTCTGAATTGCTTTAGCACCTCGAATGCCTCGGCCAAGTCTCGGACATGATCTTCGGCGCGTCGGCTTTTCACCAGTATGTCGTCAATGTATATTTCCATTGTCTTCCCGATTTGTTGCTCGAACATTGTGTTGACGAGCCGTTGGTATGTGGCACCTGTATTCTTTAACCCAAATGGCATTCGAGTGAAGCAGTATAGACCTCTTTCTGTGACGAACGATGTCTTTTCCTCGTCGTTGGGCGCCATTCTGATTTGCTGGTATTCTGAGTATGCGTCGAGGAAGCTAAGAAGCTCGTGCCCTGCTGTGGAGTCGACGAGCTGATCGATGCGAGGCAGAGGGTAGCTATCCTTGGGGCAAGCTTTGTTCAGGTCGGTGAAGTCCACGCACATTCTCCACTGCCCATTAGCCTTGCGTACGAGGACGACGTTGGCGACCCATTCGGGGTAGAAAGTGTCCCTAATGGTCCCTGCTTGTAGGTATTTTTTCGTGCTGTCGTCAACCGCCTTTTGTCGGTCCGTTGACAACGGCCTCTTTTTATGACGGACCGGCCTAGCCTCGGTGTTCACGTTCAGGTGGTGCTGGATTATACTGGGGTCGATGCCAATGAGGTCTTCGTCTGACCAGGCGAAGACGTCGACATTTTTCTTGAGGAAGTCGACGATTGTCTCGTCCAGCTCCCCAAGCTCGCTTCCGACCACCAGTTGCCCGCCGACGACCTCAATAGGCTTGGTCTACTCAGCTGGTTCGTGCCTTGAAATATTTTCATCAGAAGAGGGTAAATACTCAGTAACTACTGGTGCTTTTGCTTTTATTGAATTAATATAACATCTCCTGGCTTCGGTCTGGTTTCCCACGACCTCGCCAATCCCTCCAGGGGTCGGGAATTTTAATTTTTGGTGATAGGTGGAGGGGACCCCTCCTAACTTTCCCAAGAGGCCCCGCCCGAAGATAGCGTTGTATGCCGACTTCACTTTAACCACAAGGAAATCGGCCTCAACGGTTACTTGCCGAGGTCGGGCGCCTAGGGTGACTTTTAATTTTATTGACCCTTCGGCATTAACGGGTGCCCCGTTAAAAGTGAAAAGGGGGGTCGCGACCGCTTTGAGGTCGGCGCTCAAGTTGGTCATTTTTACAAAACAGTCATAAAACAAGACATCTGGGGCCGCTCCATTATCTATAAGGATACGATGTACATCATACCCATCGACGTCGGCATGTATTACCAATGCGTCATCATGAGGAAAACTGATCCCGACCACATTTGCGTCGGAAAAGGTAATGACGTCTTCTCCGAGACATGGCTTGCTCACCGTGACACCCGTGGCTGCCACGTAGGCTTTCCGCTTTCTCCCGCTGTCTCTGCCTCCCGCCGGGCCTCCTGACAGGACCAGGACGGCTCCTTTGCCCTTGTGCGTCTCTCGGTCGTCCTCGGGAGTACGCTCCTTTGTGCGGCCGTCGACGACGTCTTTGCCGATGAGTCCCCTCTTGAGCATCTCGGCGATCTCCATCTTTAAGCTTCTACATTGGTCGGTGAGATGGCCATATCCTCTATGATATTCACAATACAGGTCGGCTCCTCTGCCTGTCGGCAGCCTCACCATGGGCTCGGGATGCTTGAATTCTGGCAGTTTCTTGATGATGGGGAGGATCTCGGAGGGTAATCTCCCGAAGCGGGGCAGGTCCCTGATGCGCCGGTATTCATCGGGGCGACGATCTGACTCTGCGCGACGGTCCACCTCTCGCCGGTCCATATCTCGACGCTTCTCACCGCGTGGCTCCTCTCTTTTTGGCTTTTTCGAGCTATGCTCCGAGCTCGCAGCTCCCTGCTCGAGTGATCGGCCGAGCCGTCCCGCGGCACCAAGCGTCGACTCTAGCCGTACATACTTCTGCATCCTGGAAAGCAGGTCGGAGAGGCTCACCAGGGGTTTCTTAGCGATGGATGCAACGAAGGGAGCATTTAAGCACACCCTCGTCAGAATGTTGACCGTCGTCCTCAGGTCCAAATCCACCACTTTCATTACTTCTAGCTGGAATCTCTTCGCAAAATCCCGAAACATCTCCCCCTCCTTCTGTGAGACGAGCCAAAGGTCGTCGGTGCACAATGAATGTTGCACCGTGTTGTAGAAGTGGTCCAGGAACCGCTGTGCTAGATCAGCGAAACCAGCTATCGATCGGGAGGGGAGTGACTTGAACCATTGCAGTGCTGCATCATCCAGGGTTGACATAAAAGCACGACATTTTAATGCATCATTGATATTTACCATTTCTACTTGTCCTTGGAAGTGGTCGAGGTGGTGGACGGGGTTCGTCATTCCATTATAGCGCCTGAACTTTGGCAGTTGCAATTTATCTGGTACGGTTGCCGACGTGATTTCCTCGACAAAGGGAGAGGTAGCCAAGAGTGTTGCCACCGAGGGGGCGCGCGTACCTCGCTATAGTGCCTCAATCTTCCTGTTCATTTCCTGCAGATCATCTTTCCACCGAGGGTCAGCAACTTGAACATTTTCCAGTGCGGGGGTGGATTCGACCGAAAAATGATCGACGACAACGTCGATTTTCGTAGTGGGCTCCATTTGGACAGCTGGGATCGTCGGCGGCGGGGCTTCGACCTGGGGTCCTTGCGCTACTATGACCGACGGGGGACGCTGTTCACCGGCGCGGCTAGCTGACACACCAGGTTGTGCGTACCTGGGGTTAGCGTTCCCCTACCGAACATCTGCCGGCTGAGTGGCTGGCTGTACTACGGCTTCCTGGTGCTCCGGGGGCACCTGCCGATCCTGCTCCATTCTCAACAACACTTGCTGGAGGTTCGCGAGCATCTGCTCCACTCGATCTAGGCGCGATGATGTAGTTGAGTCTTGCTCTCCTGCTCCTGAATTGTCGCCGGCCACTTCTTCTACTATGGAAGTGGGGAGCATCTCATCACCAGACGAACGAGCGACCGCCTTTGCCTTGGGTGCCATGGGAAGTGGCTTTTTGCTCGAAGTAAAGAATGTTCCCACAGACGGCGCCAAATGTTGCTGCGTAAGCAAAAGAGGGTTAACTGGAGTCAACCCGGATGGGCCCCAAGGTGGTGACTTGTCGTCGTCGGCGAAGACCGAACGGGGCTTCTACCTGCAAGAAAAAACCACCGAGTCGCCCCGGTGGGTAGGCTCTCCGACGCTTAAGTCAGAGTAGAGAAGAAGGAGAAAAAAGTTCTAATGCCACGAGTAGCATACCTTTGTCCGGCCGTGTCCCCTATGCTTTTATAGTGGAGTCTCGTTAGGCTGGTGGCTACTCGTTACCTTGTTTGGGGGTTCTCTCGTTATGATGGAGGGAGGTTTTTCTGGGCAGGGGGCGCGATCACCGGGGGCCTCCCTGGATCGCAGCTGGTGATTGCCAACTATAAGTGGAGATTGCGACGCCGTGTCCCGGAATCCTGGGGCGTTGCCATATCAAGCGTGCAGAGATGATGGGCGCTGAGTCAAACAGGCTTACCCTGTTTAGCGTTCAAGTCTCCTTTGGTTCCTGGATTGGCCAAGAAGCTCGACGTCGGGGTCGTCGGATCGCCGGGCCTTGACGATAAGGTCGGCGTTAGTTACCGAGGCTAACGATCGGTATCAGCACCTATACCCCAACCAAAAGGGCGGGGGTAATTATTTGTGCGGGAGGGAGAAACTGCAGGAAAAGACCAAATGTCATCCATATCCAACATGTTGTATATATATATATATATATATATATATATATATACAAACAACCTTTAAAAATTTTGTAGATGGGGATATCACCTAAACCCCCCAAATTCTGGGATCACGATCTCTTCAATCTGATGGGAGTGGATTCTTCTTAACCTTGTATCCGACTTGTTACCTCACCAAAAGCTCAATCCGAACCGGACCATGTAAAAGCCCCATTTACTGTGCCAAGGACTTAACTGCCGCTGATTAGAGTAAAGAGACTAGATTGATTTTAATTCATGCACTTGTTACCGGCCACAAATCAGGTTTTGTCGCCACCACCACCACCAACTGCCGTCAATTTTCGCCATGTGTAGTCGATGCCCTGCTATTATTTCCATTGTCTCATTGTCTCATTATATCATGCCCATATGACATAATGTAAATGAATCAGAAATAAATTGAGCAATCTAATACAAATTTATTATTTAATCTAATCAAATAATAAACATTTATCTTATATTAATATATGATGTTGAGATTTTTTTTTTAACTAGGGCCGAATTCAGATTTAATGCTCTTTTTCTCTTGCCACCTGATCTTTAGATCCAAGGACAATAAAATGGTCGTGATATGATAGCATTTCTCTTTTCCTTTCACACGGCCACCTATCACCTCCCTAGAGGTATAAACGAGTCGATACATTTGACAAATAAATCAGAACTCGACTCGATAAAAATTCGGCCCAACTTATTTATTCAATAAACGGGTTGAGTTTGAACATACCAAAAAAAAATCGGTTCATAAATAAATCGAATATGAACATATATAAGCTCGACTCGATTAAATACATGTTAAGAAATTATTTAAATACTTATTAAAAAATTATTTAAATATTTGTTATTAAAATAAATGTTAGCTTGTTATTTCTATAGAGTTATTATTGAAGCATGAAATGTTTATGAAGACTTAAATATAAAAGATTAAATATTAGAAGGTACATACACAAATCATATAAATAAAGTATAAAATATTTTTGAGGATGTAGATAGAAAAGATTAAATGGTAGTGTATAACTGTATGTACACAAATCATGTAAATAGGGACGTTTATATAAACTTTGATTTAATAAAATCATACAAATAGGGTATATACACAAAATTCTATTTGACAAGGTCCTTGGGCAATATGCATCTTCTTCCTCCCGTCGTCCCGCGACGGCTCTATGCACAGTGCGGCGCCCCTAGCCCGACGTGGCTGAGGGGGGATGTTGTTTATGAGTGGAGACTCCGATGACGACGGCGGGGCTCCCATCGGTGCCTGTCGGATCTCCCGACAGCAACGGAGGGGCGACAGCATTGTAGCAACTACTGCCCATAGTAAGGTCGCTCGCGACGTTTCCGACGGTGTTGGTGGCCATCCGCAACGCCGGTGACCCTGTCGCCGATGGGCTGCGACCTTGTCGCCCACCCGTCGCCGTCGCAGGCAACTCCCATCGCCCACCCCCTGCGAACCCCTAGCTCATCCTCTTTTGTTTCTCATCCCAATATCTCATATCGGAAGTGTTAAATTTGTGGATGGTCTTAGTCCTTATAAAAGAAAGCCCCCAACCCCATTCGGTTTTCATCTTTTCCAACTGAGTTTGGACCTGGTTTCGAATTAAACGAGCTGAGCTCGAATCTGAGTAATTTCAAGAATTTTCAATTATTCGAGTATGAGTTTGAGAACTCGAGTTTGAATTCAAATTCATTTATCTAAATGAGTTGTTCGACGAGTCGAGTTTGAACATGAAAAATGTTTATCGATCCGAATTCGAGTTTGGGTAGTAGATATTCGTTGAGTTTCGAGCCGAATTCGAACGTGTTAAAAAACAATTGAGTCAAGTTCGAGTAGACTATTATTCGACTCAGATCGCTTACACCCCTACATCTCCCCTAACACCCCCACCCTTTTAAGGCTCACGTCCTCCCAACGACGGCATATCATCTCCCTCTCTTCCACCCGTTCTGTCCCTCCGTTACTTTCTCCACTCGAACTGTGGGAAAATTCTTCCCTGACCTCATCCCATTCCTTCGTACTCTCTTTTTTTTTTTTTTTGACAATGAAAGCTAGTCTAATTCATTCAACACAACAGATACATAGAAGGTATGGGCAGACGTAAGAAGAAGCCATCATCCACATGAAACACAAGTCCAATGGGTCTGTCAAAAAAACAGAGGGCAGACACCAACGCCGCCAAACCAGGGGGCCAAACAATGAACCCGTCCAAACAAAAAGGCAAAGCACCCACGATCTGGTGCAACATTCCTTCGTACTCTCTCCCTATCTCTTTCCCACCCATTACATGAACAGCAATGGCAGCACATAAATACTCCGGTATGACTTAGAAATATTTATTGCCCTCCACATAGAATAATAAAGATAATGTAGATTATTTTAAAAATAATCTTCTTAATTGAGAACCTAAGAAAATTTTCTCTCTCTCACACTTTTTTTCCAATAAAATTATTTTCCAAACAACTTACATCATTTTTATTATTCTACACAAAAGCTCATTGACGCCCAATGTTTGCTTCGATTAGAACACGAATTTTGGAATTCATACCGAGCAACAAACTATTGATAGGGGATTCGGATGTGAGATCCACAGGCGGGAAGGCAGCAGTGCCGAATGGAGAGGATACCAACTGGGAGAGAGGGAGTTTCCATTTGAAGAACCTGGCTCCAGTGGGGTAAAAGAGAAATTAACAGAATTTTAATTTTTCACTTTTACAATAGTGATTCAGCAGTAATTTTACAAGCTATATGACGCATCAACGTGCCTTTCGTGGAAAACAATACAACTCCGCAAGTTAACATTATTAGAGACCTACAGTGGCGCTTCAACAGTTATGTACAACTCGATGTTATAAAATCTGAAGGGAGGGCAACAAAAAGAAAGAAAATACAAGAGCGGCACGGATCAGGAGGAACAAGACAGCATACAAACACCTGGTCTGTAGGCCCATGCAGGCGGCAGCCGCGCATACTTCTCCATTCCTGGTTGCTCGTCGTATGGATGTTCCATAACTTTCAGCAGTCTGCGCACCTCTCCGTAATCACCTTGTTCGGCAGCATCAATGGCACTTTGACACAGATAATTTCGGAGAATGTATTTTGGGTTTATAGAGTTCATGGAGGCTTTTCGCTCTTCATCCGGAACACCACCGGAGACCAGCTGCATAAGAAGTAAAAGAACATTGTCAGGAAAAGGTATGAGAAGTGCCCTTTTATTCAGCACAAGAAAGGCTAGATTAAGCAAATGTGGTACAGATATATCATTCAGTATACAAGAAACAAATCAGAGAAACAGGCAATGGGCGGCATTTGAAAATCTATTGCAGATACTTATGCTAAAAGTCTTCTTGGTTACTCATCGGTCTAGGGAGGAAAATCAGATAATTCCTACGAGTCTGCCAAATTACTTTGCTGAGGATTCGCCATCTCCTGGTTCTGAGAAACCCAGGTTATTCTGGAAAACAAAAAGATGGATGAGCCAACCAGCCTGTCAGAAGAATACCTTGTGATTGAGGAGAGCCGTACTCAAACCTTGTGTTGATGAGGGAGAAAGCAGATAATTGGCTTCATTAACTGATAACCACAAGATCTTATACCTGCATACACAATAGGTTGTACCCTAGGTATATTATAAGCTAATGTATGCCCACTAATAATGATTATAACCCAGCAATAATCCAACGTTCCCCCTCAAACTCAAGCATACATGTCAAATGTGCCAGACTAGCTACAAAGAGTAGCAAACCGAGATACACCCGCCTTCGGAAACAAATCTGCCAACTATTCTTCGATAGGAGTAAAAAGAGTGGATATCTTCTAGGACATGACAACATCCCTCACAAAATGACAATCGACATCAATGTGCTTAGTCCGCTCGTGCAAAATTGGATTATTTGTGATATGAATTGCTGCCTGATTTTCACAATGCATCTTCATAGGCTCCAAGTAAGAAACTCTGAAATCAAACATGAGGACTCTCTAACCACATCATTTCGCATGTGATTTGAGTCATAGCTTGATATTCTGTTTCAACACTAGAGCGAGTCACCACATTTTGTTTTTTACTTCTCCAAGTGACCAAATTTCCACCAACATGGTGCAAAAGCCTGATGTAGATCGCCCATCCAGTTTAGACCCTGCAGAATCAGTATCTGAAAAAACTTCAATTCTCAAATGACCATTCCTCCGTGTAATAAGCCCTTTCTAGAGTAGCTTTAATATACTGCAGAATTTTCAAAGCTGCTTCCGAATGACATGCTTTTGGGGCTTGCATAAACTGTCTTACAACCCAACAACAAAGGCAATGTTGAGTCTAGTAATAGTCAAATAAATCAACTTCCCACACAATCGCCGATATCTTGCAACATCATTAAAGTTTGGACTGTTTTCAACATCCAACTCTTGTTGAGGAACTGTAACAGTTTCAACTAGTTTGCATGCAAGGAGGTCCATCTCTTAAAGAAGATCTAAAACATATTTTCTTTGAGATAGAGAGAAACCATCCGTCCATAGGTGATCTCAATGCCTAAAAAATAGCACGGTCTACCAAGATTCTTAGTAACAAAGTGTTTTTCGAGGTATTTCTGAACTTCCTCCAAACCATCTGTATCATTGCTAGTAAGAAGCATATCATCAACATAGACAATTAAAATAACAACACCAGTTGAGGAGTGACGAGTAAAGACAGAATGATCAACGTGGCTTCTTTTTAGTCCAATCCCAGATGCAATCTAACTAAATTTATCAAACCAAGCACAAGTGCTCTGTTTTAAACCATAAATGGCCTTCTTCAGCTTACACACCAAATCCTCCCGAGTAACATACCCTGGAGGTTGTTTCATATACACTTACTCTTGAAGATCACCATATAAAAAAACATTATGTACATCCATTTGAAGCAGTCACCAGCCTTGGTTAATGGCAAGTGAAAATAGAACTCATATTAAATTCAACCGAGCCACATGAGAGGAGGTTTCCAAATAGTCAACACCATAAGTTTGTGTGAACCCTTTGGCAACAAGTATAGTTTTATATTTATCAATTGTACCATCAAGAGAGTTGTCGGACGCTGAATTTTCTCTCCTTTTCTCTTTCTTTTTTTTCTTTCTGTTTTGTTTTTGCAGGCGTGCCAGTCAGTACAACAAACAAATTTGGGGTTCGCTTAATGCGGGTATTTACATGTCCATTCACTGGACAACATTTATTTCGTGCATTTATTTTATCAAGTGATTAGGGTTTCGTGTACTGGACCTTTTCCCACCGACCGAAGTCGGTGTTCATTTACATCGAGTCAAACTCGAACACTTTTGATTCTCTGTCAAAGAAAGCTTTTTATCTTTGTTTATTGTGACAATGACCTTAATGGTCGCCCTTTGTGGGTACATACTCTTGCAAAGAAAATTGAAATTTTTAATAACTTGTACACATGTAATTTAAATTACAATTGATCGTTTAAGATCTGTACAAGTGGTCCTGATTATATATCGGGTCTTCATGATTACAGTCGGCCACAATCGGATGTTTTTGAATTTGCTTCTGTCATAATCAGACCGTTGGATTTGGACTTCATCACAATAACACCGTTGGATCACCAAGATGATCACTGCTAGACTATTGTGTTTGCTTCATGGTCACCATCACCATTTGATTGTGACAGAACCTTTGAGTAGTCTTGCCAGGCTTCTGCAAGTTTGTACCCTTTACAGTTAGTTCTGCCATTTTTCGATATCCTCCGGTCTTTCCAATCATTTGTTGACTTCTCGGGGTACACTTGTCGTTTCTTGGCTCTCTAGGGCTTTCCAATCATTTCTTGACCTTCCAAGACTTTTCAGTCATTTCTTGGCATTTCCAAGGATTCCTGCCATTTCTTGGCAATCCCAAGATTGGGGATGGCCAGTCATAACCATAAGCTAGGTCCAAGAGAGCACACGCCGTTTCAGAGAAGTGACATAGGTCCCGCTCCACCGAGCCATGCAAACAGCATGAGCCATATGATTCCCTCTTTTAATGGGACTTTTCTGCCACTTCTTGCTTTTAAGGAGTTTTCTACAGTTTTTGGCCCTTCAAGGACTTCTTCGCAGTTCTTCCCTCCCTGCCCTTCTTGGAACTTCTGCAGCTTTTCCATGTCAGGGTATTTCTGCAAGTATCAGCCGTCGTGATCAGAGAACTGAAAACTTGGCCAATGTTGTCTTTTGAAGAAGAAACCTGAAGGAGACTTGGACAACATTATATCCATGACTGTTCAAGAGCTCATTGTCATTTCTTGACGTTTCCAGGTTACCTCTGCCATTTCTTGGCTTTTTCTGACCTTCCTGCCGTTGACTGAAGTCCTCAGGTTCTTTCCGTTATTTCTTGACTTCCCCGAGCAGTTCCAGATATTTTCGTCATTAATTGACTTCCCCACATACTTCTGTTATTTCCTGACGTTTGTTGACATTTCGATCATTTCCTGGCTCTTCTCGGACATTCCTGCCATTTCTTGACTTTCTCGGACATCCCTGCCATTACTTGGCTTTCTCAGAACAGTCCCAGGTATTTTCGCCATTGATTGACTTTCCTGGGTGCTTCTGGTATTTATTGGCGTTCCTAAATGTTTTGGTCATTTACTGACCTTCTCAAGTGTCTTCGCCATTGATTAACATACTCGGACATTTTTGTCATTTGTTGACTTCTCCGAACAGTTCTTGGTATTTCTGTTATTGGTTGACTTTTATAGATGTTTCTGCTATTTCTTAGCGTTTCTCAATGCTTCAGTCATTTATTGACTTTCTCAGATGTCTTCGTCATTGATTGGCATACTTAGACATTTTCATCATTTGTTGACTTTTCCGAGCATCTTTAGCAAGTAGAATTAACTCAAGCCTGACCAAGGAGAGCGCACGCCGCTTCAGAGAAGTGACGTGGGTACCACTCCACCGAGTCGTACCAACGACATTCCTGCTTTGAGCCCTATCACCTTTGGAGCATGCCAGGGGATTCGTGCCACTTTCTAGACTGACCAAGGGCTTCCATGCAATTTTTGAACTCTGTGAGGGTTTACATGTAGTTTTCCCCTAAACCGGAGCATTTTTGCTATTTTTTCAACAGTAGGGCCATTTCTAGAAATTTCCCCACCAACCAGAGTATTTATGCAATGCACCTTTCAAGGGTCTTTCCATAATTTTCCAGGCAGTAGAGGGACCTTGTAATTCTGCACCTTCGGAGACTTTTATGCAATTTCCAACCCTTCAAGGGCATTTCTGCACTTTTCCCCCACAAACTTAAGTATTTCTGCAATTTTCCCCATCCGGAGGTATTTCTGCAATTTTCTGCTATTCCCATGGCCTTTATGTGATTCCCCACAAGTTGGGTACTTCTATGAAATTTTCCAGACAACAGGGGCATTTCTGTCATTTCCCCCTAACCGAGATATTTCTGCAATATTCGAACAGCAGAGGCTCTTTTCTGCATTTTTTTCTTGAAGAGGAATTCTTCTGTAATTTTTGCACCTTCCAGGGATATTTCTGCAATTTTTTGGGCAGCAGAAAGATTTCCTTGCAATTTTGCACCCTTCGGGGACCTTTATGTGATTTCTAACACTTCAAGGGTATTTTTGCAATTTTTCTTGTCCTGGAGGTATTTCTGTCATTCTCTCTTCTCGGGAGTGTTTTTGCAATTTTCCTCCCAAATAGGGGTATATTTGCAATTTTCCCTTACAACAAGGACTTTTCTGAACTTTTCCCTTCTTGGAGACTCCTTGGAGGTGGGGGAGGTACCGGAGCCAAGAGCTCCCAAGGGGGGCCAAGAGAGAGAGAGGGTCCGAAGACCCCTTGGAGATGGGGGGCCAAAGACCCTCTTCAAAGGAGGACCCCCCCCCCTTCCTTTTATAGGAGTGGGTAGGGGTATAGAAGACCAAATGTGGGGATTTGGACCAGAGGTGGGGTGCTTCCGATTGAAAGTGAACCGGAGGTGGGGTGCCTCCGGTTGGGGTATGGAGAGGAACTAGAAGTGGGTGTCCAAAGGAGCCTTGGAGGGACCAAGAGAGGAGAGGCCAAAGGAGGTGGGGGGTCAAAAGATCCCTTGGAGATGAGGGGCCAAAAAGACCCTCTTCAAAGGAGGACCCCCTCCTTTTATAGAAGTGAGGGGGTGGAGGAGGGATCCCTCCGATTGGGGTACCCCCCTCTAGTTGGGTAAGGGGGATGGAGGGACCCCCTCCAGTTGGGGGTACCCCCCTCCGGTTGGGTGAGGGGGTGAAGAGGAGGACGACCGGAGGTGGCTACCTCTGGTTTGAAGCGGGTACCAGAGGTACCCACCTCCGGTTGGAGGAGGTGGGCGTGGGCCCCAACCGGAGGCACCCACCTCCAGTTGGGACTCCAACCGGACAGTGCTCCATGCCATTTTGAGGCAATTTTGGGGTTTTTTCCTTTTTGGGGGAATTTTGGAATTTCTGGGATTTTTGGGGTTTTTAAGGAAATTTGGAGATTTTTTTAGTTTTGTGGAGTTTCTGGGAATTTTTTAGATTTTTCAGAATTTTGGGGGATTTTTTAGTATTTTGCGGTTTGGGGAGGATTTTTTATATTTTCAAAATTTTTGGAAATTTCTGAGATTTTTTCAGAAATGGGTATTTTTAGGGATTTTTTTGGAAATTTTGGGTTTTGAATATTTTGGAGTTTTGGGTTTTGAAAAATTGGAGATTTTTGGGGTTTTGGCTTTTCTTGAAGTTTGGGTTTTTTGTGGGTTTTTGGGTTGAATATTTCCGGTGCCAACAAGAGTACTTCACAATAAACACCCAACGACAAGCAACAACATTAGCTCGAGCTAGGCGATGCACAAAGATCCAAACACCACAAGATATAAGAGCATTCATTTCATCATCGATAGTTGTTTTCCAATTAGGTTGAGAGAGTGCCTTCAAAATATTCTTGAGAATAAGAAGAAGAGAAATAGATAAGGCAAACTACCGAGAAAAAGAAGCAAAGATGTATAGAAGACAATTCCCAATGGGGTGTTGGTAAATATTTTACATGACCTCACCCCTTTCCGAACAGCAAAGGGAAGAGGAAGATCTGAAATAAAGGGTGAAGAAGACTCACCAAAAGAAGGATCCCCGAGGAGGAAGATAGTGGAGGGACATCCACTGGAGGAGGCATGCACCACTAATAAACTTGCCCATAAAAATTATCTGTAACATGTGGTGTTGAGGATTTATTATCAGTGACGAGCAGAGTCGGAGGGAAAGAAAACAAATGGAGTGGGAACATCCAAGATAGCGATCCCCAGAACAGAGGAAGAAGTCCATACCTTGAAGGATAGAGAATAGAAAGGTATGGACTCAAAGAAAGTGATATCAGCAGACGCTAATCTCTTGGATCGAGGGTCAAAACAACATTACCCTTTTTGAGTGCAAGAATAACCAAGAAAAATGCAAAGAACCGATCTAGGAGATAATTTATCGTAACTTGGACCAAGAAGTGAACAAAACATTTACATCCAAACATGCGAGGAACAAGAGGAAAGAGAGAAAGGTCTAGATGTAACGATAAGAACAGCGATCGTCCATCCAACATTGTGCTCCGTACATGATTTATAAGATCACATGAGGTAAGAATCGCACCTCCCCGTACTGTTCGGGTACATGCATATGAGATAGCAGAGTACGAGCATCATCAAGAATATGTCGGTTCTTCCTCTCAGCAACGTCATTTTGTTGAGATGTGGAAGAGCATGACATTTGATGGGCAATTCCATGAGTAGAGCAAAAAGTAGTAAACATATTCTGAATATATTCCAAGGCATTGTCAGTGGACACAAGCTCCGCCATTGCCGATCCCAAGCCCGATGAGAAAGGAGGAGGGTTTGTGTTAGGTTGACAACCAGCAGTAAAAATAATGTCAAATCCTTACATGAATTCTGATCTAAATATTTGTGCTAATGCTAAGGTGTTCCCCGAAAGCGACGCATTACATCGGAACCTGGATGGAATGATAAGTGAGCAAGGGTTGGCTAGGGCGTTCTCCGGAAGTGACGCGTTACATCGAAACTCAGATGGAATGATAAGTGAACAAGGGTTGGCTAGGGCGTTCCCCGGAAGCGACGTGTTACATCGAAACCCAGATGGAATGATAAGTGAGCAAGGGTTGGCTAGGACGTTCCTCAGAAGCGACGCGCCGCAATGGTGCCCGATTGCGGTGCCAAGTAGGCAAGGGTTCGCGTGTGAGGTTGGGCAAAACGGGTAAAGAAGTTAGTCCAAAAACATAAGATCCGTCTAGCTACTTGAATATAGGAACCTTGACAGGCAAGAGTTTAGAGTTGGTTAAGTTAATGAAAGATAGGAAGGTTAGCATAGCATGTCTACAAGAAACTAGGTGGAAAGGATATAAAGCTAAAGATATTGATAGTTATAAAATTTGGTATACAGGAACTAGAAACTCTAAAAATCGTGTGGCTATAATAATAGACAAAGACTTAAAAGAGAAAGTTGTAGAAGTTAATATACTGAGGGATAGACTTGTTTTGATAAAACTTATTGTAGGTGAGGTTACTATGAATGTAGTTAGTGCATATGCACCACAAGTGGGTTTAGAAGAGGGCATTAAAAAGCAATTTGGGAGGCTATTGATAGATTGATCCAAAATATCCCTAGTGAAGAGAATTTTTATCGGTGGGGATCTTAATGGCCATGTGGGTAAAAATAATAGAGGATATGAGAGGATCTATGGAGGATTTGGCATTGGCGAGAGAAATGACATGGGCACTAGTATTCTTGATTTTGTTATGGCCTATGATCTAGTAATTACTAATACTTTCTTTAAGAAGAGAGAAGAACACCTAATAACATATAAGAGCGGTACACATAAGAGTCAAATTGATTATTTTTATTAGAAAGACTGATAGAGTTTTGTGTAAAGATTACAAAATTATTCCTGGAGAGAGTTTAGTCCCACAATATAGGTTACTAGTAATAGATGTTCTTTTCTCAAAATTTAAAAGAAAAACTAGCATAAATAATTGTTCTAAGATCATGGTATGCAATCTCGCGAGATTCTCGCGAGAATATCGGTCTCGGCCCCTTCCCGAGAAACGAGAAGGCCGAGATGAGTCAGGTAGGGTTGTGAGGATCTCTTCAGGCAGGGTTGTGAGGATCTCTTCAGGCAGGGTTGTCAGGATCCCCTTATTTACCTGAATATATAGTTTCATTTACTTAAGATATTACATGTAAATAAGGAAGTACCCCCCATTTGAATCCAATAAAAATATCAAAAAAATAATATCTCTTACCAATAAAAAGTCAACTCTCCCATCGAAGAAGAAAATCGTGATTTTGGTGATTTTAGCGAAATGCTAACTTTCTAATCTTTCATAATTTAGCCTATCTAAAAATTTGATAATTCAAATAAACCACATGGAACACTAAAAATTCAAAGTCCGGTAAAAAAAGTCAAACGTGCATGTGACTTCTCCAAGGGAGCCACTCTCCTACTGACAGCACTTAGTCTGTTTGAGACATCTCAAGATTTGGTCAAACATAAACTATCATCACCCAAACTCATGAGAATTCACTTCCTAGTTTCTTTATTTATTTACCTGTGTTATATTAAAATATATATAATAATCCTATGCGAATCGGATCGATTCCATACGAATCGGATAGAATCAAGGCGAACCGATTCGGTCCAAATCGCCGCTCCAGCAAACCATGATGTGAACCTATGTCATCCACAGTTGAGACTTTGGAATGTATGCAATTATCTATGTTCCTTAAAGAATTATCTATGTGAACCTATGTGATCCACACTTTTATGTATCCTGATCTCCCGAGATCTCTCCGAGATCTCTTCGAGATCTCTTCTCTCCGATATGGCAAACCTTGTCTAAGATTAAGTGGTGGAATTTGAAAAGTAAAAATTTGGAAACATTTAAAAATCATCTAGTAAAAGAAAATGTTTGAAATTTAGACCAAGAAGTTAATGTAATGTGGAATAATGTTGCAAATTGTATAAAGAATGTAGCAAAACAACTCTTAGAAGAATCTAAAGGCAAAAGGAATGTAGAAAGAGAGACTTGGTGGTGGAGTGAGGAAATTCAAAATACTATTAGAGTTAAAAAAGATTGTTTTAAGGCTTGACAAAGTAACAAAAATAGTCAAAGTTTAGAAGCTTATAAAACAGCTTAAAAGAGAGATAAAAGAATAGTTAATGAAGCTGAATAAAAGGCGTTTGAAGAATTATATAATAAACTAGGAACCCGAAAGGGTAAAAAAGATATATTTAAACTTGCTAAATTAAGAGAAAAGAAAATTAGAGATCTAGATCATGTTCGTTGCATTAAGGATGAAGATCAAAGATTTTAGAGATTAAAGAGAGATGGTGTAGCTATTCTCAGAAATTACTTAATGGAGATTGTTTTAAGGATGTCTCTTTAGAAGAGAATTATGAGTCAACAAAATGTGATAAATATCAATAATTCAGACGTATTAAGATGTCAGAACAGAAGTGGGTGATGTTTTAGGAAAAATGAAATTGGGCAAGGCCTTAGGACCGGATAGCATATCTATTGAAGTGTGGAAAGTCTTAGGAGACATTGGTATTAAGTGGTTCACTAAATTTTTCAATAAAATTATAAAGGAACGAAGAATGCAAGAAGAATGGAGAAAAAGCGTCGTGGTTCCTTTCTATAAAAACAAAGGGAATATTCAAAACTGTAATAATTACCGTGGAATTAAGCTTATGAGCCACACTATGAAACTTTGGGAAAGAGTAATCGAGAAACGAATGCAATGTATGACAAGTGTGTCAGAAAATCAGTTTGGTTTTATGCCAAGTAGATCTACTACAGAAACTATTTTCTTATTACGGCAATTAATGGAGAAGTATAGAGAGATGAGAAGAGATTTATATGGTTTTTCTTGATTTGGAGACGGCATATGATCGAGTACCGAGAGATTTGATTTGGTGGATATTAACAAAGAAGGGAGTTTCTCAAGGATATGTTGACTTGATCCAGGATATGTACGAGGGTGCCACTACTATGTGAGAACTATTGCTGAAAAGACTTGTGAATTTTCGGACACAGTAGGTTTGCATCAAGGTTCTGCTCTAAGCTTGTATCTCTTTGCTCTGGTTATAGACGAGGTAACTAAGCAATTGCATGATGATATCCCTTGGTGTATGTTATTTGCGGATGATATTGTCTTATTAATGAGAGTATTGATGGTTTAAATGCTAAGCTAGAAAGTTGGAGGCATGCATTGGAATATAAAGATTTTAAAATCAGTAGGAGTAAGTCAGAGTTTATGCATTGTAATTATAATAATGAGAGAGTGTTACAGGAAGATATGGTTCAAATTGATGGACAAGACATTCCTAAGAGTAGTAGCTTTCGATACTTAAGGTCTATCATCCAAGAGAATTGGGAGATTTATGACGATGTGGCACATAGGATTAAGGCAGGTTGGCAAAAATGAAGAAGTGCATCAGGAGTCTTCTGCGATCGTCGCATACCAGCAAAACTTAAAGGAAAGTTTTATAGAACGGCAGTGAGACCTGCTTTATTATATGGTATTGAGTGTTGGGCAGTGCGAAAGGAATATATTAACAAAATGTGTGTGGTGGAGATGAGGATGTTGAGATGGATGTGTGGTAAGACTAAGAAAGATAAGATTAGGAATGAGCACTTCAGTGAGGATTTGGGGATAGCTCCAATTGATAGAAAAATGAGAGAAAATAGACTTAGATGGTTTGGACATGTGCACTGTCACCCTAACTCAGTGCCGGTTAAAAGATGTGACAAAATCTTAGTAGATACCAGTAAAAGAGCTAGAGGAAGACCTAAAATGAGATGGTGCGATGTTATTAGAAAAGACTTGAACTTCTTGAGTTTAAACACGACTATAGCACTTGATAGAAATTTGTGGCGGAAAAGAATTCATGTAGATAAGGCTCTGATGATGATAATGATGTCAATGGACACAATTTTAATAGACATAGAATACTGGATTTTTATTTCAGCACCAAATTTTTGAAATACAGATAGAACATCAGACTTTGACTTGAGAAGAAACACCCAAGTCATGCGAGAGAAGTCATATATAAAAGTAGCAAAGTAACTAAATCCTAGTCTGAAGGGAAAAAAGAAGACCCCTAAATATCAGAGTGAACAAGATGAAAGGGAGCAGTGCTCCGTTCATTATGATGTAAAGGAAATGACACAAAATGGTGTTTTACCCAGTTCACAGGCATCACACTGCTGGACTGCTCCTTTGTCCCATCCCAAGTTCAATTCTGAAAGGAATCTAAAGTGCAGGTCTGGAAGCTTCCACTACCAAGCAGGATATCATGCCATCTTCTAGAGATTTAGATGGGTATAAACTGCACATCGTAGAGGGTATTCCCAAAATTCCAAACAAAGTGAGGAAATCAAAATGGTTCAGGGCAGTTTCACATTACATCCCTTCCATTAAATAATACTCTATAAAAGTATGAAACAAGGACTTAAAATTGGGGGAGGCATGTGACGATGGGGTGATTTTTCCCCTTTTGATGGCCATGCATGTGTCTGTGAATGAAAGGGAGACATGGCAATCTTGGATTCCACAGTAACCCCAAATCTCTTGCGACAACACCCGATAGCACACTATGTTTCACTTCATAACATTGACTTTGAATATTAAGAACCACAATATCAGCCCAGTTAATCAGATGCAGGCCCTGATGCCGATGATGATGATGGCCAGAAGTCCTTCAGTCAAACAATATTTTTTGCCTAATGCAAGTGTTTTGGCAGTTAATGACCCATGGATGAGTTCTTGGGTAATATATGAAGCGGAATGTTTTTCTGTATTTTATAAAAATACAAGACATTGGACTTCTCATTGATTGGCTAAGCACATTATTGATTTGTACAAAAAGAGGTTGATATTATGGGATCATCTTAGCTAATTCTCAGAGTGCTGGTTCAACATTAGATGTTCAATGGGTATTTTCCCTGAACTGTAATCCATGTCTACAAGTTCAACTGGGGGGATCCTGATTCTTTGGAATCTCTTTGAGGTGCAGGAGATTTCTTAGGAGAGACTCATTTCTAGATGGGTGGTATCTATTCACTTTAGATCCATCAGGGATGGTTTCACCTAAGACTTCACTAGGGTGTATGGTCCACAGGGGAGAGAGAGGAGAAAAGACAACTTTGGGAGGAGTTGTTTCAATTCCATACTTGCTCGAGACGTCCGTGGTGCATTGGGGGTGACTTCAATGCGGTGTCTTCAGATGGAGAGAGGAATGGTGACTATGCTACTGTAGGGGAGATGAAAGATTTCTCAGATTTCTCATACTTCATCCAGAAGGCAGCTCTAGTGGACTTAGGTATGTCGCAAGTGGCATACACTTGGTCCAACATGAGAGCTGAGCGGTGTGCTCTATATTGGACAAGTTTCTGATCTCTGTTGATTGGGAGGACCACTTCCCACTAGCTTAAGTGGTAGATTTGGCGAGGAGTACCTCCAATCATAAGACTATCTTGTTGAAGACTTTAGGGCAACATGACAAGTCTATAGGCTTCATGTTTGAGCAGGTTTGGCTCAGGGAGCCAAATTTCCTATAGTTTGTCTTAGAGGCATGGAGTAGGCCGGTGTCTAGTCCCTCAACGATGGGCACATTGGTGAAGAAACTGAAGCAGACGACACATCTTCTGCATTCTTGGGGAGCAGACAAGTCCCTGCTAGGTAGAAGGGCGAAGGATAGGATTGTTCAACATCTTACAGCTCTGGACAGTTTGGAGGAAACAGGCCTTATGGATGAGGAAGATAGGGCAGATAAGGACTCCTTGAGGAGCCAATTTAATGAAGAGCTGGCTATGGAGGAAATATATAAGAAGCAGAGGTCCAGAGACAGATGGATTAAAGAAGGGGACCAGAACACTGCCTACTTCCAACGGATTGCTTCAGAAAGGAGAAGGGTCAACTCCATCTCTGCCATTATTGTGGGGAACTGCTACTTTTCTTCTCAAAGGGATATCAGGCACCAGGCGGGTCTCTTCTACTCCTTGTTCACGGAGGAAGCTTTGTGCAGGGTGAGATATGCAGCCGATCTCCTCCCCCACCTATCTTCGACGGAGTACGAGGCTCTCTCCCTCCCTTTTTCAGAGACAGAGGTACACTAGGCTGTGTTTTCTTTGGCAGGTGACAAGGACCCAGGTCTAGATGGCTTTCCCTTATTATTCAATCAGAGGTGTTCGAACATCATTAAACAAGATTTTATCAATGTATTAAAGGAATTTCAGGAAGGTAGAGCTCACTTAGGAGGCATCAACAAAACATTCTTGGTGCTATACCTAAGAAGGTTGGGGCTATGGATTTTAGGGATTTTCGGCCGATCAGTTTGCTAAATGGCTCCTATAAGATCATCACTAAAGTCTTAGTAGATTGATTGACTACGGTGATGGGAAAGTTAATCAGTTAGTACCAGGGAGCTTTCATCCAAGGGAGACATATTCTAAACAACTTGGTGACTCATGAGTGTATCCATGCCTTCAAGCAACAAAGAAGGAAGGGTGTGGTCCTCAAACTGGATTTTGAAAAAGACTATAATAGGGTCAACTGGCAGTGCTTATTTCAGGTGCTTCAAAAGATGGGATTCAGAGACAAGTGGATAGTTTGATTAGTTCCTGCATTACTTCAGCTTCCTTTGCAGTCATTATTATGGGAACCTTACTTCCTAGTTTAGCAGCAGCAGAGGTCCTAACAAGGGGACCCCCTCTCTCCCCTCTCGTTTGTGTTGATGACCAATGTGGTTAGCAGGGTGTGATTGAAGACTGAGTTGACTGGTTTAATTAAAAGGTTCTCAATGTCTAGGGATGGTCCCATTATCTCTCATCTTCAGTACACTGATGATACAATTCTTTTCTTGGAGGATGGGGTCAGTCCTTTGCTATGGCAAGGCTTTTGTTGGAGTTGCTTCAGGAGGCTATTGAGCTGAAGGTAAATTTTGAGAAGAGCATAATGGGGGTGAATTGGGAGGAGAGAACGTTATGGAGGGCTGCTATATTGCTGGAGTGTGCCATTGGTACTTTCCTAACTACCTTGGTCTTTCATCGGGGACCCTGCATTGTGCTAATTGGAGACCCGTTATTCAGATATTTAAGTCTAGGTTTGCGGGATGGAACGAGATTGCTATCTTTTAGGGGCCGCCTACTCATTGGTGTTGGACAGTCTCCTACCTATTTTTTGTTAAGTTTTTCGCATTCCTAGTTCAATGGCTAGGAAGTTACACGCTATTTAGTGCAATTTTTTTTGGCATGGTCTAGTGACAAACAAGAGAGTCATAATATTTCTGGGTAGAATTACTCTCCTCAAGAAGCAAGGCAACTTGGGCTGAAGAATGTCAACAACTTCAACATGGCTCTTTTGAGCAAATGGCTTTGGAGACTGGGCAAAGGTGAGGATGGGCTTTGGTCCAGATCATTATGTGCCGCTACTACTCTTCTTCCAGGGTCTGGGACCTGGCACCACCACCGCGTCATAGAACTTCCCCCCTTTGGCGGTGTTTTCTTCTGCAAAGATCTTGTAGCTTCTGGAGTTCGGTGGAGCTAGGGGACAGTCGAAATTGCCTCTTCTGGAAAGACAAGTGATGCAGGGACTTTACCCTGGAGTCCTTGTTCCCGAGTCTTTTTGCCATTTCAGTCGACCCCCTAGCTTCCGTGGCACAGGTGTTTGATCAGCACATCCCGAAGGTCTTGGGCTCCTACCTTTAGAAATCACTTTCTATGAGAAGGAGGAGTAGTTTTCCAGAGTTTATGAGTTACATACTACCTTTTCACTTATAGGATAGGGAGGATCTTGGTATGGAGATGGGGGAAGGGTGGTGCATTCTCAATCAAGACTACTTACGAGGTTTGCTCAAATAAGGGTGCTCGTTTTGCCTTCTGTAGGAGGTATGGACACCAAAAAGCCCTTTAAAGGTTAAGGTCTTGATGTGGAGGATTGCTCAGGGGAGGCTACCCAAAGGGATAGATTGAGCCACTTTTGCCTGACATGGACACTACTTGCTGTTTATGTGGAGCTCAGTTGAAGTCCTTAGATCACATTTTGTGGCTACTCCTATTCCCAGTGGTTGTGGAGAGAGATTGAGCGAAGGTTAGGAGATCGATCACTTTGCGAGGGGATGTCGCCTCTCTGTGTAAAGGTTGGCATAGGCATGACCCCTTAAGGCGGACAATATTGTTTGGTGGCTCATCCTTCATGCCACTTTATTGGGCGGTGTGGGGGGAACGCAACTAGGAGGGAGTCTCGGTCGAAGGAAACGTTGATCCATTTTTGTTTGGGATAGGGTGAAAGATGGGCAGTCAACTTGTCCAATGCAAATTCTTCTTTGTCCCTCTTTTGGGAATTTTGGGAGGATAGTGTGTGACACACGGTCTTGGTGTTTGCTGTTTGTATAGGTGCTGGGGGAGGCTCCTTTTTAGGTGTATTTCGGCCCATCTATATTTGTATATTCTACCTCTTTCTTTATATATACATGTGGTACCATCCACTTTCAAAAAAAAAAAAAACTAATAAACTAGTGAATCTCATTTGATCTTCAATTTGTATCATCTAAACGTAGGCAATTACTTTTGAACTGTTAACTGTCATTCATAAGCCTTTTCTGGAAAATAGAAAATATAAATTTCCCTATGTAAATCTATTTGAAGTTCTCAGGTCAATTGTCCACAGGGTCAATATACAGAATGAGCAATCAGATGCGTACATTACAAAAAGAAATCAGATCTGCCAACAGACCTATGATTGATAAAACCAAGGATGATATAAAGGTGGGAGAAAATACATCCCATTACATACCTCTTGAATAAGACTTAACCCAACTGCTCCATGCTTCCTTTCGTTCCTTGCCATGTCCAACAAAACAGCCTTAAGGGGACTAAAAGCTCATTTTCTGGAATGGTTGGATCAGATTTAATGTTAGACAGCAGCCTGAAAAGTTTGTGTAGTCAACCTTGTCTACAGCCATGTTGCTGAGAACTTGCCTACTGTGAGATCCTTATTGTACTTTGCAACCCAGTTTTCTGGTCATTATGAACTTGTAATCATCCATGAATTTGATTCCATATCTGTCACACACGGCATTTAGAATTTTGATATATTGGCAGTATAGCAGAAGTATACAAACCTATGAGTCAAGTTACCTTTCATAGCATAGTTTGCTTCATCTTCACTGATTAACTTGGAAGAAGATAGATTGTGGTAAACTGTGCAATGTTCCATAAGCAAACATCTGGTTGATTAGCAAAGCAATACCTTCGTCCAGGAGGTCTGTTGTGTTTTGGAGTATAATTTGGATCAAAGCATCCAAGAAGCAAAGGGTCCATAATCAATTGTAAGACCTAATACACTCATATTGTCCGTATTCAAGACACCATGTGTAAAGCCAACCCCCTGCCAGCTGGCAACCAATGAAGCTGTCCGTTCTGCAACCTCTACCGCCCAAGCTGGCATCATCCACATTTAGCAGCAGGGTCCAACCAAGATAGTTAAACACCCAAAGCAAGTGGATTTACATTTGTAGGAACATATTAAAGGAAAACTTATACCTGCATACTTATTGGATGTCAAATCCACTACTGAAGAATTCTCCTGGTCAACCTCAAATGATAAGTCTCACTCTTGCTCATCTTCTCAAATGGGGAAAATGGTGTCGAATAGTGTATCTGCCAGAATGCGGGCAGTTTTCATGGTGCTCATTGCCCCTAGAGGCATGTATCTGGTATGAACCAAATCGTAGAAAGACTGGGCAACCCGACAAACAATTGCACCAGGTTCTTCCTTTGGATTGCCACTGTAATAGGGTAAAACGGTGTGAACAGAAACGGGAGGGAACCAGTCACATGTTAACTGCATAAAACTTAGACAATGTGTAGTTCTCCAAGCCACACAGTATTAGAATAGAAAGTGCATTTCAGATAATATGCATTATAAATTAACACTGACCCATTGACCAAGAGTTTGTAACAGACCATTTAGAAAGCAATTTTTGTGCAGTACATATCAGAACAACAGTCAAATTTGATTAAGATTGGCAGGGTATACAAAGGAGTAATAATCACTAAACATAGTCTACCCATCATCTACCAGATGGAATCTACTGCAGGTCCCTAAAACTCTGAGTTAGATTGGTTACAACTTACTGAGTTTTTTGCCCGTCACCCATCTTAAGAGCAATTGGCAAGTAATCAATGTCTATTAACAAATTCCCACCTCAATCATATAGCAAATCATGCTGAGAAAGAGAGAAGTAATCGGATAAGAGAAGATCACATCACATTCAAAAGCATATCAACATGTTGACAACACTATTACCGAGAGGCTGAGAATGAGTGTTAGAAAGGAGGGCCATTTGAAGTCAAACTTCATTTACAGTGCTTGTGATCCCTCACCTTATAATCTCAGTAGGGTGCCCGTTCCTCAGGGGTCTTCCTTTCTGTTTTGCTTTGTATTTTGTTTCTTTTCTTCACCTTTTATGACTTTGCCTTGTGCTGTTTTCTCTTTGCTTATTTACTATCAAATAATCGTGACCTTACGGTTACCTTCAAAAAAACTTAGTCTACACTGCTTATTGGCTTTACAATTTCTAATGTTGACATGCTTCTCCTCTTCAGGTACAACAATGGAGGTAACAGCTGAGATGGCAGATTTTATGCACCCAGAAGAAGTGGCAGTTTGCTGAACTACTGGATGTGATGTATTTGCTGATTAGACTAAAAGAATGGACCTGAAACTTTCCAATGATATGACCAAACTGAGGACAGATATACTAGTTATTGTTAAGATTGTTGAAATTTTACAGACGAAAGCTTATCTGGATGCGCTGGCTGTTTAGACTCAGTATGATGCATGACAACTCAAATTGAACTAATAAAACTCCATGGGTCACTTGTGCTGCTAGTAGGTCTTTAACTCTTAATGCTAATGAAGGAAAGATAAGGACTTGCATGATAAGGGCATGGTAAGATTCAACACACTTTTTCCCTGTGAAAAGAAGTTTGAGAATATGGTGGCTGCAGTGTGGGTAGCAGCAATAATCACATAGAAGACATGGCTAAGGTGCACCAACAGACTGGTTGGTGGCAGCAAATGGACACGTGGACAAAATCTCCAAGTCATTAGGTATGTTATGCTAGCAACTGATCTAGTTGCATACTTGCATGATGGTTGTGTTGCTAGAAAATTGTTGATAGCTCAACATGACACCAACGCGTGAATTTCCCAACAGTCTACTAGAACATGTCCTTGCATCCTTTCTCTTTCTTTTCTTCCTCTTTTTTTTTAATCAATCTGGAAAGCAAGCCATCTAATCAATAAAATGAAATCAAACTACAGCAAGATGAATTAAAGAACATACTCATAGAATGTCTCTGACAACATGTTTGCCAGTTGTAACAAGACAAAGGGCACGAGTAGTGGGAATTCCCAATCCATGCATTGCTTCACTGCACAGGAACTCACGGATGCTACTGCGTAAACTGCAAGGCCATCTGCAAAACGACTATAAGGAGTCTTCCCCTGCACCTTTAAGCTGCAATTCCCATCTTTCACCATGAGAATTCAGCAATTCTCCAAGAGTTATTGCACGGCCATCCCCAAGCTGACCTGCCCATACCCCAACTGATGCCCTCCATAGCACTGAGCATATGACACCCTACAAGATGGACAGAATGAATCAATGCACTAGCAGATGCAACCCAAAGAAATTCATATACAGTAATATTGGCCTACCCCCCCACCAAAGGCGAAGCTCCAGAAATAGAAGTGGAAAATCCGGCCTTTCAAATCTGAAATCAAAAGTCCATATGGTAATGAGTCCAAGTTAAGCTCATAACATAGAATGCTTGCAAATGATAATATATTTTAATAAAGTACCATATCAAGCATATAACCATAGTGGAACTACCACCATCTTGCCTGTGGAGTATATTGATGTCAATCAGACAGGCAGAAACTACACTCTTGTTTAGCAACAAAGTTTTGTAACCCCAGATACATACAAAATCCACTGTGTACTATAAGAATTTTGACAAGGACATCAACTATCATTTGAAACACAAATCAATGGAGGGCACATCGACGCCTAAGCTGAATGTAATACTCTTCAGTCTCACAAATCATGAATCTTTTGGGGAATTGTATCATCTCAACATGGCGCCTCTTAGCACCTGTTACTATACAAAAATAAGGAATATATTACATGGGAACCATGCACGTTGAGAACTGAGAGCATATTTTACACCATGCAGAAACTAGAAAATTGTGTAAAGCACGAACATTTGACAGAACTTCACAACCGCCCATTTGAACTCACCAATCAACAGTATGGAATATGCATATATACTTGGATGGAAGTTATGTGAATAGACAGAAGTTGAAATATAAAGAAGCCACCTTTTAAACTCTGAAATGGAATCCAACAAATATAAGCTCATCTATTAGAAGTAGTGGGATGTATAGATTAAGAACAGCAGATTCTGATTGGAACAAGGAAAAAGACAGAATCAGTGCAGTTAGAATTGGATTAGCCTTAGCTAGTTAGTCTGAATTAAGTATTTCGTACAGTTTTGCTACACATAACAAAACATGAGCAGCAGTCACAACAGCACACAGAGAAGGGAAGGAGGATGAAGAAGTCCACTACATGTGAATGCCAAATTTCATGGACATTATTATGTCAGCTGCCTCTGGTTCTATAAGAAGAAAGAAAGAGAAAGGGGATGGAGAGCAAAATGAGAAAAAGAAGAAACTCATCCTATTGACAGTCCTGGACTGATGTCGTTGCCACAAGGAAAGATTCATGGCAGCAACTGAAGCAAAGTGATGGGACAAACAGGCAGAATGATATGGATTAGGTTATACTGTTTTTTCTGTTAACTTTTCTCCTTTTCTCCTGACTTTCTCTCTTTTTTTCTTTTTGTACTTTAGTCTATGTGCTTGCCTTCATCATTTTTTGTGATAATAATCTGACATTGGAAGTGGAAAAAATTATTATGTGCTTATAATAGTGGACCCCTCTCCATTCATCACCTTAGGTTTTGGGTTGGAAGGCCCAATCCCATAAAAACTTTTAACATGGTATGTTACAGCACAATCCAACTCTTGTGAGATATTGTCCACTTAGACGAGCCACATGGTTTTGTCCCCAAAAGTCACCTCATAAGTTATCTTTGTAGTCATATGTGTGAGGCGGGCAACGTGACCAGGGGTTCATCTTAAATATCATAAAAATATTTCTTGAGCACAAATATACTTCACAAAACTGAGTTCCTATGACAGAGGGTGCGGGAAGGGGTTCGACGACCCCCCCCCCCACGTTGGGTCCATGTGACAATGAGGGAGAGGGATGGTCGAGCCCCCCATTGACAATCTGAAACGCAACGAGAGAGGGGTGCTCAACCCCTAGCATGTGATCATGAGAGAGGGAAGGGGGGGGGGTGAGAGTGCCAAGGAGGAGGATAAGACAGAAGGAAGGGGAGGGACTGGAGGGGGGTGGGGGTGGGGAGGGAGTGTACCATTGCTCACCGGAGGTAGCCACCGCTCACCGGAGGTCTATGCACTGCCAGGGGTGTTACTGCCATCATCGAGTTGGAGGAGGAATGAGAGAGGAGCTCTCCCTTTGTAGTTGAGCGGTTTTGCTAGGTCGGAGTGGGGAGGATTAGGGCACTCAAATGTGGGAAGGGGGTTAGGCAAGCGGCTCTGCCTAAGTGTGCAAAGGTTCAAAAGAGCCAAAAGTGTCCCAAGTGCGTGAGGCGCCATCAAAGGTGACCGAGATGATTGCCTCAGCAAATCTAGCCAACAGGCACATCATAGTTGACAAGGCGCCCGCCTAGGTGAGAAGGCACCTAGACATAGACCAGGAATAGGCGCCCTTATCTGGCCCACAAGGCTCCCCAAGGTGATGCCTAGGTGGCCTAGGTGGGCACCTTGTCTCGTCTCGGCAGCTTGGACCCAATGAGGTCTGTCCATTTGCTTTGCAAATTAAATTTTTCTTTCTGGAGGCTCCGCCCCCTAAAACCCACGCAAGAGCCACTGCCCCCTTGACCCCTACGACCTAACCAATAAGAGGTCGATCTACTAAGCGTACCCACACATTGAAGAATTCAGGGCCTCAAATTCGATTCTAACTTGTTCCAATCATAGATTGTGAAATTGTTACAGTGGTTAAAATGTTAAAAAAATCTCAATGATTCTAATGATTATGACATTTGTCACATCCATTAAAATGTTAACAAATCCTAATTATTTAAGATCTATATAAATTTATTATGTTTCTAATATTTTTGCAATGAATATTATATTCTAATTTGATTATAATGACATAGTAACATTTTTATTACATTTTTTTATTATTCATTATATATCTTTACATACTTAAATTCCATATAAGAGGAAGATACTACATTAGACTCCACCTGGACACCTAAGATGCCTAGGCAAGCACCTAAGCACTTAGATGATCAAGGACCCCAAGAAGCCTTGGCCTTGGCGCCTTGACAGATATGGCCAACGCAACGCACTACACCGGTGCCATGCCTTGCCTCATCGCCAAGGCGATCGCCTCAGTCGATTTTGCAATCTCAAGTTATGAACCACAACCTCACATACATAGGGCAATAACATTCTTTCCGCTTTTCACTATGGGACTAAATCTAATTCATTCCTACCCTCGCCCCCATACATAGCGATAGCGCTACTCTATGGCAGCTCCACATTAGTCTCTTCATCAGTTATCCCTTTCCAATAATAGTTAGCCCTCTTCTCCTATACGGCTATGACTGGGTCACTATAGGCCCACTAGCCTCCACTTGATTCATCCCCAAACCAGTCCATATCATAGTGCATGAGTCATGCTTTGAAACCATAATGTCATAGCTCAATCCAACCCTTTTGATGTATTATCCACTTTGAGGGAAGCCCGTATAGTTTTGTCCTCAAAAGACACCTCACAAGTTACGGACCAAATCCCATGTTATAGCCCAATAACATTCTCTCATTTTCCAATATGGGACTACATCGTGTACATTCCTGCCTCAACCCCATACCAAGTGAAAGCTCCACTTTGTGGCGGCTCCACACTAGTCTTTTGGTACCCTTTCCGAATAAATGAATACCCTCATCTTCTGCACAGCTCGTGACCATGGTAAGCAATCTCGCGAGAATATCGGTCTCGGCCCCTTCCCGAGAAACGAGAAGGCCGAGATGAGTCAGGTAGTGTTGTCAGGATCTCTTCAGGCAGGGTTGTCAGAATCCTCTTATTTACCTGAATATCATTTTAAGTAAATGTTCTTTTATAATTCATTTACTTAAGATATTACATGTAAATAAGGAAGTACCCCCCATTTGAATCCAATAAAAATATCAAAAAATTATATCTCTTACCAATAAAAAGTCAACTCTCCATCGAAGAAGAAAATCGTGATTTTGGTGATTTTAGCGAAATGCTAACTTTCTAATCTCTCATAATTTAGTCTATCTAAAATTTGATAATTCAAATAAACCACATGGAACACTAAAAATCTAAAGTCCGATAAAAAAAGTCAAACATACATGTGACTTCTCCAAGGGAGCCACTCTCCTACTGACGCACTTAATCTGCTGAGACCTCTCAAGATTTGGTCAAACCTAAACTATCATCACCCAAACTCATGAGATTCACTTTCTAGTTTCTTTATTTATTTATCTGTGTTATATTAAATATATATACAATAATCCTATGCGAATCGGACCGATTCCATACGAATTGGATCGAATCAAGGCGAACCCGATTCGGTCTGAATGCCGCTCCAAGCAAACCATGATGTGAACCTATGTCATCCATAGTTGAAACTTGGGAATGTATACAATTATCTATGTTCCTTAAGGCATTATCTATGTGAACTTATGTGATCCACACTTTTATGTTATCCTGATCTCCCGAGATCTTACCGAGATCTCTCCGAGATCTCTTCGAGATCTCTTCTCTTTGACCATCCCGAGACGAAGCCGAGATCCGATATGGCAAACCTTGCTCGTGACTAAGTCACTATATGCCCACCACTTCCTCATAGTTCGTCCCTGAACCAGCCCATATCACACTACACGAGCTTTGATACTACAATTCAGCCCAATCCAACCCTTGTGACATTATCCACTTTGAGTGAATCCTACACGGTTTTGTTCCAAAAGATGCCTCACAAGTTATGTACCACAATACCACATATATAGTCCAGTAACATTCTCCATTTTTTGAAATGGGACTAAATTTAGTTTATTCCTGCCCCACCCTCATACACAATAGTGGCTCCACTCTGTGGAAGCTCCACACTGGTCTTTTTTACTAGGTAGAGTTCAATTTATTGTTGCCCCAACCCCCATACACATAGTAGTTTCACTCTGTGGCAGCTCCAAACTAGTCTATGTTACCATGTAGCCATTTCCAAATAAACGGATAGCCCTCTCCTCTTGCTAGACTTGTGTTACATGCCATTAGAGCTAACAGTATGATTTAGGTTACACACCGAGTATAAAGTCCATGTGACGAGCCTAAAATCTGCCTACATATGAAGGGACATGTAAAAATGGTCCCACTTTGGAAATGGACAAAAATATTATGTGCTTTCAATAATGTAGTCCTCTCCACTCACACCTTAAGGTTTTAAATGAAAGGTCCAATCCAATAAAAACTTTAACAATTTTAAACAATTCCCACATGTTCTGCCTTTCTTGTAACCCGGAGCTTAAAGGTGCTGGGAAGACTCCATATAATAGTGATTGCTTCACACTGCTTAGCTGCCACTGCTACTTCTACTTCCTGAAGGTTTCAGACAAGTGCCCAATCTTTTCTGTATTTTTAGTTCAATCTCTTCAGGTTTCTCTTATCTATTTTCCATCACTTTTGGCATCCCCATGTCCCCTTCTCGATTCTTGTCATCAAAATTGGCCAGAAACACTAGCATAGCAAGCATGTCACCATAAACAGTAGTCATCTTCCAAAGAGAGAGATATATGAACAAAGAAAATGACCATAAAGATACTTTCAATGAAAGAAAAGAAGATAGCTTATATTGCCACTTATATCTGATCAAAATCCCTTTCTCATTCAGAATATGATTAATGCAAAATAATTGTCTGGCAGAGATAATTGATATCCCAGAGCACAATGTCAAAAAATCAGAATCACGGATAAGTTCCAGAAGCTGAGAGATAGATGATCTGATCTCTACCTTTTGGATGCTGAAGTACCTATTACCTACATACAATTGATGTCTGGAAAGAATCTTCCAATGCTATGGCATAAATTAATTATACCTGCATTCCACATGAAAACCAAAAGATTATAACTGCTTGATAATATGACTTCTCTGCAGGATCCAATCCAGCAACTCAGCAACAGAATCTGACCAGCAACAAGCTCAGGCTTCTCACTTCAGCAGAAGGAGATACTTTAGTGTAGCAAGCACGAAAAACCTGTAAGCCAAACTCTACATTGTTATGCAATAGATGGATATCTTATGTAGCAAGCACATAAAACCTGTAAAACCAAAATTATAAAATTGGCCAGAAACACTAGCATAGCAAGCAATGTCACCATAAACAGTAGAGTCATCTTCCAAAGAGAGAGATATATGAACAAAGAAAAGACCATAAAAGATACTTTCAATGAAAGAAAAGAAGATAGCTTATATTGCCACTTATATCTGGATCAAAATCCCTTCTCATTCAGAAATATGATTAATGCAAAAATAATTGTTCTGGCAGAGATAATTGATATCCCAGAGCACAATGTCAAAAAATCAGAATCACGGATAAGTTCCAGAAAGCTGATGAGATAGATGATCTGATCTCTACTTTTGGATGCTGAAGTACCTATTACCTACATACAATTGATGTCTGGAAAGAATCTTCCAATGCTATGGCATAAATTAATTATACCTGCATTCCACATGAAAACCAAAAGATTATAACTGCTTGATAATATGACTTACTCTGCAGGATCCAAATCCAGCAACTCAGCAACAGAATCTGACAAGCAACAAGCTCAGGCTTCTCAACTTCAGCAGAAGGAGATACTTTAGTGTAGCAAGCACGAAAAAACTGTAAGCCAAAACTCTACATTGTTATGCAATAGAGGGATATCCTTATGTAGCAAGCACGTAAAACCTGTAAAACCAAAAATTATAGATTTCCAATGTAAATTATAGTGTGGATAATACTCATACGCTAGGGCATTGTGCACCTGAAAAAGGGGGGAAAAACGAAGATGCACCTGACTAAGCAGAAAGTTGACTGGCAATAATGCCCAAGGGTTATGGCCTAGTAGCAAGGGTAAAGGATTAATAGGGGCACCACCCTGGTTTGAACCTGGGTAGTGAGTGTTTCTGTCTTTAAAACTGAAATGGTTCCGCCAATGACTGGCAATAAGGGAAACAAACAGACATATAATAATCACAAGTGGGGGTGTGTCATATACACGCATAGGCCCCTCTCACTCCAGCGCACAGAAGGTTCCTCCCTGGAGATAGCAACCTCCATCCATTGCACAATAATTCTCTTCTATTTATGGACAGGCGTGGTACCACAATTTCATTAATGTATGCTTAGTTGCTTACATAGGGAGAGTATCACACAGCCCAGTCTAGCACGTGACACGGCTGCACAAGTCCCTGGTCATTTGGTGCCTCTGAGCTCGGGAGCACCAAACTACGTTATCCTTTTTCCACTGTCCATTTGAAATCGGACTTCCGGAAAAAGAGAGTGGCAAACATGGTGGTAGTAACGTGTGGCATGGTAGCATGCCTTCTTTATGTAAGCACCATCTATAGGATGTCTGTTTGTCTTCTATAGAAGGGAGTCGCCAAAAAAACTGAAGGAAAAAAACAAAGAAATGTCTTTTAACGGTGCGGTGACGACTGCCAGATTTAACAATAACACTAAGTGACCAATAAATTCCCATCGAACCTTGACATCCATCAGCGGAAATATATGTAGAGACTTTGACTTATGATTTAGGGTACAGAGTCTCTGCATCCTGCCATTAACTTCTCAGGTAATGATTATGCCGTACTTCAGACAACATAGAGAGTCTCAAGAAAAGCAACAACTACTGAATAGATGGATTGTGTCAAGCTGGAATGAGTATCCGAATGTATGTTCCATTGTGGAATCCCAAGAAAGAGGCATCCATCTCAATCATCATAACACTTCAAATTCATACTGATTTCAAAATCCAGAGTACAGTAAATGCTCGACATAAAAGGAAGATATGGAGACGCCAAGATCCCAGGATCAACATGAGGCACGCAATTGGTCAGTCCTAGGTCAACTTCTATCAGCAGATCCAAACTCCAAGATGCTACAAAATTGCAAACACTAAGTTCAGAGCTCAATAAGATAAGAATAGTCTGATAATAAATTGACTGAATACTCAGCGAACAATTTTATTGACCGAGAGGACCTAACAAACACCCCTCTATGTCAGCCCATAAATTTACTTTCTCAATAATCTACCTCAACTTTATTATGTAAGATCTTTTTACATAAGAATTTTTCAAAGGGAGAATTAATTCTAGGTCTTTTACAAGGACTTGATATTATTTTCAGATCTCCGTCAGATTCTTAGAATCCTCACTTTTTGAGGGACTTATTTTTAAGTCTCTGGGCATTAACTCTTTCCATGTATATTTTTTTAATACCAATTCTACCCCACCTTATATAACTAGGTATATAGTTAAGAAGAGTGTATAAGAATAGTAAATAAATATGTAAGTGCGTAGTTACATAATTACGTAAATATGTAAGTTATAGTTATGTAAAGTAGTAGCAGGTAAGTATAAGTACGTAATTACATAATTATGTAACTATATAAGTTACATAGTTATGTAGAAGAAGTAGTAGGTAAGTGTGTAAGTACATAGTACATAATTATGTAACTATGTAAGTTATTATTACTTACATACATACAACATCCATGCATGCATCCATGCATCCATCCATGTATGTATGTATGTATGTAGTATGTTGTATGTATGTTGTATGTATGTATGTATGTATGTATGTATGTATGTATGTGGTGTGACGTCCTATTCATATACTATTTTTGGAGGTGACAAAATATCGAGATAATACAAACAGGACGGTCTTGCATATTCATGAAGAGTTGCATGGAATAATAGATTACATGAACCGATAGTTTCGAGTTTAATAATATACAATGACTTAGGTGGCAGAATCTAAAGAGAGTAAGGGTAGCTAGTTTATGGATCACTCGACACACAATCCCCTGGCGAGTCAGTCCCATCTAAGATCCTGAAAGAAATTAGGATTCATGAGCAATTGTGCTCAGTAGGAAATTGCCAATAATAAAACAATGGGTATGACAGCAGTATGAGAAGAACAATATGTATACCAGTCAATGAGAGAATACAACTACCATACACAATGACACTGGAGTACAGTTCAATGAAGCTATCATAATAGAGTTGCCGGAACCAACAACAGTAATAAAATTCATGCCATAATATAGTTCATGGAAATGTAGACTAAATTTAGTAGTAGGTGGTGTTATGCTAAACACCCAGTAGATCCATTCTCGACGGGTACAATTCGAATTGACCGATTCAGTGGGCGAGTTCAGGTGCTCCTCCCGGGACTGGATCGGTCCCATTGCACAGGCATTGGTCTAGTAGAGTCCGAAGACCCAAGGTGTCACCATTTTCCATTTGATTAGTCTTTTAATATAGTTCTGGAAGATCTCGAAGTAACATTAATATTAAAGCAAGTTCAATGTGAGAGTACAGTGATAGCAAGTCAAAGTAAGGCTAGCTAGTTAGGTTGGTCCAAGTTTAAATAATATAAAGTTATATAAGAATATCTGGGAAAGAAGTAAGTTGGAATAACATGTATAAACTCAAGAGGAAATCGGTCGATCAGAAGGGCAGGGTCGGTCGACCGACCTAGCTAGTACTGATTTTTGGGTTTTGACTGTAAAATCGGTCGACTGGAATAGAAAAATCGGTTGACCGACCTAGCTGGTAGTTGGCGGTCGACCGGAATAGCAAAGTCGGTCGACCGACCAAGCTAGTAATGGTTTTTGGGTTTGACTGTGGGATCGGTCAACCAAAATGACAAAGTCGGTCATTCGGAAAGGTGATATCAGTCGACCAATTTCTGGTTTCGGTCGACCGATTCCGAAAAAACCAAAAAATATACAAGTCAAAATATCACCACTTTTTCTAGCTTGGAATGGAAATAAACAAGTAGGAATGCAAGAGCAAGACTATACTATAGTTGTACATGATTTCAGGGAAGGTGGGAGGCTTTAAGCCCCCTATCTCTCTTCTTTCTCTCTCTCGGGGGTGGTAGAAAAAGGGGGGGGGGGGGGGGTCAACCAGAATATCGGTCGGTCGACCGATTTCGACGGGTACAGAACATGCTTCTTTTCTGCTTAGCAGTGGTGAGTGGAGAGCGGAGGGGAGTGTTTGATGGCTATGACTGATGCACGAGGGTCTTCCTCCACCATGAACAACACTTATAAGAGTGGCAAGCGAAGAAAGGAAGAAGGCAAGAGTTTTCCTACCTCTACCAGAAGAAAATGAGGGTATTCTCTCAAAGAGATAGAGAGCTTCAGAACTCTGGAGCCTTCTTCCTTACCAGCACCCAACAGCTCCCTTCCTTCTCTTCTTCTTCAGCCTTCAACGGAAGTAGCAGTAAGTAGCCAGTTCTGGCTAAGGATCAACCCGATCTTATAGATCTTATAGAGTTTATCCTCGTGCGAGATTGCCACAATAGCTGGACGATGGCGATGAGCTCGATGGAGAGATTTTACTCAATGTTACCACGTAAGTGGGGGGGGGGGGGGGGGGGGGGGGGGTAATACGTAACCATTGTTACGTAGGTGAACAGTGATTAACCTACGTAATCATTGTGCCATAAATTAAATATATATATACATATATATATAACTATAATATTTTTAATATAAATAAATTTAATCATTTTCTATCAATTAATTTTATTTATTTAGGTTATTAATTTATGTGGTCTCATGTGTGTTTATTTCCAATGTTTATTTTAGTAATGGCAGTGCAGGTAATAATTAAACTAATTGGAACGTCATCATGCATATTGTAGCACCCGATATTTTAAATAAATAGATAAATAGAATTATTAAAAGAAAATGAATTAATTAAAACTCAATAAACAACAAGAAGCAATGGGCTTTATTTAAATAGCTCATATAAAAGTTATTGGGACAAAATAAGAGTTTGGACTTTGGAATAAGAGAATATACTCAAAAATTCGTAACCCAAATGTTATCAAAATTGAAAAGGGGCAAGGAAATCAATTAAATGATTAGAATGCACTCAAATTGGACTCCTAAACCTCCCTCATCAGCTAGGTACGAAATTTGAAACCCAACCTAACCCAATTAGGAGAAACAATGGAATGAAGGTTGGAGAATACAAGGGAAATTCGGAGCTTAATAGTAATTGGAGTTGTATTAGGACTTAACAAAGCTAGATGTATAAAATACCCCAAATCTTTCGTGGCCAGCCCTAATGCTCTGCTGAGGAGTTCTTGGACGAGAAGAGGAGGCCACAGGAGGAGGGAAACATGGGGAGAGAGAAGCTTGAAGCCTCTACACCCTGTTCTTCACGTCCAGAAAAAACATAGAAGTTTACATCAAGCAAAGGTAGGTGTTCTTGGGCTAAAGATGAACAAATCTCATACCATCGTGTACATCATCATGTCTAGTTCTATTTGCACTTGATTTGCTTAATTTATCAAGTATGCTTCGAGTTATAAGTGTTTTCCCAACATCATGCACGTCTGGAGCCTTTGTGTTCCTATCATTTCACATTTTTCGAGACCAAATTTATTCGGTCCAAAAGCATGACTCTCTTCTATTCATCGTCCTCTATAAGTTTCATGTTCATAATTGTGTCCCAAAAGCCCTAGATCTCGAGTTATAAGCCATGCATGCAGGGTCACTGCTTGTTTTACTGTTCTCGGTTTAAACATTGAATCGTGATCGACACATACATTGTGTTTCTACGACTGCTATCACGACAGATGACACCGTCGCGATTACCTTAAAGGCGACCACCCATATCGTCGCATTTTAGTTAGGTTCTGACAAGTACCGTTGCATTAAACTATGTGCCCTCTCATTGTCAGAGATGTTTGAACCGCGACCACCATTGTCGTCGCGTATTTGGATTGTTTTTCCGCTTTTGGGGATTTGTGTTATTTCAAAAATAGAGTTGTGCATGAACGTGTCGGACCTTGCTGTCGCGATTCTGTTCCGATTTGCCATGAACGTGTCGGACATGTACGTCGTGTTTCTGTCATTAGTTGATGTTGAGGAGTCGATGTTCAGGAGTCGATGTTATTAAACGCGTCAGCCAACGTCGTCGCGTTTCTGTCAGGAATCGATCTTGTTAAACGCGACCATTAGACCCGTTGCGATTTGACTGTGTGTTTCCAGCAGTCTTGTGGTTCTGTTTAATTTGATTATTTAAGCTTTTTAAGCATGATTATACCTTGTAACACTATGTGACAAACAGTAAACAACATTGTTAATTAATTTTGCTATATTTCACATGTTTTCTTTAATTAAAAGACATGGCACACAACTATCATATGTTCTCTTGATTTCTTTCACAAGCACACACCGAACATTTATCTTTGTCATGAGACCATGCATAAAATACATAAATAATATATCGGGTGACTTACTTCAATTATTGCATATCATTACCCCATGATAATAATGGCATTGTCTTCGTTCTCACGTTGGTTTAGAATATCGTTACCACCGCTCCACTGTTCTAGAATTCCTCTAGAACACCGAGCAACTTGTTTTCTTTACACACTACTCTCTTGACAAGTTGGAACCTCTCTGTTAGACATTCCGTTCTAGCAGACTAGGAAACTTTTGTTAAGACATCCGTAAGACTCCGTACTCCGTGGATTCACTCATGGAGACCGAGCTGGTTGTACCCTAATGCCTATAACCCTCTTAAGGATCAGCATGATCCAAACATCCTTAGAAATTCTCTCTTACCTTGAGATCATGCCGGACCTTTGGACCTGTTCATAACATGGCCAGTGGAAGGTTAGTGAATTCTACCTGACTTCCAATACCAATCATATATGTTGAGCAACTATTACTATCAATTGTTTAACCGTCGCTTTATGTGCAATGACCTATAGTTCTCCTCTATACTCTACTCGCTCATCTATTCACATTCTCTCTGCCTTCTCGTCTATTCATCAAATACTCTCATCTATTCTTGGTACTCTCTATTAGCCATCGACTGATTCTCTAAAGATAAACAATATGACTAATTCTTGGCAATATAAAGGGCTCGGTCTGGTCCTGGGAGGTGCGCCCAAAAGTGGTAGTGCACGCGAGAGTTAATTGACCAGAGTGTTTGACATTACACTCAAGTGCTATCTATCTCGACTATCTAAATGACAATCAAAGTGCTATATTATACTCGACTCGTTGTGCTATTGTGAAACATTGTGATATATGTGCTATGGCCATCCTGTTCTCTGTGTTATATTGAAAACTTGTGCTATTTGAAATCCATGCTATTGTGCTATCTCTTCCTTTACTCGTCTCTCTCTCTATCGTTAGTGGCTCTACTTTTAATACATTAATCATGTAAAGTTAATTTGCCCGCACCGTGAGATATAAATCCTACTGGGCGTTGTCGCTCACCCTACGTTATATGTCATTTGTGTTCTCAGGTGAGGCTGAGGAGAATGAGTACACTCACGAGGATGGGGAGGATCAGGAGTGAACCACGAGTACCAAGCGCAATAGTGTTGTGTCAGATTGTCCTAGTTTAGTCTTTTACTTTCATTCCATGTATTAGAGTCATTTGGGACCCTATGTTATGGCTATGAGATAGTGATGTAATAGACATTAGTGAATTATCAATGAAAGGTATTTGATTTCGTATTATTTAATTATCCAATGATTTGTTGTCTATTATACGCTTTGTACTCGCTACTTGCAATTGTCTCACGTTCCGATATTCCGCGTCGGGACGTGACAATTATACACAAATGGCTAATTATTTTTATAAATAAAACTGAGGTGTTACAGTATGTATGTATGTATGTATGTATGTATGTATGTATGTATGTATATGTATGTGTGTATGTATATATGTATGTATATATCTAAATATGTATGTATGCATGTATGTATGTATCTAAATATGTATGTATGGATGGATGGATGGATGGATGGATGTTTTTCATGGATAGATGGATGTATGTATGTATGTAAGTAATAAGTAACTTACATAGTTAAGTAATTATGTAACTATGTACTTACACACTTACCTACTTACCTACTACTTCTTTTACATAATTATGTAACTTACATAGTTACGTAATTATGTAACTACATACTTACATACTTACCTACTGCTACTCTTATATAACTATGTAACTTACATAGTTACATAATTATGTAAATACACACTTATATATTTACCTACTATTCTTATATACTCTTCTTATCTACTTACCTAGTTATATAAGGTGGGGGTAGAATTGATGCTGAAAAAATGCACATGAGAGGAGTTAATGTCCAAGGACTTAAAAATAAGTCCCTCGAAAAGTAAGGACTTTCAGGTTCTAAGAAACCTGACAGAGACTTGAAAATAATGTCAGGTCCCTGTCAGGGACCTAGAATTAATTCTCCCTTTTTCAAATGAACAAACACCACAATCTCTAATCTGATGGAGTACCAATTAAATTGGTCACAATACAATTTTATCTGTGGAGTCAAATTTAATACCAAGAAATATACTAAGCTAAAATCAATCACAGCTTTCTAAGTCTCATTTTCTTCTTTTTCAAACTTGGGAACATCTTTGTTTTATTACTGTGAGGGTGTTTTCCTGTTTGGGCCGGAGCCAAATGGGCCTCCACTTAAAGATGGGGAAGACGGTCGCCGGTGCGGACAAACGCCTGCAAAACCAGAACAGGATCAGGGGGGCTCAGTTGAAGAACCGGGGAGAACCCTCTGATGCCTAAGTCAGTAAGGGCCTGAGGAGGTCTTAAGGAATGAGGGTTCTCGTGTGTGTTGTGCGCGAAGGCTAGTGTGAGTCAGATCATGTACCTTTGCATGGAGATCACCTAGGCCTTTTATAGGCGAAGGTGTCGAAGGGGTGAGGGAAACGTCCCCCAACGGTTATCGAAAAGGGAGCGCCAGTTGGAGCCCTTGGCGGGGAGTTATGCGTTGAAGCGTCTGTTGAGGGACCCTGCAGTTAACGCACCACTTGATCATGGGGCACGTGCTGCGTCGTGGGTGTAACCGTCACTGATTGGCGACGGACTTTGTTGCTCCTCATGTTTGGGAGGTACCGAGCAGGGGGAGTGTTCGGTAGCTGGACCGCCTACTCGGTGCTTGGAGTTGATGAAGTTAGGGCATGCTTCGAGCCAGTGCTGTTCGACAGGAGATGCCTGGGCCACACAGGTTACAGGGTGTCCGGAGATCACCCTTGGGGCATGAAGATGCCCTGCTCGGGGCTCCTACTCGGAGTCAGCAGGCTGCGTTTGAGGACGCGTGGCGCCTGGAGAGGAGTGTCGTGTAGGTCTGTACTAGGCCATGATGGGCCCTAGGGGTCTAGGTGGTTAGAAATAGCCACCACACTTGCCCCCCGCGCCCTCGAGTTGGCTCGAGAACCGAAGCGCTCGAGGGCAAAAGTCTGCTCGAACGTCTTTCTGGCATTTAATGCGATGCCGACCTCGGACGTGCAAACACGGCGAGGCGATGTCGTTTGATGTTCCTCTTCGAGGTGAGAGGAAATCTCATGATGAACGGGCGACGTGTCAAGCCAGAAGCTTCACGCGGTACACCCAAACGTACACTTGGAGCGGGGGAAGTGCCGTTTTGGCTCCTCAAATTTTGTGCCACATTTTCCTTATAAGTAAGAGGTGGGGCGAAGGTGGAGTCCATGCCTTCAACCCATTTCGAAAAGCTCGCTTGCCCCCCAAGTCTTCTCATCATTTTCTTCCTCGCGTTCCTCTGTCGTCTCCTCCATTTGTCGTTTCTACTGTTTTCGGTGATGGCGTCCAAGGGAAAGGCTGTCGTGGTTGCCGAAGTGAGCGGCGTAACGCCGGCGGGAGCTCGAGGGCCAAGGTGCTGCCACTACGAAGGCCTCCGGGAACGCTTTCGGATCAGCGACGATTACGAAATCGTCATGGCAAAGGAGGAGGAATCGCACCTGGTGAACAAACCAGGTTGCTTCGCCCCCTCCGTCGACCATATGGAAGCAGGGTTCCGGCTGCCATTACCGGAAGTGGCGAAGGCGTTGCTGAACAGATGGGGAATCGCGCCCATCCAGCTCACGCCCAATTCATGGAGGACAATATGCATCTTCTACATCGTCTGCCGACTTCGGAAGGTTTGCGGCTCGGCGGAGGTCTTCCGGGCTCAGTTCAGCCTCACGGCCTCGCCAACAGGGGCCAGCGTTTACTATACCAAGCATCGCGCAGACAGGATGCAGATCGCCCTGTCGAAGAAGCATTCCAACAACAAAGGTTGGATGCACATACTCTTCTTCGGCAGGCGCCGCGACGGTGCACCGGAGTTCGGGTTTCCGACCAGAATCCAGATGCCAAGGAAGGATGCATATCCCTTCTTGATCCAAGACGAGGTGAAAGCTTCGGATAGCTTGAACCGAGCTGCCGTGCGGAACAGAGACGGTTATCTGACGGAATTCCAACTCATCGAGCATGGTTTGAGCAGACCATGGAGTAAGTATTCAAACGTGCCCTACTTGTTGGTCCGTCAAGGGGCTATTTTCTGATGATTTCCTTTTTTGTTTTGCCAGCTGCTGAGGAATTGGCCACTGGTCGGGATACGGAGGCCATGAAGGACCACGCCGAGAAGATAGCTGTCACCGCGCACCTAGTATATGAAGGTGACGATGTTGCCGTTGTGGTGAGGATTCCCACTGCGGTGAGGGTTCCTACCGAGGTGACAACCGCAGTTGTGGCACTGTCCATCGCCATGGGGCAGCCCGTGCCTAGTCCTTGGGTCCCCGAGGAGAGGCCCAAAAAGATCCGGCTGAAGAAGAAGGGCACAAAGGTGGCGGTGCAACCCCTGATCGAAGAAGGGGAAGCAGTAGGCGAATCCCCGCCAGGAAGAAGGAGCCGGCAATAGACAGGAAGCGGTCAACCACGAAGGATGCCGAAGAAGGAGAGGTGGAAGACCAGCCTCGGGCACCGAAGAGGAGGAGGCTGGTAAAGAGTACGCGCCAAGCGGCCGAAGATGAGGCCGAAGAAGAAGAAGTCGCTGAAGAAGAGGCGGCTCCGCAACTTGTAACGCGGTGGCAGGCGTGAAGTCGAAAGGATGGCCGAACAGACCAGGCCGCAGATTATGGGACAAACACGGCCCCCGTCAAGGGAAGGGGTCTATTCTGAGTTCGGACTCGTCATGGTGAGCGACGGGTCCGAGAGCTCCACTGGGGAGCTAGCGAGGGCATCAACGCCTCAAGGCCCCGCTGAAGGGCGAGTTGAAGAGGAAGCTACGGCGAGGGCTTCAAACACTGCAGCCACCGTGCAGACCATGGCGGAAGGCAAAGCCGTCGTCACCCAAGGGCCGGCCTCCGGAGGGGCCGACGAGGTGGCCCAAGAAGTGGGTGTGCCTGAGGAGAGCACGACCCTTAATCCCCCTACCGTAGCATCGGTTGAGGTCCTAGTGCAGACAGTTGCTGCGGGTTCTCACGAGGCGGAGGAGACGGGCGAGACCGAGGAGGGAAGACCTAAAGGGGCCCCTTCCCCCTTGGAAAGTGCGGAGAGAGTGACTACAGCGGGCGCCTTTAAAGCGGTTGGAGGGGGAGCCTGTCACCAGGCAGACCGACGCCACCGTGGAGGCCTGAGCTACCTCTGAGGATGATCACCTCCCGCTGTCACAATCGTTGAAGGCGAAGGCTTCTTTGGCGCCTTCAGTGACAGTCCTGGAGGCGGCCCTGGAGCGCTTCCAGGGTAGGGCGCCCAGGGACCTTCCCCCGCAGCCCACTGTGTCACAGTTGGAGCGGATGGCGCGGTGCCAGGGGTTAAGCCCGGAGGATACCCCCGAGCACTCGGGGACGTCTACCGGGAGAAGTGTCGCCCCGAGGAGAACGACGAGGCAGACGTCAATGTGGAGGCGCTATCAGAGAACGTTCTGAAGTCGATGGAGGTGCTGAAGCGGCTTGCCATGCAAGGTCGAAACCACAGGCAGATGTGGGAGGCCGAATATGCATTATGCAAGGAGCTTGAAGCACAGCACCAGACCCAGTGAGCAGCACTAAAAAAAGAAGCGGAAGACCTGCGAGTGACGCTGCAGACCTCCGAGCTGGAACGGGAGGTTGCTCGGGCGGAGAAGGAGGCACTTTCCAAGGTGCTAGTCGAAGCCAAGGCGCGGGGTGTCTCCGAATATAAAGCGGTGCCTGACTTCAAGGAAGACTTGGAGTAATACAGCGCACTTTGTTACAAAATAGGCCTTAGCGTTGGAGAGGAGCGCGGACGGTCATTGGCCACCACTGATTACACACGTGAGGCCTTCGAAGCCGCCCTCTTAGAATGCGGCGACGGACCCAGGACCCACGCCTGATGGAGTGCGCTTCGCGCACTTCCAGTCAGGGCAGATGTCGTCCGAGGGTGGCGACGCTGGTCCTTCCCAATGGGTGCCGTGACCGCGTCTACCTTTGCCTCTTTTTTTTGTGGCTCGGTGTCAATCGATCTTTTGTAAAAAAGAATCCGTATAGAATTCCTTTTTTTGTGTTTCTGAGTGGCTTCGCTTTTTCTCTCTTCATTCACTTATACTTGTTCTGTCCGAATCGGAATTCATCGGTCGTTTAAGAGGGTTCGCAATTACCGCACAGGTTGCTTGGAACTAAAAAATGGTTCCGATCTGGGGTGCATGCAGAACACCTCTTTACTTGGAGGTACCGCCCTATCCTTTTGAGTTGAGAAGCTTTAAGCAAGGATATTTTTTTTTTGGAGACCTTCTCAAGCCAACCAAAAGAACGGGAAGAAGAAAAGTAGGATGCCGGATAGGAGGCTTTTATAGGTAGTAAACCTTTAAGTTAGATGTAAAGAATCGATCAGAGCGCAGCGGAAAGCGCGATTCCCTCAGGTAGATATCGTTGCCGGCGGTCGGAATCGAACAAAAACGGAGAACCCACGAGTAGGAAGATCCGATCTTTACCTTTGTGGGGTTGCGAAACTCCCGAACCCGGGGAGGAGGTAGCGCTGGAGGCGCTGGTGCTTCAAGCCGTTCAGGTGTCCGGCCTCTAGACGTATCCACGCAAACTCCAGACGCAGACGGGATCTCCTCGGTCTCCACGCGTCTCCCGGATCTCAGCTCCACCATGTGCCAGGAGAGAGAAGAGGTGGGGGCGCCCTAGGAGAGAGAGGAGGAGGCGGCCAGAGAGAAGACCTGGAGCTTGGGCCAGAGTTTGACTCTCCACGTGTATATATAGACTCTACGGTTTTTCACAAAAACCCAGTTAATGTCTATATCGGTCATCCTGCCCAGTCTGCTCGGAACTCTATTGCGTGTGACCCTCTAGGCCCAAGTGCTAGTCCAGTTTTCAGCCCATTAAGCCCAATAACTCTTTATTGACTTACTGCAATTAATTAATATCTCATATTAATTAATTACACAATCAATTATCGTCTCACGATAATTGACCGGGCTTCCAATCAAGTTGGGTGCCAAGCAACACCACTTGATCCTGGAAAGCATTGGGGTTCAGCAACCCATTCAAGGAACCTTTTGTGTCAACAGATACCACGTGACTATAATCCTTCGCTCGTACAATGCTCCCGAGTGCACTTAGGGTATGGTCAACTGTCAAACCCTAATATGCGCACTCACTTGGATTAGATGCCGCATAACAATATCAGAAAACTCCTTTTCTGATAAGTAGTCATGCCCTGGCCAGGGACTATCAGGCATCTTTCCCTAGAGCATTCACTCTCTTATTACCGAGAGCGAGCGATCCCATGTTGACCACACAATCACCTTCGAAGGTATTCCGCTAGATCCGAACACTTAACTGATTAAGACCCCATGGCTAGAGATCTATAAGTTAAGGTCAAAATCTAGAAGTCCACCGACAAGGTGTCCTTGGTGTCTCAGGTCTAAGGACCAATCACGCCACTGTGACAATGAATCTAGCTGGTTGACAGTTAGGTAACATTACCATCCAGCGATTCATAACGGATCAGTTCAGTGAACTCATTCTCCAATGAGCACCTACAGATTCACCTTAGTGTCTCCACACAAGTGACTATGAGACCAGTCACCCTCATCATATGAGCAGGTGCAACCTGTACTAGTCTAACCGGATATTCGATGTCCTTCTCGAATATCCTCCGACTAGGAACAATTAAGAATATGCGTTTAAAGGACATTAATCCCATTGTTATGATCTCATCATAATTAATATCCATTGCGCATATTCATGGACTTCATAATGAAACGATAAACGAATTACACATAATGAATATAAAAGCCTTATTATTATTATTAAAGAACAAAATTGTACAAGTTATGATTGGCTTGAGGACACCCATAACTAACAATCTCCCACTTGGACTAAAGTCAATCACCTTTATGTCTTAAGCTGATAGATTCTAGGTGGCGCTCAAACACAATTTGAGTCAGAGGCTTCGTCAGTGAATCTGCAATGTTGTCAACTGAAGGAACTCTTTCCACCAGTACATCTCCTCTAGTGATAATCTCCATGATCAGGTGAAATCGCCTCAGAATGTGCTTCGACTTCTGATGAGACCACGGCTCTTTCGCTTGCGCAATGGCCCCATTGTTGTCACACAGCAATGGGATCGGATCAGAGTCACCCGGCACCACACCAAGGTCGGTGATGAATTTCTTCATCCACACTGCCTCCTTGGCGGCTTCAGCTGCAGCAATGTACTCAGCTTCTGTCGTCGAGTCTGCAGTGGTTTCTTGCTTAGAACTCTTCCAGCTCACTACACCTCCGTTTAAGGTGAACACAAACCCAGATGTAGACGTGCTATCATCTGGATCTGACTGGAAACTCGAGTCAGTATATGCCCGAAGTTTCAAGTCCTCTCCTCCATAAACCAAAAATATATCATTAGTCCTTCTCAAGTACTTAAGGATACATTTCACTGCCATCCAGTGTGTTTCACCTGGATTTTCCTGATATTTGCTCGTAACACTTAGAGCAAATGCTACATCAGGCCTTGTACATAGCATGACATACATGATAGACCCTATAGCCGAGGCATAGGGGACTCTATCCATGACTGCCCTCTCTTCAGGAGTCTTAGGAGACTGCTCCTTAGAGAGATTAATCCCATGTCTCATTGGTATGAGACCTCTCTTGGAATTTTCCATGCCAAACCTTTTGACAATGGTATCTATGTACATGGATTGGGTCAAGCCAAGCATCCTCTTGGATCTATCTCATAGATACGTATTCCCAATACGTAGGATGCTTCTCCCAAATCCTTCATGGAGAAGTTCTTTGACAACCAACCTTTACTGATGATAACATCCCTACATCATTCCCAATGAGCAAGATGTCATCAACGTAAAGTATGAGAAAAGTGATAGCACTCCCACTGATTTTCTTATACACACATGGTTCATCTTCATTCTTAATGAAGTCATAAGATTTGATGGCCTCATCAAACCTTATGTTCCAACTACGAGAAGCTTGCTTCAATCCATAGATGGATCTTTGAAGCTTGCATACTTTATCTGGACACTCTTTGGATGTAAAACCCTCAGGCTGTATCATATACACTTTTTCCTCAATGTTTCCATTGAGGAAAGCAGTTTTTACATCCATCTGCCAGATCTCGTAATCAAAGTATGCAGCAATGGCGAGAAGAATTCTGATCGACTTTATCATAGCAACTGGTGAGAAAGTTTCGTCATAGTCAATTCCTTGCCTTTGACGATACCCCTTTGCCACCAACCTTGCCTTATAAGTGTCGATCTGTCCATCTGCACCGATCTTTCTCTTAAAGATCCACTTGCACCCAATAGGTACAATACCTTCAGGCAAGTCTACCAAGTTTCAAACTTGGTTGGTGTACATGGACTGCATCTCAGAATTCATGGCATCTCGCCATTTCCCTGACTGAGGACTATCAACAGCCTCTTGGTAGGTCTTTGGATCATCATCCTCATTATAAGACATGCCTTCACTGATATGTCCAACATATCTTTCAGGCTGTCTAGGTACTCTACCAGACATACGCTGAATGTGTGTATATTCCTGAACAGGTTCCGGAACCGATGTTTCAACTGGTGGACTTTGCACAGTTTGTGGATCTAGAACCTCTTCTAGATCTACCTTACTCCCACTGTCCTCCTGGGTAAGGTACTTCTCTTCCAAGAAGACAGCTCTCCTGGCGACAAACACTCTTTGTTCACCAGGATGGTAAAAGTAGTACCCAAACGCTTCTTTTGGGTATCCAACAAACCTGCACTTATCGGTTCTGGATTCCAGTTTATCTGGGTCGTGTCTCTTCACATGGGCAGGACAACCCCAGATTTTAACATGTTTAAAATCAGGCTTTCTACCCTTCCATATCTCATATGGAGTAGAAGACACAGATTTACTGGGAACCCTGTTCAATAGATATGCCGCTGACTCTAGTGCATATCCCCATAGGGAAACTGGTAACTGCGAACGACTCATCATGGATCGTACCATGTCCAACAAGGTGCGATTCCTCCTTTCCGATACACCATTCATCTATGGTGTATAGGGAGGAGTCCATTGAGAAAGGACACCATTATCCTTTAAGAATTGTGTGAACTCTGTACTCAAGTATTCACCTCCTCGGTCTGACCGTAGGATTTTAATACTTTTTCCAGTTTGCTTCTCAACTTCATTCTTAAATTCTTGGAACTTCCAAAAGCTTCAGATTTGTACTTCATTAAGTAAACAAATCCGAACCTTGAGTAGTCATCCGTGAATGTAATGAAGTATGAGTAGCCACCCTTAGCTTGGGTAGACATTGGACCACATACATCCGAGTGTATTAGTTCCAATATGTCCTTAGCCCTATCCCCATGTCCACTAAATGGAGATTTGGTCAACTTACCCATTAAACAGGATTCGCAAGTTGCATATGATTCATAATCAAATGGATCCAAGTATCCATTCTTATGCAACTTTTGAAGCCTATTCTCGCCAATGTGACCAAGCCTACAATGCCACAAGTAGGCAGTGTTCACACTATTCTTACTTCTCTTAGGAGAAACATCAACATGGAAATTTTCGTAATAAACATCAAGTAGATACAAAGCATTCACCAAATTTGCTAAAGCAACTAGTTTATTTCTCAAATAAACTGAACAACTATTGTTCTCAATGGTAAACTTGTATCCAATTCTGTCTAAACAAGAAACAGAAATAATGTTCTCGATAATGCTAGGCACAAAGTAGCAATCATCTAATGAAAGTAAATCTCTTGAGGGTGACTTGAGCTTCACTGTCCCCACAGTATGTGCAGCAACACTTGCGCCGTTTCCAAGCCTCAAGTTCACCTCACCCTTGCTCAGCTTCCTTCTACTTGTCAACCACTGCATATCATTGCAGACATGAGAAGCACATCCAGTGTCTAAAACCCAAGATGTGGAATCTCTAAGAGACAAGTGAAGATCTATCATATAGATACATGAAACTTCGCCAAACTTCTGCTTCTCCTGAGCCTTCATTGCAAGGTAGTCCTTGCAATTTCTTTTCCAGTGTCCCTTTTTCTTGCAGTGGAAGCACTCGCCCTTTTTCTTCTCCTTTGCTTATGTCTTTCTTTTGTTTTTGCTTGGACTGCTTCTTTGCATTGCCTTTCTCAAAGGCTTGCACTGCTCTCCTCTTCTTGTTGGACTTTCCAACCATGAGAACAGTGGGCTTTTCCTTCTTAAGGTTGCCCTCAGCAGTCTTCAGCATGTTTAGCATCTCAGCTAAACTCACCTTCCAGGACATAGGCAATGCGCTCAGACCTGAGGACAATCTTCAGGTTCCTGAGCCAATCTGAGTAGCTCGGGCCTGTCAATTTGTTGGCATCCAGTATGCCTCAGAGTGGGTTACTCGACGACATTTTTGCCTATAAAGGAAATGTAAACACAACTAGCAGATGTTCATAATAATAATTAAATCTAGATTAGGACTTTAATCAAGATTAGCTCCCACTATTTTTCGATAGACTGTATAACCCTCAGATATACAGAATGGGAGACTACGACGGTCTCCTAGTGGGGATCGGAATCTTACAGACTCATAGCATGACCTTGTGGATAGCACAACAAATCATACTATGATATGAAAGCGGTCAACTCTTGACACTTGCAACTCTTGCAATATCCGATCTTATTTTGGCCCCTGAATTTTAATGACCTTGTGGATAGCACAACAAGTCATTAAATCCAGTCTAAGCAGTACCATCATTACGTAACGAGCATGGTGCGTTTGTTCCAAGTAGATGCATTCTTAATAATGTCTCCTTTTCCAGACAATTAGTTCGGGATATTAGTCGCAAAGTCAGGGGTGGAAATGCTATTTTTAAGCTGGACATCAAGAAAGCTTATGACAGTGTTGAATGGGATTTCTTGTTTGCTATCCTCAAAGGTTCGGTTTCTCTTCCAGGTTCGTTGGGCGCGGGCCGCCCGCGACTTACCCGCGGGCAGACCCGCGCGCGGCCCGCGAAGGGACCTGCGCGCGGGTCACCCCCTCCGCCCGAACCCCTGCGAAAAAACCTTTTTGAGGCCTTTCCCAATCCGCTGCGTGAACGCCGGATTTCGGTCGTCCAACGCCTGGGATGGGCATCATCCTCCGCCTTCGACATCCTGGGTTCATCTGGACCATCCATGGAACTCATCCAGGCATGAAAATGTTCGAATCGCCCCATTCTTGGACTGTCCAAGAAGGTGAAATCAGAACGACGAAGGGGTCTTGCAGACGTCCATTCAACCTCTACAGAGGGCCAAACGACGTCCCTAAGGGTTCTCTACAAAGCCCTTGATACCGAGAACGATTCTCAAGCATCAAGAACTTGTTATTCATCCCATGAACGACCCGGAAACGCAGCAAACATGGCGATTCATGCAGAACGCGAATTGACGAAAAACGCATGAAATAACGTTCATGTGGCGCCTATTCCGACCATGCCAGCAACCTGGCTTTGATACCACTGTAAAGAATCGATCAGAGCGCAGCGGAAAGCGCGATTCCCTCAGGTAGATATCGTTGCCGGCAGTCGGAATCGAACAAAAACGGAGAACCCGCGTGTAGGAAGATCCGATCTTTACCTTTGCGGGGTTGCGAAACTCCCGAACCCGGGGAGGAGGTAGCGCTTGAGGCGCTGGTGCTTCAAGCCGTTCAGGTGTCCGGCCTCTAGACGTATCCACGCGAACTCCAGACGTAGACGGGATCTCCTCGGTCTCCACGCGTCTCCCGGATCTCAGCTCCACCATGTGCCAGGAGAGAGAAGAGGTGGGGGCGCCCTAGGAGAGAGAGGAGGAGGCGGCCAGAGAGAAGACCTGGAGCTTGGGCCAGGGTTTGACTCTCCACGTGTATATATAGACTCTGTGGGTTTTCACAAAAACCCAGTTAATGTCTATATCGATCATCCTGCCCAGTCTTCTCGGAACTCTATTGCGTGTGACCCTCTAGGCCCAAGTGCTAGTCCAGTTTTCAGCCCATTAAGCCCAATAACTCTTTATTGACTTACTACAATTAATTAATATCTCATATTAATTAATTACACAATCAATTATCGTCTCACGATAATTGACCAGGCTTCCAATCAAGTTGGGTGCCAAGCAACACCACTTGATCCTGGAAAGCATTGGGGTTCAGCAACCCATTCAAGGAACCTTTTGTGTCAACAGATACCACGTGACTATAATCCTTTGCTCGTACAATGCTCCCGAGTGCACTTAGGGTATGGTCAACTGTCAAACCCTAATACACGCACTCACTTGGATTAGATGCCGCATAACAATATCAGAAAACTCCTTTTCTGATAAGTAGTCATGCCCTGGCCAGGGACTATCAGGCATCTTTCCCTAGAGCATTCACTCTCTTATTACCGAGAGCGAGCGATCCCATGTTGACCACACAATCACCTTCGAAGGTATTCCGCTAGATACGAACACTTAACTAATTAAGACCCAATGGCTAGAGATCTATAAGTTAAGGTCAAAATCTAGAAGTCCACCGACAAGGTGTCCTTGGTGTCTCAGGTCTAAGGACCAATCACGCCACTGTGACAATGAATCTAGCTGGTTGACAGTTAGGTAACATTACCATCCAGCGATTCATAACGGATCAGTTCAATGAACTCATTCTCCAATGAGCACCTACAGATTCACCTTAGTGTCTCCACACAAGTGACTATGAGACCAGTCACCCTCATCATATGAGCAGGTGCAACCTGTACTAGTCTAACCGGATATTCGATGTCCTTCTCGAATATCCTCCGACTAGGAACAATTAAGAATATGTGTTTAAAGGACATTAATCCCATTGTTATGATCTCATCATAATTAATATCCATTGGGCATATTCATGGACTTCATAATGAAACGATAAACGAATTACACATAATGAATATAAAATTATTATTATTATTATTAAAGAACAAAATTGTACAAGTTATGATTGGCTTGAGGACACCCATAACTAACATTAGACACATGCCAGGTTCTGGGTATGGCTTCGCCACTAGGAGTAGTTAGCTTGTAAGAGCCTTTTCCAAGAACCTGGGTGACCTGATAAGGTCCTTCCCACTTGGGGGCGAGCTTGCCGGCTGCTCTTCGAAGATCTGATGCCGACCAGTGGTGAAGAACGAGATCACCTTCGAAGAAGCGTCTTTCCCAAACTCGGGAGTTATAGTATTGCGTGAGTCGTTGTTGATAGGAAACTAGTTGATGCTGGCATTGTCTCGGCGTTCGCCGAACATGTCTAGATTCTCCCTGAGCGCTTGGTTGTTGGCGGCTTCGTCGAAGTGAGTCGTCCGAAGAGTGGGGAGAGCCACTTCCAAAGGAACAACGGCCTTGTGCCGTAAGCCAAAGGGAAGGGGGTCTCCCCAGTGGCGACCCGACCAGTTGTTCGGTGGCACCACAATACGTTAGGGAGCTCGTCCATCCACGATCCGCCCGCAGCCTCGACCCTTGTGCGAATCCCGTGCAGCAATGTTCGGTTGGCATTCTCTACCAGACCATTTGCTTGGGGATGCGCCACAGAGGTGAAGTGGTTGTAGATTCCGAGCTCCGAGCATTTCTGCTTGAAGTGTGAGCTATCAAACTGCTTCCCGTTGTCGGAAGTAATCACCATTGGGATGTCGAAACGGGAAAGGATGTTCTTCCATACGAACTTCCATGCAGCTTGGTCGGTGATGGTAGAAATAGGTTCTGCCTCGATCCATTTGGTGAAATAGTCGATGGCGATGAACATGAATTTCTTTCACCCTTGAGCTTCTGGGAACGGACCCAATATGTCAATTCCCCATTTGGCGAAAGGGCGTGGTTCGAACAGGGCGTGCAGTTGTTCGGTTGGTTGCTTAATGAGCTGTCCGAACTTCTGACATTATGGGCACCTTCTGACGAAGGACATGCAGTCCTTTTGTAGGGAAGGCCACCAGAAACCTGCTCGGATGATGCTGCATGCCAGCGTTCTGCCCCCCAAGTGGCTTCCGAACAACCCTTCATGGACCTCTTCGGTGGCCGATGCCGCCTCTATAGGGCTGAGGCATCGCAGGAGAGGCCTCGAGAGGGATCGCCAGTATAGTTGGCCTTCGATGAGGGTGAACCTTTGGGAGCGCAACCTGATCTTGCGGGCTTCGCCTTGATCAGGCAGAAGCTCGCCTCGAAGCAGATAGGCCATGAGGGGGTCCATCCAGCTCGGAGCTGAAGGGCCAGCCTCAATGGCGACTATACCTACCTCATGCTTGGTGAGGCGAGCTCTTCTATGAATATGGAGAGGGAAGGGGTGATGTCACCTGAAGATGCCAACTTGGCAAGCGCATCAGCTCGCGCGTTCTGCTCCCGTGGGACATGTATGACTTTGAAGTAGAGGAGGTCCTCTGCTCGACTCTTGACCTGCTGAAGGTATTGCGCCATGCGGGGCTCTCTTGCTTCCAAGTGTCCGCTCACCTGGCTGGCAACCAATTGTGAGTCACTGAAGACTCGCAGCCGAAGTGCTCCAAAGTGCCTAGCCATTCGAACTCCGGACAACAATACTTCATATTCGGCAATGTTGTTTGAGGCGAAAAAATGGAACCTCAGGGCGTACTGGAACTCTAAACCTTTTGGGGAGGTGAGAACCAAGCCTGCTCCGCTCCCCGTGACACAAGAGGATCCGTCCACATAGAGCTCCCATGGGGGCTCACCAGCTAATGGAGGGTCCTGCTCGAATGGAAGGGTACATTCCGCAACGAAATCCACCAACGCTTGTGCCTTGATGGCCGTCCTCGGACGGTAACTAATGTCAAACTTGCCTAGCTCAATGGCCCATTTGATGAGCCTGCCGGAAGCCTCTGGCCGCTGAAGGATAAGCCTCAATGGCTGGTCAGTAAGGACTGTAATTGAGTGGGCTTGGAAGTAGGGCCTGAGTTTCTGTGCAGCCATAACAAGTGCCAGGGCGAGCTTCTTTCAGCCTCTTGAAGGACCCTGCTGATATAATAAACTATATGTTATGCTGCCGCCTCTTCTCCGATCAAAACTGCACTGATGGAGTGTTCAGTGACCGACAGGTACATGAACAAAGGTTCTCCGAGCACAGGCTTTGAGAGGACAGGTGGGGCCGCCAGGTATGCCTTCAGCTCGGTGAAGGCAGCCTCACAGTCTTTCTTCAGCCCACCGTACATGCCCTCCTTGCTGTGAGGAGCCTTTAGGGCCTCACAACAACTTGAAGAAGCTGAAGCTTCTTTCCGCTGCTCGGGACATGAACCGGTTGAGTGCGGCGAGGCGTCCAGTGAGGCGCTGGACGTCGCACACTATCTTGGGATTGACCATTTCAAGTATGTCTTGGATCTTTTCGGGGTTGGCCTCTATTCCCCTATTTGAGATGAGGAAGCTGAGGAACTTATCCGAACGTACTCCAAACGCACACTTGGCTGGATTAAGCTTCATGTTGTACTTCCGCAGAGTTGCGAAAGTCTCTTCGAGGTCAGAGATGTGTTTGGTACTCGGAAGCGTTTTGACCAGCATATCATCGACATAGACCTCCATATTGCGCCCGATCTTCTACTCGAACATCTTGTTGACCAACTGCTGGTACGTCATGCCTGCGTTCTTCAGACTAAAGGGCATCCTGGTGAAACAATATAAGCCCAGGTCGATGACGAACGTAGTGGCGTCTTGGTCTGGGGGATGCATGCTGATCTGGTGGTACCCAGAATACGCATACAGGAAGCTGAGGAGCTCGTGCCTGGATGTGGTGTCTACCAGCTGGTCAATGTGCGACAAAGGAAAGTTGTCCTTGGGCGTAGCCTTGTTAAGATCTTTGTAGTCCACACATACGTGCCATTTGCCATTAGCTTTGCGTACGAGGGGCACATTGGAGATCCACTTCGGTAGTGGGCTTCCTGGAGGAGCCCAACTGTTCGGCTTTTGACGACGTGATCATGGATCACAGTCTGCCGTTCTCGGTTGACGGGTCACCGCCGCTGCTGGACTAGTAGAACCTTTGGGTCCAGACGAAGGCGATGCACCATCACGTCCAGAGGGATGCCTGGTAGCTCGTCATCCGACCACGCAAACACATCTAAATTGGCTAAGAGGAATGCCTTGTAATGTTGCTGTTCGGCTTCCGAAAGCAGCGAGCCAATATAAAGGACATGCTCGGGGTCGTCATCTATGCGGACCAGAAGCAGATCTTCAGCAGGAGTTCCTTGGCTGGTAGAAGGCTGGTCGGCTTGCGGAGGCATGGGGGTCAGGGCTTCGAGAGGCGGCTTGTCCCTTATTGAGAGGACAAAGCACCGTCGAGACTCGCGCTAGTCGCCGAGCACCTCACCGATCCCACACGGAGTGGGAAACTTCATCTTCTGATGGAGAGACGAAGGTACCGCCTTAAGTTTGCCGATCAGGCCCTTGCCGAGGATAGCGTTGTAACCAAGCATATTCCGGATGACCAAAGTCCACCATCTTGGTCATGCTTCTTGGGGCCATCCTAAGAGTTATTGGGAGGCGAGCTCGTCCATGGGCTGAACTGAGACCCCTGAGAAGCCGAATAGAGGTGACTCAACAGGGGTGAGCTGGTCGGTTTTTAGATCCATAAGTAAAAAGTAGTCGTAGGCCAACACATCTGGTGCACTTCCATTATCCACCAAGATTCGGCACACATTACAATGGTTGATGGTGGCTGAGACCACCAACGCATCGGTGTGCGGAGTAGTAACTCCTACAAGATCTTTGTCCGAGAAGGTTATAGCCTCCTCGGACTGTGCGAGTGCGGGATTAGGGGGATAAGGGGCCGATCGAGGTACCGGAGGCCTGTCGACCACGTGCACACGCCGAGCATAGTTGCGTCGGCTTTGGCTGCTCTCCCCGCCTGCGCCGAAGCCTCCCGCAATTACGTTGATTTCCTGCCCGTTGGGCTCGTTGTTGATCGGCAGCTCGGGAGTCCGCTCTCGGTGTCTGGGGCTGTCTTCGTTCCGCCACACATACCGTCCGAGATAGCCACGCTTGATGAGGGACTCAATATCATCCTTAAGCTGGTGGCATTAGGAGGTGTCGTGGCCATGGTCGCAGTGGAAGCGACAGTACTTTTCTTGGTTGCGCCTTCAGGGGTCGAAGCGCATCCTTGGTGGCCACCGAACATAGGGCTCATTCCTGATCTCCGCCAGGATCTGTTCGGGCGCCACCGTGAGTGGGGTGTAGTCAGTGAAGGGGTGTGGCCGGTGCGGTGAATCCCACTGGTGGCCAACGGAACGTCGAGGCGCGGGATGCGGAGCGCCTCAGTCTGGAACCTCTTGACGTAGTCCCAGAGCGCTTCTCCCTTCTTCTGCCGAAGAGCGAGAAGGGAGGCCGCAATGCGCGGCTGCGACCTTCCGCCCAGGAAGTTGTCCCGAAAGGACTTCTTCAACTGGTGGAAGGAAGAGATGGAACCTACAGGGAGGGCTTCGAACCAAGCCCGTGCGGTTTCCTTCAAGGTGGCCGGGAAAGCCTGGCACTTGGCCGCATCAGATGCCCCATGGAACACCATATGCAACTCAAACCCGTGGATGTGGTCCGCGGGATCAGTGGTGTCGTCATACGGCGCGATGGTGGGCAGAGGGAGCTTGGGGGAGACCCGAGCTTCCAGGATCTCCACGGTGAATGGAGAACGGAAGTTCAGGTCCTCTTCGGCCGGAGCCTTACCCTCTACCCGCTGCACCATCGCGTCAACACGGCGCTCGAGGTCCACTATGCGGTGGAGACGTCGGGCCAACTCCTAGTCGGAGTGTACGGATCCCTCACGTTTGGATCTGTGGGAGTTGGCCGCCACGACGGAGCGCAAAGGGGGCGCAGCGGAGCGATGGGGCGAGTAGCCACGACGCTCCGGGGTGTGCCTTCCGGAGGGGGCTCGACGCGACAATCGCGGCGAGTCCACCTGCTGCTCCTGGGGCGCCGGAGGGGCGCGAGATCGCCTGTGAGACGATTCCGCCTGATGCTCCGGCGGCTGGGAGACCGCCGGGGCTGGCTGTCTGGCCAATTGGGCTTGGAGACCCAGGAAAATCCCTGTCAGGTGCTGCATTTGTCCCCGGAGCTCTGCTACCTCCAGGGCGGTCGTAGGCACAACGACGACAGGGACACCGCCAGTTGCACCAGCGGGGGCGACGACCACGTCGACGGGGGGAATCCGCTGACGAGAGTCCGCATGAGACTGACGAGACCTCGTCATTCGGCTCCCAATGTTCTGGTACGAGGATTGTCCGCGAACCATGGATGTTGTCGTTCCCACAGACGGCGCCAAAAGTGTGAGGGTGTTTTCTTGTTTGGGCCGGAGCCAAACGGGCCTCCACTTAAAGATGGGGAAGACGGTCGTCGGTGAGGACAAACACCTACAAAATCCAAAACAGGATCAGGGGGGCCCGATTGAAGAACCGGGGAGAACCCTCCGATGCCTAAGTCAGTAAGGGCCTGAGGAGGTCTTAAGGAATGAGGGTTCTCGTGCGTGTTGCGCTCGAAGGCTAGTGTGAGTCGGATCACGTACCTTTGCATGAAGATCACCTGAGCCTTTTATAGGCGAAGGTGTCGAAGGGGTGAGGGGAAATGTCCCCCAACGGTTACCGAAAAGGGCGTGCCAATTGGCGTCCTTGGCGAGGAGTTATGCGTTGAGGCGCCCGTTGAGGGACCCTGCAGTTAACGTACCACTTGATCGTGGGGCGCGTGCCGCGTCGTGGGCGTAACTGTCGCTGATTGGCGACAGACTTTGCTGCTCCTCATGTTTGGGAGGTACCGAGCAGGGGGACTATTCGGTAGCTGGACCGCCTACTTGGTGCTTGGAGTTGACGAAGTTAGGGCATACTTCGAGCCAGTGCTGTTCGGCAGGAGATGCCTGGGCCACACAGGTTACAAGGTGTCCGGAGATCACCCTTGGGGCCTGAAGATGCCCTGCTCGGGGCTCTTGCTCGGAGTCAGCAGGCTGCGTTCGAGGATGCGTGGCACCTGGCGAGGAGTGCCGTGTAGGGCTGTACTGGGCCATGATGGGCCCTAGGGGTCTAGTGGTTAGAAATAGCCACCACAATTACATATAATTTATTGGTTAGTAGTATTCGTGAAACTATTTTGACACTATCTCACGCAGCAAATTGAGTTTTATCATAGTCAATTACAAGATATCGAGAAGTCAAAGAAAGCATTAAGATAAGAGAAATGGTTAGCAAGCGGGTAACTGAGTAGAAATGTCCTATCGAAACTACTGTGCAGAATGTCGTTAAACCATGTTTGAGTCTCACTATTTCTCCTTTTTTTTTTAATATTGAAACACTTTCTCAATATAAAAAGTTATTTCTCTCTCTTAATTAATTATTTGTCATTATTAATTAACAATTTATCACTCATAATATTAAAACTGATACATAAAAAATAGGGAGAGACAAGATAACGTTTTGCATGTTAAAATTATTTGTCATCTTCGACCAATTATCTGTCGTCTTTAACATTAAGAGATGACAAATAATAGATCAAATTGACAAATAACTTTTTGCATAATGATATAAAATATTTAATACTCTTATTTGAATAATATAAGAGTATTTAAAGAACATTAAATACCCCAAATTATTTATCTTCTTTACTTAATTATTTGTCACCTTTAACATATTTTTCATCACTATTAATGTTAAAAGTGACAATAATTCAAGAATATTTAAAAAATATTTAATGCCCATAGAGGTGAAATATTTATCTTCCTTATCTTGCTATGTTATTTATCACACTTAATTTATTATTTGTTATTTTTAATTTTAAAAATAACTATGATGCAAGGATATTTAAAAAATATTTAATACTTTTATTTGATGACTTCTCACATCAATACGTACACCAATAATTTGCTGTAGAAACACTTGTTGTCCGGATGAAATATTCGGGCAACAAATACCAACACTCACATGTTGGGATGGATTTCATTGTCAACATGACAGTGGAACCTATGAATATGTGAATGCTGATAGTTGCCCGGCACAAAAAGTGCAGGACAACAAATATTTCTCAATCCGTTGAACATGTAATTTTTCTACACATCAACACTTAAGGCTAACATTTCTCTTAAGCCAAACACTTACTTATTTGTACTTGAGTCAATGCACTTATTGCACTTGTGTGAGCTCACTACATTGATTAATAGTAGCATCTCTCAAATGCAATAAATATAATTATAAAGTGTGAAAAATATTTCTCAAGTGTTAAAAAATAAAATTATCGACTGATGCGACGGTGGACGGGGAAAGTGGGGGGACTACCTTTAGGGCTTATCCTCTTTCCTGCTGCATCTGCCCCATCCACGTCCAACGGGCCTCGCAGAATCATATCTTTTCCGTCATGTTCGTGCCCAAGACGTCACGTTTCCCCCGAACCACGACAAGCCAGATGCCGACACAAATGATGCAAAAAAACCTGTTATGCAGAAGGCACGATACCAACAATGCAGATCCTGGGTTTGCCGGAGATCTCATAATAATGAGCTCGTCAAGAACATGTATTTTCTTGTCATATTGGAAGGGCCTTTGCTGTTGGCGTGTAAAGCTAAAACTGTGATGCTCCATACTAGTTGGATTCATGGATCCCATCCATCTTCATCAGACACAACTGATAGGAACTGGTGCAGTCTCGGATAATACATGGTGAAGCTGGGGCCGACCTTTCTGTCTTCCATTTCCATCCACAGAAACCAGGTTGAGAAGCCGAGATGCCTCATGTAAATTTATTTTAGCAGTGAGCAACTTGCATCCTTGTAAAGTGCCTTTCGAATGGTCCGGTTTTTGTCTCCCCGGTTGCACCTGATTGCTGCTTGATAACAGTTTGTTCTCTGTTCTCCCTGTTTTTCCTTATCATTTTTCACATGAATGTATGGTATGGTAAAAACAACGTCAAAACTGAAAGATTCACATATCACATCCTTGCATTATTGAGTGAGTACAAACAGAATCTAGAAAAAAGAACACAAATTACACGGAATAACACAAGTGCAGAATAGGGATCTGTTGTGATGAAAAAGCAGGTAAGTCGCCATAATGTTTAAGTTGATAATACCTTGTTTCCATCAAATGCTGCTCTGAAACTTTTTTTTTTTTTTTTGGGGTGCTGTGCTCTGGAACATATTCCTCGCCTTCACTTGTATTGTACAGGTTCTCACCAAACTTATGCAAATTCACTTACAATGATTCAATAAACCGAGTAATTACAGTAACCATCTGTGCATCATAGTCAGGTCCTTCCATTTGGAAATGGCCTACTCCTTCAAGAAGGTGGGATTCCACACGGCCGGCCGCTGACTTCAGCTTGTTTTCTAACTGCTTAACACTTGTAAACCCATCTTTTGTACCCATAACAAAGAGCTTGGGCTTTCTGGACTGTAAGACAGCTTTGTAATGCCTCCCAAAGAGGATTGAAGACATTAAACCAAAGGGATACCCCAGACTCACATAAGCTTGGACCTCATCTATTTTATCGAGTGCAGAGCCTGCAATTGGAGCTCCTTGAAACCCCCAAGAAAGAATTCATTAAACCACTACGTTTATGAATGCATTCATATAGAAGTGCATAGTGAGTGAATAAATAGTTCTACATATGTCAGTACACCAATTAAAGCTAATTCTTAAGATGCATGCACATTGACACCATATGAGAATTTTTGTTGCTAAACTAGAGAACAAAAGTTCAAATCAAATTTCACTTGGGAATCACAACTTCACGGGAAGTTGCCCATAATAGCTGTTGGTTGACAAAATAACTGCAGGTTAGTCTCAGGTGTTTGTTCAACTCAGGATGAGGTTATGCGTATCCACTCGTCTTTTCCCACTTACTAATGATTCATCACGGACAGGTCTTTACAGCTGAGTATTTAGTTCCACGTTGTTTCACTTGGGGAGCATTCCCGCATTGTCAAGTGTCAACCCTTTCTATGTGCATAAGGTTTCGTGAAACCAGGAAAAGGAGTGACATATCTTAGTTCTGTAGAAAGAGAAGATTTATCAGGTCGTCAAATACTGAGTGTACAATTTCAACCTCTAAATGGAGATATTCCTAGTAGCAGAGCAGCATTTTCACATGGATAGTTTCCACCTGACAATACAAAAATGTTTGTATATCATTTTTGATGCGGGACAGAGTGGGGGACAGCGGAAGAAAAGGAGAGGATAGCCGGAGTCTCACTGGAGAGAGGATAGAAGGTGGGGGTGTAGGCTTCGCGCCCTCCCTTTCGTAGGGACCACCTTGGGGTGAACCTTCTTCTCAAAACTCTTCCTTCTCCATCGCAGAGAAAAGACACATTTCTTCTTTCATTCAATTAATCCATCAATAATCAACTAACTCAAAATAGAGCAATACATGTGTTTATATAGGTTTGGGCTATTCCCAATCTTAATGAACTTCAAATTAAAGATAGACTTCTATCCCTAATCAAACTTATCATATTAGAAACCTAGAAAGGAAAATACTGACTCCTACCCAAACAGGACTTGACTCAAATAAAGAAATGCAAATTACGCAATAAAAAGCTAATTGGACTCTAATGTGACCCTTTTGGACTATTTTACCCTTAGACTTAAAAATAGTGCGAAAATTGCACCAAAAATTACAGAAAAACAAAAAAATCTCCAAATGGGCTCCAAATGGGCCAAACCAATTATGTAACTTCTCGCTCCCCATCAATTTTCTTATCATCTCTTGAAGGGATGAGTATAAGGAGTTTAAATGTCATGCATTGTGCATATATATACCTCAAATCCAAGAATCAATGGTTTAAAAGTCGTTGAAGGTCAAAGTCCACAGAAGAAACATTTGATTTTAACTCTATAGCATCATATTCCCCTAACCACTCAATAGCCTAGTCTGCACAGTTTCTCTTGCCATGGTTATCAGATCCTAAATCCATCAAAGAAAACTTCGACCTCGTCAAAAGCAATACCTCTAGATAGACCTAAATCAGAAAGACGTTAGTCTTATAACTTGCAATAATCTTTCTAACTCTATGGCATAAAGCTGGTCGACAAGTATAGTGGATTATATGTTATTGTGAAGTTTTCATTAAGCAATCACTCCAAGTTGGGTCAGGGCATAGCTCAAGCAAGTTTGCAAAGAACTTTGTTAAAAGTAGGAACCAAGTCTCTTGAAGTAACCCATGTCAGGCAAGTCTTCACTGTATGTTCAAGTTACTAGAATGTTACAGTCCATAATTGACCAGTAACACTCATCTGCAGCAGAAACTATTTCTGAATGATAATTTTACAAATGTCTCTGGTTTTATTCCATGAATCCATACAAAAACAAATGGCTCAAAATTCCCAGGGTACAATTCACATGCTCGCACAAGAGGACAACCACAGGTATCCTATAGAAGTGCATTGGAGGAGCATCGAAGTATTGATTGACATAACACCTGGTCTAATCTGTGAGCACAGGCCTCATGTTCCGGGTTGGACAGGTACCTAGTGACCGTTGACTAGGAGGACAAGTTTCCTTTTACACAGGTGGTTTCTCTTGCTAGATCGGTATCTAATCATAAGCCAATTTGCTGAAGACCAGCCGTTCACACAACAGGTGATGGGGATCGAAGAGCTGAGAAAACGAAGCCAAACGTCTATTATTTATTTTATTTGGCCTAATAGAGACCCGATTGATGTAATTTTATGTATTTGAGTAGTCTTAGTAAGGATGTAGGCCCAATAAGAGCCCAATAGGGTATTTTTTCATTTTGCTGTAATTTTGGGTAACACCTGGTCTAATCTGTGAGCACAGGCCTCATGTTCCGGGTTGGACAGGTACCTAGTGACCGTTGACTAGGAGGACAAGTTTCCTTTTACACAGGTGGTTTCTCTTGCTAGATCGGTATCTAATCATAAGCCAATTTGCTGAAGACCAGCCGTTCACACAACAGGTGATGGGGATCGAAGAGCTGAGAAAACGAAGCCAAACGTCTATTATTTATTTTATTTGGCCTAATAGAGACCCGATTGATGTAATTTTATGTATTTGAGTAGTCTTAGTGAGGATGAGGCCCAATAGGGTATTTTTTCATTTTGCTGTAATTTTGGGTACGAATTTCGTACTATTTTAGGTCTGAGGGTTAATTTAGTCATTAGTGCGTCATTTGGGAGTCATTAGGGTTTAATGGTTATAAAAGCTCTTGTAAACCTCCAAGAGAGGCAATTATTGATGCTAATGAGAAAAGAAACCCTTTGAGCCGCCACCTCCTATCCCTCTCTTTCTCTCTCTCTGCGCCTCTCTCCCTGCGTTTCTCTCTCCCTCTCTCTCTGCTTCTCCCTCTTCCCCAGCGAGATCCCCAGCTTCTTCCCTCTTCTTTCTTCCTTTTTCCCCACGGTTCCGCCAGCGACGAAGCTGGGGATCTCGCTGGGGAAGAGGGAGAAGCAGAGAGAGGGAGAGAGAAACGCAGGGAGAGAGGCGCAGAGAGAGAGAAAGAGAGGGATAGGAGGTGGCGGCTCAAAGGGTTTCTTTTCTCATTAACATCAATAATTGCCTCTCTTGGAGGTTTACAAGAGCTTTTATAACCATTAAACCCTAATGACTCCCAAATGACGCACTAATGACTAAATTAACCCTCAGACCTAAAATAGTACGAAATTCGTACCCAAAATTACAGCAAAATGAAAAAACCCTATTGGGCCTACATCCTCACTAAGACTACTCAAATACATAAAATTACATCAATCGGGTCTCTATTAGGCCAAATAAAATAAATAATAGACGTTTGGCTTCATTTTCTCAGCTCTTCGATCCCCATCAACAGGTATCATATCTTCGGGTTGGAGAAGTTCTGGTTCAGGGAGGATGACTTCATGGACACACAAGCTTCTGCTTGGAGGGCCCAACAGTCAATTAGATCTGCTATGGCCTCTTTGGTCTGTAAATTGAGGCACACAGCTCAGGTGTTGAAGCAGTGGGGAGTAAGTAAAACTCTTCCAGTAAGGGCAGCACAAGAAAGAATCCTACAACAAATTGAGGGATTGATAGTTTGGAGGAGGCAGAATTGATGATGAGGAGGACAGGCTCTTCAGGGACTCTTTGAAGGGGCAATATGAGGAAACTTTGGTAAGAGAAGAGATATATTGGAGACAGAGGTTCAGTGACAGATGGATCAAGGAAGGAGACAGAAACATAACTTATTTTCAGCGAGTCACATCTGGTAGGAGAAGAGTGAACTCCATCTTCAGCATTAAGGTAGGGGATCTCTTCTACCATGCACATGAGGATATTAGGGATAAGGTGAGACAGTTTTATTCCAGACTCTTTACAGAAGACGACTTTTGTAGACCGAGGATTTCTAATGATTTGATACCTTGTCTTTCTACAGAGGAGAGAGAGGCTATTTCTAGGCCTATCTCTGAGGTTGAAATCCAGCAAGATATTTTCTCCCTAGCGGCTGATAAGGCCCCCGGCCCTGATGGTTTCCCTATGGCATTTTTTCAGAAGTGTTGGCCTATCATCAAAGAAGACCTGGTGGCAGCGGTGAGGGAATTTCAGGAGGGGAGGACACATTTGGGCGGCATCAATAAAACCCTCATCGAGCTTATTCCCAAGAGATAAGGAGCTCAGAAGTTGCAGGACTTCAGGCCAATTAGTTTGCTGAATGGCACCTATAAGATCATTGCACAAGTGTTGGCAGGAAGGCTAGTTTCTGTTATGGATTTACTGGTTGATCAATTCCAAGGAGCTTTCATCAGGGTGAGGAACATTCTGGACAATTTACTGGCGGCGCATGAACATCTGTTTGTAATGAAGCACCAGAATAAGAGATGATTGGTTTTGAAACTTGACTTTGAAAAAGCTTATGACAGAGTGAACTGGCAATGCCTTATTGATGTGATGAGTAGAATGGGTTTTAGAGACAGGTGGATTTCTTGAGTAAGGGCTTGTATCTCATCGGCATCCTTTGTTGTTCTTATCAACGGGAAGCCATCCTCCTCTTCCCTCAATCGTAGGGGCCTCCGATAGGGAGATCCCCTACCCCCTCTCCTCTTTGATTTGGTGGCTAGCGTGCTCAGCAGGGTGTGGTAGTAGGCGGAGGCTGCAGGTTTTATTAGAGGCTTCCTGACAGTTGGAAGGGGCACGTCCATTTCACATTTGCAGTATATTGATGATACTATTTTGTTCCTTGATGATGGTGAGTTATTTCCACCTATGACTAGACTCCTTTTGGAGTTGCTAAAGGAGGTGACAAAGATCAAGGTTAATTTCTCTCAGAGTATGTTGGTTGGAGTGAATGTATATGCAGCTACTCTATAGAGGGCAGCTATCTTATTAGGTTGTAAGATTGGCAAGTTTTCTCTCACTTATTTAGGACTGCCTCTTACCCCCCGCTCCTTTAGGTGTTTTGATTGGCAGCCAATAGTTAGCGGTTTGAGTTCCTGGTTGGCGAGTTGGAAAGGGGCTTGTGGACTTCATTGATTTGGTAGAGATATTTTGGGAGGAGCAGACTTTGGGATATCGCCTCGGTTACTGGCGGCTCTTCACCACTCTGGCGCAATATCTTGGCTTGCAAGGAGTTTCTTATGTCGGAGGTCTGGGTGCGTCTTAGCAGGGGGCACACGGCTTCTTTCTGGAAAGATAGGTGGTGTGGAGACTTCACCTTGCAATCTCTATTCCCCACCCTCTTCCAGATCTCAACGGATCCCCTGTCATCTGTCTCTCGGACTTTTGACCCACTCCTCCCAGAAGGGGTTTGGATGCCGACTTTTAAGAGGGACTTGACACAGGCTAAGTTGCTACAGGTCCAAAATTGTCTGTTAGTTTTGTCTCAATTTCATCCAATTGACTCAGACGATACATGGGTATGGAGGTAAGAGAAGGGAGCTATGTTCACAATCAAATCAACTTACGGGCTTATTGCAAATAGAGGACCTCAGCATCCTTTCCATCACCAGGTGTGGAGACGAAGAAGCCCATTGAAGGTAAAGATTTTGATTTGGAGGATCTCTCATGGGAGACTGCCGACTAGGGACAAGCTACGTCACTTCATTTTTAATATTCAACCCACTTGTGCTCTTTGCGGGGAGGAGGATGAGACCATTGATCATTTGTTTGTAGGATGCTCCTGCACACAGAGAGTGTGGAGGGAGGTTGAGAGAAAGTTTGGCTACAATTGGCGTCCTTGCAGGAGTGTGCAACAGCTTCTCTTGGGTTGGGAGAGGAAGTGGACTCTTAGAGGAAACAGAGTGGCATGGTGGCTCATTCTCCATGCCACATTATGAATGTTTTTGGGAGACAGGAACAATAGAATTTTAGAAGAGCTTCTAGAAATGGGGAGGCTGTTTTCAATGCTTTATGTGTTAAAGTGAAGGAATGGGCGACCATTTCTTGTAGTGTGGATTCCACTACTTCCTCTCTTTTGTTGGGGGATTAGTTGTTTCCACACGATCTCTGTGTAGTTTTTTTGTATAGGGCGGGGTTTGTTTTGGAATATACCGTTTGTCTACACTTATACATTCTTTCCTTGTTAATACAATTGTGGTACAATCCACTTTCAAAAAAATGAATTGATGTTTCTTCAATGGGTTGCTTGCTACTTTTGCAATAATGAACATAGTTAATAGTGATGAATAGCTCCCTGGCTTTTGTGATTTATGTTCTCTTTAATTTATGGTTTCACATGGAATAAGCATTTTCACAGTTTTGCTTGGAGATCATTATGCATCACCGAATCTCCTTGATAGTTGCTTACTGTAAAATCACCTATAGAAATCAGATCATCATCATCATCATTAGAGCCTTATCCCATTATTTGGGGTCGGCTATATGAATTCTTTTGCGCCACAAATTTCTATCAAGTGCCATAGTCGTGTTTAAACTCAAGAAGTCCAAGTCTTTCCTAATAACATCGCACCATCTCATTTTAGGACTTCCTCTAGTTTTTTTACTAATATTCACTAAGATTTTATCACATCTTTTAACCGGCGCCGAGTTAGGGCGATGGTGCACCTATAGAAATCAGATCTCTCCTAGAAGCTCCAAAATATGTAGATCCATAATGATGCTTTGGTCATGGCAGGCAAACCAACTGAAACGATTATGAGACCATAAATTAACAAACATACACTACAGTTAAATTGCTGCAATACCTAGAAAGACACTCATTCATGAGAGAAACAGCGTGACAAGGCCACTGGCACCGTGCGATGCCAATTGTCTCAGGAATTTCATCCAATCCGCACAGGTCAGTAGTGTACAACATAAATGCAGGTTTTTAGGAATAAGAGCCTATTTGAATACAACTTACAAAAAACATGTATAGAACGTTTATAATAAACAAGTTTATTGTAAAAATATTTTCTATTAACTCATGTTTGGATTTTTTTCTTAAACACAAGTGAGTTTATGTCAAACCCTATTTACAAAAAGAATCTTCACCAATCACCATAAACCAACTCAGAGCAGGATTGTGGAAAACGCATTCATGGAGGAATTTTGAGTTTATAATAACCTCATTTTAATTATCCAAACTAGCATTGTACTATAAAACTGGTTTAAGATAACCTAAACATGTGTATGATGTACATCCAAACAACCCCTAAAAAAGGGCAATGTAACAAAGCTCCGAAATTTATAACATTCAAAGTCTCAAACGAACAAGGTAACAACAGAAACAATAAATCCTACATTAATTTTAACCAAAAATTGACAAGAACCCACGAAGAAGCCAGTTGAAAGGGGAAAAAGAAGTCGGGAGAGGGAAGTTACCGGCAGAAGAGCCCACCAGAACGATCCCATCTGGGGTCAGCGCCTCCGAGACCCACTTGCATACGGCCACTATGTCCTCGACCTCCGGAAAGCCCGTCAACGAAGCCTTCCCGGAGGATCTGCCAGCGCCCCTCATGTCGAAGGTCACGGCCCTGTACCCAGCCTCCGCCAGCCCCGTCGCGATCCCTCTGAGCAACGCCTGACACCCGCCCAGAACGGTGAAGGGATGGACGAGGACGACCACCCGTTTGCTCTTGAGATCTGCCGGCATAAACAGCCTGGTATGGAGCTTGACACCATCGCAAGTCTCTACGCTCGTCGATTCCATCGAACTACCAGTGAGAGAGAGAGAGAGAGAAAGAGGCGTGGGTTGTTGCGAAGTAGAAGAATAAAAGGGACGACTTTCAAAAGTCTAGTGTAGTCAATTCGGTAGTTCACTTTCTTGAGAATAGCCTTTTTTTTTTTTTTTTTTTATAAATACAGTCTTGGTTAATTACATTGATTAAATTTATGAGTCCATAAAAGTATAATGTCAAACGATTACACGTAGGAGATATTGTTCTACTACATAAATCTGAAAAGAAAGATACACTTGAGCTATCTGCGCATGAGCCAATATGGAACGATGCAAGATCATCTTTTATCAGTACTTAAGGAGCAACTTAATAGTAAGTCTTCCATGTACATAAAGATTATAAAGTTTGAGATTCAAATTCTATTGGGAATAGGATTACAAGATATTTTTAAGGGAAAATTAATTGGGGGTCTCTGTCAGAGGGTGGTATTTTTTTCCTCGTCCCTGTCAGAATACTAGTAGACGTAAAGTCCATACTTTTCGTCCGATTTAATTTCTAGTCCCTGCTTTTCACACGTCACCATTTACGACCCTACACACACGATTTCCGTCTCGTTGGCCTCCGTCTCTTTTTCACATTCCCGTCTTACCCTTCCGTCCTTTCCAATGCGACGTCCTTTCCAGTCTGACCGATGGGAAGTTGCTGTTACATAGCGTGCGGAGAACTGTTACAGTTAGCATTGTAATCACTTACACAGGTGCTTTCGAAGGCCCGTGAACCGTTCTTCACAACTATAAAAGGAACCGAGGGCGTCATCCTTCACAAGCTTCTCTGAGTCTTCTTGTAACGTTCCGACCGTTTGGATCGTTCTTGTGTGGTTGTGGAGGCCAGTGTATGGCCGATGACAGGTGTGTAGCAGGTGATCCTGCAGGTTTTGAGGTTTTGCCCAAAGTGTTCTCTGTTTCTCGGTTTTTAACGCGGTCGATATGAGGGTCGCGATTTGATCGCGACAGTAAGGGGCGTCGCGTTATGATCGCGACAGACCGTGGCGTCGCGTTCATGTCACCGCCGGTTTAAGTGAACGTATGCATGTCTGCCGCGTGTCGCAGGCTGGGAGCTCGGGTGACGTTAGCAGGCTTATCGCGACAGCCTAGAGTGTCGCGTTTAGGTCGCGGTCATGAAGAGCGTCGCGTTTTTAACTGCGTTATGTTTTTAAGTAACCCTAGCAGAACAGAGCTGGTGAAAGCTCTGCTCGGCCAGGGGGATTTGCTGTGGAGATTTCTTGGCGATTTGACTTGCTAGAGCTTGGTTCGACGAGCTTCCACCGCGAGGACGTTGCTTGGAGTGGAGGGAACCTCGTACGAGCTTCAATCTTCGCGTTCTTCGCGAAGGTAGGGAGATTTCCTGAGTTTGATCCGTGAGATTCTCGTGTGAGGTGGTTAATGTGTTTTCTGCTTTCTAAAACATAGATAGCATGTGTAGGAACACATTAAAGCATGAAAACGGATTGTGAACTAATGATTATATGGTGATTGGGGTGATTTGATTGAAGGGTTCAAGACAGGGATCGCACCAGCTGTCGCGGTCGCTGTGGGAGTCGCGACCAGGTCGCGACACCCTGAACCGTCGCGTTCTGAAGGCGGTCTATCGCGCCGCCGCGACAACAGCCGAATGTTGTCTTTCAAGTATAAATGTTGGTGTAGAATTATCTGTTTAGTACAGTTCATGTATATGGTGATGGAAAGAGGTGCATTGGCACTCTCTTCGCTCGAGGAGCGTGTGGTGTGTAGTTTACTTGTTGTTCACGCGATTTACGAGAAAGTTTCACGTGGCTTGAGCGTTGCGCATGTGGTTTATGTGTACGTAGTGTGTAGTTTGACGCCTTCCGTGGATACCTCTTCAGTTGGGAGCCCCAGGTTTTGTGTGAGCCAGGCACGTGAGTGCTCGGGGCTTGTCCCGGTACTAGATACCGACGAGGTCTTGTCGTCTTCCTGGACACCCTCACTCTAGTGTTGAGTAGTACGTCCGGCTGAGGGAAAGACGGCAGTGGGACAGCGACTAGAGAGTTAGTTGTGTTGTCGCTTGTAGCGCGCTCGTAGTTGGGGGAGACGGACACCAGTAGACGTACTGGACCCCAGCTAGTCCTGTTTTCCAGTGTCTCACTTTAGGGAGCTCAGGCAGAGTCCCTAAAGGTGCCAGGCATGGGCCTGCGAGGTGTGTGACTTGCAGGTTGTGGTGGTTTAGTTGGACTCCACAGTTCTTGTACTTGTTTAGTGGAGCGGCAGCTGGACCTTTCGTCCGTGGCTGCGAGACTGAGAGGTGGTCCTGTGTGGTTTGTCCGGGTCAGTTACTGGTGTCGCGAACCAGTTGACGTGGCTCGAGTGTGGCGTTTTCCTACAGTAGCTCGTACACTTGTTTGGTGTTGCCATTTATTTAATTAAGTTGTTCCTGTTAAGCGGCAATGGTAAGCTATATTACAGTTTTACATCCTGCTTAATATTGTTATAAACTATTAGAGTAGCATTTCCTGCTTTGCTACTTGTGTTGGTTTGCTTGGTTTTTTTTAGGGAGTTTCCCTACTGAGCCAGTGACACGTGAGGCTCACCCCTACCTCCTACCAGGTGAGGGAGATCCGGAGATTTCGCGTCCATCGTCCAGTGGAGGGTCTGCACCACCAGCAATGTAATTCTACTTTACTGTTGTACACCTCGGGGTATGCCCCAGGTTCTGTTGTAGTTTGGGTACAGTTGTGCTATGACTATGTACATTCATGTAAATATTTGTGAGATTGACAGATCTTATGAATGTTTGAGTTGATTCCTTTATATTTCTTTGGACTCGTGGTTCGATATCCCTTGCGAGGCTTCGGCCCGTTCGCGGGAGGCGGACTCGATTCAGGCTTGCTAATGGGTTAGCGGGTCTGAATGGCTTGGTCCGTCACAGTTGGTATCAGAGCAAAAGTCCGAAAGAATATAAAGGAATTGGAAATACATAGTCATGTCTCTACTGTAACTCATTACTGGTAGTGACTCTGATTTTGTATTGATTTCTTGTGTATTGTGTTGTTGGAATAATATTTGTGTAGGTTTAATAATGGCCAAAAGGAGAGATGTAGGAGGTGATGGAGAAGGATCAGGAGGGGATCCTACCCAGAGGATGATAGAAAGAATTTGGGAAAGTTTAACAGAAATTCGAGTAAGATTGGATCAGCAACTACCGGTGCAACCAGCGGCAGTAGTACCACCATTACCGGAGGAGGCTGTACCTATAGCTCCAGTTCCACCCCCACCCAGAGTAGAGGTACCTCCTGTAGTACCTGTGCAACTGGCAGTTCCAGTAAGATCAGTTAATAGAGAGGGGATTACGATGCTTGTGGAGCAATTTTTGAGATTGCAACCCCCTACATATTCGGGAGGTCCCAACCCGGATACAGCGGAACACTGGATACATGAGATTGAAAGGGTTTTTACAATAATGAGGTGTCCCCAGGAAGACAGAGTATTACTTGCAGCATACCAGTTACGAGGGTTTGCGCAGGAATGGTGGCGGCTGAAGATGCAGACAGTCTTTACAGGTAGGGAGGAGGATACTATCCCATGGTCGGAATTCTTGACAGTTTTTAATGATTCCTTCTTCCCAATGCAAATTCAGCAAATGAAGAGAGAGCAATTCAGGACATTTCAGCAGGGGAACCTTTCGGTGCTTGAATATCAGATGAGATTTATAGCCTTGAGTAGGTATGCCCATATGTTGTGACAGATAACACAATGATGGTAAATACTTTATTCGAGGTCTGAGGCCGGAATTGCAAGATGCAGTAATTCCATTGATGTGTAGAACAGTGGAAGAGGCAGCTCAGCGAGCAGCAGTACTTGAGAGGACTGTTCGGGCTAGGCAAGGGCAGTCTCAGGCAGGTGGATTGGGCTCAAGTAGCTTTCGGTATCCGCAACCGTCAGGAGGAAGTAGTAAAGGAAAAGTACCTTCTGGAGCTTCTTCATCATCTGGAATAGGAAAATGGGGTAAGCAGATTAAGAAATTCTTCCAGGGAGGCCGAGGTAGAGGCAGGCAGCAGGGTTTTCCGCAGGGAGGTTTTCAGCAGGGTCGTGGTTATAGGCCACCTGTTCCGGAAGGATCCCAGCAGAGTTCGGCAGGGCAGTCATCGGCACCTCCATCTTTCCGATGTTATAATTGTGGTCAGCCAGGACATTTAGCAAGAGATTGTCCATATCCTCGAGAGCAGACTTATGGTAGAGGTATTCAACCGCAGCAGTAGCAGCCTTATTAGCGGTCAGCAGAGCAGGGTAGAGGTTCACCATATCAAAGAGGAGGACGGGGTCGAGTAATGGCTATTACTAGAGCTCAAGCGGAAGCATCCAATCTTGTTGAAGGTATTCTACCTATCTTTGATTTCACTGCTAAAGTATTAATTGATCCGGGTGCTTCTCATTCATTTATTTCCGAAGATTTTCTGGATAGTTTGGTACATCCTTTAGAAGAGAAATCTTGTGAGTTGGTAGTGGAAATTCCCTCAGGAGGATATTTGTTGACTTCTTGCTTTCTAAAGATGTTCCAATAGTGATTCATGGAAATCAAATGCCTGCAACATTATATGCTTTAACATTGAAAGAATATGATGTGATTTTGGGAATGGATTGGTTAGAGGCCTACGGGGCAATGGTTGATTGTAGAAAGAAGAAAGTCAGATTTAGCAGGCCTGGTGGCGAAGTGTTTGAATTTCAAGGTATGCCTTTTTACACTCCCAAATTCATTATTTCTGCACTTAGAGCTAGAAAGTTAATTAATGCGGGATGTGTAGCGTATCTTGCCTCTGTTAGCCTAGTTGAATCTGATAAGTCTGTAGATTTAGTACCAGTGGTTAGAGAATTTGCAGATGTGTTCCCAGATGAGTTGCCAGGTTTAGCTCCGCATAGAGAAGTGGATTTTTCAGTGGAATTGCAACCAGGCAGTTTACCTATTTCTAAGGCACCATATAGAATGGCTCCAGCAGAATTAAAGGAATTGAAGAAGCAATTGCAGGAATTGTTGGAAAAAGTTTTATCAGGCCTAGTCAATCACCTTGGGGAGCGCCAGTGTTATTTGTTAGAAAGAAAGATGGTAGTCTAAGAATGTGTATAGACTACAGGCAGCTGAATAAAGTTACAATTAAGAATAAATATCCACTTCCTAGGATTGATGATTTGTTTGATCAATTGCAATCAGCTAAAGTGTTTTCCAAGATAGATTTGAGGTCGGGATATCATCAATTGCGGATCAGAGAGAGGATATAGAGAAGTCAGCTTTTCGGACCAGGTATGGGCATTATGAGTTTGTTGTGATGCCTTTTGGATTGACAAATGCACCTGCAGCATTTATGAATTTAATGAATAAAATATTTCATCAATATTTGGATCAGTTCATAGTGGTTTTTATTGATGATATACTAGTCTATTCAGCATCAGAAAGAGAGCATGCAGATTATTTGCGAATTACTTTGCAGATATTAAGAGACCATCAGTTATTTGCTAAGTTTAATAAATGTGAATTTTGGTTGAAGGAGATTCAGTTCTTGGGTCATGTGATATCAGGTGAAGGTATTGCAGTGGATCCAGCTAAAGTTGAGGCAGTAATGAAATGGGAAGAGCCGAAGTCAGTGTTTGAGATTAGAAGTTTTCTTGGTTTGGCAGGCTACTACAGAAGATTTATCCAAGACTTTTCTAAGATAGCAGCACCAATGACGAGGTTAACAAGGAAAGGTGTTCCTTTTGTGTGGTCTCCGGAGTGTAGACGCAGTTTTGCAGAGTTGAAGAAAAGGTTGACATCAGCACTAGTTTTAGAGATTCCATCGGGAAGTGGTGGATTTGTTCTATATACAGATGCATCCAAGAGAGGTTTGGGTGCAGTGTTGATGCAGCATAGCAAAGTAATTGCTTATGCTTCCAGGCAATTGAAAAAGCATGAGGAGAACTACCCAACTCATGATTTAGAACTGGCGGCGGTTGTCTTTGCATTGAAAATGTGGCGGCATTATTTGTATGGTGAAAGATTTGAAATTTTCACTGATCATAAGAGTTTGAAGTATATTTTCTCTCAGAAAGATTTGAATCTAAGGCAGCGCAGATGGATGGAATATCTAAAGGATTATGACTTCAATTTGGCATATCACCCAGGCAGAGCAAATGTGGTGGCAGATGCATTGAGCAGAAAAGTGGTTATGAATCAACTTATGATCAGAGAATGGAAACTTTATGAGAATGTGGCAGAGAATTCCTTATATGTGCCAAGCAGTCAGCGCAGAGCAATACTAGCAACTAATGCAGTAGAGTCTTCTCTTTACTGGCAGATAGTAGAGGCACAGAGAGCTGATGCTAATTTAGCGGACATTCTTAGAATGGATGAAGTGAATTTGGGGCGTGATAATGTGGCTAGATTGAAAGGAAGATTGTATGTCCCAGAAGATGCAGAAGTTAGACAGAAAGTTTTGGAGGAAGCTCACAGATCAAGGTACACTATTCATCCAGGTAGCACAAAATGTATCAAGATATGAAAAGCATTTTTGGTGGCCAAATATGAAGAAAGAAATTGCAGAATTTATAACCAGATGTGCAGTATGTCAGCAAATAAAAGCAGAGCATCAAAACCAGGAGGATTGTTGCAACCATTACCCATTCCGCAGTGGAAGTGGGATGATATAGCAATGGATTTCATAGTTGGTTTGCCCAGTTCATCAGGTCATAATGCAATATGGGTTTTTGTGGATAGATTGACCAAGGTTTGCAGATTACTACCAGTTAGTATGACTTGGTCAGTTGATAGATTAGCTAAATGTATTTGGAAAGGATTGTGCCTTTGCATGGAATACCAGTTACTATAGTTTCAGATCGAGATCCTCGATTCACTTCAGGTTTTTGGAGGAGTTTACAAAGAGTTGTCGGCACAGAGTTAAGATATAGTTCAGCATATCATCCACAATAGATGGACAGACGGAAAGAACAATTCAGACTATTGAAGATATGTTGAGAGCTTGCTGTCTTGTATGGGGAGGCATTTGGGAGCGTCATTTGGGTCTAGTGGAGTTTGCATATAATAACAGCTATCATTCAAGTATTGAAATGGCACCTTATGAAGCATTGTATGGTAGACCGTGTAGATCACCGTTAAATTGGCATGAAGTAGGTGAAAGGCAAGTTTTGGGCCCAGAATTAGTTCGTCAATGTGCAGAAACAGTGAGATTTATCCAAGAAAAATTGAAAATAGCTCAGAGTCGCCAAAAGAGTTATGCAGATGATAGACGCAGACCGTTACAATTTGAAGTAGGTGATTATGTATTTTTAAAAGTATCTCCCACTAAAGGTGTACTGAGATTCAGTAAGAAAGGTAAATTGAGTCCAAGATATGTTGGACCGTTTCAAATCAAGGAAAGACTGGGTGAAACAGCCTATAGATTGGACTTACCAGCAGATTTCACGGATGCGCATGATGTTTTCCATGTCTCAATGTTAAGGAAATATATCAAGGACCCATCCCAAGTTGTCAGCTATCAAGGGATGATTTGAAGCCGGATATGTCAATGCCTGAGTATCCATGCAAATTTCAGGCCATAGAACTCAAAAACTCAGAAATAAGGTAATTGAGTTGGTAAAGGTTAGATGGGAGAATAGACAAGGTGGTGAAGATACGTGGGAATTGGCAGAAGAAATGAGAAAGGCGTATCCATATTTGTTTGAGTAAGTTTTGTTCTTTTTAGGTGATAGTATCATGCTAATTAAATTAGAATTGTGATAATTGGCTCTTGATTTTAATTTCGAGGACGAAATTTCTTTTTAGGTGATAGTAATGTAACGTTCCGACCGTTCGGATCGTTCTTGTGTGGTCGTGGAGGCCAGTGTATGGCCGATGACAGGTGTGTAGCAGGTGATCCTGCAGGTTTTGAGGTTTTGCCCAAAGTGTTCTCTGTTTCTCTCGGTTTTTAACGCGGTCGATATGAGGGTCGCGATTTGATCGCGACAGTGAGGGCGTTGCGTTATGATCGCGACAGACCGTGGCGTCGCGTTCATGTCACCGCCGGTTTAAGTGAACGTATGCATGTCTGCCGCGTGTCGCAGGCTGGGAGCTCGGGTGACGTTAGCAGGCTTATCGCGACAGCCTAGAGTGTCGCGTTTAGGTCGCGTCATGAAGAGCGTCGCGTTTTTAACTGCGTTATGTTTTTAAGTAACCCTAGCAGAACAGAGTTGGTGAAAGCTCTGCTCGTCCAGGGGGATTTGCTGTGGAGATTTCTTGGCGATTTGACTTGCTAGAGCTTGGTTCGACGAGCTTCCACCGCGAGGACGTTGCTTGGAGTGGAGGGAACCTCGTACGAGCTTCAATCTTCTCATTCTTCGCGAAGGTAGGGAGATTTCCTAAGTTTGATCCGTGAGATTCTCGTGTGAGGTGGTTAATGTGTTTTCTGCTTTCTAAAACATAGATAGCATGTGTAGGAACACATTAAAGCATGAAAACGGATGTGAACTAATGATTATATGGTGATTGGGTGATTGGATTGAAGGGTTCAAGACAGGGATCGCACCAGCTGTCGCGGTCGCTGTGGGAGTCGCGACCAGGTCGCGACACCCTGAACCGTCGCGTTCTGAAGGCGGTCTATCGCGCCCCCGCGACAACAGCCGAATGTTGTCTTTCAAGTATAAATGTTGGTGATATTATCTGTTTAGTACAGTTCATGTATATGGTGATGGAAAGAGGTGCATTGGCACTCTCTTCGCTCGAGGAGCGTGTGGTGTGTAGTTTACTTGTTGTTCAGCGATTTACGAGAAGGTTTCACGTGGCTTGAGCGTTGCGCACGTGGTTTATGTGTACGTAGTGTGTAGTTTGACGCCTTCCGTGGATACCTCTTCAGTTGGGAGCCCCAGGTTTTGTGTGAGCCAGGCACGTGAGTGCTCGGGCTTGTCCCGGTACTAGATACCGACGAGGTCTTGTCGTCTTCCTGGACACCCTCACTCTAGTGTTGAGTAGTACGTCCGGCTGAGGGAAAGACGGCAGTGGGACAACGACTAGAGAGTTAGTTGTGTTGTCGCTTGTAGCGCGCTCGTAGTTGGGGGAGACGGACACCAGTAGACGTACTGGACCCCAGCTAGTCCTGTTTTCCAGTGTCTCACTTTAGGGAGCTCAGGCCAGAGTCCCTAAAGGTGCCAGGCATGGGCCTGCGAGGTGTGTGACTTGCAGGTTGTGGTGGTTTAGTTGGACTCCACAGTTCTTGTACTTGTTTAGTGGAGCGGCAGCTGGACCTTTCGTCCGTGGCTGCGAGACTGAGAGGTGGTCCTGTGTGGTTTGTCCGGGTCAGTTACTGGTGTCGCGAACCAGTTGACGTGGCTCGAGTGTGGCGTTTTCCTACAGTAGCGTACACTTGTTTGTGTTGCCGTTTATTAATTAGTGTTTTCCTGTTAAGCGGAAATGGTAAGCTATACTACAGTTTTACATCCTGCTTATATTGTTATAAACTGTTAGAGTAGCATTTCTGCTTTGCTACTTGTGTTGGTTTGCTTGGTTTTTTAGGGAGTTTTCCCTACTGAGCCAGTGACACGTGAGGCTCACCCCTACCTCCTACCAGGTGAGGGAGATCCGGAGATTTCGCGTCCATCGTCCAGTGGAGGGTCTGCACCACCAGCAGTGTAATTCTACTTACTGTTGTACACCTCGGGGTATGCCCCAGGTTCTGTTGTAGTTTGGCTACAGTTGTGCTATGACTATGTACATTCATGTAATATTTATGAGATTGACAGATCTTATGAATGTTTGAGTTGATTCCTTTATATTTCTTTGGACTCGTGGTTCGATATCCCTTGCGAGGCTTCGGCCCGTTCGCGGAGGCGACTCGATTCAGGCTTGCTAATGGGTTAGCGGTCTGAATGGCTTGAATGGCTTGGTCCGTCACACTTCTTCTTCCTATCTTTCTTGCTCATCTTCTTTCCTCTTTATTTGCAGATGTTTTCATCTAACCGTGCCCCCTAGAGGGATGGCAAGGCACCTGCCTCACCGGTGCCACCATCGCCCTCGGCGCCATAGGCTCCACCATCGCCGTCGACCTACAGCCCCGACTACTGGAAGGGTTTTTACATCGGGTGGAAGATGGCTTTACAGAAAGCCTCTCGGCTGTACGACCACAAGGGCCTCACCAACATCCTCCCTGACATCGGCCCTAGGGCAGAACACATCTGTTCCTCACCTTCCTCCCCGCCCTCCACGGCCCGTTCCTCTTCCTCCCCTCCCTCCTCCACCGAGTGATCGGGTTACAGAGTTTAGATTGTAACGGGTTCCTCTTCCTCCCCTCCCTCCCCGGCCCGTTCCTCCTCCTCCCCTCCCCTCCCATCCCGGCCCGTTCCTCCTCCTCCCCTCCCTCCCCCCTGATACCCTCCCTCCACCACCGATACCCTTTCTCCACCACCGAGTGATCGGGTTACAGAGTTTAGATTGTAACGGTGCTTGTTTATGCAATATATCTATTTTTCTTTTATGCAGTCTTCTGTGGGCTTGTATGTGCTCTCTATCATGCAAACGCAAACGTATACTGTAACATTTTAGCATGTATTGTAACAGGATTAGGACGCTATTGTAACACCTTATTACGTGTACTGTAATAGTAACGGTAAGACTGTACTGGTCTAACTATAACCTCCTATCATGTATACTGTAATGAAAATATGTAACTACTGTAATAGGTTTCTACGTATACTGTAATAATGTAGTTGTAGCTGTAGTGGTCAAGCTGTAAGACTGTACTGCTCGAACTGTAACCTGATAGCATGTATACTATAATGAAAATAAGTAAGTACTGTAACAGGTTTCTACTTATACTGTAATAATGTAGTTGTAGCTGTAGCGCTCAAACTGTAATTCTTTAGTTCTTGAACTGTAACCTCCTATCATGTATACTGTAATAATGTAGGTGTACCTATAGCGCTCAAACTGTAAGACTGTAGTGCTCCAACTGTAACCTCCTAGCATGTATACTGTAATGAGAATACGTAACTATTGTAACAGGTTTCTACGTAAACTGTAATAATGTAGGTGTAGGTTTAGAGGTCAAAGTTGTAAGACTGTACTGCTCAAACTGTAGCATGTATACTATAATGAAAATAGGTAAGTACTGTAACAGGTTTCTACTTATACTGTAATAATGTAGTTGTAGCTGTAGCGCTCAAACTGTAAGTCTTTAGTTCTCGAACTGTAACCTCCTATCATGTATACTATAAAAAAAATAGGTAAAGACTGTAACAGGCTTCTATGTATACTGTAATAAGGTAGGCGTAGCTGTAGTGCTCAAGCTGTAAGACTGTACTGCTCCAATTGTAACCTCGTATCATGTATACTGTAACAAAAATAGGTAAAGACTGTAAGTGCAGAGGGTGTGCTCAAGTAAATGTACAAGTATCATTACACTGGTTAGGAATTAGTATGTGCGACAGTTCTTCTCCTTCAGTTGTATACGCTATGAACGTTCTTGTGTATTGAAGTACGCTTTGATGAAGTGGAGGGTGAACTTTGCTCGCACGTTAGGCATGTCATCCTGACTGAAGGGCAAATCTTGAATGTCCCTACGTGCTAGACATTCCATGTATTTGCAAGTGAAAATACCGCAGTCGTCTCCCGATCCTTATTGTGGGCATGGGTCGGGGTAGCGTAGTGGCCATTTTTCTGCATCTATGTGCTTGCCCTTCAGGTATCTTTTAAGTTCCTCCACCTGCATGAAAGAATTAACAAAAGAGTTTCAACAACTTGATGTACATATATTGTTACATATATAACATAAGTGCTCATGTTCTATAACGAATGTAAACATTGTATGTAACACTTGTCACTTACATATTGTGGAATGTCACGACGATCTTTGTTTCGTAATGAGTCGTACACGTGGAACTCTTTTTCTTTAATGTGGATGACCAAAAGAGCCCAATGGTTCGTTCCAACGTGCATGGGGGAGAAGAGGAGGTCAAATTCATTTGGGGCGCGGTCCAATTTTCTGAAAGCGTGATCGAAATGTTGGTGCTTGCTTTTATCGTCTCTGCACGATTGGACATAACCCTTTAAAGCGGATCCCAGATATCCAAAATTAAAAAAAATGTCCGGGTTCTCTTCAAGGGGGAGAATAAGTAAGTGTTGACGTAGCAGTCAATTATGACCGATTCGCTCTCCCTCGCGAACAATAGCTCCCAGATGTCATTAAAGGAGAGGAAATTCTCGTATCCTTCCAGAGTGCCGTTGAACATCAAATCACTACATGCAAGAAAAGTGTACATCTTTAGTAAGAATGAAGATGTCATACAGTAATAGACGAAGTAATATAATGTAACAGAAATGGTCCAAACTATAAACATGGTACACATATACTGTAACACGTGCTCATTAATGATGCACTCATTCAGAAATCGTTCAATCAAAGACTTTTGGCCACTCCTAATACTTCCCTGGCGACGTAATCTCGTCTCTCCTCTTTCTTGCCCCTTGGAAGTGTGTCTGTACTCTCTTGAGAGTCAACATAGATCGGTTCGGAAGTGAACACATTCACTTTCGTGGCTTTGTGGTACCGAGAATCCTCTGGCTGCGATAGAGTAAGTAATAAAAGAATGTTTCTGTAAGAGGACTATACTATGATTGTAACGGACTCTGAATATTACTGTTATGTATCATCAAGGGTACTGTAACAGAAAGTTCAACTTATGTATCTTCTGTAAGGGGAAACCATACTGTATATAACTCGGGTTGTCATCTTATCCTCGTCCCAGCTGAAACTCGTCGGGACAATGATGATGGAGATATCTGACACTGCTTCCTCTTAATTTCTTCTTCTTCCTCCTCCTTCCTCGTGTTGTCCGCCTCCTCCTCCTCCTTCTCTCTTGCTATGGTCCTCCTCCTCCTTCTTCATCTCCGCCTCCTCCTCCTCCTTCCTTCTTCCTCTCCACCTCCTCTCTCCTCCTTCCTCTTCCTCTGCTCCTCCTCCCTCTTCCTCTACTCCTCCTCCAGGTCCTTCTACTTCTTCTCGCCCTCCTCCTCCTTCTTCCTCTGGTCCTCCTCCTCCTTCCTCTTCCTCTGCTCCTCCTCCTCCTCCTCCTTCTTCCTCTGGTCCTCCTCCTCCTTCCTCTTCCTCTGCTCCTCCTCCTCCTCCTCCCTCTTCCTCTGCTCCTCCTCCAGGTCCTTCTTCTTCTTCTCCGCTTCCTCCTCCTCCTTCTTCTTCCTCTGGTCCTCCTCCTCCTTCCTCTTCCTCTACTCCTCCTCCTCATCCCCCTCCTCTGCTCCTCCTCCTCCAGGTCCTTCTTCTTCTTCTCCCCCTCCTCCTCCTCCTTCTTCTTCCTCTGCTCCTCCTCCTCATCCTCCCCTCCTCCTGCTCCTCCTCCAGGTCCTTCTTCTTCTTCTCCACATCCTCCTCCTCCTTCTTCTTCCTTTGGTCCTTCTCCTCCTTCCTCTTCCTCTGCTCCTCCTCCTCCTCCTCTTCCCTCTTCCTCTGCTCCTCCTCCAGCTCCTTCTTTCTCTTCTCTGCCTCCTCCTCCTTCTTCTTCCTCTGGTCCTCCTCCTCCTTCTTCTTCCTCTCTCCTCCTCCTTCCTCTCAGCTCCTCCTCCTCCTCCTTTCGCTTCTGCCTCTTCCTCCCCTCCTTCCTCTTCTCTGCCTCCTTCTCCTCCTTCCTCTTCCTCTGCTCCTCCTCACCACCTTCCTCTTCTTCGCCTCCTCCTTTCTCTTCTTCTCGTTCCCCCTCCTCCTTTCGCCCCCTCTTTCTCTCTTCCTTCAACTCCGAGAACTGCCACTCGGACATTGACCGCCGCGACCTTGTCATGACGGTTCTCCCTTGCTGTACTGATAATAAAAGATTGTAAATGCCTATGAAGCATGCTGTAAATGTAGAAAACATTTACTGTAACTGAGAATATGAAATAATGTAACTGTCTAGGAAGCATGCATGCTGTAAACTAGAAAACAACATGACTGTAACTAAGTACATGAAACACTGTAACAGAGAATATGAAAGACTGTAACTATACAAAACATTTACCTCGACGTCAGGAACTCGTCTTTGCTACGACATCTGATCGTATTGAAGCTGTAGGGAGCTCCGTGGCGGTAGGACTAACACTGCAGATTCTGGCTCTGCGGGGGGACACTACAAGAAAAAGCGCTTATAGAGACCGATATAGAGACCGAAAATTTCGGTCACTATTCGGTCACAAAATATTGACCGAATTGTGACTGAAATTAATCAGTCGCTAAATAAATGTTTAGAGACCGATTTAAAATTGGTCACTATTCGGTCCCTATTTTGGGACCAAATAGTGACCGAAATTTTCGGTCTCTATATTTTGGGACCGATTGGATTCGATCACTATTCGGTTCACCGAAATTTTCGGTCTCTATACTTTGAGACCGATTAGGTTCGGTCACTATTTTGGGACCGAATAGTGACCGAAACTTTCGGTCTCTACATTTTGAGACCGATTAAATTCGGTCACTATTCGGTCCCAAAATAGGGACCGAATAGTGACCGAACCTAATCGGTCTCTATATTTTGGGACCGATTAGATTCGGTCACTATTCGGTCCCAAAATAGGGTCTCTATATTTTGGGACCGATTAGATTCGGTCACTAATCGGTCTCTATATTTTGGGTCACTATAGTGACCGAACCTAATCGGTCTCTATATTTTGGGACCGATTATATTCGGTCACTATTCGGTCCCTATTTTGGGACCGAATAGTGACCGAATTTTTCGGTCTCTATACTTTGGGACCGATTAAACTCGGTCATAATTCGGTCACAAAATAGTGACCGAAATTTTCGGTCTCTATATTTTGGGACCGATTAAGTTCGGTCACAATTCGGTCACTGTTCGGCGATGAAATTTGTTCTCTCTCTAATTGGCGACAGAATTTTCCGTCGCTAATCCGTCACTGTTTAGAGACAAATCTTCCTCCCTCCGATTTATACTTACTACAGATGTTGCTAAATATTAATTATATTATTTATTAGTTTTTAGTTATATTATAGATATAGTTATCCATATTTATTATATATGGATTATATTATTTTAAAAAATAAATAAACAAATACAAATTCATTAGTTACACTTTTAGTTTATTGAATATATGTGTACATTATATGTTATTTTACTTAATTTTCATTAACCATTGGTGCTAACTATTACCTATTTTATTTATATTATGGTAGTTTAGCTATATTATATATACAATTATTTGAATTATTCAATAAATATATATATCTATTATAATTATTATAATAAAATAAAATAAGGTGAGATAAATGTATACAATATAATTTATAAGTTACATTTTTTGTCTAGTTGATATATATATTATATATATATATATATAATATATTATATATATATATATATATATATATCTTATATATTATACACATTGCATTTACATATTTGTAAGTATTATATTTGTTTAGTGAATATAATTATATGATAAAACATTATGCTTAAAATATTATATTTTATTTATTATATATTCAAAATAGTAATGTTTAACTTTTATATTTCATATGATATATATTATATTATACTCATTTAATATTATGTAACTCATCGATTAGATTTTAGATTGAGAGCGAATCTGACAGACAGATTTTTTATTATGATGAAATCTAATGGTTCGATTTTGATTGACAATATGTTCAATGGTTTGATCTTGATCAAATTTAGATCGGGAGTGAATTCGACTGTCAAACTCAAATCCAACAATCAGGATTTAGATCTGTAACAAATCCAATGTGCGAATCGTGATTAGATTGTTATAGATTGACAACAAATCTAACTGATTAGATATATATAGATCGAAAGTGAATTCAAAGGTCAGATCTTTGATCAAATGAATATCGATAGTGAATCCAACTGTCACATTTTGTTCAAACTTAAATCCAGCGATTAGGATTTGGACCTAGAGCAAATCCAATATAGGGATCTTGATCATATTATTTTTGGTTGGTAACAAACCCAACTGATCAAGTATACATAGATCGAGAGCGAATATAATGATCAAATTTTAGATTGAATGAAATCCAATATTGTGTTGACTCTCTGAAGAGTAGAGTCGACTATCTGAAGGATAGTGTCAACTCTCTGAAGAGTAGAGTCGACTCTCTGAAGGATATGTGTTGACTCTCTCTTGCTTTTCTATGCCTGCTAACCAAGAGATTGGTCTTAACAAAATTAGCCTCACACTACAAGAAAGCTGATATATGTAGACGACTGTAGATCGTGGTCGTCTACAAAAAGTAACATTTGTAGACGACTATTTTCAATCGTCTACATATATCTATCTATGTCTCTCTCTCTCTCTATCTATGATATATATATATATATATATATTATATATATATATATATATATATACGTACTAGGGCTGTAAACGGTCGGTTTCGGAATCGGAAACACAGATTCCGATACCGATTCCGATAACCGAAATATGGTTCCGATTCCGATAAGAATGGTTAGTTCCGATTCCGTTCCGATTCCGATAACATTACCGGAACAGAAATTCCGATAAGGTAAGATGTTTACCATAATTTTACCTTGAGTTTATGATAATTTATTGGAATAACCGATACCGATTCCGATTATTTTTTCGATTCCGATTCTGATTCCGATAACTTATCGGAATATCCGATACCGATTCCGATAAGCTATCGTTATCATTTTCCGATTCCGAAATCGATAATTTTTATCGGTATCGGGTCGGAATATCGGAATATCGGGTTCCGTTTACACCCCTAATACGTATAGAGATATATATCTATGTATCTATAATCTATATCTCCAATCTATATATCTATATCTATTAGCACATATATATATATATATATATATATCTATGTATCTATAATCTATATCTCTAATTTATATATCTATAATTTATATCTATATATCCATATATATAATCTATATAAATATATCTATATATATGTATCTATAATCTATAATATATATATATTTTCATTTTATATTAAATACTATTCATTTTTTACATTTATATTAATACATTGAAATTAATATTCTAATGGATACATAAATATTAGTAATTTTAGTTTGTAAATTAATATTTTAAATATAATTTATAAGATCTTACTATTTTAAATGCAAATAATAAAAAATTAATATTTAACTTATAATCACTACAAGAAAAGGGAGTATTAGGGACGGAGTATTGGCGACGGCTCTAAAAAGCCGTCGTTAAAAAGAGTATTGCGAAGGCTATAAAAAATCGTCCCCAAAAGTATAGTATTGGGGACGACTCTAAAAAGCCGTCACTAAAAAGAGTATTTGCGATGGCTATATAAAAAGCCGTCCCAAAAAATATAGTATTGGGGACGGCTGTAAAAAAGGCGTCCCAAAAAATATATTATTGGCGACGGCTGTAAAAAAATCGTCCCCAAAAGTATAGTATTAGGGATGGCTTAAAAACGCCGTCGCTAAAAAGAGTATTTGCGACGGCTATAAAAAAGTCATCCCTAAAAGTATAGTATTGGCGACGACTTTAAAAAAGTCGTCCCCAAAAGTATAGTATTGGCGACGGCTATAAAAAAAGTCGTCTCCAAAAGTATAGTATTGGCGACGGTTGAAAAAAGTCATCCCCATTAAAAATTATTAGCAACGGTTGATTGTATAAACATCGCTAAAAGTATATTATTTGGGACGACTACAAGGGTAGTCGCTAAAAACATCATTCGGGACAGCAATTGTCGTCCCAAAAAAATTTATTAGCGACGGCCATGAGAAGTCGTCGCGAATAGTATTATTAGCGACGACTACGATGCTTTGTCGCTAATAAATTTATTAGCGATGGCCTAAATGAAGTCGTCCCTAATATCTTTAGTAGTGACAAATAAATTGTTAAATTATATGTTAAATTATTAAAAAAAACTTATTTTTCATGTACATCATGTTACTTTATATGTTTTGATGAACATAACAGTTCGTGTATGCAAGTGTCAATAGATTTTGTTTGCGTGTTGATGTAAATATTTTTTTTATATCACAAAGTGTATTTCATTTCATATTTTAAGTTCTTATTGTCAACTACTTAATTAACTATTCTTATATATTATAAAATATTTATTTGGGTAAATTAATTAAAAGTCTCTGACTGTAATTGAGAGGTCCTTACTGTAACATAGTTTAACATATGCTGTAACAGAAGATAACACTTACTGTAATGAGTTACAGCTCTGTCAGGGACTGGAAAATAAATCAAACATTTGACAAGGACTCCTAATTAATTTGCCCTATTTATTTTTATTAATCATAATAAATATATAATATTTTTCTATATTTAGCATGAATCATATAAATCATTAAATATTTTAAACTTTTTATGTTAAGTATAAGCGACGGTTGTGAACCGTTGCTAATAATTCCTTTCTTGAAAAAAATTTCTTAAAATTACTTATTGTGCTATTTCATGTGTAATTATCTCTAAAATATGATAATATAAGTTAAATGTTGAAGAAAAAAAAATAAAAGTTTTTATAAAAATTTATTTTTCACGTACACCATGTTATCTTGATATCTTTTAAGTGATGAACGTAATGACCATTATGTATGTGTGTCACGTCCCATCATTTAATATTTCCATAAATGACCACTATTTAATTTTTACATTGTGACGCCTCGAGTGCAGCGAAAAAACCTAGGTGCACATAGATGTCATTTTATTAAGAGGAACAACTTATAGGTGGAAGGAAAACATGACATTATATTTTCCTATTTGGGCCTGAACCAAACGGGCCTCCACTGAGTCCTTGAAACAGGGGTTAGGTTGACATGAATACAAAGTGTGTCAACCTAAATAGAAGAGTGTGTTGACTCTCTGATGGGTAGTGTCAACTCTCTAAATGGTAGTGTCGACTCTCTACAAGCTAGTGTTGACTCTCTAAATGGATAGAGTCGACTCTCTGAAGGATAGAGTCGACTCTGTGACTTTTCTGAACCTACTAATCAAAGAGATTGGTCTTACAGAGTTTAACCTCATGTCCTCTATCAAAGAACATACTATAAATATCAATATCAAGTTTTGAGAAAATAATAATAAATTCTAATTTTATAAGAAATTATAAAGGTCTGCGATGGTACCAAGAGAAATTACATAAATAAATTATTATTCATTCAAATATTTTTGGAATTTTAATTTAATATTTAAATGATATGGAACAATTTAAATCCTTGAATGATTTTCTAGTGCAAATATTTTAGATTTATAACTTTATACTTGGTATTAATTTGAGACATCACATGCATTTATATTAATATATTGAAATTAATATTGTGATAAATATTTAATATTAATCTTTTTATTTATAACTTAATATTTTAAATATAATTTATATGTTTTAAGATCTTAATATCTTAAATACTAATAAGATAATATTAATATCTCTAACCCCAAAAATCGCGCCAAAATCCCGAAAACATTTCCCCCTCCCCGCGGTGCCAAATCCCCTAAATTTCCCCCCTCCCCTGGGCGCCAAATCCCTGTTGTGCTCCGCAAGTCCTTGGTTCCCCATCCCCTAGCGCCAAATCCCCTAGAGTCTCGCTCTCTCGCTCCCTCTTGCTCTCCGACCAGTGAGGGCGATGCTGCAGCGGCGTGCAGCAATCTCTCTCTCCGCCAACCCCACCATGCCAGCCGCGTCCGCCTACCTCACCCCCCTGTAACCCCACAGCGCCCTGGCCGCCTGCCCTCGCGAGCGCCGCGAGCCCGCACCTGCGAACTGCTCGGCCCCGCGCCACTTCCGCCCGGCTCACGCCAGCCCGCGCCCCGCACTGCCCCTCTCCCTCTCCAACCTGCCTTCGCTAGTGCGCCGGGTCCGCCTCCGCGACCCCTCCTGCGCCGCCAGCCTGCCTCGCCTGCACCACGCCCCCTGCCCCTGTTCCCGCGCCTGCACCGGCCTCCACTCACGACAGCGCCCTTGGCGGAACTGACGCAGCGACCTCGCCACGCCCTGTCTACCCAAAGCCTCGCCTGCGACGGATCTCGCCAAGTCCGCTCCGCACAAACACCACCAAGTTCAGCGCCTTTCAAGTTTGCGGGTCCGAAATCCCGAGTTTTGTTTGTGTAGTCTGTTATCTCTCTGCGTGGAGTGGGCCAAGATTAATTTGATGGTGGTGATATGTCAGTTTATGTTTCGAAGATATGAACTCATGTTTTATGTTTCTCTTGTGATCAATTTTTTCTTTCTTGTGATTGTCTGGATATTTTGGAGATTTTGACTCCTTGCTTTTTTGTCTGTTCCCCAAATTATTCTGGAGATTTTGACTTGATGTATATGATGATTCATTTATCAAGCTTGGTGTCTATAGAGCAGAGAATTTTTCTATTTAGTGAGATGACCAAGGGAGAGATGCAAGCAACAAAATTGAACAGCAGAAATGGAGCTTTTTTGATGAATGGGCAAGGTTCAGAGTGTTAAAGTGGATGTATATGATGGTTCAGTATGGTAGACTCTTTTTTGAAATATTCAGTTGGTTTATTTATTTATGTCTTACTTGTTTCCTATTTCTCTAAGAGATAGAGATAATTAGCCTTTAAAATATCTTACAATTCCACCTCCTTATGATCTCTTATAATGCAACCTCTTCCAGAGAATTCTGAACTTCTACTTGCCCCATCTGTGTTGACTGTATATTTATTCCGTGCAGGGAACTTCCACTCAATTACCGGAACAGGTTTTTCTGGCATTGCAGATATTTGGATTCCAAATTCTTCTAGAACAACTCTTTCTTTCAGTCAGCCTCTAGATAATGCATTAAATTGATGCCCAAACATTGTCATGGTTGCTACTACTTTGATATCACTGTCATGAGGTGACTGCAAGCTATCATTTCGCACTGTGCTTTTTGAAATCAAACAGAGACATGTAGTAGTCCAAGGGATTCCATTTTTGGTTTCAAAATCCTAATTGAGTTTTATTTTTTATACACTTCACACTATTTCAAGTATTAATCAAACACTCTCTTTATGTATTATATGCAAACCAATTAAATAGATCATCAAAATTGATGTCCTCATGTCTATGACTGATGTACTTTCTAGCTCATATACCTTTTCTATTTCTTCTAGCTCATATACTTTTTGACAAGGTTTCTGGTAACATCTGAGGAAAGAGATAATGTAATGAGGCTTAAGAATGGGTGATGTGTAAAGAATTCTTGAGATGGATATCAAGCTAGACTCTATGGTATGGTTATAAATCTGAGTGGTATTGTGATGCATAAGGAGGTATATTATTTATGTGGATTTTTTATGTCTTGCATATATGCTTTTCTACACTTCATGATATGTGGAATAGTTGACTAGAGTTTCTTAGCTCTATGTTTATCTAAAAAGTGGTGTAAAGAATAAGGATATTTCATTTCTTATGCCGCGTAAAGTATGCCATTTCTTGTAGGTAAGCAAGCTACTTATTCAGCAAATGGTTCTTTGAGAGTGGAAAGTTGGTACTATCATAAGTTCCTGAAATCCTTTACACTTTTATTTTGTGGAAGTCAATGCACACTTTTAGCAAACAGTTGCACTTTATCCATTGCATCCTCTCATAATTCATGTATGGTGGAGAAAAGTTCTGACAACGTTTTTATATGTTGCAGAACTTTCTTTTCACCTCAAAGGAGGAGAATGCTTCGAAGGCTATAGATTTTGGTGTGTCCAAATTTTGAAGCCTGGTTAGTTATAGAATTTTGGTGTGTCAAAACATAGCTTGTTGTTTGAATTAGGTTTCTACCTCCTTGTCTCACCTTTGAATCAGGAGGAGCAAAACATTTGGAGTGTGGTTCTCATGATGTGCTGACCACTAGATGACTCTATCTGGTTTCTGGAGGTTTGAACACTTCGAACTCCTTTTCTTATTGTTGTTTTCTATGTTAGTTTCTCATTAATAGTTTGGAAAATATAATTATACAATACTGTTATCCTTATTCATTACTTATTGCACAATTTCTTTCAGCATCTCACCTCACATTCTAAGTTGTAGGTTTCATTATTTTTTGGTCTGTTATGTTCCATGATCTTCTTTAGCAAAGAATTTTGATGTTTTTCAAATGAGTTTCTAGTCTATGAATAAAAGTTTTTAAGATGTTCTTGCACATTAACATTGAATTCTGAATAAGTTTCTGGTCTATGAATAAAAGCCTTTCCATTGGGGATGCTTAAACACAATACTCTTACTATTCTGATATAGTTTAAGTAATAGACGACTTTACCTTCCTTTTTATATTAACCAACACATAAGCCATGTGATCTAGGTGATCTTGATTCTTATTATGTTCAAGATATTGAGTTCATATAAATGAAACATTTGCAACCATTGGAAGTATTTTACTCTTCTCTCTTTGGTCCATTGCACCTATATGCCCCATTTCTGTTCTGGATCCTTCTTGTATTTGACATGGAGTTAAAAATCCTACCCATTGTCTCCGCAAATCAAATGTTGTGGTCCTGCCAAAATTTGTGCTGAAAAATCTCTTTAATGATTTCTGCTTTTCAACTTGTTGCTTTATTACAGAGGCCGAGCAGCAATCACAACACAGTTGAAGGAAACTATGGAGGAAACTTCCATGTCCAAGCCAACATATAAATGGCGAAGAGTTTTGTTGAAAGTGAGTGGCGAAGCACTTGCTGGAGACCATACAGAAAATATAGATCCAAAGGTTTGTGAGATGGAATTGTTGTTTATGATGTCATTTCATTCATGTTAATGCATGAACTTATAAAAAAAACATGAACGTTGCTCCAGGATGCACACTTGTTCATTCATTGTTACTTTACCTTTGTCCCCATCTATTCACTGATGAGTAAACTGCTACTGTGTAGGAGAGATCTTTTATACTTTCCACCTAAGAACTAGAAGGTTATCATTTGATACATACATGCTATATTTGGATGCGATACTCTGGGATGCTGGGACATGTTTATATGCTTGCTTATTTATTTGTCTACATATGTGTGAATATAAGAGAAATTGGTAGGTACTTGACACGCTTTCATGAGAACTGTGGATAAGCTTCCTTCCATGTGGGATAGGAGCAGTCTGATAGTGCTTGACTATTCCAGTGTATATCTAACAAGTTTACATCTCTCTCTCTCTCATCTATCTATCTCTTTCTCTATATATATGTGTTATACACACAGCACACCTATAGACTGTATATGTGTGTGTGTGTGTGTGTGTGTGAGTGACATGATCCCAAGTGCTCCAACTTTGTCTTGTTCTTGTGTTCAAAAAGTTGCTATTGCACACCGTGTCTCGGTGCATGACTCCTGAATGGCTTCAGTACTGATGTAAAATTATAGTTAGTGTCACTTTGTGCTTCTAGATTTCAATGGTATGTTGTCTGAACTCCAAATGTGCTTAGTCAAGTGTTATCCACTCCACTAGGAAAAGATATTAGGTCCTGGGGAGTTTGTTCAATTACTATAATATTATAGTGGCAGCAAATGGTGCATTATGTTTATGCCAAATTCTTTTATTGTGGATAATTGACCAAACAGAAGACTATGCTCTACTTTGCATATCATAATGTTCATTGCAAGGGAGGTTGCTTCTGTAACTCGGCTTGGTGTAGAGGTCTCTTCTTGACGCTATATGCATGTGGAGAAAAGCATTTTGCAACAAAGCTCTGACAGAATTATTTGCATTAAATATTTCATGTACTCTTATTTTATTACATCATTTGTATACTGGTCTACAAAATGCTAAAGAAAGTCTTCTGCGCTTACAGGTGGCCATAGTTGTTGGTGGGAGGAATATCTTCCGTGGAGCCTCTTGGGCAGGTTGCAGTGGGCTTGATCGTTCATCTGCAGATTACATTGGGTACAGGATTATGGATCTCAGTATCTTGCTACAGAAATTTCGTTTATAGGAATAGATGCTATTGGATTTATTTTTCTTCAGTTCTGCTTCCACTCATATCATGACCTAAGACTAATAAAAAAGTTGTTAACATGCTATAAACCAGCTATAAATTGTGAAAAAAGCATCCAAACCAACTTTGATCAGCCATGAACTTTGTTGAAAAAGCTCGATTCAAGCATATATGCTGTTTCTATTTCCAATTCAGAACTGACATGTTCAGACCCTAACTGGTTTATTCAAATTTATACCAGAATACCAGTTCTACTTCTGGTTTCTAATCTAACTTGAGGTCAAGATTCATGCATTTCATTTTACTACTTCCACTTTCTTTAGCTCCAGTTTGTAATCCAATTTTGGAGGTATCATTCATATACCAGTTCCAGTTCCCATTCCTTTAAGAAGGTAAGAAAAGAAGCCCATTTTCATTTTACTATGTAATTTACACATATAAAACCTCTACTCTGGATGGAGAGTGGGGCTTTTTTTTTTAAGTATCCCTTTACTATTTTTATTTCACAACATATTCATTCCTTTGGAAGGTTGAAGCCTCATTATAGAGACTGACGGGGTTCTCACATGGTTATGCTGTGGTGTTAGTATAGATTAATTTTGTGATTATAAAATTTTCATTGGCATTGTGATTCGTGAAACTGACGGGGTTCAATTCGGACTCCCGGTTTGAGTTCGACGCTCAAATTCACATTAAGCAAGTTAGTTTAGTTTAGAAATGAATAACTTAGCTAGGTTTGGGGGTCCAAAACTAGAAATACTCATCCGATTGGCCTCCGGTTTGTTCCAGCACGGTCGGGGCGATGAGTGTGACTTGTGGAAGCCGACGGAGTTCAATTCAGACTCCCGGTTTGAGCTCGACGCTCAAAGTTACAATAAACAAGTTAGTTTAGTTTAAAAATGAAAAACTTAGGTTTGCGGGTCCAAAATTAGAAATACTCATCCGATTGGCCTTCGATTTGTTCCAGCACGGTCGGGACGATGAGTGTGACTTGTGGAAACTGACGAAGATCAATTCGGACTCTCGGTTTGAGCTCGACGCTCAAAGTCACAATAAACAAGTTAGTTTAGTTTAAAAATGAAAAACTTAGGTTTGTGGGTCCAAAATTAGAAATACTCATCCGATTGGCCTCCGGTTTGTTCCAACACGGTCGGGGCGATGAGTGTGACTTGTGGAAACTGACGGAGTTCAATTCGGACTCCTAGTTTGAGCTCGATGCTCAAAGTCACAATAAACAAGTTAGTTTAGTTTAAAAATGAAAAACTTAGGTTTGTGGGTTCAAAATTAGAAATACTCATCCGATTGGCCTCTGGTTTGTTCCAGCACGGTCGAAGTGATGTGTGGCTTGTGGAAACTGACGGAGTTCAATTCGGACTCCTGGTTTGAGCTCGACGCTCAAAGTCACAATAAACAAGTTAGTTTAGTTTAAAAATGAAAAACTTAGGTTTGTGAGTCCAAAATTAGAAATACTCATCCGATTGGCCTCCGGTTTGTTCCAGCACGGTCGGGGCGATGGGTGTGACTTGTGGAAACTGACGGAGTTCAATTCGGACTCCCGGTTTGAGCTCGACGTTCAAATTCACATTAAGCAAGTTAGTTTAGTTTAGAAATGAATAACTTAGCTAGGTTTGGGGGTCCAAAACTAGAAATACTCATTCGATTGGCCTCTAGTTTGTTCTAGCACGGTCGGGGCGATGAGTGTGACTTGTGGAAACTGATGGAGTTCAATTCGGACTCCCAGTTTGAGCTCGACGCTCAGAGTCACAATAAACAAGTTAGTTTAGTTTAAAAATGAAAAACTTAGGTTTGTGGGTCCAAAATTAAAAATACTCATCCGATTGACCTCCGGTTTGTTCCAGCACGGTCGGGGCGATGAGTGTGACTTGTGAAAACTGACGGAGTTCAATTCGGACTCTCGGTTTGAGCTCGACGCTCATTCATCTTAAGTGTGACCAAAATATTGACCGAAAGTGAGTGAATAAAAATATATAAATTTAAATAATTTATTGCTTATAATAGTATTTAATTTATGCTTCTAAAATAAGTTATTACTTATAATAGTATTTAATTTTAACTTATCATTGTTATATATGTATTGTAGGTTCCTTCATCGGGTGGCGTGGGAGGAGACGAGCACGAGCATGAACACGAGGACGAGGATTCATGATTTTCATTTCATTATTATTATTGTTGTAGACATTTTTATTATTGTTGTTGGCATTTTATTATTGTGATGTTGTGGATATTTTATTATTATAATGTTGTGGACATTTTATTATTGTGATGTTGTTGACATTTTTATTATTGTTGTCGATATTTTATTATTGTTGTGGACATTTTATTATTGTTGTGTTGTGGATATTTTTATTATTATTGTGTTGTAGACATTTTTATTATTTTTATCTTGTGGACATTTATTATTGTTGTGGACAATTTTATTATTGTGATGTTGTGGACATTTTTATTATTGTTGTCGATATTTTATTATTGTTGTGGACATTTCATTATTGTTGTGTTGTGGATATTTTGATTATTGTTATGTTGTAGACAATTTTCTTGTGGACAATTATTATTGTTGTGGACATTGTTATTTATTTTACACAGGTTATTTTCCTAAAAATGTATAAATTTAAAAAAAATATTAAAAAAATAGAGACCGATTAGTGACCGATTTAATTCGGTCACTATTCGGTCCCTAAAATAGGGACCGAATAGTGACCGATTCCGTTCAGTCACTGTTCGGTCCCTATTTTAGGGACCGAATAGTGACCGAATATTTCGGTCACTGTTAGTGACCGATTGAAATCAGTCACTGTTCAGTCCCTATTTTAGGGACCGAATAAATCGATCACTATTCGGTCCCTAAATAGTGACCGAAACCCTTCAGTCACAGATTTGTGACCAGAAATTCTTCACCGATGAATTCTGTCACTATTCGGTCTCTGAGTCTTTTAGTGACCGATTAGGGACCGAATAGAGACCGAAAATGTCGGTCTCTAAATGCGCATTTTCTTGTAGTGGGATGTTGCCACTGAGGCTGACGCTCAAAATGTTCCTCCAGTCTATGTAGCCTTTGGTCCATTGATTGGAGGATATTGTTCTGCCGCTGTAACTGGTCATTCTGCAACTCGATGATAATCCTCTGTTCCTTGGACACTCTTAAAAGCTCCTGAAGAATGCCATGTATATGCTTATATGATGGAGGGGTTCGGGAAGATGTTGACGTGGATGCCGTCAATTGTCGCGAAGCTGTAGGTCGGTCATCCCTCACATTAACCTCCAAATATACCTGAATTAAGAGCGGTCCAGGTATAACTCATATACGAACATAACAAATAGATCCAGGTGTAAGTCACACTTACATCAGAGCGTCGCAACCCCCGTAGTAGGGCGGATACCTCCTATCCCTTACCCCGGCAATCCCAACGGAAAAATGGGGGATCTCTTTGGGGATGATCTGGTTTCCATTTTAATTGGTGTGTCAAAAACCATGCCTACATCATTAACAAATAGATAATGCGTATCAGAAGCGTATCATATGTAAAAGGAAACTTTGAGTACTGTAACAGATACATATGTCGTCTGTAATAGGCACCTATGGGTACTGTAACAGACAACATCTGTAAACGTATATAACAGATACATATGTCGTCTGTAAATGGAAACTTTGGGTACTGTAACTGATACATATGTCGTCTGTAAATGGAAACGTATGTAAAAGCCTACTTACACCTAGAGCGGGAACACAACCAGTTAGGAAGATGGTTTTGCTGGACGCAGCTGCTGTTACGAATGCCTTCACCCCTGATATCAAGTACTCGTGGATGGCAGCAGCCCAATTAGCGCTCTTTATCTCATGGAGGTTGTCCAGGTATAGCAGAATGGACAGCAACCCCGACCTCCCACTTGTGGGGAAGAAGAAACAGGAACATAGAAGCGCAAACCAAAGCTTTACCGAAATTTCAACAGCTAGCTCACCCTCTTATGGAACGTACTCCGTAAGTTTTCGAAGGACATTGTGCCTGTCCATCGTTTGTTTGCATCCAAGGATACGGCGCAAACTAGCTTTTGTCCCATCCGCCTTTAGATTGATAGGTGAACCAATATTGGGTATACCCATAACTGTTGCCAGGTCTGAAGGGCGAAAAGGCAAGCTGCAGGGGCCAATCTTAAAATGATCTTCTCCTTCGAAACGTGTCATAAGATCGACTATCAGTGAAATTGGGTAGATCACCATTTCGCATTTGACATACACGTGAAATGGTGAATTTCTCATTAACTTCAGATGCGCGCTCCTAAATTGCAAATCTTCCATAATGGAACAGTACCAGAAAAGCGAGCATCATGTATTAAATTGATTCTTTTCTGCAAAGAGAAGATCGGATCTTAAAAAAAAAAAACATTCAGTCGACAATGATCGAACTCAGGGTAAGAAGAAATATTACTACTTCGGACGACTTCGAGGCTGGTTTCATCAACTTTCATGGCCATCAACGCTTGTTGCTCCGCCTCCGCCGCAATGCCTTCAATCTCAGCGCTCGTAGGAGATCGATGGCTTGCCATCGTTAGAGGGTAGAGGGAGATTGCTTCGGCTGGAGATGTAACTGAAGAATGGAAAACTGTAACAAAGAAGAGGGCTGGTGCAGGAATGGCAGTGTAGGTGTATGGGGAACCAAAAAGGCATGATATACGAAGGGATGGACTCGGTGGACCCGACGGGATGGCAGTGCACTACAATGATAAAAATCGGGCGGCTGAAAAAAAATCGGTACTCCCGACGATGGGACGTAAAAGCTATCACGGCCGTTCGTATAGAGCTTTCCCGCCATTTATACTAGCATGATACGCACTCCCACCAATTTGACCCACAGGCCAAGCAACTCATACATGCTATTTACGGACATTTCGTGCCATATTTCCTTCATCTTCCTCTGTGACCCAATGGAACAGCTCCCTGGAAGATGTTCATTTGGAGATCAAAGTTTCGTTCTTTTCATAGGGAGGGACATGGATTTGGCGTCCATTCATAGCAGGGTTTCCGAAAGGTTGGGTGTAAATACAGGAGAACATGCTGAAGTATCTTGTTCCCATAGATACCCATGTTGAACAGGTCTTGCTTGACGATGGGGATGTCCAAGCTATGTTTGATCTTCACAAGTGTCAAGGAACATCATTCATAAATCTAGTCGTCAGTCAGGTGGACACTCGTTGCCTCAGTACGCATGCTAGTCGTTAGTCAGGTGATCCGCAACCACTTGACAGGTACGTATTCTATGCATTCTTCACCAGCCTTCATGTTATCCCATGCATTCTTCAAAAGCCTTCATCTTATCCATGCATATGTACGTATGTATGTACATTATTTACAGAAGTACTTCAAACACGCATGGCGCTTGTTTGGAAACCACAGAACCGTCCGACTTACCAGGAAGTAGTTTGGAGTTGTACGACCGAGGAAAAGGAGCGGAAGGTTTAGTACCAGTCTTGACGCAATATTCTGTAGGTAGAATACACTCAGTAGGACAAGTCTTCATAAGCAAAGAGGTATTGCAGATGGAACTGACAAATTACGCGATCGCACGAGGATTTAATTGGAAATATTTGAAGAACGACTCTGTACGATTAACTGTACGTTGCTATGTCGCTGTTTGCCCATGGCGCCTTCATGCGTCTGTCGTTCGTGAAGGTCCAGAATTTGCAATCAAGAGTCTCAACAACATACATAGCTGTGGATGTGACATTATGAGCGACGGACATCCAAGGACATCTAAGAAGTGGGTTGCAAATGCTGTGAAGGGAAAACTAGTTGATAAACCCGCCTACAGAGCAAGTGAAATGATGAGAGACATCCGTCGGGATTACGGTATCTCCATCCCTTATCATCAGGTATGCCATGATTTTAAAAATAACACATCATGACCTATACTGTAATGTATTCAACAATAACTATAAGTCTTTGACCCTTGTATTGTAACAACTGTAATCATATGCTGTAAGGGTATGTACTGTAACAACTATAATCATTTCAACGTATACTGTAAACATATATGCAGTCCACTGTAAGATATAATGACAGGTACTGTAATCATTTCAACGCATACTGTAACCATATATATATATGCAGTAATCATTTCAACGCATACTGTAACCATATATGTAGTCCATTATAAGATATAATGACAAGTACTGTAATAGTCTAACATACCATGTATCATCATATCAATAGGCATGGTGGGGCAAAGAGGTTGCTGTCAGTTCTCTATACGGTGATTTCAGAACAAGCTATCATATGTTGAACTGGTACATCGAACGTGCAGTACAGTCAAACCCGGGATCGGTTTTGTCTCTAGAAGTGGACCCGGAGACACAACGTTTCAAACACTTTTTCATATGCTTCCAGTCGTCTGCATATGGGTTCGAAGTTGGTTGCCGACCTATGCTCTTTTTAGATGGAACTCATATCAAACAACATAGAGTACAAGGGGTTATAGTTGCAGCAAGTGCCTTAAACGGTAACAATGAGCTATTCACTGTAGCGTACTCCATCGCAGATTTAGAAACATATGACAACTGGGTCTGGTTTCTTTGCTATCAGATAGAAGGATCGCGTTCCTATCAGACAGGGGGAAAGATCTGAAGGAAGCGATTCTTGGCATATTTCCAAATGATCATCACGACTACTGTTTCCAGCACATCATGCATAACTTCAACGACCAATGTGCGGGGAAATATGCCGCCCCTTTCAAGAAATTACTTATAAAAATTCTCCAGCGCATTGCCTATGCTGTTACTGAACAAGAGTACCAAGACACAATGATGGCAATGGAGCTTAATTCTACTGATGCCAAAGAATGGGTGCTTCGAAATGATGTCGACCACTGGTCCCATGCTTGTTTCCCGGGACAAAGGTTCGCCTCTTTAAATACACAAGTGATATGTTCTATTACATTATGCCATTTACGTTCTTACAGTTAGGTGTTACATCTCTTTTAGTAGAAGACATAAGTATTACAGTAAGTGTTATCTTACAGTTACAGAGATAAGCTATTACAAAACGTGTTAAATATGGTTACGGTATCTAGTGGACACTTGTTACAGATATTTGATGTTAACCTAATTTCCTTTACATTGCCTAACAGGTTTGGCGAGTTATACTCTAATTTGGCAGAGTCATTCAACAATTGGATACATGATGCGCGAAGTCTACCAATACTACAGATGGTTGACAAAATTAGAGTGCAAATGATGGAAATGGCTGCAAAGAGGAAAATTGATGCAGCCTTTTGGGATACACCATACTGTCCTAAAGTACAAAAAATCATCAAAAAAAACCTTCAAGAAAGGAGAAGCTTAGCAATCCGTCATTCTGACGGAATCAAATTTGAGGTTATTGAAAGTATGAAGACGTACGCCGTAGACCTCCATCTACAAACATGCTCCTGTGGACACTAGCAACTTGTCAAGATTCCTTGCAAGCATGCATGCGCAGCAATTGGCAGTAACAAGGAGGCCGTTACTCAATATGTTTTAGCATTTTATAGCACAGAAGTGTACAGGGCTGCATATGAAAGTAACATTCAACCTATCCAACATTTGACATACCGGATCCGCCTCAACCATCAGATGTTCTAATCAAGCCACCGACAACAAAAAGGTTGCCTGGAAGACCGAGAAAGAGGAGAATACATTCAAGAGGAGAAGTAGATCATGCATATATTTGTTCAAGGTGCAAACAAACAGGTCACAACCGAAGAACTTGTAGCAACCCACCCCACAGTCCTGAGGAATTTTAAATCTTCTATATTTGTTACAACAGAAGATCGTCCTGATATTTCATAATATGTAAGTGCATACAAGGCTTACATTTCTTACAGTTCGAGCGCTGTCTACTAACATTTTTTGTTACAGTATACGTAATACAATGTTACAGTTTAAGCACTACACTGTTACATTTTGAGCACTACACTCTTACAATGTTACAGTTCGAGCACTGTCTCCTCATGTTTTCTGTTACAATATACGTAATAAAATGTTACAGTTTAAGCACTACACTGTTACATTTTGAGCACTACACTGTTACAGTTTGAACACTACACTCTTACAGTTCGAGCACTTACTCACGTATTCTGTTATATTATACGTAATAAAATGTTACAGTTTAAGTACTAGACTGTTACAGTTTGACCACTACACTCTTACAGTTTGATCACTACACTTACACTGTTACAGTTCGGGCACTGTATACTCTTAGCACGTTACAGTTCGAACACTACAGTTTTACACTTAGAGAACAGCCCTGTTACAGTTTAAGCACTACAGTGTTACAGTTTGAGCACTACACTGACGTTTCTAGCAATACACTGTTACAGTTCGAGCACTACACTGTTCCTCTTCTCCACCACAATCTTACACTGTTACAGTTGGAGCGCTACACTCTTACGGTTTGAGCACTACAGTCTAACATACAGTGTTACATTATACGTTATAACCTGTTACAGTCTTTAGTCATTTTGATTATAGTATAGATAATAGCATGTTACAGTGTGTTATTGCTAACATGTTGAGTTTGCATGATAGAGAGCACATACACAAGCACACAGAAGACTGCATAAAATAAAAATGCTTATCATAAACAAGCCATGTTACAATAACTCTCTACTCTTTGTAAGCCGACCAGTCGGTAGAGGAGGGAGGGGAGGAGGCGGAACGGTCAGGGGAGGGAGGGGAGGAAGGGGAGGAAGAGATGTGTTCTGCCCTAGGGCCGATGTCAGGGAGGATGTTGGTGAGGCCCTTGTGGTCGTAAAGCAGGGAGGCTTTGTGTAAAGCCATCTTCCAGCCGATGTAAAAACCGTCCCAGTAGTCGGGGCTGAAGGTAGACTGTGGAGCCTGTGGCGCCGGGGCGACGGTGGCACCGGTGAGGCAGGTGCCTTGCCATCCCTCTGGGGAGCACGGTTAGATGAAGACATCTGCAAATAAAGAGGAAGAAGACGAGGAAGAAAGATAGGAAGAAGAAGAGCGTTAGAAGCTTGTGAAGGATAAGTATGCGGCCCTGTGTTCCTTTTATAGTTGTGAAGAAGGGGTCACAGGCCTTGGAAAGGAGCTGTGTAAGTGATGTCAATGGTTGCTGTAACAATTCTTGGCACGTTATGTAAGAGTAACTTCCCATCGATTACAGTTCACGGGACTTCGAAAGGATCGAAGCGTCAGTGTCGTTTGGGGAAAAGGCATTGGAAAGGACGGAAGGGTAAGGTGGAAATGGGAAAAAGAGACGGAGGCCAACGAGACGGAAATCGTGTGTGGAGGGTCGTAAATGGTGACGTGTGAAAAGCAGGGACTGAAAATTAAACCGGACGAAAAGTAGGGACTTTACGTCTACCAGTATTCTGACAGGGACGAGGAAAAAAGTACCACCCTCTGACAAAGACCCCCAATTAATTTTCCCTATTTTTAAACAATAATGTAACATACTAGTTTCCACCTAACAAAAATGATCAGCCTAATCGGCAGTCAGGTCCTGAACGAAATGATACTCGAATTTATATTAAGTGTAAAAGATTAGGATTCAAATCCCATCAAACACCAACTCAAAACTTGGGCATCTCAAATGAGAGACCCAAATCCGAGTTCTTTTATGTTCAAAATATCCTTAGTAATTAAGAACATTTGAAGAGGTGGACCAGGCATTAATGTCTCAGCAAAATCTTTCCCATTAACTCCCAGAACGTACACATAATTAATTAGAAGATTCCACCTTTGTTCGTGGAAATTAAGTTCACTAATAATATAAGTTAAAAGACTAACATATATAATCTTACTGCAATAATTTTGAAAGGTGTGACCGGAATCTTCTTTTAACTCATATAATCTTCTTTTAACTTATATATGTTAGTCTTTTAACTTATATAATTAGTGAACTTAATTTCCACGAGCAAAGGTAGAATCTTCTAATTAATTATGTGTACGTTCTGAGAGTTAATGGCAAAGATTTTGCTGAGACATTAATGCCTGGTCCACCTCTTCAAATGTTCTTAATTACTAAGGATATTTTGAACATAAAAGAACGCGGATTTGGGTCTCTCATTTGAGATGCCCAAGTTTGTGCACACTTTTCTTTCTATCTCTTTCAAGTTAATAGAATTATTTGGCAAATAATCTACCTAATGCCCCACCCCCACTTATTTCTTGTCTCACTGCATTGTCTTGTCTCACTACATATCAAGATGCTTTAACACTTTCCTCGATGGATGCAACTTTCTTCTACGCCATTAAAGGAAGTATGTTTAAAGTAGTTATTGATCTAAAAAACTTTCTAATTTTTGATATGTTTCAGACAGTTCTTTGGTGTAGTATTAGGGATGTAAATGGATCGAATTCGATTTGGATAGATCAATATTATATTTTATCTGTCAATTTTTTATAAATATCATATCCAAATAATTTCATATTATTTTTTATATGAGTGCATCCGTCATAGATATGAATATACTCGTAGATATCTATTTTCATCTAAAAAAGATGAATTAAGTAAAGTTGAAAACCAAATTACTATGCCAACTTTTCAACTTTAAAAGTGAAATTAAGTAAGATATTTATAAATTTTTTATTTTGATTTTTTTTATAAAATCAATTAAATCATAAAGTTGCACTTAGACCAACATTGTTTTAATGGGTAAGTTGTCAATTTTATACTTCAACACTCGTTGATGTCTAACCATGATACGATGCAACATTCAAGAATGTCAAATTTAAGAGAAGACTGTGTGATACTTTGATGATTTTCAAATTTTGCACTATTTTTCTTCAAAATGGTCTGTTAAAAGAAATATTTCTGAAATATTATATTTAAATTCTATTAATTGTAGTTGTTCTAACAAAGATATATCCCAAATTGACAGACAATAGCTCTTAGATTTTCAATTTGAAGAACTGCAATAACTAACTGATTTTTTGAAAACACACATATAAACTTATGCATTGATGAATATGAGTATCGATAGAAATAAAGTATTTTGTTAAGCTATTTTGAATGTTTCTCATATGTACAGAATGTGATTTCAAAAATAAAGTGATAAGTACATCAGACTCACAAAAATGGGGATACGTGGAAAGTGAATTATTAATTTATTATTTATTAAAAATAGGTTTAAGATAGGATATGCATTCGGATGCACTAAATCTATACTCGACCCGAATATTAAAGGAGTATTTTTTAAAAAATCCGAAATCATATCCATACCTAATTATGTGAGGATTACCTGACCCATCATGGATCGGGAGATGTGGGTAATCGAATTTATGATTATTTTTTTTTACATCCCTATGCAGTATAGTATAACATCATGAAAATAACTCCTTACCATATGCTTCTTGCACCGACTTTAAAAAACCTATTAGGACATGAGATGGTGCTTAGTTGAGACTAGGCATGTTATAAAGATATGTTGAGGAATTGTCAATAAACTATAGGAGAGGTCGGATCTTGAATTTGTTGCTGACTGTTGGATGGTCTTGAGATTGAGAAATTAGATGGTGATCCTCGACAGCAAGGAGAATGGATCAGAGGGGCTTAGGATTGAGATCCCTAGGAAAACTCATAGATGCCTAACTTAGAATCAGGCAACGGCTAGAGCAAGAGGGTGAATTGTAACACCCCGAAAAATTTTTTTGTTAAAAAATATGAATAATAAGGTTATTGGACTTAACTATTATCATTAGATTGAAATAATTAATATCTAAGATTAAATAATATTAATAAATATTATTCCAGTGTCGTACTCAGAGGTGCGCACTCCGACATGACGACACCAGAAAATTGTAACGAAAATAAAATTTGAAAATATCATAATTTTTTTAAAAATATGATGATATCATAAATGTAAATATCTGGATTTGTTGATGTACGGATTTCGAGATTAAGCCGACACATCTATTTTCCAGATGATTTTTTACCCAGTGAAAAATAAATTTTAAAAATTAAACTAAAATCACCATAATTTGTAAAACTATTACATTAGCATATGGTTGAAATTTTAACACAAATAGACATCATTTGAATATGTTTACATGAGGATCTTTGGGCCAGTTGAATTATGGGTTAATTACGGTGGTGATTTTTCTGGGAATTAAACTTGCTTACGTGTGAGGAGCTGGGACAGCCACCTCACCTAACTAGGAATCTCACACATTAACCCCTTAGGTGTTAAGCCCTGAGAAGAGCATGGTTAACGTGTATTTACTGTTACACCTGCGCATGGGAGGTGTCGTTGTGCATGAGATGGTGGCTGGGCTATAAAAACCTTCCCTCACCCTTCGTACGCACCCTTTCCACCATTTGTTCTTGCTCATCCTTGCACACCACAACTCTTGTTTCCATTTCCTTCTGCTCCTTACTGTTGGAGTTATTGCCGTGGGAGTGTGTTGCTGCTGAAGCTATTGCCGTGACCGTTGCTATCACGTCTACAACTTTGGGGGAGCTTTTCTCTAACTAGGTGTGGACTCTCTTGTTGAGAACAAGTGAAGGTTCTTATCCTACTTAGTAAGGTAGGATTCGTTTCCTCCTTCCTCATTATTGTTTTTTTTCCACATGCTAAAGAAGCTCCTGTTAAGTGTTTAAGTTCTTCTGTTCCTTCTCCGATAGCTGTAGACTTTTACGTTGGGAAGGAGAAGAGTCTTGTTCTATTCCATGTAGGAATCACTTCCTTCTTCTTCCATCCTTAGTCTTTATACATGCTACAAAGTTCTTGTCTTGGAATCACAAACATCTTTAGAACAGTGTACTCGTTTCCTGCTTTGGTGTTTGTACCTTTAGGTTTTTGGGATTTGACTCCTTAAATACTTCTGAGATTGAGTGTCTACCTTGTAGGAATCTTGCCACTTGACCGTCATTATAGAGGTTCTTCCCCCAGTATCATGTTGTAGTAAGTTTCTAGCTACTCATGTATAGGTTGTGTCTCTTATGATTCGTCTTGTTCAGTGTGAAAATTGATCTTGTGATCTAGAAACAAGTCTTTCTAATTGATATTATTCTTGCTTAAGATCCATAGGTTTCATTGGTTAGACCCTTAAAGTGTTTGTTACACTATTTCTGGAAGTTATCCTGACGGCTGTTGACAGATAGGAAATGCCTGTCGACAGACCCCATGCTTCTAGAACTCAAGTCTGCTGGAAGCACCAGTAGCTATCGACAGATGACATCTGTCTGTCGATAGATGGGCTGGCCTGTCGACAGCCAGACAATACCTGTCGACAAGTACTGTCCCCATTCCAGAAAACTGGTTCTGGAAACCAATACCTGTCGACAGCCACTTCCTAGCTGTCGACAACCCCTGTCCTGGCCAGTGTTCCAGCACCCTTTTATGTACAAACTCTTGTTGAAACTTCATGCTATTAACCTAGTAAGTTACCATCTTTTTTCCCTTGGTAATTTACTGTTATATCACTACAGAGGTCATCCACATTGTGTCCTTTACCCTTCTTTGAATTACTCTTGAGTTTTCCAAATACAAGCACCGTCTAGTTGGTTAATGTAACGACCCCGAGAACCCGACCCTCGGCCCACATCGAGGACCCGATTTTCACGGTTGTCGCCCATAGATCCGGAGATCCGGAAGGGCTATAATATAAATCTAACATGATATGTAGCGGAAGTAAACATCAACTGCTAAGCTAGAAGTGCACACGTGGAAACAGAAAGAAGAGCGAGACCGCTGTGTGCCACTCTAAGTACAGTCCCAACACAACACAACTAGTACAAGTAAAAGCAGGGGATAACAAATCCCTTAGGGGCATACCCCGAGGGTGACGTACACTAAGAGGGGGAAGACCACCGCTAGCTACAGGGACCACGACTACCTCCCCGTCTCGTCCGCCCGGCGCGCGCATTGCCACTGTTGAGAAGTCTCACCTGGGAAAAAGGAGGGATGAGCTTCACAACAGAAGCTCAATAGGGAATACCAATCTCCTACTGGCTCTAACAGGCAGAAGAATATATATATCAATTAAATGACAACAGTTATATGTTGGGGATCGGATAGGTGACTTTGACAAAAGAACTAAGAAATTGTGTGTTTAGCAGAAGAATTAAAATAAGTGAAACACACAATTTGATCAGATATAAGTGTGGTGTGTGAGTATAGTGAATAAGAACAGCAAACCACACATCAAACCACAGTGCACTGAAGATTTTTAAGGTGGTTCGAAGAACACAACTTGTGTCTCCTACGTCCACCTCCTCACAACGGAGGAACCACTAGCACAAGTGCAGTACAAACTGGAGCACGACGACTCCGACCTCTTTGAGATCTACAACTCAAAGAAACTCAGAAGATAGGCACGACAACCTACTCCATAGACCACTTGTGATTTCAGAAAATTCACAATCCCTTGAGCACTACGTCTCAAGCACCAGAGCACAACGGCTCCAAACCAGAGTACAAAGTACTCAAACCTCTGGATCACAATAGATCCAAGTTCTGCTAGAACAAGCACACTTAAAGAATAGATCCTCTAGCACGATCTATCTCAGTACAATAGAAATGGTAGAGACAAATAGAATTGGGAGATTTGTGTAGAACACATACACAGATTCCCCAGAGAATTTAACACTCTGACCAAATACAGACTCGGCTGGATCTCCTTCTGGACCAGCACTGCTGCAATCACGAGCTCCTCCTCTTCTTCTCCTTTTTCTTCCCTTGGCGGCGCTGCTCTGCTCCACTGGATGCAGATTCCTTTTTCCCGCTCTTCTTACCTTCTTCCAGAATGCTCTTGGCTTTTTCTTGCGTGGGATCATTTGGAGTACCAAAAACATGGGTATTTATAGCCCCATATGTCCATAAGGAGCCTTAGGGTACGTGGGCACAAAAACCTAGGCAGATTCCCTTGATCCCCAAGCGGCCACGTGTCCAGAAAAATCATAAGTTGAAATTTCAGCCGGAGTGTGTTGACACTACCACTGAGTGTGTCGACACACTGCCCAATTGTCCAAAAAGGGTCTTCTGGAAGCTGGGTCTAGTGTCGACACTACCAGGGACTGTGTCGACACCCTGTCCCAGTCAGGCAACTGGGTCTCCTGGGAACTGGATCTAGTGTTGACACTACCAGGGGCTGTGTCGACACACTGAACCCTGTCTTCATGAAAAAGCTCCAGGAATAGTGACCCAGTGTCGACACCATCAATGGATGTGTCGACACCATCAATGACAAGAGCTGTATACACCTGCAAATTTAACACATAAATCATTAGTACAAGATATTATCATTAAAATATGAGATATTAAACATCAAAAACATGTTGTTTAAGCATTATTGTGATATGTATAAAATGTATAACATGTTCAACATATCATCATCAAAATCACAATATGTCATCATCAAAATCAAAGTATGAGTGATGTTCATTGGTCATCATTAAAATACAACTTTAGGAAATTCCAAAACACACTCAACCCAACAATCTCCCCCTTTTTGATGATGACAAAACATATGCACAATCTCCCAATAGCTTGACTCCCTTGACTGCAATAACTCCCCTTGACCATATACACCCTTTGAACTTTCTCCCCATAAAGAACTTTCTCCTCCTTTAAGGAACTTTCTCCCCCTTTTTGACAGCATAAAAAAGATAGATAAGAGAGAGAAACAAAGATTGTAAGAGATCAAGAAATGAAATGTAGGAAATGAATGGTCAGAAATGATCAAAATAAATGAGGCAGTGATATTTACATATGAGAGAAATTATTGTGTTCTTTGTATTGTGCAAGGAAGTTTAATCACAAAGACACACTCAACACAAAGTATAGCAAAATCTAATGATCTGAATGTAGTTAAAATAATGATGCAAATGTGAAGAAAAGTGACCTATATGAATGAGCAGAAATATTTAACAAGGATGTTAGGAGCTTTAAGTTTAACACAATGTAAAATAATAGGTCTAAACTCAATATACATGAACTTTATGAAGGTCTTAAGCTTTTCCATCTTGTCAATTTGATTTTCTTTCATTTTTAACTGGGAAAGAATACAAGAATAAATTAGTTAAATCTCACTTTTCAGTGCAAGAGATCACATTGATTAGATGCAAGATCTCCTGATTACTCAGTAGTTGAACTTTCATTATCTTATACAGAGTTGAAAACTTTGATTTCCACTTTTTGACACGAAACAAATCACTTTTCAGGTGAAATGGCCTGGTTACTCAGTGGTTCAAGAATTTGCATTGCTCTGTTTGTATCTTTCCAGATTGTTGATCATTTTCTTTTGATGTTTTGCAGGAATATGTTTGCTTTGACCAGAAAAGTCATGACTACGAATTTAGAAAAATTATTCTTAACATGTGGTAAAAATGAAGCTTAAACATACACATGTGAAATATTAAAGCCACTCATGTGCCTATAATAGTGTTTTGCAAATCATTTTAAAAACATTCAGTATTAAGATTGCTTAACCTTGAAATGATAATGAATCTTTGAAATTAAACTAAATGCACAATGAGTTTAGTTACAACGTTTTAATTCTCTCATAAGAAAATAGCACAAGGATTCAAAAATTCTGATGACTTTGGGGTTCAAAATAGACAAGTAAGTGCAATAAATATGTCAATGATTCCCCCTTTCATGTATCTCCCCCTCACAAGGTGAACATGAAAATTATTGGAGAAATCGGAATGAAGTGAAAGCAGAATGAACAAGAATGTTTTATTGAAAGACAAGGACTCCCCCTCAACAATTGCATACGAGGCTCTTGATACTTGGCGGATACATATACTCACGCATAGTGAAAGTGTCCAGACAAGCCTAACTTGCCTTTCTTCAAATCACTATTTGATATACCAAGAATTTCAATACAACTGAGAAGTAGGAATTTATTTGCAAGAAAGAATGACTTTTATTTGCACAAAGAAATGAGATGAAGATTTCAGACATGTGAAAACTTGCATAAACCAAGTTCCCTTCTAAGAGAAGTGAATCTAGGTTCTGCAAGAGGCTTAGTGAAAATGTCTGCAATTTATTTTTCTGTGTCAATGAAGTGGAGTTCAAAAGAATTCTTTGAGACTTCATCTCGAAGGAAATGATGCCGAATGTCAATGTGTTTTGTGCCGGAATGCTGAATAGGATTTTTGGATAGATTTATAGCACTTGTGTTGTCACAAAGAATGGGAATGCAACCTAATGTGTGATTATAATCTAGAAGTTGATGTTTGACCCAAAGGACTTGGGTATCACAGCTACCAGCAGCAACATACTCAGCTTCTGCAGTTGAAAGAGCTACAGAATGTTACTTTTTGGAAGCCCAAGAAATAAGACACCCTCCTAAATATAAACACAACCCACTAGTGCTTTTTCTATCAAGTTTGCACCCGGCATAATCATCATCACTATATGCAATCAAGTCCAATTTACATCTAGCAGGATACCAAAGACCCAAATCACATGAAGAAAGAAGATATTTGAAAATTCTTTTAACAGCAGACATGTGACTATCTTTAGGATTTGCTTGAAATCTTGCGCACATACAGACACTGAATTGAATATCTGGCCTAGAGGTAGTTAAATAAAGAAGAGATCCAATCATACCTCTGTAAAGTGTAGCATTAACAAGCTTACCAGAAGTATCACTCTCAAGTCTTACACTTGTGACCATTGGTGTGTTGGATGACTTGATGTTTTGGAAGTCAAACCTCTTGAGCAACTCCTTGACATATTTTGTTTGACTCAGAAAAATTCCTTCAGCAGTTTGATGTACTTGCAGACCTAAAAAGAATGTAAGTTCACCCATGAGACTCATTTCAAATTCAGATTACATAAGATGGGCAAACTCATTGTACAAAGTATTATCTGTTGATCCAAAAATGATATCATCAACATAAACTTGAACAGAAATGAAATGATTTTTTGCAGTTTTTGTAAACAAGGTTTGATCAATATTTCCTCTTATGTAACCTTTATTTACAAGAAAGGAGCTCAACCGGTCATACCAAACTCTTGGAGCTTGTTTAAGACCATAAAGAGCCTTATTAAGTTTAAAAATATGGTTGGGAAATTTTTCATTTTCAAAACCAGGGGGTTGTTTGACAAAAACTATTTTCTTTTATGTATCCATTTAAAAATGCACTCTTGACATCCATTTGAAAGACTTTGAATTTCAAAGAAGCAGCAAATGCAAGGAATATTCGAACAACTTCAAGTCTTGCTACAGGGGCATAAGACTCTTCAAAATCAATACCAAGTTCTTGGTTATACCCTTGAGCAACAAGTCTAGCTTTATTTCTAATAATTTGACCTGATTCATTCAATTTATTTCTGAAAATCCATCTAGTTCTAATGACAGAAGTTAAATCTGAAGGTTTTGATACTACATCCCAAACTTGATTTCTTTCAAATTGATGAAGCTCTTCATGCATAGCATTTATCCAGTTTTCACAAGATAAAACTTTATCAACATTTTTGGGTTCAATTTGGGAAAGTAGTGCCAAACAATCTTCAACTATGACAGAATGAAAAGATGATCTGGTTCTTATTCCATCTTGCAAATTACCAACAATGCTTTCAAGTGGATGGTCTCTTAAAAATCTGGGTTTAGAAATTACCTCAGGATTTGCATGATTTTCAGAAACATGATTACCTGAATCGCTTGAAGTTGGCAATTCAAGAACCTCATGTGCATTTGGTACTTCTTGCTCTTCAAGATTTGTAGATGGATGTTCAAGAAAATCATCCTCATCATCACATAATGGAGTTCTGCACAAAGTAGGAATGTCAATCTTTTGGAAGTTTTCATCAAAAATGACATGTGGAGATTCTTCCACAGTCTTATTTTTTAAAATATAAACTCGATAAGCTCTTGAAGTTTCAGAATAACCTAAGAAGATTGATTCAAAACTTTTTGCATCAAATTTATCAAGATTTTCTTTGTTGTTATTGTGAACAAAATATTTGCAGCAAAAAAATTTGAAATATGACACACTTGGCTTTTTATTTTTGAACAACTCATAAGGGGTTTTTCTGATCTTTGGTCTTACCAATGCTCTATTCAAAATGAAATTAGCTGTATTTACAACTTCTGCCCAAAAAGATTTAGACAGTTTACTTTCAATGAGCATACTTTTGGCCATTTCCACAAGAGTTCTTTTTTTCTTTCTACAACTCCATTTTGTTTTGGAGTTCTAGGGGAAGAAAACTTATGAAGAATTTTCAGTTCAGTACAGAGATCAGAAAATGATTTATTTTCAAATTCACCCCCATGATCTGTTAAAATGGAATTCAGTTTGAAAGATAAACCCACTAAGGCAGAATTGTAAAATCTCCTGAATTCTGAACATGCATCACTTTTATGGGATAAGAATAAGACCCAAGTATATCTTGTAAAGTCATCAATGATCACAAAGCCATATCTATTACCACTGAGACTTTGAGTTCTGGTTGGACCAAAAAGATCCATGTAACGCCCCAGAAATTTAAAATGTTAAGAAAATAGAAATAATTTGGTTAAAATACCTTAGGGTTGTTATTAAATTATGATAATTAGATGATAGACTTAATTAGTGGTAATGAACGTTATCCTAGTATCGTACCTCGAAGTGCGTGCCTCCACAGGGTGATATCGGAAAACGACAACGAAATAAAAATCCGAGAACATCATAATTTCCAGAAAAATGTGGAGAAATTAAATATGTAATTATCTGAATTTTTCGACGTACGGATTTCAAGGTACAATCGACACGACCATTTTTCGGGTGATTTTTTACCTAGTGTAAAATAAAATCTAAAAATTAAATAAAAATCACCATAATTTGTAAAATCATAACATTAGCTTATGGTTGAAATTTCAATACAAATGGACACTGTTTGTACATGTTTACAGAAGGGACAAGTGACTAGCTGATTTAAGGGAGAATTACGTAATGGATTTTCTGGGAATTTTAGCTTGCCCACGTGTTGGGGGCTGGGTGAGCCACCTTACTAAGGGGGATGCTTACACGATTATCTCATAGGTGTAACCATGAGAATGGTTGCATGAACCAGGTGGCTTTGGTATGGTTTAAGGGGTTTAAACCTTGACACATGCATGGCCGACGTGCCAAGCATGTGTGAAGGTTGGGAGCTTATATAAGCTTCCCTTCACCCATCATGTGGGATTTCCCTTCTTACTCCTGTCTCTTCCTGCTCTTGCTGCTCCTGTGGAATCGTAGCTGCACTTGTGCTCCTGTAGGAGTTGAGTTGCTCCAACCAAAGCTACCTCTGCTACTCTTGCTCTGGTTTCTCTTTTGCTTGTGCTCCTGCTGTTGCGGTTGGGCTATTGCCGTTGGAGCTACTTTCTTCTTCTACTATTGCTGTTGCTGTGCATACTCCTTGCTGCTGGAGTTGCTGAGGTACTGTCTTGCACCTTCGCGTGGGTGGCAAGCTACTGGAGCTGTTGCTTTCCTTGTTTGATCAGAAGTGTGAGAACTATATAGCTGTTGGGGACAGCTGCACCTTGGTTCCATCAAGACCATCGGAATGAAAGTAACATCCTTCAAATTTAGGTAGGATTCAATTCTTTCCTTCCTCTCTTACTCTTACCCTTGAACTGGCTATGGAACTTATTATTAAGTGTACAAGCTCTCAATTCCTTGTTTGAGATCTGTAAGTACCTCCAGAAGCTTGTGTGCATCATGTGTTGTTGTAGAATTCTCTTCTTGTATCCTTCCTTTCACATGACCTTGACATTCTCTTTAGTTTAAGAGGTCATAATCACTTTTTATTGCTTAAATGTGTGAGTCCTCTTTTGAGAAACATGTACCTATCTCTTACAAATTTTGTCTTAGTTAGGAGATTGTGGAAATGTTTTCCTGTTCTCATTCTTTTCTTTCCACAATTCAGAGGAGTCTAGGTAGTTAAAGTGATCATCTTTCTTGAGTTAGTTGACTTCCAGATTTGAAGATTCATTCCATGATAAGAATCAAGCCTTCATCACATATGACTTAATGGTAGCCCATGAAAGATAATACCATTCTTTCCCTTCCATCATATCTTGTGCAATTCTGAAATCTTGTTGATCATCTATGTGAATCACATTCCATGCCTTTTTCTTTGACTTCCTTGTCATGTAAAGCTTCATGTTTGAGGCTAAGTTCATGCTTAAATAAAGTCCTAATCATGTTAGGAATGATAGGATAGCTTGTTAGTACAATTTCTAGTAAGTTCTAATCCATTTTTGTCAGTTTGCATAGCACCTGTCGACAGCCGAGTGTTTACTTGTCGACAGGAGCCTCTGTCCAGAACCCAGATATTGAAATCTGACAGGGGCAGTCGACAGAAACCTCCTTGCTGTCGACAGCAAATGACAGGACTGTGAAATCAGCTTCTGGGAAGGCCCACCTGTCGACAGCAAGACTCTGTCTGTCGACAGGCACATTCAGTCCAGAAATTTCTGCACCTACCTTGACTTGTTTTGTGATTGGAATCACACCCAATTGATCCAACCAAATACTCACTCATTCATAGCTGTTTTTACCACTCTAAACACCTACTAAATCAGTCAGGCTTCTTTCCTTATTACCCTAAACCATCACTCCAAAGTTCCGAACATAATTGACCTTGTGAAAGTGTCAATACCTGAATTCAATGAAGGGACAAAGTTCCCAAGTTCTTGTGTGTAATCTATGAGTGAAATCTTGTGTCCTTGATATATTGCAAGAATGAGTGTATGATGATGACAATTTGTGAGTCTCGGACTCGTTTAATAATTATGCTAGGCAAATAAGGGCTGGTTCAGTCCTGGGGGGAGCGCCCGAATTCGTCAGTGGCCGCGCGGGGGCGATGAGAATTTCTGGATGTTGGCATGCATCAATTCTGTTTGATTAGTCATCATATCATGCTTGTGTGTGTGAGGATGTGTCTGATTCTGAATTCAAATTTCATCCTGAGTTATTGATCTTGCTTCTAAGATTGTTCTTGTCCAATATGTGTTATCAAATTATCTTGCTTATTCATTTTCTTGAACACTCCATGTCAGAAATCTATACTTGTCATACCTTGAAATATATGCATCTGAATCCTTTTGAGTTAGAGGAATTGAATTCTACTGGGCTAGTTAGCTCATTAAATCCTACTATTTCAGGTATCTACAATTCTAGAAGGCGGGAACTTCGGGATTTGTGTGTGGAGAGATCAACCGTGGCGACATTTTATTTTTGAGATTGTAAAGCAAGAACCTTGTAACATCTATTGAATGATGAATAATAATTTTTTAAAATAGTGAAGTCTCTGAGCAAATTTTCTATTCAGTTAGTTCAATTGTACTCTTGATTTCTCGTTCGTTCACGTTCCGACATTTATGGGCATATTAAATGTCGTGACGTGACAATCCATATGAACCAACTCAAGTGGTTTAGATGTAAGTACGTCATTGAACACTTTAAAAGATTTTCTTGTTTGTTTTCCTTGAGCACATATCCCACAAACAGGATTATCAATGACTGGGAAAGATTCAGGGAGACCTTTTACAAGATTCATTCTTATGAGTTTGCTAATGGTTGTGAAACTTTCATGACCCAACCTTTTGTGCCACAACCAAGCAGTGTCATTTTTATTTGCAATCAAGCAAACATTTAAAGAGGAATTATCACACAAATCAATCATGTAGATATTATTTTATCTTTTTCCAATCAATTTAATTTTCTCAGAAGATGAGTCAATTATTTTGCATGAATCATGTTCAAAAAGAATCTTGTGACCATTGTCACACAATTGACTAATGTTAAGCAAGTTGTAATTCAAACCCTCAACTAAACAAACATCATCACTTAAGGTAATGCAAGACTTACCAATTTTTCCTTTGCCAATTATTTTCCTTTATTCTTACCTCCAAAGGTGACTGATCCACCTTCCTTTTCAATCAAGCATGAAAATTTATTTCTGTCTCCTGTCATGTGCCGTGAGCATCCACTGTCAAGAATCCAGATGTTGTTGGAATTGGATGCACGGCTTTCCTGCACATAACAAATTAGATAAGAAAAGTTTTTGGTACCCACGTGAGATTGGTACCAACATCCTGAGTGAGAAGAGATAACAAATCCTTTCTAACCCAAATTTGTGTATTTTTCTTCACAGTGCTTTTTGAAGCAAAAGGTTCAACTTTTTGTTTTTCAATTTTCTGAACATTATACCTCTTAGTTGATTTGTTCCACTGTGAAAAACTTGGCATGTATTGCTGTTGATATGCAGGAAAAGATGAATGATAGAAATAAGGATTGAACCATTGGGTACCATTGTACCTTTGGTTCCAAGACTTATTCCATCTTGAATTGTAAGATGAGAAAACATTCCAATTGCCATGAGAAAGATGATTAGTGATTGGTTTGAAGTTTTTGTGATTTTATAAGAAGGGTAAGTTGGCTTATACATGGTTTGTGTCAACCTCTGACTGGGATAGGTCGACCTGTGCAGAGTGTGTGTCGACCTCACAAGTTCTTTCTGTTTTTGTATTTTTCTTTGTTTTCAGATGAACCTGCCTTGACAAATTTTATTAAAGGAATTTTTAATGATTTTGTTTGCTTTGAAGATGATTCAGTTTTCTTTAAATTTTGTGGTTCAAAATCTAAACCAAATTTGTTTGAATTCATCGTAACTCCAAGTAGAGCATTCAGATTGTCTTTCCCTTGAGTGAAGTTCTTGATGATATCTTCTTTTTCTTTAATGTAAAGATTGAGTTTTTCAATTTGATTCAAATTTTCATGATTTTCTTTTCTTTTTCTTCAAATTTCTTGATAGAATTGATGAGTTCTTTGTTCAATTTTTGAATTTTCAATTTTAGATCATCAACAAAAATCAACAGTTCATCATTTTCTTTGATTTGGTCTGAAATTTGAACTTCCAATTCAGAAATCTTTACAGATGATGAATTATCATGAAGAATGCTTTCAATTTTTCTTTTCAAGTATTTATTTTCTTTTCTAATTTTAGACATACTTTCAACCAAGTTACCATATACTTCTTGCCAATCTTCAATGGTAAATAGTTCAAAGGATATATCTACCTGTTCTTCACTGCTTCCAGTAGGGCTGTAAACGGAGCGGATACGGAGCGGATATGGGTTTTCGGTTCTGATCCGAATAGTTAATCGGATAATCCGTATCCGCTCCGAATATAATTCGAATACGGAGCGGATAATTTAATCGGATTATTTTTGGATTCGGAGCGGATACGAATATTATCTGCTTCGAAAATATAAATTTAATAAAAGATATTAAGTGGTCTAAAAATCATAATATATATATATATATATTTAAATATAAATGTCAAAAATATTTTCTAAACAAAAAATTAACATTAGATATATTATATATTTATAAATATATATATTATATATGAATCATTAGATCTAAAATATAATGGTAAAAAATAATTCTATTTCGGAGCGGATCTTAAACGGAGCGGATCACCCGTTTTCGTATCCGCTCCATTTATTATCCGGATAATATCCGTATCCGAAATCTGCTCCGTCGGATATTTGTTAATCGAATAATATCTGGATAATCGGATACGAATTCGAATCGGATCCGGATATTATCCTGATCCGTTTACAGCCCTAGCTTCCAGCCATGAAACAAACTTCATTTTCATCTGAAGTTAAGGATTCTTCATTGCAGTCTGAGCTTTCATCATCTGACCATGTAGCAACCATGGCCTTGTTCATCTTTTTGTGAAACTCCTTCTTGTGGGTTTTGTACTTGTCCTTTTTAGCCTCTGGACAATCAACCTTCATATGTCCAGATTTATTGCACCTGTAACACACAGGAACTTCATCAGTTTTCTTATGATCAACATGGGAGAAGTGTTTCTTTTTACCAGACATGGCATTTTGCTTATTACCAAAATTCATCTTGTTTGATTTCAGAAATGCCTTAAATTGTCTAGTGATGAAAGCAAGATTATCATTATCAGATTCAGATTTCTCAGATTCAGAATTTTCTTTAGATTTTCCTTTATCACTTGATGAAGCTTTAAGAGCAATGGTTTTTGTTTTTAGCATGTGTTCTTCTGATCTCTTAAGGTTTAACTCATATATCATTAATGATCCAATGAGTTCATCCAATGTGATTTTGGATAAATCCTTTGAATCTTCAATGACAGTTGCTTTAGTGTGCCATACAAGAGATAATGAGCACAAGATTTTTCTTACCAAGTCTTCATTTGAATATTCCTTACCCAAGGCTCGAAGTCCATTTATAATAACCATGAACCTAGCAAACATCTCAGATATAGTTTCATTAGATTTCATGATAAACAACTCATAATCAGAAACTAACATGTTAGCCTTAGTCTCCCTGACCTGAGATGTGCCCTCATAAAGCAATTCCAATTTATCCCACATCTCCTTGGCAGACTTATACATGGAGATTCTGGAATATTCCCTTGGATGAATGGCACATTGCAGCATGTTCATGGCGCTGTAGTTCAGGGTAGCCTTTCTGATCTGCTCCCTTGTCCATGTTGCTTCATCTCCAGTGATTTCTACTAGTCCTATCTCAACAATTTTCCAGACTTCATAATTCTGTGCTCGAAGAAAGACCATCATCCTATTCTTCCAGTAAGGATAGTCAGTACCATCAAAAAATGGAGGCCTATTAATTGAATGACCTTTAGCAACAAAACCTCTAGAGTCCATGATAAAGACAATCAAACCAAAACACACAGCAATTTGAGCAAGTAATTGAGTGAGTCAAAATCTGAAATACAGAAAACTCACCAAAGCACCTCAGAGTATAGAATTGACTCTGACCCGCTCTGATACCAGTTGTTGGGGATCGGATAGGTGACTTTCACAAAAGAACTAAGAAATTGTGTGTATAGCAGCGGAATTAAAATAAGTGAAACACACAATTTGATCAGATACAAGTGTGGTGTGTGAGTATAGTGAATAAGAACAGCAAACCACACATCAAACCACAGTGCACTGAAGATTTTTAAGGTGGTTCGGAGAACACAACTTGTGTCTCCTACGTCCACCTCCTCACAACGGAGGAACCACTAGCACAAGTGCAGTACAAACTGGAGCACGACGACTCCGACCTCTTTGAGATCTACAACTCAAAGAAACCCAAGAGATAGGCATGACAACCTACTCCACAGACCACTTGTGAATTCAGCAAATTCACAAGCCCTTGAGCACTACGTCTCAAGCACTAGAGCACAACGGCTCCAAACCAGAGTACAAAGTACTCAAACCTCTGGATCACAATAGATCCAAGTTCTGCTAGAACAAGCACACTTAAAGAATAGATCCTCTAGCACGATCTATCTCAGTACAATAGAAATGGTAGAGACAAATAGAATTGGGAGATCTGTGTAGAACACATACACAGATTCCCCAGAGAATTTAACACTCTGACCAAATACATACTCGGCTGGATCTCCTTCTGGACCAGCATTGCTGCAATCACGAGCTCCTCCTCTTCTTCTCCTTCTTCTTCCCTTGGCGGCGCTGCTCTGCTCCTCTAGATGCAGATTCCTTTTTCCCGCTCTTCTTACCTTCTTCCAGAATGCTCTTGGTTTTTTCTTACGTGGGATCATTTGGAGTACCAAAACATGGGTATTTATAGCCCCATATGTCCATAAGGAGCCTTAGGGTACGTGGGCACAAAAACCTAGGCAGATTCCCTTGATCCCCAAGCAGCCACGTGTCCAGAAAAATCATAAGTTGAAATTTCAGCCAGAGTGTGTCGACACTACCACTGAGTGTGTCGACACACTGCCCAATTGTCCAAAAAGGGTCTTCTAGAAGCTGGGTCTAGTGTCGACACTACTAGGGACTGTGTCGACACCCTGTCCCAGTCAGGCAACTGGGTCTCTTGGGAACTGGATCTAGTGTTGACACTACCAGGGGCTGTGTCGACACACTGAACCCTGTCTTCATGAAAAAGCTCCAGGAATAGTGACCCAGTGTCGACACCATCAATGGATGTGTCGACACCATCAATGACAAGAGCTGTATACACCTACAAATTTAACACATAAATCATTAGTACAAGATATTATCATTAAAATATGAGATATTAAACATCAAATACATGTTGTTTAAGCATTATTGTGATATGTATAAAATGTATAACATGTTCAACATATCATCATCAAAATCACAATATGTCATCATCAAAATCAAAGTATGAGTGATGTTCATTGGTCATCATTAAAATACAACTTTAGGAAATTCCAAAACACACTCAACCCAACAATCTCCCCCTTTTTGATGATGACAAAACATATGCACAATCTCCCAATAGCTTGACTCCCTTGACTGCAATAACTCCCCTTGACCATATACACCCTTTGAACTTTCTCCCCATAAAGAACTTTCTCCTCCTTTAAGGAACTTTCTCCCCCTTTTTGACAGCATCAAAAAGATAGATAAGAGAGAGAAACAAGGATTGTAAGAGATCAAGAATTCCTAAACCGTCTTCGGGGGCCACAAGGAGCGAGGCAGTGAGAAACAGAACTGGCTGGCCTGTGCTGGATAGAACTCCTAAACTGTCTTCGACGTCCCAGACCCAACCACGAGAGCTCTGCAAACGACTTAATGCCACTGTCTTGACCACCGTTTTCCCCTCTGCTCTAGAGTCCGCCTACTCGATTGCTAACTCGAGCACACTCGTAGCTCAGAGTACTCCCTCAACATGCTTCTGAGGATGGGGGTCCCAGGCAATAGTAACAACCTCTCTATGGGACAAACCCTCAAGTGCCGAGCACAGGGCGACGACTAGTGTAGGACCGTACTAGGGAACTAGCACAGGTGCCATAGGTACAGTAAAAGCAGAAACGACGAAGACTCCACAAAACACAGGACTTCGCAAGACCATAACCTATCTCTCGGCGGTAGTCATGACACATCGGGCCGTCGTGACCTTGTTACGACGCCCTACCCTGTCGCGACGCTGTCGCGGCGGCCCAAGCCGACGCGACCAGGTCACGACGCCCAAGAGCGCCGCGATCATGTCGCGACCGACCAGGCCGTCGCGACAAGATTGCGACCTCTATAGTGGTCGCGTCTTCAGCCGAGGGGGTTTCGGAGCAGTCCTCCCGAAAACCACCCCAAAAACACGATACATACATTCCACAAGGGGGAGGGGAGCATGTTCAACATGTATGAAAGCTGTAAATCACTCAAGCACCCTTAAAACCCCACAAACATGGATTCACGAGAACCTATGCTCGATGGAAACCTCACTCAAGTACGAGCATGATCCTCACACTCCCACAACCCTAAACCACGAGGAAACACCATCTCTAGAGGGAGGGGAGCATGCTTAGGGCGAGAGGATCAAGGATTCCTACCTCTACAAGAAGAGCCGACCTAGCCTTTACGTAGGAATGACCACCTCCTCCTCGCTCCAAGCAACACGAACATGTCCCCTATATGAACGGGATGACACCACCTTAGCATGAGCACCCCGAGCACGAGGAACCATCGAGAAAATGCAAGGGAGCTCGAGAGGGGGAGAAGAGAGAAGATGGAGAAGAGAGAGGGTGAGAGGGAAAGAATGGGGAGCAGCTTCGATTTTAAACCGATGGCCTCCAAGACGCGATAGGGTGACCCAGTGCGACAACAACCAAGTCGCGATGCCCATAGGCGTCGCGACCATGTCGCGGCTGCCACCCCCGACGCAACCCCAAAAGCAGTCAAATCTCGAAGATCGGGAAAAGCAAACGCGACGGCTGGCCAGGTCACGTCAACGCTATACGCTCCTGCCACCCGACACGACCATTCTGACAGACAGGACATCGATAAGAAAAGCAGTCGCGATGCCGCGACAAGGACGCGACAGCCACCCCCACTGCGATAAGAATGCGATGGCTGGGAGCGGCGCGTCACCAAGCCCATCGTGGCAGACCACTCTGGTGCGACCATGTCATGACCAGAGTGCCTGTCGCAACCCTGAGGACGGGGCCAAAGGGCCCAAGGGGGCCAGGTCTTATAGTTAAAACTCCCTATGTTCAGTAACTTGAGTTTATAAACTTGATGTCATGAGAGTTTGGATATTGGAGTATCCCTGTTGGATATAAATAAGTTATGATGACAGTTATTTAGGTCCTTGGACCCCACTTGATTATTATGCCTGTGCAAGTAGGGTTGGTCCAGTCTGGGAGGAGCACCCGAATTCATTTATTGGCCGCACGAAATGATAAATGACAACTGGATGTTTGACATTGCATCAATACTGTTTGATTATGGTTATCATGTTACCTGTCCTATGTGAATATATTTATGAGCCAGAATATGAAATTCATTGTAAACTCCTGAGCATGTTGTATTTCAGTACTGCTACTTCAGATTCACTGTCATGTTAAGATGTATAACTGTCCTTCTTTATTATCCTGTCAAGTATTTACCTTCATCATCATAAAGTTTAGTCCTTTTGATTTGAGGATTTGAATTCTACTGGGCTAGTTAGCTCACACATCCTATGCTTTTTAGGTGACCAAAATGGGGGTGAAGTCTAAAGGGGCATGTGTACTGAGTGGACTGTCCGTTGTCGAGCAATCCAACCCTTTACTATTTTTTTTATTAGTGTGAATACAAAATGTAATAAATAAAGTTTACTCTTTCTTGCTCCTCACTTAATTTGTAATGAGGAGTACTTTGTAAGAAGACTTCTGCATATTATGTTATGAATGGATAAATGTTAATTTTATCTTTTGTGCCTGATTTCTGTCACTCCCAATAAATAGACTTTTATTAGGACGTGACCGATAATTTGGTATCAGAGCCTTAGGTCGATAAACCTAGGGATAACCAGTGAGTTGGGGTAGAAACTTGGGGATTAGCTATAATGGCAATAATGGTTTTGTAACTATGTAGATGCTTAATTTGTTATCTATTTCAGTATGGACATGAATGCACAAGAAAGGTTGGTGGCAGCAATGGAGATGCTTCGCCAGGACATTGAACTATATGCCCAAGCACAAGGGGAAGCTCACGTGCAAATCAAAGAGGAAGTGCTCAAACTGACGGCGGGTGCATTCCTGGCGGGTAATCCTCGTGCTTCTCTGGATATCATGACCCAGGTCATGAACAATCTGGACAACTTGAAGTTGGGGCAGGACATGTTGCTTCATCAAGTCGAAGGTTATTGGGAGATGTTAACTGAAGCGGCAAGAGAATTGTACCATAGGGTTGGAGGAGAACAGCAACCGCCGTCTGTAGAGTCTGTTATAGACCTGACCTGAAGATAGAAATAAAATGAGGCAACTTATTTTTGTAAACCTCTCTTTTTGATTGTAGTGGTTGTATATATAACTCACCTGTATATGTGTGAGTAATGAGAGGTTAGACGGTGTAGATGTTATTGTAAATATGACGGCTTAGTAGGGAGAAAGTTGTAGTGTTAGACAAGTGATGATGTGATATAATGTATATCTTTTGACTTGTTAATGGAAATAGTGTGTTATGTGAATTTAAAATTTGTATATGATAAATGTGAGCATGGTTGATTATGGAATTAATGTATGCATCATTGGATGTCTCAGATACTCTTCCAACTTAACCATGGACGGAAGTGATGCTAACTGGAAGAAAATGGAGAGTTCGATGCACGAATTGACCTGAGTGATGAGAACTGTAGCTAAAAATAATAGCCACAATGGAACAAGTCTATTTAAGTATTTCCGAAGTTTAGACCCTTCGAGATTCGCAGGAAGTACGGATCCGGACAAAACTGAGAACTGGTTGAAAGATATTGAGCAGATTTTCAAAGTGATTAAATGTACAGAAGAGGAGAAGATTTGTCTGGTGACATTTCAGTTGGATCGGGATGCCCGAGCATGGTGGGAGATAGTGGAATCCACCTTAGAGGACCCAAACCAAGTGAATTGGGAAGAGTTTGTAGAACTATTCAATGATCAATACTTCTCCGAGGTGGTTCAGGAGCAAAAAGGAAATGAGTTTGCTAACTTGAAGCAACTCAGGATGTCAGTGTCGGAGTATGAGGCACAATTTACCCGATTGTCAAAATATGCTCAACACCTTATAGCCACCGAAAAATTGAAGGCCAAGAGATTCATGAACGGACTGCATCCCAATTTCATTATGCAGTTAACCCCTCATTTGATCACTACATACTCAGAAATGGTTAAAAGAGCTTTAGCACTAGAAGCTGCAAATGATACCGTGGATAAAATTAAAGGAAGGTCTGGAGAAGGATCTTCAGATCATGAGAGGAAGTATGAGTCGGGAAATGCCCGAAGGTTTAGCAAACTGTTAAGAAGGCCGGAAAAACTTCAGTTGGAGGTAAAGATGTATGCAAACATTGCCATCTCAGTGGGTATAAGGCTGAGAACTGTTGGCGAAGATTGGGTGTCTGTCTCTGCTGTGGGAGTACTCAACACCGAATTACGGATTGTCCAATGGCCAAAAATGTACTAACACGTCAGAACCCTAGAGTTAAGCAAGGAAGATTGCAAGCTATTCAGGATGTGGAACCTGAATCTTCGCAAGAAGGCGGACTAATAGAAGGTACATTATTAGTAAACTCAAAACCTACGTATGTACTATTTGATTTAGGAGCTATGCATTCTTTTATTAGTTATGAGTTTGCTAAATCTTTGGAAGTAAAATCAGTTATGTTGCCTACACAACTTGAGGTTGCAACTCCTTTGAGTGAGGGTAAGAAACTTAAGGAACATTACCCTGCCAGCCAGATCTTAGTCAAATGACATAATTTACCCAGTGATTTGATATGTCTAGAAATGTAGGGTTATGATGTAATCCTTGGGGTTGATTGGCTATCTAAATATCATGCAAACTTAGATTGCCAATTAAGACAAGTAACCTTTCTAGGAAAGGAAGCTTATTCTATGACTTTTGATAAACCCCGTACAAGGAAAATACCTATAATTTCAGCAGTCAAAGCATGTAAATTGGTACAAAAAGGTTGTCAGGGTATTTGGCTTCTGTAACTTTGATAAATCAGAACATCACTGGATTGGAAGATATTCCAGTAGTAAGGGAATTGCTTGATGTTTTTCCCGAAGAGTTACTTGGTTTGCCACCTAGTAGGGAGGTGAATTTTTCAATTGAATTGGTACCAGGAGCTACACCAATATCAAGAACACCCTACAGAATGTCAATGGAGGAATTGAAGGATTTAAAAAGGTAATTACTGGAATTGATAGAAAATGGATTCATTAGACCCAGTACCTCACCTTGGGGTGCTCCAATATTGTTTGTTAAGAAGAAGGATGGGTCTATGTGGTTATGCATAGATTATCGGCAATTAAATCAGTTGACTATAAAGAACAAGTACTCACTTCCAAGAATTGATGATCTATTTGATCAATTGTTTGGAGCTCAGTGTTTCTCCAAGATTGATCTAAGGTTCGGGTATCATCAACTCAGAATTCAGGAATAGGATATTTATAAAACGGCTTTTTGAACACGATATGCGCACTATGAATTTGTAGTGATGTCGTTCGGATTGACAAATGCACCAGCTGCATTTATGCGTTTGATGAATGACGTGTTCAGATCTTATTTGGATCAGTTTGTGGTTGTATTTATTGATGATATATTGATTTATTCCAAGAGCATAGAAGAGTATGAATCACATTTACGGATTACTTTGCAATTGTTGCGAGATCATAAACTGTATGCAAAGTTCAGTAAATGTGAATTTTGGTTGAAGCAAGTGATGTTCTTAGGACACGTTATTTCCAAAGAAGGTCTATCAGTAGATTTTTCAAAGATTGAAACCATACAGAAATGGAAACAACCTAAGAACCTCACTGAGATCAGAAGTTTTTTGGGTATGGCCAGTTATTACCGGCGATTTGTTAAAGATTTTTCTAGAATTGCTTCGCCTCTCACACAATTGACTAGAAAAGGAACTGCATTTGTGTGGAGTGAGAGTTGTGAACAAGCATTCCAATTGTTAAAGGAATGTTTATCCACTGCACCAATTTTAGCTTTTCCGGTAGAAGGAAAAAACATTTGAGGTTTATATCGATGCTTCAAACATTGGATGGGTTGTGTATTGATGCAAGAAGGCAGAGTCATTGCTTATGCATCTAGACAATTAAAGACCCACGAGAAAAATTACCCAGTACATGATTTGGAATTGGCCATAGTAGTCTTTGCTCTTAAACTTTGGAGACACTACTTGTATGATAATCAATTCACAGTGTACTCCGATCATAAGAGTCTCAAGTATTTATTTTCACAAAAAGAATTGAATATGAGACAAAGAAGTTGGATGGAGTATATTAAAGATTATGATTTCAAAATTGAATACCATTCGGGAAAAGGTAATACTGTGGCTGATGCACTCAGTAGGAATCTTATAGCCAAGGTATTCCAATTACAAGTTAGGGAATGGAAATTGTTGGAGGAATTTTCCACATTGAGTTTGAAGGCCGAACCACAAGAAGAAAGAGTTGTCATTGATAACTTGACAGTTCAGTTAGACTTGTTAAAGCAAATTGGAGAACAACAAAACAATGATCCTATATTGACAGAAATTAGAGAAAAATTGGCTTTCAGACTTGATTTTAATGAAGATGTACATGGGAATCTTCGGTTCAGGAACAGGTTATGTGTGCCAGATAATTATGAGATTAAGAAGCAAATTTTAGAAGAAGCTTATTGATCACGCTACACTATCCATCCAGGAGCTATCAAGATGTATCAGGATTTGAAGAAACAATTCTATGTTAGGATCGGCTTTTCGGTAATGGCAAATCTAGAAGGGGGGTTGAATAGATTTGCAGCGAAAACTTAAGCAATTTAAAAATTACTTCGAAATAAAGAATCTACTCAAATAAAACCCCTCTAATCTGATTCAATGTGTGTTATCAAAATGTGAAAAACACTTTATGAAATAGTGTAAGTGTCAAATATGTGATTAACATGTGTGAACAAAATAATTAGTGTGTAGGCAAAATCCCTATGCATGCATCTAGCACAATACAATGCAAACCACAAATCAAACCACAGTGCACAAGGGATTTTTAGGTGGTTCAGAGATCACATCCAGTGACTCCTACATCCACCCCTCACATAGTGAGGCACACACTACTCAAAGAACTGAGTACAACACACACAAGCACTCAGGCTCAGTCCACACACACACATGCTAGAAGAACCACTCTATAGAGATCAAACCCTCTAGCTAAGGAAAGATCTCACACACATGAACACAGTGACAAACACTTGGTCTGCACTGCACAACCACAACACACAATTCAGATATGTGCACAAACCAGCACATATCGCATCACACACACTATGATCTGTACCAAACACTTGTACAGATTAGAAAATAAACATCCATGTAGAATCCACGTACTGATCTCAGTTCAGTACACACACACACAAATATGAAATGAATTGAGTTGAGAAAAGGTGTGAGTGAGGAAAGACATATCCCTTCAAATGTTGATCTGATCCCCACGATCATAGATCCACAATGTTTCTTCCTCAATTATGCTGCTGCTCCTCCTCCTCTTCTTCTTCTTCTTGATCGGCACTGCTCTGCTTCAGGAGCTTCTAGATTGCGATTTCTTCTTCTTCTGCTGTTGCACTTCTTCCAGATCTGCTCCTTCTTGAGCACACCCCTTCTTTCTCCAGAGCTTGGCCTTGATTCCCACATCCTCTATGTTGAAAAGCTGGTCAGCAAATTCTGGAGTTGAGCAAGGCACTAGAGAGATCCCTTTTTGCCGCCAAAAACCTTTTCTGGGAGTTGTATGGGCTGGCTTCCCTTTAGAGTACGGGGATCATGGGTATTTATAGCCCCATATGTCCATGAGGTGCCTTGGGGTGCATGGGCACAAAAATCTAGGTCAAATCCCTTAATTCCTAAGCAGCCACGTGTCTAGAAAAATTCCTGTTTTTGAGCTTTAGTCGAAGTGTGTCGACACACAGGCAGACTGTGTTGACACCACTGGCTACTGGCTTCAGAACAGGCTCTGGGAGGGACAGTGAGTGTCAACACACAGGTAGACTGTGTCGACACCACTGGCAGACTGTGTCGACACCACTGGCAGACTGTTGCCCAACTAGCAAGCCGGGGGGGGGGGGGTGAATGGGATTCTTAAATTTTGAATAGCGTTAAAACCTGTCAACAAAAACATTCAACACAAAACACTACGTTCGATTGTTAGTGTTAGAAATAAAGAAGACAACGAACACAAGCATGCAATCACACAACACAGGAATTTTTATCCTGATTCGGACCTCCTATCCTAAGGAGTCCTACGTCCAGTCCCCGATAGGGTTGTTGACGGTTCGGTTTGGACCTCTTTTTTGAGGAAACCGAACCGAACCGAAATTTGATTCAAATCGAACCGAACCGAACCGGTTCGGTTCGGTTTGAACCGAAACAACCTTGGCGCGGGCGGTCCTGGGTTAAAAAAAAAACCTTCTAATACCAGGCGCGGGGCGGTCCTGGGTTTCGAACCCAGGACCGCCCCAATAGAAAACAGCGCGCTAGCCCACTGGGCTAGGCGCTGTTTTATGTTTTATTTATTATTTTAATATATGTATTATATATTTCGGTTCATTCGGTTTCATTGTGCAAAACCGAACTGAACCATGGGACTTCTCAACCCGAACCGAACCGAATCGAATTGGCCGGTTCGGTTCGGTTTTTTCGGTTTGAACCGAATTATGAACAGCCCTAGTCCCCGAGCAACAACTCAGGATTCCACTACCCAAGGGTACAGTCTCCCTCAAGGACAATTACACATCCAGCCGCAGCTGGCCTTCTCTTCACAGCCCGAAGAAGTATACAACACCCTGATACACAGGTCTTCCTTCAACACGAAGGGAATACACACCACCTACTTCCAACAAGTCTTCTCTTCACAACCTGAAGAGGAACTTCACAAGAATGTGAAAGAGGATGATTGCCCCTAGACCTGGCTAACAACAGATACCAGATCTGAGGCAGAGACTGAGAGAGAAAGATCTACAATGGCAAAGTCTCTCAGAACTCAATGGCTCTCCAAAGTTTAAGATTAAGAAGAACGGAGAGCAAGAGCTACAAGTGATTGGAATGAAAACAAGAAGCTCTTTTTCTAAGACTATGACTTTAGGGAATTTTCGTTGAGATTGTTGAACACTTCAAAAGTTGTTTTTGCGAAGAGTCTTGAGTCTTGTATAAATATCTTCTTTTGCTAAAATAGCCGTTGAAGAGTCCGTTGTCTCTAAGCTTTGTGTACGTTAGACTGCATGGTTTGTCGAGTACGACAGGTGTGCTTGCAGTCATTTAATGCTTTACGCTCCATGTACGCAAGAACAAGATCCATCTTGATATCCTTCAGCTTCTATTTTGTCCAACGTTGTATGACATGGTACTGGCAGAGACCTGCACACATTAAATGCCAAAGCATAGACAGCTATACTGTCTCTTGCTGTCAGTCAACGTTAGAATTCATGTAGTAAGACTATTCACCAAAATAGAAATGTCATTTTGCTTTCTGAAAAGTGTTTCTTATAGAAATATAAGAATAGAAGGCAACGAGCAGATGATGTGAACATTCATAATAAATGCAAGGATATTAGAGATGTGCGCGGGAAGACTTTGACTTTAACAATATTTGAAAATGTATTTGAATATCATGAGAATAATAGATATATTCATTAAATCTATGATAGAGAAATCGATGTGTCCATAAGACACTGTTCCACTAATGAAATCATTACAAGAGCAAGCGAATAATTCTTATAGTAGAAGCAAATCGATGTGAATACAAATCGTTGTACACATATAAGCAAATCGTTGTACAGATACAAACAAATCATTGTTCAAACATAAGCAAATTGATGTGAACACAAGTCGTTGTGGTCAAATCGTTATAATCAAGTCGTTGTGGACACAAATCATTGTGGACACAAATCGTTGTGGACACAAATCGTTGTTCTACTTATCAAATCGATGCAGTGACCAAATCGTTGTTTACTTTATCGAATCGTTACGACGACCAAGTCATTATGTAACTTATCAAATCGTTACGGCAACCAAGTCGTTATGTAACTTATCGAATCGTTACGGCGACCAAGTCGTTATGTAACATATCAAATCATTGTGAGACCAAATCGTTGTTTCTCACTTAACAAATCGTTGTGAGATCAAATCGATGTTCTCACTTAACAAATCGTTGTGAGATCAAATCGTTGTTCTCACTTAACAAATCGTTGTGAGATCAAATCATTGTTCTCACTTAACAAATCATTATAAAACTAAAATCGATGTGATACTTATGAAATCCTTGTGAAACTGAAATCGATAATAGTATGGAAATCGTTACGATTCTAATGAAGTCGATATGAAACTTAGGAAGTCGATGTGTACTTAGAAAAATTACATGCTCTAAACTTTAAATGCTACAGTGTAAGAATACTTACAGGTTTTGCTTGATTTTGCTTGATTTATTTCCTATGACTAAGCTTCAGGAGAACTTGTTAGACAGTACTTTATTAAAGTTTTGTTAATCACCAAAATAGACATATAATAAATGAAATTATATGGGGATGAACTGATCATCAATCTCCCCCTTTTTGGTGATGACAAAACATAACATGAGCATAGAAAGTTCTGAAATAAATCTAAGTAAATTTACAGAATAAATTCAAGAAATGTAATTCAGAATAGTTATTTTTCTCCCCCTTTTTGTCATTAAGCAAAAAGATAACATAATGAGACAAAGAAAGAAGAGAAATAAATGGGAGCAAAGGAAAGTATTTATATTACTCCTTGGAGGGTACAGGAAGATAGAAGGCAGGAGAAAAAATAGAGACATGGCAGGTTATGATTGGCCAAGTCTTGTGTTCCTGCTCTTCAAAATAAGACTGAAATGCTCCATACTCCATAGAATATGAAGGTCCCATGACAGTGTAGGCACCCGATTTTGACTTATAAGTCAGACCACATTTCTTGTCATCTTAGTAAGCCCCTAGTTGGTCACTCACCTTCAGCCCACCATTAGCCTTGTTTTGAGCCCATTAACAGCCCAATTTTCATGAATATTCCGTCCATTATCTTTTAAAGAGTCCATGTGCCTTGAATGCCTATTTTTCCCCCACATGATTGGATAATAATTTGGGAATAATCGATTTCCATTGACGCGACGTATCGTGGCGCCGTGTTCATCCTCGTCGCGCCCTCTCTGGTAGTCGTGACAGCCCATGCATATCCATGCACGTGGCTTCATAGTCGCAACGACTAAGGCCGTTGCGTTCATTGCTATCGCGTCCCTACGATGCGTCGCGACGTCAGCCAACCACCAACACATTATCCTCTCATGGCCTTTATCTTAATCCTCTGCAACCTCCCAACCCATCTGAACGCATCTAGGGGATAGGGGACTCTTTGAAACCTCCTTTGGACTTTGACCCACGAGGTTAATGATTTTTTCCTTTATCTGGGTATTTATCAACGAGATATTTCTCTCTCTTAGTCTATATAAGCAAGCCCTTTTTTTCAGAGCTAGGAGAGCCTCATTTTTACCCCGAAGGGCTGCCAAAATTTCCTCTGACCAACACTTAGCCTCGCAGCCCTCACATTCTCCTCATTTTTCACCTCAACTCTTCACCAAGTCATGCTCATTTCACTATCTACAGGGCGTGGAGTTTGAGGAGGCGACCCTCGGAGCTTCTGGACCAAGGGAGGACATCATTTGGCACCAAGGAGTCACCCTACACGGGGCTCTTTCTTCCTCTTTCTCTTCCTTCTTCATGCATTTTTATCACTTTATTAGATAGCAATCCATTTTCTTTTCCTTTCCTACATTTTCCATACACCCAAGGGGTTCATTCCCACCATGCTTCATCTCTTCTTTTCATTTTTGGATGGATACTACACTTAATATGTTCTAACAGGTTCCTTTCCTTATTTTCGTTGTTTTGGTAGGTACTCAAGCTAGTTCTCACGAGGAGCTCTTGTCCTCTGGCCGGCTGGAGGGCAGGAAGAAGGTCTACACTAGCTTCTCCCGCACTGCAGAGAATGCGACCAAGGAAGGCGACGCGATAGAAAAGATGCGGCCTATATGGGCGACGCGACTTCAGCCTCATCGCGACGGGGATCTCCGTCGCGACCTCAGGTCAGTACAGTGTTCTCTTTCCTTTTCCTAACTTAGTTAGCCCGTTTAATTCCTATCATATGTCGACAAGTTAGGTGGCGATCACACCCCTTTCCATGCTCCTATAGTTAATACATGTCTGTGTGTATTGTGGGCGTACAATCCCCGTGATTACACCTTTTGGCGATCACGGTGGGACCTCCAGTGCTACCCTCGTGAGTTTAGTTTGCTTGCCTGCCATGTTTGTTTGCTTAAGTGCTTTCCTAGAACCCTATTAGGTTAGTCTTTACCTTGTTTTGACGTACTTGTTCTCTGTCGGAGATGCGGCGTATCGCGGCGACGCTATCTCGTCGCGTCCTTAGTGGCCGACGCGATCTAAGGTGTGTCCTTTTACCCTGCCATCTTCCTGGTTTCCTCTTTGTGGATTCATATATGTTTGTTATATGCATCTCTACCATGTGTCCCCGCATTTTTTTTTTGAGTGTTAGAATCCTGTTAGGGTTCCGATTTTCCCTTTTCCTTTCACTGTTAGTTTTTGGGTCCTGTCACGGAGGATCATGAGGTCACGTCCTGGGTGCGCCGAAGCTGGACGTCGCGTCCACAGGTACACTTGTGTTGTTAATGCTTTGATCCATATACCGGTTTCTGTTTGACCCATGATCCTTGCTGTGTTGATCTAAGTGATTCCATACTTCGGTTGTGTGTTAGGTTAGTCTGTTTGTCCTTAGGCTGCGTATGACTACAGGTTTGGGCCTTCTGTTGATATCGCGACTGGCTGGCTTGTCGCGATAGGGTCGCGGCGTATCTGGCCGACGTGATTGTACCCAAGACCTGCTAGTCGACATGTTTTGTCATTATTTAGCGTTCATACATTTTTGGGCACCTAGGCCTGTGCATACACTACTCATCCCATTGTGTAAGTTTTCCCCCTTGGTTGAGTGAGCCCTCTCACTCGCGAGCACTCGTGGGTTGACTCGGGCCACCCTCCGAGGACCTCCATAAGTCCTCGTGACCGTACACATTGCGGTTCACCGGGCCGGTTGTACCCGTTATACTCCTAGTTTGAGCCATCCCCTGCGTGTGAGCGTGTGCCATCCTTAGTTGCACCGGAGGACTTGAGTCCATACCTACTAGAGTCCCGCTTAACCGAGTGACATTCCCTTAATCAATCCAACTAAAGGTTAAGTGCATACTTTAAAATTTTGCGTGTTAATCATGATAACTTGAGTGCTCCGATACATCCCTTCTCCTCTCACAGTCCTTCTTGTTGTGGTAGAATCTAGGTTTTGTCTGCGTGTTGGTATCATCTCCCCTAATTGCTTAGGGGTGGTGCATGCGCCATTGTATAGGTAGATCGAGTCCCCCCCCTCCGACCATTGTATTATATCATAATCCTTTGTTCGATATGGACCAATTCCGGGTCCTTGTTGATGATGTCCTGCCCATTGGGCTTCTTGAGGATGTGGCCCAACCTGCCGCGGCCGTCCTCTTTGGGCATATCCACCCCCCTCTCGTCGTTGGGAACCGATCCCGTCCCCCTTCCCCTCCAGAGGCAGACGATCCCCATTCCCAATTTAGTCAACTCCTCCCACACCTAACTCCTGATCAAGTCCGCGAGTTCCTGGTCACTGCCAAAGGCAAGTGACCCCTGTCTCCAACCGCTCACGATTCAGCCCAACAGGCGGCCTCCTCTGCCCCTGTTGCCTCAGCGCCACATGTGCCTTCCATGCTGGCAGACCCAACACCCCTCTGTCCTCGGGCTATCCAATTTTCAAAGCCTAACTACCTTCCGGCGCGGGAGGTTCGGCCCAAGTCCCCTCCAATGTCCTCATTCTATCAGGCCGAACCTGTCCACCCTCCCCGCGAGAGGTCTTATTCTATGGAGCAGCCCCGCTCCCTCGTTCCTACCCACCACGTCACATCCCCCTCTGACTTCCTTGCAGAGTGGGCCACCATGAAAAAGGAGCTCCACGACCTAAGGAGACAAATAGATCCTCGGAAGGTCACCGAGGTACCCCTCCCTTCCTTCCAGCATCTCCTGGTTCCACCCCGGTCAGAACTCCCTGTCTATCGACGATATTCTGGGGTAGGGGACCCTTACGTGCACTTGAAGGACTTTGTGTATGAGTCTGCGCCGCATAAGTACGACCGTCATCTCATGGCGTACTTGTTCAAGAGTCATTGGATGGTCCGGCCCTTGAATGGTTTTATTCTTTACCCCCCGAGGAAGCCGAAGATTTCCGAATTGTCCAAGAACGGTTCCTACAACAGTTCCAAGATCGGGTTGGACCCGAATATTCTTTTGTTGATTTAGTGGCCGAGAAAATGAAGTCTGATGAGGAATTCTTGGTCTATACTGACCGGTGGCACTCTCTAGCTGCTAAGTTCCGCTGTCCCATGCCCGAGGAGGAAAAGGTCAAGCTGCTAATCTCCAACGCCACCCCAACCTACCGGGCCATTTTAGCCATGAATGACATCACCACCATGCACCAATTATATAGCCGAGTCCGTTTCATCCAGACCCAACTCAAAGACTCGCCTATCCACTCCATGTTTGAGACCCCTAAATCTCGCTACCTAAGAAGCCTCAGGGCCTAGTCACCGAGGGGATCCAAACTAATGAACAAGTAGGTGCAGTAAACAACCCCCAAGGCCCAGTAGGTAGGCCCCCCCTACACTCAGCAACCCTAGCAACCGTGGAATAACAACAGACAACCACCTCCTCAGGGCCAGAACCCTCCGCAAGACCAGCGCCAGTACTCCCAAGTCCCCCCACCTCAAAATGGCTATGCCCCCAGAAAGCCCAATGGACCCAAGAGAGCCCAATATCCTCCTCTGCCTGAGACCCTAGCCGACATCTTTGCAGCACTCATGTCCTTGAATGCCCTTAGACTCCCTCCTGAGAAACCTAATTGGAATATGGCAGCAGATCAGATGAAATATTGTGTGTACCATCGCCATCCGGGCCACAATGTATCAGATTGTTTCCACTTCTGGAATATTATATATGACATCCATGAGTAGAATCAGATCGATTGGGCCGAAATGAAGAGGTTAATCTAGACATTGAGGGATCAGCAAGGTCAGAGGCAGCAACAACAATAGCAAAGGCGACAGCAGCCACAACAGCCACAACAATTCTAGCAACAGCAATTCCAACAACAACAGCCATTCCAACAGTGGTACCAGCAGCAGCAACAGCCACAGCAGTCGCAGCAACCGGCCAATGACCTCGACATAATCCGTAACCCTATGCCACAACACCCCCCTGCTCCGAATCCCCAACCTGCTCCACCACCACCTCCACCCGCGTAAGTTAACCCAGTCATCCATCACCCACCACCAGAAGCTCCATGGGCCTTCGATGATGAACAAGAAGTGGGCCAGCTTTTGGTCATTTCCCATACCACACCTACTACCACTACACCTACATCCGCCATACCTATCTCCTTCACACCCACCATTGCCACCATCACCTCGCCACCTTACAACTCCCTCGTCATACCCCCCATTGTCCCTTCACCTATCAACATCCCTTTCTCCCCTACACCAGCGCCATTATTAGCCAACCCTTCCATCCTCGACACCACTTCCCCGCCACTCCACCATAACCTCACCCTGCGGAGCGGGCGGATGTTTCACCGGATGTACCCAAATGCATCCATGTCTATGCCGGGCCAGCAAACCCAACCCTCCAACTATCCACAGCAGCAACAGGTTACCGAGGAGATAGATCTAGTCCCGGAAACCCAGTATGATATCCTGAAACACTTGGATCAAACTCCTGCCAAGATCTCCATCCTTGAGTTGATAAAGAGATCACAAACCCATCAAGATGTCCTTAGAGCCTTCCTACAAAGGGTCATGGTGAACGAAGACATGAGCCCTGATAATCTGCCATCCGTGCTCTCCATTGTGAACAAGGGGCCAACCATTACCTTTTCAGAAGGTGAGTTAGCCCCCCTCTGAAGCCAGAAGGATGCCCTTAAGTGTGACTCTCACAATAAACAAGGTAGCTGTCGATGCTATTCTTGTTGACACAGGAGCCTCCATAGATGTGTGCCCGTTGAGCACTCTGCGCACTTGCAACATCTCAGAGCGCCGGTTACACCCCACTCCTACAACGGTAGCAGCGTATGACAATTCCCGACGAGCCTGCCATGGCATCATTTCTTTGCAAGCTGAATTATGACCACTTGTCATGACGGTGGACTTTTATGTGCTTGATATTGACCCTACATACAAAGACATTTTGGGTCATCCTTGGATCGAAGCATTAGGGGCAATGCCGTCCACAGCCCATCAGTGTTTGAAATTCCCCTTCCAAGGGCGGATAATGAAGGTTAAGAGTGTAGCAACAACTCACACGGTAGAGGCCATTGAGAAAATCATGCCGTCAGTCTGGCCATCTAACAAGCCTATTATCTCAGTGCTTGATGTGAATTTTACTTGGGCCTACACATTTTCAAGCAACCGTCAGATTGTGTCACCTTCCATGGCAGTTATTAAGAAGCGCACACTGACAAACACCAAAGGCTGGAATATTATGGCTAGAATTGGATATCAGCCAGGGAAGGGTCTCGGTGCTTGCCTTCAAGGGAGGACTCAGATTATTAATGACCCTAAGAAATTCACGAAGCGCGGCCTCGGGTATCAAGAGGAACTTAAGTTCTGGACGTCACCCTCATCAAAATCAAACCAAGAGCCTCTTACTTGGAGCTTATATGACCATTTTGTCAGAGGGCCCACACAGCTGGGTTACGACACTATCATGGTAGAAGCAATATTGTCAGCATATCAAGTCCTGGAGGCCCAGCGGCCCAGCAAAAAGAGAAAGCCCGAAGACATGGAAGTGGGAGAACCATATCTGGAAGACCCGGTCACAGCGGTCAGCCTTTTATTCAAGGAGGTCAGCATCACAGCTGAGGCAGAAGAATCTGATCTAGAAGACCTTGTGACAACAGTCGGCCACCTGTTCAGCGAAGACAGCACCACACAGTCCCCAGCAGCACAGTCAACATCAGCAACCACCACCAGGCGACAGTTGCTTGGATTTAGTGAAGAGTTTGAAGTGGTAAACCTCACCGATTTGACAGAAGAGTTCTGGCCAGGGTTTTCCCGGCCTTCCAGCCATTTTGTGACATCCATCCTTGTTTATAAGTTTGACTCCATCCCTCCTTCCCCCCCTCTTATTCTCCAACTCTCCCTTGACGCCCTCGAAGCGTTGACTGTTCCCTCATCCCTCTTCCTTATCTTCTTTAGTGGCTCGGTTCTATCCTTTTCTCGACACCTCCGCATGTAGATCTCGTTCCTTAAAAAAAATGCTTTCTCCTCTCCAGTCTTCCTTGCAATCGGACGACGATCCCATCTTTCCTTCCCCCTTCTTTGGACGGCGATCCCCGTCTTTCCTTCCCCCTTCTTCGGACGGCGGTCCCCGTCTTTCCTTCCCTTCTTCTTCGGATGGCAATCCCCGTCTTTCCTTACCCTCTTCTTCAGACGGCGATCCCCGTCTTTCCTTCCCCTCTTCTTCGGATGGCAATCCCCATCTTTTCCTTCCCTCCTTCATCGGACGGTGATCCCCATCCTCCCCCTCCTTCCAAGCATCGACCCCCACCTCCATCGTGAATCATGACGGTGATCCCCGTCATTCCCCACTTTCTGCCTTCTGCTGTCAAATTCCTCTGCTCTTGATGGCGATCCCCGTCACCCCCGCACTCCTCTTTGCTTTGACGTCGATCCCCGTCACCCCCCCGCACTCCTCTCTGCTTTGACAGTGATCCCCGTCACCCCCCTTCCTCCTTGGCGGCGGTCCCCGCCTTTCTCCTTCTGCCCAAGCTGCGGTCTTCGCCCACTGACCGCCATGGTCACTCTGGGCAATTTGGGTGAGGGGCCTTCTGTTCCCCTGCACCCTGACTCTATTGCAGGCACCCTGAGCTCAGGTGGCCCACCTCTTCCTCCAGACCCATCGGAGGGTTTCTTCGGCCCCGCCGCACCTATTCCTTTCCATTCCAATAAACCTCTGGACACTTCTCCAGAGCCTTCTGTAAATATCAAACCTAGTTTAGATTCAGGGGTAGGATCTATCAAGTCCCCGTCCCCGTCTAGGAAGAAGAAGGGTAGTGGCATACCCCGTAGATATCTGCTAGATCTGGTACAAAGGTGTGGCACTCTTCTAGCTGTCGAAGAGTTCGCCAGAGAAGCTGTAATCCTGAACATAGAAGCTCAGCACGAGGAGGAAGGACTAGATGATGGATTCGGTGTTTATGAGATTTTAGCTGAGGATGACCCAGTGGATGAAGAGGATTGTGAAATAGAGGATGCTTTCGAGATGTATGCGAGTGGCATGAGAAGATTTGATGAGCCCACCTCGGCAGTAGATGAACCCACCAAAGAGGTAAATGTCGGAACTGAAGAAGATCCCAGGTTCCTAACTATAGCTTCCAGTCTCCCTCCTAAGGAAGAAGGGGCGCTCATAGAAATGCTAAGGGAGTTCAAGGATTCTTTTTCCTGGTCTTATGATGACATGCCCGGCATTGACCCCGAGTTAGTGGAACATAGGTTGATCCTGAAGCCAGGGGCAGTTGCCGTTAAGTAGAAACTAAGGCGTTTCCTCCCCCACATTGCTTTGAAGATGAAAGAGGAGATTGACAAGCTACACAAAGCTAAGTTCATCCGTGTAGTCCTCTATCCATTGTGGGTGGCCAACATAGTCCCGTGATGAAGAAGGATGGAAGGGTGTAGATTTGCATAGACTTCCGGGACTTGAATAGGGCATGTCCAAAGGATGATTTTCCTTTGCCTCATTTGGATGTGTTGATTGATAATACCGTGGGTATGAAACTCTATTATTCATGGATGGGTACTCAGGCTATAATCAGATCCGTCTAGCCCTAGAGGACCAAGAGAAAACCTCCTTCACCACGCCCTGGGGAACCTATTGCTACGTGGTCATGCCGTTTGGATTGAAGAATGCCGGCGCCACTTATCAAAGGGCAATGTTAGCTATCTTCCATGATATGATTCATATTGATGTTGAGGTATACGTGGATGATATTGTGGTGAAGTCTCGGACTCAAAGAGAACACTCCTCCATGCTTGCCAAAGTATTCCACCGCGCACAAGAATATCAATTGAAGATGAATCCAAAGAAGTGCGTGCTTGGGGTTTCTTTAGGCAAATTGCTAGGTTTCATAGTCAGCAAACGGGGGATTCAAATAGATCCGCACAAGGCCAAGGCAATCAATGAGATGCCTTCTCCTAAGAACATATCTGAGATTCGAGTTTTGATTGGTCGGCTACAGTTCATAAGGAGATTCATATCTCAGCACTCTCAAAGATGTCACCCTTTCTATGAACTGTTAAAAGGAGGGGTCAAATTTGAGTGGAACGCTAAGTGTCAAGAGGCCTTCGATGAACTCAAGAGTTATTTAATGAATCCGCCTATGCTGCAGGCGCCTGTCCCTGGGAAACCCTTAATCCTATATCTGTCTACAATTAAGGACTCCCTAGGATTTGTCCTTGCTCAACATGATGACTCTAGCAAAGAAAGGGCAGTCTACTACCTATCTAGGCTCTTCAATCCTTCCGAGCTCAAACTCACCACAATGGAGAAAACTTGTGCAGCACTAGTATGGGTAGTGCAGAAATTGAAGCACTATTTCCTAGCCCATAAGGTGAGCTTGATTTCTAGAATGGATCCTATTAGGTATCTCCTGGAGAAGCCAGTCCTCGCCGACAGATTGGCACGTTGGCAAAGCTTCTTGTCTCAATTCGATATGACCTTTGTAGTTCAGAAGGCTATTAAAGGGTATGCCATTGTTGAGCACCTTGCTCACCTTCCTCTTCCTCACAATGACATGGTTCAAGAGGATTTTCCTGATGAAAATCTGTCACTCATCTCTCGCGATCCCTTCTCGTCGCTTCACTTTGATGGAGCTCTCAATTCTAGGGGATGGGGCGTAGGTGCTGTCTTGCTCACCCCAGAAGGGATCACCATTCCACTTGCATATCAACTCCAGTTCCTGCCACCAACAATGTCTCTGAGTATGAAGCTCTCCTAGCCAGTCTTAAGCTTGCCTATCTTTTAGGCGCACGCCATCTCAAGATCATAGGAGACTTTCAACTCGTTCTTCGGCAAGTCCTTTCTACCTACCGCACTCGTGACCCCAAGCTCAAGCCTTATCAAGACCTGGTCACGCTCCTAGCCAAGCAGTTCTGCAAGCTCATCTATATTCATACCCCTCGCTCTCAGAATATCCTGGCCGATGCCCTGGCATCCCTGGCCTCCTCTCTCTCCTTCCCAGCCGTAGCGCTGAGACAATCACTGTCCAGAGGTTAGAAGCGCCCTCCACTCAAGATCCTTGGTTCATTAACCTTAGGAGTTCGTTGGTATCAAAGGAAGAGAAAAGAGAAGCGAAGGAAGTTTTGCTCTTAGAGCTAGGAGAAATATTAGCAGAAGAAAGACCGTGGTACCATGAGATTGAGTAGTATTGCAAAGACGATACCTTCCCAGAAGAAGCTGAAGCTGAGGATAGGCGAGCCATCCATAGAGCGGCGTTAAGATATACCATTGTCGGAGAGGTGTTGTACAAACGCGCTCTAAATGGAATGCTCCTCAGATGTTTGTCAGACGAAGAAGCCTAGAAGGTGGTAGAAGGATCTCATTCCAGTGAATGCAGTGGGCATGTGAATAGTCAAATGTTGGCTAAGAAGATTCTTAGGCAGGGCTACTACTGGCCAACCCTAGAAGAAGATTGTGCCATCTACGTTCGTAGATGCGTCAAATGCCAAGTCCATGCCGATAAAATCCATGCTCCATCTTCCTCTTTGCATCCGCTATCTTCCCCTTGGCCTTTCTCCATGTGGGCTTTTGATATCATCGGGCCTCTTGGTGATCCTAATGCTCAAGTGAAACAAAAATCTTTCATTCTTACTGCCACTGAGTACTTTACCAAGTGGGCCGAGGCTGAGGCATTTGCAGAAATCAAAGGCTCGACCGTGTGCAGGTTCGTCATGAAGAACATTATCTCGCGGTTCGGAGTACCAAGTGGCTTCATCACCGACAACGGACCCCAGTTCATATCACAAGAGCTTCAGGACCTATGTAAGAAATTCAACATTTCCTTGCATCATTCGTCTCCATACTATCCACAGGGCAACGGCCAAGCCGAAGCCACAAATAAAATGCTTTTGAAAATTCTAAAGAAAACTTGTGAGTCTCATAAGTTCGCTGATTGGCCTGAGAAATTGATTGAGGCTCTATGGGCCTACCGCACCTCCGTCCGCACGCCCACTGGGCAAACTCCCTTTTCGCTTACTTATGGGATGGAGGCGGTATGTCTATATGAGATCCTCATCCCTTCGCTAAGAGTTCAGCTAGACAAAGAACTTAATCGCGATGAACGTCGAGAAGCGTTACTTACGCAGCTAGAACTCCTAGACGAACGACGTTTAGCCGCGACCGATCATGTGCTTTCATATCAAAATAGACTCTCAAGATTTTTTCAAAAGAAAGTAATTGAGCACGAATTCCAAGAAGGAGACATGGTTTTGAAGTGAATTTTCATAAAACCTGGGGGTCCTAGGTCAAAATTGCAACCAAACTGGGAAGGGCCGTACGTTGTTAAGGAAGTGTACCCTGGGAACGCGTACAGTTTAGTCAATGCCGATGGTGAGGAGCTTTCTCACCCGTGGAATGGGTTGTATCTTAAAAGATTCTACCCGTAATAAAATGTTTTCAATAACTACATCGTTTTGTAAAAGAATGTTGGGAGCTATGTGTTTCACTTCCTTCCATTTGTTGACAAATAAACTCCTGTGTTCAGTCACACACACAACACGGCAACCCAAGGTCAATTCCCCTTAGTTAGTGATGTTCCTATTTAGTCCTAGTGCAAGGGGACGAAGGTCAATCCTCTTCTTGCTCGGACAAGGTCTAGGGGCAAAAGGACGCTAACATGTAGACAAGCGAGGGTATAGATCATGTGCATAAGGTCTCAAAGAGAGCCGATCAGTTCAAAAGAAAGAGGAAGAAAATGATAAAAATGATGAAAAAAAGGGGGTGAATAAAAAATGATGAGAATAGGGGCATGTCAAAGAGTGGTAGTACAGTTCCCTGCGGGACGCCCATGAGCCCGGTCGTACATATGCCCCAATCAAGTGCAATGACCATAAAGTCTATGGACAACAGAAGGATTACGTATGACCCACACCTTTGTAAATCTTACAAACTTGTATCCCGAGCTCCAAGGCCGAGTCTTATCTCCTCTTAAGTCTTCCAATCCCTTCTTACGACCAGAGAACTCACGCACCTGGTCTATGGTGGAACGTTAATAACTAGGGGTAAGCAGACTTTGGGAAGCCAAAAAGAACCAAATGCACACTACACATAGAGGATGTTTGGCAAACATAAGAGAGGAATAAGATCCATAGCACATCACTCAAGAGCAAAAGATGGCGTTATCTGAAAAATTCCAAAAAAATCAAAAAATCCCAAACTCAAAAAAATCAAAAAATTCCAAAATAAAAAATAATAATAAAAAAAATCAGAAAATTCAAAAAAAAATCAGAAAATCCCAAAGAAAAAAAAAAAATCCCAAAAATCCAAAAAAAAAATCATAAAATCCCAAAATCCATTTTTTTTTAGAAAATCTCAAAACCCAAAAAAATTGTGTGTACATGTCACTTTCCTTTTGCATGCATTATTTTTTTATCGCTTATTTGAATAAGGCTCAGCCCCTTGACAATTACGAAGTCAAGATCGTTTTTTAATGCAAGGGGCTGAGCCAAAGAACAAAATTGACCTATTTTTGTGAAGTGTACAGGGACAAGGAATTTTCGAGCAAGCACATCTGTGTACTCGGGGTACTCTTGTTCTCTCCCTCTCTTGTATTAGGATCTCTCTCTCTCCCATGTTCGGATCTCGTCTCACTCGCATGTCAATTGCAAAATCATTCATTTTGTAAACATTGACATAAAGTACAAGATCCACTAAGTGATAAGTCATATGTACAAAGATAAGGGGAGGTGGCTCACAAACTCCTCACTGTCCACCACCACTCTCCCCGGATCCCTCCTGCCTCTCTGGAGGTGGTGGCATCTCACCACCACCTCTACCGCTCTGGGCACTCGCCTCGCCCCGACGGCGTCTCTTCTCCTCCTCGTTCCTCCTACGGCTGGAGGAACCTGCCAAATACTGTCCGATAGAGGCCCCGCTCGCCCTACTCGCGCCGCTCCTACTCCTACTCCTACTCTGAGTGGCTTGGACTAGGGTCGTCACTAGGCCACGGAGCTCATCTATCCGGATCTGCTGTGCCATCACCTCAGTACGCAGCCTCACCATCTCCATATGGTCCACTGACGACCCCTGCACCTGCAGTGTCGCCAGCTCCCGCGTTGTCTCTGCCACCAGTAGCTCCGTTGCCTCCGCCCGGATACGCAGCTGGTCCCTCTCGCCCGTGGCGGCATCAACCTGTCCCTGAAGCTGGGACGCGCGGTCAGTGGCGGTCCTCAGCTCCCTCTCCTGCAAAAGAATTCAACTCAATACCATGTTTAAATAATCTTTAAATTAAAGACAATGTCTTACTTACCCGCTTAGCCAGCTCGGTTTGTGTCTCCTCGGCCCTCCTCACTGCGGTCGCCAGTCGATCTTCTAGATCCAACTGGGAACTCTCCAACGCCCTGGAAGAGGAGCCTCCAGCTCCTGCCGCTCTCCTCACCCTCTCCAACTCCTTCTGCTGCACACGCAACACACATTAATTTCTTCAAATCAGCCATGAAAATGGTAATGTATGGAAGTTTGAGTATGTAGTTACCAGCTGCTCCGTCTCCCTCTGAGCCGCCGCCCGGTCCTGCACAGCTGAGTGTAGCAGGGCTCGTAGTGAGGCAATCTCCCCGGCCACGTCAATCTGCAATTCAAATATGTCAGTTCAATTCAAATAAAGATCAATTTCACAGTGTTTAAGTTTATGGGTTTTACCTGACGCCTCCTACCGCGGTAGACCCTCGCGCCGTACTTTAAAGTGAATGCCTGTAAGTACGTGTCGTCAGATGTGGCCTCCGACTGGACCTGCTTGCCCTTCCGCTCCCAGTTGTCGATCTGCTCCTTGGCTTGCACTTGCCAGTCTGTCGTGTCATGGAGTCCCCGGAAGCTCCGACTAGGCCTAGCTGTCCGGTCTCGACTGGGAAACTCCACTGCACTCTGGCGTAGGCCGAGCGATCTCTGAGTCAAGAACAAGTGCAGAGGTAGCAGGAGGTTGAGTGCATGCACCCACACCGACCTACCAAAGTAGGGGCGGGCCTGCACAAACCAAGGCTGTCCCTCATCTCCCTCCTCTAGATATGGCTGCCACACCACCTGCACATCAAAAACATCTGTTTAGTAGCCAAGTAGTTAATTCAAATCATCAAATTTAGAGAGAAGGGTAGATTACTCACATCTAGCTGAGGGTAGGTGTCGATCTCGTCATGGATGGACGCCAGCTGGTCCTCCAATGTATGAGTGTCGCGGTGAGAATCCCAGCGTCGGGCTATGGGCACAAGTCCCGGTCGCGCTAGGATCCCTCACCTCAGGTCTGGGAGGTAATCCTAAACCTGCAAAAGCATGAAGTCAGTCAAATCTCAACCCATATCAAAGTGCAGTAAGTAAAGGCGAAAAGGAGAGAAGAGTACCTGAAGGAAGGGGAAGAACCCGCTAGTGGATGTCTGTCGCTCGGAGGCGCCCAAGCTGTCAAACTGATGTGCTAGGAATGCGGCCCCCCAAGCGTAGTTGCCCACCTCGTCCAGGTCCTCCAGGAACGGCAGGAACCGACAGTGGACCGCGTCACCCCTCGTGGCAAACAAGAGTCTGCCTAGGAAAAGGATGAGAAAGCGACGCAGGTCCAGGTCTGCCTCTGCCCCTGGCTCCTCTATCAGCACTGCCCGGCATCCTCGGGTGAACCTCTACAGCTTCCCATCCACCGTCTCACCCACTTGATTGCCCACATCATACAACCCTAGGCTCTCCTGCAGTGCAACTCTGGGGACAAGGGAAGACCTCACCTCTACAGTCAAACCTAGAAGTCTATGGGCTAGCTCGCTATACCCGAGATAAGTGAATCCGCTCACAGGGCGCCCATACACCCTCAACCCCGTGATCCGGCTCACATCCTTGAGGCTGGGGGTCATATGACCCCATGGGAATATGAAGGCAGTCGCCTCCACATCCCACCTGCTACGCAGGGCCTGGGTAAGCGTGGGATCTGGCCTTATCCTATCCATTCTCAAGACTTCCCCAAAGCCCATGTCCTCTAACCTATCTCTCTAAAAGGTCGGAAAAGCTAGATAGACTTCCAACACTAGGATCCAAGAAACCCGGGCCCTCATTTCCCCCTGCAAACAAAGTCAAATCATTTTCAGAAGAAAAGTCAGTTCAAATTCCCCTTTCTAGTTCTTTCGGCTGAGGTCACGCCGGCCATCCAGGACGTGACCTTGTCGCATCACCACGATGCGACGTGACCCTATCACGCCTCCTCAGGGCACCACGACCTTATCACGTCGCTACGATGTGATGTGATTATGTAGCAGTCCTGGCCCATGTTGCGATAGCTGGTATCGCGATGCGTTTGGCCGTCGCGTTCTCAGACGCAAACCGACCGGACTTTCTTTTCTCCGACGGCCGTTCCCTTGGGCATCACGCCCTACATTGGAGCCCTCAGGGCTTTCTCATCCATCCACATGCTAAAAATCAAGGGTTTTGGGCGCCGAGGCTTACCATCTTCATTACTTTCTCCCGGGCTCTTGCCGCCGCCTCCATGTCCACTGGGGCTTCCTCTTCCTCCATCTCCATATCCGCGACTTCCTCCTCGACCGGAGGCGCCTCCTCCCGCTGCCGAGAGGCACCTCTCGTCACGGGGCGCTTCCTTCGTCCTTCACCTTTACCACCGCCTTTACCGCCACCTTCCATCGCCGGGGGATGGGGGAGAGTGAGAAGATAAAGAGGGAGAGTGCAAGAGAAGGGAGAGTGCAAGAGAGAGTGAGGTTTCGCCGGAGGAAGGGAGAAAGAGAGAGATGTGAGTGTGAGGGGAAAGGAAGAAGGGGCGGTCTGCGTTTTGAATCGCCGGGTCAAGACGCGATGCTCATGGATGCCATGATCTTTTCGCGTCAAGGTGGTGGGTCGCGACCTTGTAGCGACGCCCCGCAACGTCGCGTTATTAAGGCGTCATCTCTGCAAGTCACGTTTCAAATAGAACACAGTGCGCAGAGGGTAAAACTCTGTTTTATTCAGTCAAAACATCAAATTACATTGCTTCATTGTCCTTAAAGTCAATCAAATGCAATTTTCTGCCCTAATTACCATCTGATACATCATATCTATATCAATCTCATCATTCTCAAGCCCCTATGCTACTGGATGGATCTCCTTCAGTGATTCAAGGTACTCCTGCATCACGTCTTCATCCTCCTCCACCTCCGCCTGGATAAGACCTGTAGCACACCCTTCCCAATGGACGATGGCGCTCCGCACGTCCCGTTCATCCTGAGCGTCGTCCATCTTCCGCACCTAAATAGGCGGATAGTGCGAGAGTCGGGGAACCATGTGCGCGCTGCACCACACTGCAAGTAGCAGCGGTCCGGGTTGTATTAGACCAAGGCTTCATTGCCCAAAAGTCGAAGTGCTAGTTTGGGACGCTGTGGTAGGTAGATCATCCTATTATGGAGGAAGCGTGGGCACATATCAAACTCTGCCATGGTCATGTTCTTGAAACAATTGTGCCAACCCTTCAATCCCTTAACTTGGGCTGTTTTACACCATGCCTGTGGTGTCATGTAGAGAGGCGCACCCACAAAAGCCAGTGGATGGTGTAGCATTGTCTTGCACTCAGTGGAGAGGGTGTCCATCGCCCAGAACTGTATATGCATGCCCATCCAGAGCTCGAGGGCGACAACAGAGCCATAGAATGGTCCACCGGTGGCTGCAGAAGAGAAGCCAGCATACAAATAGCCAAGAACTGCCTGTCCAATATACATACCTTCGGAGATGGAGTCAATTATGCTCAGGTTGGAAAAAGAGATGGCTCCGTCCTCGGCGGGGAAAAGAATGACACCGTAAATACAGATGGTGGCAGCTTTGGCAATGGCAAGGTAATTCCCAGTCTTGTGCTTGCACTGAGAGATGACCCACTGAGCAATGGGGAGGAGGTGCACATGGTTCCGGCTAGTCAGACTATGCAGATCAGTCTTCTTAGTGGTAATCTCCCCAAGTATTCCCCATGTGTTGATTGATGCCACGGTGTAAGAAAGAGCAACCTCCTCCCCCCTTTGGTACTTTGGAAGTCCCAACATTACCTCCAACTCCTCCAACAGGATGGTTGCTTCGAACCCGGGGAAGACGAAGGTGTGCGTTTGGGGGTGCCATAGCTCCGCCAATGCCGTGATGCTGTCCCACATGTGCATGATCTTGTGGTATTGTTTGGATAGCACAAGCACATTGGAGAGCCCCCATTCACGTAGATGACGGGTAGAAGCAAGAGGAAGGATCTCTATCATTGAGGTCAGCCAAGGCACCTTGGAGAATCTCTTGTGGCCTGGGAGAATTTGATGTGGAAGAGAATGAAGAGAGGAGGCTAAGAACAGGGGAGAAGAAGAAGTGGAAGAGAGTAAGGAGAAAAGCTAGAGAGAACATTGCTTACTTGAAGATCTGGGCAGGAGCATATGTGCCCGGGTACCAAAGAGAGGCGCTGGAGCTCCGCATGAGATTCTCGGGCCGCCTTGGGACCGGCATAAGATGGGATGTCCTCTAGAAAGACAGCAAAGGTTCTCTTCATGGTTGCAGGAAAGAGAAAGTCAAAGAAGATTTAAAGAGAGAGAGAGAGAGCTGCAGGATTAGCACCCTAAGCAGCCCTATTTATAGAGCTCTAAGGGAGACTAAACCATCCCAATCCCGTAACTAAGTATTAGGATAAGATTAGAAGAGGTTTAGGGGTCCTATTAGGAGTCTAGGAGTCTTAGGATGGAGATAAACACAGATTTCTGCATTTTTTGGATTCTGTTTGTGTCGCGACGCCACGATATGCCGCGTCCAGGTCGCGATATGGTGGGATGTTGCAACTATGTCGCAACCCCCAGATGTGTCATCTCTTTTCTTGAGTGTTATTTTTTTATCTCTGTGCTTAGTTGGTGTCCTTATTTGGTCGTTTGAATGTATATATGTGTTGTTATTGTGCCGTTATTGCTTTGCTTTGTTAAATAAAAAAAACAAAGAAAATCAAAAAATCAGAAAATCACAAAAGAAGGAACGTCGCAGGTAAGTCAGGTAATGTATTTCTATATTTAATCCTCGCATTATTATATGGTATTCTATTTATTATATCGCTTCAAGGACCGGCTGGTTCTCAATGTGCTATGGGATTTGAGTTCCCCTTTACCAAAAACAGTGATAATCTAGGTGCACATTGTTAATCGTTGGATAGGCCGTTAGGTTGGGTAAGTTCGGGGACAATGGATTCAGGCCTACACTGCAGTTGTAGGTAGTTTCTTGATCCGCTCTTACTTCGGCTTAGCATTATTATCCATGATCTATTTTTTATTTCCTCTTTTCTTTACATTCGTTTTGATGATTTCCTTTCTTTTAGCCCAGCATGCATCACGTAGGTCTTTGAGCTTTCATAACTCATCCCTGGCTAATGGTGAGCCCTTGTTGAGTGCCCAATCATTCTTCATGTTTCAATCAAGAAATCCTATTCCACTCCGAATCGGAAGGTTTGTCTCCGAGCAAGTTACTCTTGTCAGTTTGTTAAAGAACTTCCCTGTCTGGATTCTCTATCCAATTTTCATCTTACTCCTTTAATCCGTTTTGGTTGCGAACCGCTCCCAGGACAGAGTTATGAGTTACCTGCCTGGCACGCATATGTCCCTCCAAAACGAAACCTGCAGGCCAATCGGCTAGGGTACCCCTCAATCGAGGGGTTGATCATCCTTTTCTTTCTCCTTCTCGTCCAGACTTGTGCTTTTCTTTGCATTCTGCTCGAGTAGCTAACTCGGGGCTTTCACGAAGATTCCAATTGCTTGTTGGCCAGAATCGGGTGTCTCTTTACCTTGACTCCCACTTTTCAGTCCACTCCATGTCATTTCCACTTCGCCATCACTTCATGACACCTCTGCTACACTCTCGCTATGCTCCCTTGCAAAGTGGGAGTCAAGGAGGGGCAATCTGTAGGCACCCGAATCTGACTTATAAGTCAGACCACATTTCTTGTCATCTTAGTAAGCCCCTAGTTGGCCACTCACCTTCAGCCCACCGTTAGCCTTGTTTTGAGCCCATTAACAGCCCAATTTCCATGAATATTTCATCCATTATCTTTTAAAGAGTCCATGTGCCTTGAATGCCTATTTTTCCCCCACATGATTGGATAATAATTTAAGAATAATCGATTTCCACTGACGCGATATATCGTGGCGCCGCGTTCATCCTCGTCGCGCCCTCTCTGGTAGTTGCGACAGCCCATGCATATCCATGCACGTGGCTTCATAGTCGCGACGACTAAGGCCGTCGCGTTCATTAGTGTTGCATCCCTACGATGCGTTGCTACTTCAGCCGTGGCAACAACCTCCGCAACCACCTCCACATTATCCTCTCATGGCCTTTATCTTAATCCTCTGTAACCTCCCAACCCACTTGAACGCATCTAGGGAATAGGGGACTCTTTGAAACCTCCTTTGGACTCTGACCCACGAGGTTACTGATTTTTTCCTTTATCTGGGTATTTATCAACGAGATATTTCTCTCTCTTAGTCTATATAAGCAAGCCCTTTTCTTCAGAGCCAGGGGAGCCTCGTTTTCACCCCGAAGGGCTGCCAAAATTTCCTTTGACCAACACTTAGCCTCGCAGCCCTCACATTCTCCTCATTTTTCACCTCAACTCTTCACTAAGTCATGCTCATTTCACTATCTACAAGTCGTGGAGTTTGAGGAGGCGACCCTCGGAGCTTCTGGACCAAGGGAGGACATCATTTGGCACCAGGGAGTCGCCCTACACGGGGCTATTTCTTCCTCTTCCTCTTCCTCTTCATGCATTTTTATCACTTTATTAGATAGCAATCCATTTTCTTTTCCTTTCCTACGTTTTCCATACACCCAAGGGGTTTAAAACCACCCCCAGGTCTGTTCCCACCATGCTTTATCTCTTCTTTTCATTTTTGGATGGATACTACACTTAATATGTTCTAACATGGTTCCTTTCCTTATTTTCGTTGTTTTGGTAGGTACTCAAGCTAGTTCTCACGAGGTGCTCTTGTCCTCTGGCCGACCGGAGGGCAGGAGGAAGGTCTACACCAACTTCTCCCGCACTGCAGAGAACGCGACCAAGGAAGGCGACGCGATAGAAAAGACACGGCCTATATGGGCGACGCGATTTCAGCCTCATCGTGACGGGGATCTCCGTCGCGACCTCAGGTCAGTATATTGTTCTCTTTCCTTTTCCTAACTTAGTTACCCCGTTTAATTCCTATCATATGGCAACAAGTTAGGTGGTGATCACACCCCTTTCCATGCTCCTATAGTTAATACATGTCTGTGTGTATTGGGGGCGTGCAATCCCCGTGATTACAGACAGGAGCCATCCTCTGGATGTGCAGCTTCCTCTGTGTTGAAATGAAGGGACCATACGCATCCTGGCCAAGAGACATCATGAAGGTGTGGAACGAGCCAAAGCTGGCATACTGGAGGAACTGATTCATGGAAATGGGATAGAAATTCTGATTTTTCAACAGTTCCTTTTTCAAAGAAATGAAGACTTTGTACCTCTCGACCCATTTACCAAAGGGCTCTTGAACTAGATAAATGGAGTTTGCATCCAAAAAGGCTTCAGCAGAGAGAAGAGGTTTGCCTTCCTTGAACAATGAACTGTTCAGGGCTTCCAACTGAAGGACTGATTGATTGTAATAATTTTTCCAATCAGTGGGAGAAAGCCTTTCACATTTAGATAATAATGAGGGCAAGAACTTCAGACTTGATAAAGCCCCAATGATATTCTCGAAAGAGAAACCGCTGGAAGGAAGGAAGACGACCCTGCTGAGCTGAGATTCTAGCCATGACTCGTGCAAACCTCTCAAAGATAATAGAACCCACTGAAGAGTCCATGACCAAAGAGTGCAATTTTGGGAGGTATACATGCTCAGGTATCTGCAGAGTGGCAAAATCCACTTTTAAAGTAGATTTTACAAGCTGTTCAACTATTAGCAGGGCAATGGCTCCCCGGTGTGGACAGTGTTTTTTTTTTTTTTTCTACCTTTTATCAAAAACACGGTCCCACAATGGAAGGATTTGATTTAAAAAAAGAGGAAAGAAATTTTTTAAAAGACGGAAAGCTAAAATGGATAAAAATGGATTGGAGAGTGCGTGTGTGCACAAGGGTGGTATATCGCGATCGCCAGGCACACGAGGGTGCCGAATGGAAGCGGGTGAAATGGAAAGAAAGGGGTACTTACCTTCACCCGAGAAAAGAGCGGGAGTTGTCGCGTGGGTCCTTCCTCCTCCTTCCACTGGCTGGCTGGCGAAGGAGATTCAGCTCCAGTTACCTTGCAAAAGCAAACGGCAAGAAACAAGTGAAGGAGAGGTCAGGCTGTGAAGTGTAGGAAAATGCTCAAAGGAGATGAAGATAAAGACATTAAATGGGTGTTAACACACCTCGTGGAGGTGGTGTTAAACCCCTATAAGTGTGGGTGAGGAGGAAATGCCGTGCGTGTGTGTATGTGTGGGGTATGATGCATGCACTAAATAGGAAAAGGAAAATGACGAAAAGGGGGGAGGAGGAATGGTGATGTAGCCTGTGACGATGGCGAATGAAACGGTGTGGAAGGATGCCACGGAAGCTCCTCTCGCTGTGCTCCAATGCTCGTGAGAAGGAGAAAGCTCTGGCTCACGAGGAAGAAGATGCGGGGACAATGCTTCGGCTTCGGAACGCGCTCTTTCGGATCAGCAGGGCTTCACCTTGGGGAGTTAGGGAATTAAGGTTCAGAGGTTGAAGCACAATTTGGCAGGGCTTCGCCGTAGTTGGGAATTGTTGCTCGGGCGAGGTGACGATCTGGCAGGGCTTCGCCTCTCTTGGATTGGTTCTTTTTGACTACCCCTCGGGTCTGTATTTATAGGCAAAACTTGCCAAAATCGCGTCGTCTACAGCAGACGCCTATTAAGCATGGAACGCGTCTGCCTGACGCGCCGCGATTCAGAAGATCTCTTGATTTCCACCCGATTTGACATGTAAATCGCGTCTGACAGAGCCGCCGTGTTTTCTTATGGAAATCAAATCTCTGATGAAATTTGATTTTGATTTGACTGATTGTAAAACGCGGCGTTTGACACGGACGCGATTCCAACAAACATCATGATTATTGACGTGGCACCTCTTAAATGCAGCTGACAGTGGGCAACCCAAAAGTTTGACTTTTAATCGCGGCAGGTCAGGCAGACGCGAATTAGAAATAGACCATGTGCCAAAATACAAGTGTGATACGTGTCAGTCATTACCGACGCGGATCAAGACCTGCAAAGGGCGTCCGCTATTTAGGACGCGATTCAATGACACTTAACAGACCCTTAGGAAAATTCCTAAAAATCCTAAAAAAAAAATCTAGAAAATAGGAAAATCACCCGAGAGGTTAATTGAAGAGATCCACTTCGAGGCATCACGATATAACATAAAATTTACTTGATGTGCTGCCAAATTGGCGTGTCTACAGCTGCCTCGCCTTGGCGTCTGCTTTGCAAGGAAGTGAAATGAAGTGATACGAAATGAAAGAAATGGAGTGGTGTGAATTGAGTGGAATGAAGTGGAATGACTGAAAAGTAGACGCCAAGGTGTGATGAGACATGCCTCAACAACACATGACAGGAGCTATTCTTCAGTCCAGAATGAAATGGTTTGTTGAAAAAAACTCAAGAGAAACTCAATGCTTCAGAAAGGGGTGTGCTCGTGGGCACGGAAAAGGAGAAAGATCAACTTCCAGCATCGGGGAAGTACCTAAGGACACAATCCATTAGGTTTCACCTTTGGGGGCGTCTGCCACTGCCGCAGGTGGATCTTTTGGAGAGTAACTAAATAGAAATCCAAGGCAGCGAGTTTCTCAGGCGAAGATCTTCAAACAATAACACAATGGGCTGCGTACTTGACTCGGAGTGGAATATTTCATGTTAATTGCATTTGAGGGAGGAGTAGCTCTCTTCATTTAAAAACAAGAGTGATTTTTCAGAGTTGTGTTCAAAGTCCTATATGATGCATGCTGGGTTAAAAGAAAAAAAAAAAAAAAAAAGATAATCAAGGATAATATTGTCACGATGCGGAAGTCAGGATACCAGAAGGAACCATCGTCCCTCTGCAACGCAACGGCTTATCCTCAAGGCGTAGGAATCCTTTGGAATTATCATTGTTTTTGGCGGAGGAGGGGAACTCAAATTCCAGTTTCATTAGAGCCTCAAGGTCCTTGATGTGCTCTAATAAAGTATACTATATAGTAAGATGCAAATATTTACAATACCAGGTTGGCGTCTGCCGAGGATGATCGTGCATTGTACGACAAAAATGGCATTCAGAACCTGTGCTAAAAGATCAGTTAGTATCGACAAGCAAAATGTAATATGGCAAAAGCTGTAAATGATGCCACTTGTGAATCACGGCCAGGAAGCAGGATGCCTTTCAAAGTTAAATCGCGTCCGCTATATTGGACGTGATTCAGGCTGTCAATCTGATTTGATAGTTTTGTCTTTTCTCCCTTTAATGGGAACATGGGAGTATGGGAGCATGTGAGTAAGATAGCATGCCTCCGGGTTTCCCTCTTATTTTTTTTTCATACACCCATCCTTTCCATACTCCCTCCTTTCCTTCTTAAAGGTAAAAACTTTCTCTTGAATCAAGGAGAAGGGAAAGAGAAGGGGAGAGAAGGAGGAGAACTCTTTGAGTTAAGAAAAGGAAGAGGAACCTTGGAGAGATGGAGTATGGTGGGTCATCTTCCTCCAAGGGGGCAAGAGGAGAGGGTTTCCAAAGGTTAAGTCAAGTGGAAGGCCATATTTGTAAGCTTGTCCAAGCAAAGATGGTAAGTTGATGTGATTTTTGGTTCTGATTTGCTTTGACATGCTCTTAACGCTTTGTTTGGTGTTCTTCCTTCTTTCTCTTATTTTTTCTTTTCTTTCTCTCTACCTCTTCCAATGATCTCTTCATACCCGGCCATGCACAATTATCCTATGCCATGCCATAAGTACCCATCACCCATGCACGTAGGATTACCCACTCTTCCGGGCAACCGGCGTTACATGCGTCTTCCATGGCTTCAACAACTTACCTCCGTCATTAGCCCTGATATGACCGCTATCCTTAGAAGATGGGGGATTAACAATCTTTCCGTTCATGCTAAGAGATACCACGAGATCCACCTCGATTGGGCGGCTCTCGGGGCATTGATCGAACTGTGGCATCCTCAGACCAACACATTTCTCTTCCGAACCTTCGAAGCCACCATTCTTTTGGAAGAGGTTGAAATCTTATTAGGTTTGAAGCGAATGAAGCAAGGTGAAGAAGATGGAATGGCGATCATGCCGAGGTACTACACGAGCAAGGCGGTGCTCGAGAGTTTCATGGATCCAAGGGAGGCCCAAGGTGTCCGGACCGACAAAGGGATCAACTTGCAAAGAATGGCGGCTTGGACCACGAGGGAGCTACCATGGGCCGGCGATGACGAGAGATTGGAAGAGGCAATGAAGGGATTTGCTATTTGCATGGTGGGTGCGCTCCTCTTCCCTTCGCTTGACAACACTTTGGAAGAGGATCGTGCTAGCCTTCCTCTACAGCGGGCTTACAGTGGCAAGCTTAGGTAGGCCTCCATACGAATCAATGCTTTTGCTTACATGCTGGACTTTCCTACATTTTAAGTTCTGTTTGAGCAATGAGGTTACAAACTCGTCCCGAATCTTCTCCAAAAGTTCGCTTAAGCATTTGGACCATATTGTGGGCTTAGAAGGACGCGTGGCGAACCGAGCGCCACAACTTAAGACGCGAGCGGATTGGCGTGACTACTTCCGAGACATGCCCGAGAGGGCCTTTACTTGCATTCCGGTGCCACTTCTTGCCTGAGATGTGCGGACCTGGCTAGCACCCGGCGTGGACTTGCGATTGATTAGAGCATCTGAGTTTGTCCTTTACAACCCACACCACTGCCTTCCTCAGTTTGGGCTTCCCCGGCACGTCTTCGAAGGACCATCTCACCTCCTACCAATTAAACGGCGAGACATCGGTACCAACAACAGCGGCGAGGAGGCGAACACTATCAAAGCATTGTGGAAGGTTTGCTCCTTTAGGAGGCCGGTCCCGAACGTGGAGGAGGTTGAAAGGGACTGGATGATTTATGTAAGGGATTTAGAAAATTGTGGCCCAAAGTGGCCGTTTGTAAACGACGAGATTAAATCATCAATGAGAATCAGATTGCTTCCTTAATACGGCCAAGAGTGTCCCTTGAATGTGATCGTTTCATCCAAATTACTTGAATTTTCTCCTCAAAATTGGGTCTCGGGTGAACACTTTGAAATGCGTCCAATACAGTGAACGCCCTTTCTTTCACGATCCGCATCCTATATGAGCGCCGCCTTTCGAATTAAATCACGTCTTGCTGCTCAGACGCGTTTAAATTCGTACTTTAAAATTTCAAAATGGCAGGCTACTCAGATTCCGCGCCAAGCAATAATGACATCTGAATCGCGGCGGCCACCTCAGACGCCCTTAACAGTGATGCTTCAAATTCATGTCCACATAATTAGACGCATTCAAAATTTCAAATTTAAGTGCTCGAACGTCCGTACCAAAGTAATGATGGCTTTCTGAATCGCGACAGGACGGGCGGATGCAAATAATTGTGACGGTTCACAAATCACGTCTTCTGGTGTGGACACGATTTCTATCTTTCACCGAGGCAATAAAACGCCTGGGGGCACGACCGTTCAACCATTTTGCCCCCCGGCGCTCCTCTCTCTCTCCCATCTTCTCCCTCTTGCTCCCGCCCCCCTCTCTCTCTAATTTCTCTTACTCTCTCTCTCTCCCTCTAATCTCTCTATCCCGATGGAGAAGACCGGGGTGATGAAACGACGACGCGGAGGAGGCTCGTCGGTGGGTGCGGAGGAGGAAGGTACGCCGGTGACGGGGGAGACGAGTGCGATGGTGGATGAGCTTCTGGCGGCCCCGGGGGAGCTTGCGATCGTGTCGGTGGCGGACGAGGTGGCTTCGACGGAGGAGGAGGATGATGAGACGGAGAAGGAGGAGGAGGCGTTGGGTGATGAGTGGGTGGCGCGGCGGTGAGCTTGGCTCGGTCGGGAGATTCCTCCCAGCTGGAAATGGTAAGTTCCCGACGCCTTCTCTCTTTGGTTTGAAGAAACGGAGGAGGATGGGGGGGGGGGAGGAAGGGCAGTCGGCGCCGGGTGAGGAATGGTGTGAATCGCATCCAAACTAGAGGACGTGGTTCACTGATGAATCGCGGCCCCTGTTGGACGCCTTTCAAGACCTGAATCGCGTCCACTGTTTTGGGCGCGATTCAAAGCCCACCCGAGGGTCTAAATTTCATCTTGATTTGCATAATTTCAATCTTTTTTAATGTGTTTTAACTTATGTTTTGGCTTGTTTGTGCATTGCAGGGTGTAATGAAGCCGAGGACCATGTGGCCCCTCGTCCTAGCTGCATATCAGGGGCTCCCAGACTTCTAGAGGGAGAGGGAGAGGGAGATGGGCTTTGGGCCAATCTTGGAGATCGAGCCCTTTTTCGTTGACAACCCCCCTGATCCAGGCGATGAGGGATAGGTGGGACAGGACGAGCCGGGCATTCCTATTCCCCTGAGGGCACATGGTGCCGAGTCTGGAGGACATAGCCCGGATCACGGGACTACGGGTGGATTGGGGGGTGGTGAGCGGCATCACCTACGCCGACTACACCGATCACGCAGTGGATTTGCTGGGCTTGGAGCCCATGGGAGATGACCTCGGCGACCGGAGGATGGTCGGCCGAGTGGCGCTTCTAGAGAGCCTGGGCTTGAGGGGAGCCCAACAGAGAGTGGAGGAGACACTACCAGAGTTCGTGCAGTGCGTAGTGGGGCTGGCTAGGGTGGTGTACGGACAGGACCCTGAGGACACGGAGCGGGCGGACAGGGACCTGCGGCGGTTCCTCATCTTCTTTTTCGGCAAGATGCTGCTCACTACGAAGGGTGACGACATCCACTTCCAGTTTCTGGAGCTACTCGAGGACCTAGAGAGGGTCGGGGAGTACACTTGGGGTGCGGCCTTCCTGGCCCACACCTTCGTCGATCTCTCCGCTGGCACCGGGAGGGAGACTACCGTGGGTGGCTTTGCACCCTTTCTATAGGTACGGCTTTAAATTTGAACTCCATTTTAATTTATGCATTAAAGTTTCCTACATTTTAAATTGTTTAGCTGAGACTAATTGGTATATATGCAGGTGTGGAGTTACTACTACCTCCCCCTGGACAGGGCGACTCAAGTGCGGCCGGACGTGGTGCCCCTTGCCCGGAGGTGGCTATCGGTGGTGAGTACGACCACCTACTCGTTCCAGCTCGACGTCCTCCGTCGGGACATCCGGGACTCCCCGACCCTTTTGGTACGTGCCACACTTAATTATTTCTCTAAATTTCTGCATTTGATATGAAATATGTGTGTGACTAACACAATGCATATGTGCAGGTCGTGTGGCAGCCCTACGCGGGCATGGGTGACGAGGGCCAGCCGTGGGTTGAGAGCGGCTGACCTTTGTTCAGGCGGGACTTGTCGGTCCATTGCCTGACCGAGATCGAGCCACTTCGCCTGCGGCTAGATGCTCACACCTTGGGGTTGCACCAGAAGTGGCACGAGGAGACGGAGCCACGAGGGGTCAGGCGGAAGACGTGGGGGAAGGCGAAGACCGTCGACTGGCGCCTTCGATTCCCTGAGCAGTACGTAGACTAGCAGTGGGGTGGCCAGCTTGTGGAGTCAGAGGCCTTCGACAGTCTCGCCTACGTCCAGTAGTTTTAGGAGGAGTACGGGGGCCGTGACTACATGAGGCCAGCCAGGGTATGCACCTCTAAATTTTACATGCTTAACATGATATGCATGACGTTCTAACTACTGTGTGCATGTACAGGATGCTCGGGATGACCTCATTGACAACCTCCGTGCTTAGCTGGCGGGTTCAGAGGCGCAGCTGGTGGAGGCACGAGAGGCCTTGGAGATGCTGGTAAGTGTAGAAACTCATACCTTTGTTATTTATCTTACCGTCTGATGACTTGGCTTTGGGTTTGTGCAGCGTGCCGCCCAGTCGTCAGTGGAGCGTGTCGATACTACAGGCGCCTCCTCAAGCCAGAGTGTTCTCGACCCAGAGATGGTTTCTCTCTGGGCGCAGTTGGTGGCGGCAGTGGCCAGAGCGGAGGAGGCGGAGCGCGACCTCTCTGCACGGGTAAGTAGCCTTAATCAGAAAAGTGTATGAATTGAATTGTTCTTATACTTACCTGTGTCTGTTCTTTGTGCAGTAGATGAGCTCCTGAGTGCCCTCTCGCGGGAGATGAGCACCCCTGCCGAGGTGATCGAGCTGTCGCAGCAGCTTTCCGTGCTGCGAACGCAGGTCACCCAGCAGAACTTGGACCTACCGCGGGAGGCTGCAGGGCTCCGTTTGAGGCTCTCCATGGAGCTTCAGGACCGTGAGAGGGAGCGCGCCCGCTGGGATCAGGAGCGGGACCGGCTGACGCAGCAGGCGGTGGAGACGCATGCGAGCTTGATCGCCTCCGAGCGTATATTGAAGGCATCAGAGGACCGGTACCGGCGGGGGTGCGAGCGTGCCGCACGGGAGGGGCGACCCAATGCCTACTCTGGGAGTTACTTGGTGACGTCCTCTCAGTACGAGAGGAACGTCCAGGAGGGACGTGCTGCTCAAGGTTCCACGGGTTCACGCGCCTCCATGAGGTCACCTGCTTCGCCCACGACAGCAGATCCGGGGGAGGCGGAGAGCAACCAGCGCAGCTGGCCTGCAGAGGATGGTGGCGAGTGTTAGGCCACTTCATGACTTTGTACTTTTACCTTTTCTGATGATATATGCCCGGTTGGCCACTTCCATGATGATGTACTCGGGGTTGCCCCCCCCCCCCCCCCCCCCTTTTGGCCACATATATACAGATGCATGTTTGTCTTCTTCCTTGTGCCTGAAAATCATTTGAATAAACAAGTTAAGTGTCTGTTCAGGCTCAGCCCCTTGCATACAAATGGTGCCTGACTTTATGATTTTGTCAAGGGGCTGAGCCTTATTCAAATAAGGTGAAAGTAAAAGAACGACAATATGAATGAGATGAATGTACAATATTTACATGTGATAGGCGAGAGATGAATGTACACAATATGCAAGCATGTAGATGTTAGCGGGAATTTACAAGGATGAATGTGCATTTTTAAGCAAAAGAACTTCTTTTTTAGGGGTTTCGAATATTTGTTTTTGTCTGAATTTTGGAAATATTCGATTTTTTTTGGATTTCGATAATATCTGATTTTTTTGGATTTTTTTTTTGGATTTTGAAGATATGTGATTTTTGGTATTTGAAAATATTAGATTTTTTTTTAGATTTTGAAGATATATGATTTTTTGGTATTTGAAAATATCAGATTTTTTTTTGGATTTTGGAGATATATGATTTTTTTGGTATTTGAATATATCTGATTTTTTTTTAAATTTTGAAGATATATGATTTTTTTGGATTTGGAAATGAGGTCGTAACCCGGCACAGTCCCTTTTAAAAAAGACGTGCGGAACGAAGGTGATCCGTTCTTAATTGAAAACACGTGGTACTTGGACCCTTCAACTACTTGGTTGTCATTAAGAATTCATTAATTATTCTTGAGTGTGTCAGACAGAGGTCGGACGTGCTTGAGTGGTGCCTTCTCCCAAAGTTGCTTTCGGCAACATTCTCCTTAGTTAATCGTTGCTTGCCTTGACCCTGAGACATACCCGAGGAGGAGAGTATTTAGGAAATATGCCAACAGTCCCGGAGACATGGGGGAAATACTCACTCCTCTATCCTAGACTCACTGGATTTCAGTCTTCTTGGGCTTGTGGATTTTAGCACGCTTACGTCCAGGTCCATTTGGATCCCTGTGGAGACTTTGCCACTCTTGATGTGCTGCACACTTACGTCCAGGTCAATTTGGATCCCTGCGGGGACTTTGCCGCTCTTGACGTGCTTTTTTCATTTGATTTGCCTGGTTTTGGCTCTTTGATCTTGGATTTGTCATTGATTTTCTTTTTCCTTTCCCCTTTTTATGCCTTGACCTGCATCCATTGAGCTTCGGATAGATTTGCGAGGTCAATCCTTCTCAGGTTTCCTTTCCTATTGGCAGATCGAAAGGGAGAGAAACAGGTAATGCCCTAGATTCTTGACTCGGCATTGATCTTCCTTGGATTCTATACTTCTGGCTTCCAAGGGTGGGCGTGTGAGTGTGTGGGTGTCGGCACCTCTGGCTAACCCATCAAGAGTTAAGAATGAATTAATACTGACATCTTTTCATCTTAGGGTCTTGTACCACATAATTCCAAACACCTAACTAGGGGTAGTACTTATTAAGATATAGCCTGTTCCAAGGGTGAGAGAGCTCTTCACCCTCTGCGTTAACCAGCCTATACGTATTGCCTGAACCTATTTCCTTGATTACGTACGACCCTTCCCAGTTAGGTTGGAGTTTTGAATGAGAATCTCCGGATTTTACAATGATTCTTTTAATGACCATCTCAACGACTTTAAATTTTCTCTCAATAACCTTCTTTTGGTGAAAACATATGAGTCTATTTTGGTACACCCTTTTATGTTTGCGGCGACCAGACGCCTCACGTCTAGGAGTTCCAATTGTGCTAGGAGCGATTCACGGCGCTCATCGATTGACAAGTCTTTGTCAAGCTGGATCCTTAACGAGGGGATGAGAAGTTCGTACGGTACTACTGCCTCCATTCCGTAGGTGAGGGCGAATGGTGTCTGCCCCGTGGGAGTATGGATTGAAGTGCGGTAGGCCCATAGAGCTTTTACAAGCTTCTCTGGCCAATCTGAGAATCTGTTAGCCTCACAGGTTTTCTTAACAATTTAATTAAGGTTTTATTGGTGGCCTGCTTGGCCATTGCCTTGTGGGTAATATGGAGATAAATGATGCATGCGATAATTTGTACATGTTGCAGAGGTCACGCAGTTCTTGAGAGATGAATTGGGGCCCATTGTCGGTGATGATAGTGCTTGGGATGCCAAACCTGGTGATGATGTTTTTCATGATAAACCTGCAAATGGTTGTTGCCTTGATTTCCGCATATGCTTCAGCTTCCGCCCACTTGGTGAAGTACTCCGTTGCTGTGAGGATGTATGACTTGACTTTGCTCTGGGAGTTGGGATCACCAAGGGGACCAATAATGTCGAAAGCCCACATAGCGAAAGGCCATGGGGAGGATATTGGGTGAAGTGTAGAGGATGGAGAATGGATTTTGTCGGCGTGCAGTTGGCACTTGACACACCGACAGGCAAAGATAGAACAATCCTCCTCTAGAGTAGGTCAATAGAAACCTTGCCTAAGGATCTTCTTAGCAAGCATCTGGCTATTCACATGGCCACCACAAACACCCGAATGGGCCTCTTCAACAACCTTTGAAACTTCATCCTCATCCAGGCATCTAAGCAAAACTCCGGAGAATCCCCTTCTATAGAGAGCATTTCCAACCAAAGTATACTTCTGGGATAGCCTCCTTATTGCTTTCTTTTCGTCAGCTGTGGCTTCTGCAGGGTACAATTGATCCTTACATACCTAGCTATCTCATAAAACCATGGCTTATTTTCATCTTCCATTCCTCTTCTAGCTCTAATAGCATGATCTTGACTTCTCCTGCCTCTCCAACTTCTTCAACACCTCTTTCTTGATTGAGAGAAAGACGGGTTTTGGACAGCAGGGGTATTGCGGCGTGCAACTTGAATGCTGTCAGAAACCTCGGGATAGCATGGGTTGAGAGTTGAAGAGATGGTAGCAAGAGCGTCGGCTAGAAGATTCTGATGACGAGGAATATGGACAAAGATTAGCTTGGAGAATAGCTTGGCATAGGATGAGGCAAGTTCTTGGTATGGCTTGAGCTTTGGATTACGTGTGACGTATTTGGTAAGCACCTGGCGCAAGACCAACTGACTATCACCTACAATTCGCAGATGGGTGGCACCATAGAAATGAGCGAGTTCTAAACCAGCCAACAAAGCTTCATATTCTGCGATGTTGTTGGTGGCGGGAAACTCTAATCTGTAGGCTTGGGGAATGGTGACACCCTCCGGTGATAGTAGAGCAATCCCGATACCCTTTCCATGAGAATTCAAAGCCCCATCATAATATAGTGTCCACATAGGATCGTATTGGGTAAGGGACATTAATTCTTCATCCGAAAACTCTGAACGAACAGGATCGAATTGAGGAATAGGGTGATGAGCGAGATGTTCTGCTATGGCATAGCCTTTGATGGATTTCTACTGAATGTAGGTGATTTCAAACTGGGAGAGAAAGCTATGCCAACGTGCCAGCCTATCAGTTAGAACGAATTTTTCAAGAAGGAACTTGATAGGGTTCATGCGAGCGATAAGATGGACCTCATGAGCAAGAAAGTAGTGCTTCAGTTTCTGCACTACCCATACAAGTGCGGCACATGTTTTCTCCATCGTAGTGTACCTTTGCTCACAGGGGTTGAGAAGTTTAGACAGGTAGTATGCTGCCCTCTCCTTGCCTTCTTCATCTATTTGTGCAAGGACAGCTGCTACCGAGTCTTCCAGGACAGATACATAGAGAATGAGAGGTTTGCTTGGAGTCGGCGGCCTTAGGACATGGGGATTAGCCAAATAATCCTTAAGTCTGTCAAAAGCCGCCTGACACTTCTCGTCCCAACGGAATTCGACTCCCGGCTTGGTGAGCTCGTAGAAGGGTCTACACCTCTGCGAGTGTTGGGAGACGAACCGGCGAATAAACTGCAACCTCCCGATCAATCCTCAAACTTCCTTCAAATTCTTGGGAGGGGGAATTTCTCTTATTGCCTTCGCCTTGTTGGGATCAATTTCTATACCCCTCTTGCTCAAGATGAAACATAGAAGCTTACTCAATGAAACACCAAACACACACTTCTTGGGGTTCATCTTCAACTGGTATTCCCTGGACCTTTGTGTTGGCCCTTTTGGTATGACAAAAGCTAACCTAGAGAGGGGGGGGGGTGAATAGGTTTTTCTAAAATCTGAAATAGAAACTTTGAACACAGAAAATTATCACTTGAAAGTTTAGTTAGTTGAGTGTAATGAAGAGTAGTGGTGCGGAAGCAAATAAACAATCACACAGAGGACACAAGGATTTTATCCTGGTTCGCCCCTTCCCACATGGAAGTCCTACGTCTAGTCCCCATGCAACTTCTTGGGTTTCTTACTAACCAAGGGTACAGTCACCCTCAAGGACAATACAACACCCAGCACCCCAGCTGGTCTTCTTCTGTTTCCTAGGCAAGAAGGCAGCCCACTTCTTTTACAGGTCAAGAGGCCAACCTCCTGGTACAAACCCCAGTGCGGTTCTGCTAGACATAAACCTCTAGCTAGGTTCTACACTGTATACAATCGTACAGCTAGACAAAGATGTTTCTTAGAAAAGAAAGAACACTACTGAGAGTTGGAACAGATGAACACCAACTAAAAGAAACTCTCAGCTAAAAGACTCTCTCCCCAGATTACAAGATGCACATAGAGAGAGTGAAGAGAGGAGAAGGAGCTTGAAGTTGGAAGGCTTCAGATGCTTGAACTCTTCTTCTTCTTGGGCTCGGGCTCTTTCTCTCTTTTCCTTTGAGTATATGTGGCGTTGAGGTTCCTCACAGGATGTACACTCTTAAAAAATCTTCAAGAAAGCTCTCTTGCTTTTCTTCAGCCTTGCTTCTTCTTTTATATGAGCTGCTTTGAATAGATCCGTTGAAGAGATCCTTTGAAGCTCTTCTAGTCGTTGCTGATCTTTCTATTCTTTTTCTTCTTCAGATTGTTAGCCACTTGGTGGTCTACGAGGTCTGTAAGCATAGAAGAAAGTGTTTAGCTAAAACAATGTTTCTGTCAAAAAGCTCACATACCTCTATGCTTCCTGTTTTCTCCCAGAAATAGTAAGTGACCACCTTTCTGTCTGACAGGAGAGAAGAGATCTAGAGAGATAAAAGAAAATCTTCTGTCAGAGACATTTTTGACTTTTCATTAGGCGCCAAACATATTTGAAAGATCTGAGTATAAAGAAAATCGATGTTTACATGAAGTCGATGTTAGGATAAAATCGATGTTTAAGTAAAAGCAAATTGTTATTATAAAGATAGGCAAATCGATGGGCAAATCGATATTTTCACTTATCGAGTCGATGTGGCAACCAAATTGTTATGAAACTTATCAAATCGTTATGCCGTTCAAATCGTTACGAAACTTATCAAATCGATGTTTGGTCAAATCGATGTTCTCATTTAGGAAATTGATGTGAGAGAGAACTCGATGTGGTGATCAAATCGTTATGGCACTTATCGAATCGATGTGAGAATCGAATCGTTGTTTCTTACTTATGAAATCGTTATGAGAACCAAAACGTTATGAGAGCAAATCATTGTTCTCACTTATGAAATCGTTATGAAAACCAAATCGTTGTGAGAGCAAATCATTGTTCTCACTTATCAAATCGTTGTGGCGACCAAATCGTTGTTTCACTTAACGAATCGTTACACGATCAAATCATTGTGTAACTTATTAAATCATTTTTAGTGAAATCGATGTGGCACTTTGAACAGAAATCGATGTATATTGAATAAACATCGATTTAGCATTTTAGTGCACCACCCACATTGATAATTCCATAAATTTATATTTATTAGAAAAACATGATATTAAATATATTTAATAATATTTAATTAATTATAAATTTTGTTATCACCAAAATATAAGGGTAAAATATAAGAGAGGTTCAACACTTTGCAGGACTTTAGATAGAACCCCAGGATGCTCAGCCAATGTATTAGATTTCACCACCAGGTCGTCCACATACACCTCGATGAAAATGTGGATCATGTCATGGAAGATAGCCATCATAGCTCTTTGGTAAGTAGCTCCAGCATTCTTGAGTCCAAATGGCATGACCACATAACAATAAGTTCCTCAAGGTGTAGTGAACGAGGTCTTTTCCTGGTCTTCCTTAGCCCACTTTATCTGATTGTACCCTGAGAAGCCGTCCATGAAGGAGAGGGTTTCATACCCGGCCGTATTATCTATGAGCATGTCCAGGTGAGGCAGTTGGAAATCATCCTTAGGACACGCACGGTTGAGGTCCCAAAAATCAATACAGATTCTCACTCTTTCGTCCTTCTTCATAACCGAGACAATCTTTGCCACCCAATTCGGATAAAGTACGACTCTAATGAATCTGGCTTTGTGGAGCTTATCGACCTCATCTTTCATTTTCAAAGCCATTTGGGGGTGGAAACACCTCAACCGCTGCTTAATGGCAATTGACCCCGGCTTAAGGGTAAGACGATGTTCAACTAGCGTGGAGTCCAAGCCTGGCATATCCTCGTAGCTCCATGCGAACGTGTCCTTGTATTCCTTGAGAACCTCAATGATTGCCTCCTCTTCAGCTGGTAATAAATTACTGCTTATGAGGACGGTCTTAGGATCTTCTTCGGTTCCCAAATTGATCTCTTTGGTGATTTCCTCTACGGCAGCTGACAGTTCGTCAAATCTCTTCAATCCACTTGCGAACGCGTCAGCCTCGTCCTCAAATTCTTCATCACCTTCCTCAATTGGGTCGTCATCATCCATGATCTCATAGACTCCGAACCCATCATTAATGAAGCACATAGACTGCTCATATTCTAAATCCGGCAACTGCAAGGGCTCCTCTACAAATTCTGGAACTGCTAAGCACGCCCTGTATATACAGGCTAGATCTGCTAGGAAGCGGTGTGGAACCCTCCTACCCCTAGACTTCTTTTCTGATATTACCCCTAGTTTGCTAACACCCTGCCCTAGACTCGAACTACAACTACTGGAATCTACAACAGGAAGTGAAGGAAAAGGAAAAGTAGTAAATGATGAATCTCGCGAGTGGGAAGAAGGATTTAAAGTAGTAAAGGAGTCCCGCGAGGGGGGAGACATAGAAGAAATTACAGCAGGAGAGATAGTAAAAGCAGAATCCCGCGTGGGGGAATTGCTGAGAGCAGTAGAAGGACTTCTCGGTGCGGGGGAAAATAGAGAAGGATTTATAGGAGAGAAAGTGGTAAAGGCAGAGTCCCGCGTGGGGGAGTCATGGAAAGCAGTAAAGGAAGGATCCCTCGAGGGGGAAGATGAAGGAGAAAAAGCAGTAACATTTCCCTGCGAGGGGGAGGATTGTTGAAAGCAATAGAAACATTCCCTTGCATGGGGGGAGGATTATTGAAAGCGGTAAAAACATTCCCCTGCGTGGGGGGAGGATTATTGAAAGCAGTAAACGCCCCCTGCATGGAAGGGGACGGGAGATCGGTCAGATGACCGAAGAGGAGTGGCCCGTCGGCTGGGGCACACTCGGGGGTGAGGAAAGAGGTTTCCTCGAAGGAGATGATGGGATCAACCATTGAGAGGCTGTCACGCTTGAAGCCCCCTCAGTGTTTAGCATGCACAGAGGGAGGGGAAGAGGCGAGACTACCAGATAGGAAAGTTGGGAAGAAAGCACAAGCTCGGGAGAAGAGGGATCATAGTGAGGAAGAGGGGAGGGGGCGAGGCGAGATTGCTAGAGAGGAAAGTTGGGAAGAAAGAACAAGCTCGGGATAAGAGGGATCACAGTGAGGGAGAGGGGAGGGGGTGAGGCAAGATTGCCAGACAGGAAAGTTGGGAAGAAAGCACAAGCTCGGGAGAAGAGGGATCACAGTGAGGGAGAGGGGAAGGGGCAAGGTGAGATTTCCGGACAGGAAAGTTGGGAAGAAAGCACAAGCTCGGGAGAAGAGGGATCACAGTGAGGGGGAGGGGAGGTGAGTGCCTGCTTGGGGGAGTGCAAGGAAATCACCAAGTAGTGCGTCGGTGCTCGAGGAATGCTTAGGGAAAGAAAAGGAGGCCACACAGTAGCTCGCAGAAGGGAAGGTGTGACGCTTGGGGAAAAGAAGAAGGCGGGTGCGTTGCCCGAGGAAGCAAGTGTGTTGTTTAGAGGAGGAAGCAAGTGTGTTGTTTAGAGGAGAAGCAAGAGAAGTAGGGGCGTTACCTGAGGAAGAGGAGGGAGACGCAGGCATGATGCCTGGAGAGGAGGAAGATGCAAACGCGTTAGTGGGAGAGCGGGCGCGATGCCCGGGGAGGAAACTAAAGGGGGCGCGATGCCCTGAACAAAAACTAAAGCGGGCGTGATGCCCGGAATAGCAATTGACGCGGGGGTGATGCCCGGAGCAGGAATTGAAATTGGCGCGATGCCCAGAACGAAACTTAAAATGGGTGCGGTGCCCGGAGTTGGAGTTGAAATGGGCGCATTGCCCAGAATGGAATCTAAAATGGGCGTGATGCCCGGAGAGGAGGGCCCCCCCTGAGTTTCGTGGTTGTTGGTGTTGTTTCTTGTACACTCTGCCCTGCTTCAGCTACCTGTTGCCCATCCTCTGCTGATGTGAAGAGTCGGTCCAGGGAGGCCGCGACATCACTCATATCAAACCACTTACTCCATTCTGGCTCTGATTCAGTCCTCTTGATGTGCTTGGCTGATCCGTGACTGTCTATAGCTTGATATGTGGTCAGGGGCGAACGATGGTCAAGTTCAGTGGTAACGGCGGACACCTGTTCGCCCCCTGGCTGCATCGGTCCCCTCTTGAAGTGTTCATATAGTGCCCATGTGAGAGGTCCCCCCGGTTGTTGCCTGGTCCTGCCCGGTTTGTTACCCAGTCCTACCCTGGGTCTCTTCTTGCAATCTTTTACAGCCTCAGTTCTGCCTTGCAGCTGTGCCCCCAGTCCTTTACCTAGATGGTATCCCATCTGCATCATAATATGCCAGCCTTCTTCGTGATAATTTTGCTTCTCCTAGCAGCATTAATAGATGGACCACTCGGGCCCAGATACATACTTGTTGAGCCCAGTACTGACATCAATGGTTGACTACTGGGCCAGATGGAAGGGACTGAATTATCTGTCATAGCGTCCACTTCCATGATTGCAGGTTTACTGGCCACCTCGACGATCCGTCCCTTGTATGGGAACTTAAGGCATTGGTGGACGGTAGAGATAACTGCGCCAAGGGCCTGGATAAATGGCCTACCCAGGGTCATGCGGAAGCTTGGGTCTATGTCCAGGATGTGGAAGTCCATCTCAGTAACGGACGGACCTAGACCGATTTTCAGAGTGACGACCCCTTTTGGCGGCCTACTGGTGTTGTTGTAGGCCGTGACAGTAATGGCAGAGGGTCGGATTGACTGTACTGGTACCCCACAGAGTTCTAATGTGTCTGAGGGCACAACATTGATGGAGGCTCCGGAGTCCACTAAGCATCGAGTCATGCGGATCCCGTTGATGTTGACCGTGAGGCATAGAGCATACCGCCGAGACTCGGCTAGTGCTAGCTCATCTTCATGGAATGTAATGGCCGGGTGCAAGCTTGTGGGGGTCAAAACAGCACTGATCTGATTCACTGGAAGGTCCTCATTGACAATCACCTTTTGCAAATACTGCATAAGAGCCTCCTGGTGAACCACTGATCTCTTGATCAACTCCAAAATGGATATTCTAGCTGGAGTTTTATCTAAATGCTTTAACAAGTCATATTGAGTCCCCGGGATGGACTCCTCTGGCTAGGCTTCTTCTTCTTCCTGGGGTGCCAATATCTGTTCCTGCTGCTGGGAGAATACCCTGTTAAACATGCGCCCACTCCGGAGCACCATGGTTGCCTCTGAGCTTTCTCCCGATGATGTTGTTGGGGCCGACGGAACGGAAGGTGGTTGTGAGGCAGGAGGTTGGTTGGTAAATATTTGGTGCGGCAGTTGGGGACCTGCCGCACTCTGGGGTACATTGGTGGTACAGAGGAAAGGGGCTTGATGATTAGGGTTAATGAAGAGTATGGTTGATGGTGTGCAGAGGAAGGGAGGGTTAGATGGTGGTGGTTGCGGTGTAGGGGATGGGCGATTTGGTTGTGGGGGTATGGTGGAAGGGTTGTGCAGGAAGGGGGCTTGTATGTTGGTGGGTGGAGGTGCTGTGGTGATGGATTATTGGCAGATAAAATGGCAGGTTGACTAGATGGAATGAGGTGATGGGTAGGGATGCGTAGAAAGGAGGGTAGTGGGTTGTTGGGGGTAGGCGTACGAATGAAGGGAGGTAGGACAAAGGAGGATCGGGAGGAGGAGGTGGATGTAGAGGTTGCTTTCGTCAGCTGACCATATGTTCCGTGTTGGGGAGACGCCGTGAAAGCATTAACTTGTTGATTTGGAGCCTGATGCTCCGAGAGTGGGTTCTGAACAATGGCCATGTTGGGCTACTACTGGGGTTGGAGTTGCTATTGCTACTGTGGCTGCTATTCCTGCCTGGATGTCCTCCTTGCTTTCATCTCAACAATATATTTCTTCATTTTTTCCCAATCTATGCCTCCACTGTCATTTAGGTTGTAAATGTAGTCCTTGAAGTGGGTGGCCTAGTCCCCGGTGGAATTCACAGTACCGAGAGGTGTCGACATCAGGAGGCCATTATAGCCTTTCCCTTGGCAAGGTGAGCGCACCGGCAGCCATGAGGGCGTTAAAGATATCGGGAAGGGTTTCTGGAAATGGAGGATAGTGGGTTCTCCTTGGGCCAGGAGGACGTCTGGGTTGCTGAGCTTCATAATGGCCGGGAGGAGGGACCTGATTGTACTGGGGAGGTACAGAGGGAGGCTGCTGGGGTTGGTATTGGGGAGGAGTGGGTTGCCGGTATTGAGGCTATGGAGGAGGCTGATGGTATTGCGGCTGTTGAGGTTGTTGGTGATACAGTGAAGGTTGTTGGTACTGGGGCCACTGGGGCTGCTAGTAGTGTAAGGGCTGCTGGGGTTGATGGGGTGGCTGAGGTGGCGCTCTGAACATTGGCGGGTTGTTTGGCCTAGGAGCTCACTGTTGGGGTTATGGGGCTCTGGTGTTGGTATTGGGGCGGTAGGTGGAAGGACTGGGGCTGCCCATTGCGCTCACTTGCTCATTATGTATGACCCCTTCGGTCGTGGGACCACCAACAGGGGCACCACTAGTTTTCTTGAATGTCCGGGCTTTAGGCTCAAACATGGCCATGATGGGAGAGTCCTTTAGTTGGGTCTGAATGTACCGGACTCTCTCATACAGTTCTTCCATAGTTGTCAGCTTGTTCATGGCCAGAATATGCCTAAATTGTGGCGTGGCATTTGCCGTGATCATTTTTACTTGTTCCATCTTAGACAGGGGTTCCCTCAGCCTTTCTGCCATAGCCCTCCAATGGTCATCATGGTGCGTATCGGTGATGGATAACATAGGGCCAACTCTATCTCTATACCTTTGTAAGAATTTTCTTTGAATTGCCTCAAAATTCTTAGCATCTGCGGGCTCCAACGAATAGAACCAGTCCAGGGTGGGCCCATCCAAGGATCGGCGGAAGAGGAAGGCAAGGGCATGGTTGTCATCTTGCCAGAAGGAGGATTCATACATGAACTCTTTAATGTGCATGAAGGGATTGCCGGTGCCGTTGTAACGGCGGTATACCGGCATTTCAGATGGAGGGAGGTGAAAGACTGGCATAGAAATAAGAGCCAACTCAAAAGAATCTTTGGGTGTGGACACCCTTTTCAAATCTTGCTCCAACTGGATCTCCTTTGCCAGGAGGGCTTGGGTGAGTTGGTTGGAGGGTGGTTGGTGAGGTGCCCCAAAAGGAAGGTGCCGGGGAACATTCACCTGGGCGGGATAATGGGGAGGAGCACCGGCATGCGCAGGAATGTGGGTCGAAACCCAGGGTTAATAAACGGGCCTTGCCACGTCGGGGCTTGGTCAGACATGAGGGTGCCTCCCATCAGGGCTGTGGGAGGGGGCAGGAGAGGCTCGGACCATTGGGTCACGAACAGACTCGATGTGGATCCCCGTGTTCGGGTGGGGAGATGGACTGGGATTGAGGATGGATTTCCCCTTAAAAGCAGCTTGGACCTCCTGAAGCTGAGGAGCTTGGAGGTTTTAGAGGATGTCCACCAGTTGGAATAGATCAACTGAGGTGGAGGGATTTGCAGGATCGCGCCTCGGGGAGAGTTGAGGAAGTTGGGCATCCATCGCATTGACATGCAGATTGGATGAATCAACGTGGGGGCAGTTGTGGAGTTGGGGAAGTTGCTGATTAGGGTCATATACCTCATCACACACATTATCATAACCCATATCTTTGTAGTCGGCCATTGAGAGAGATCGGCCTGAACGAAGCTGCATGCAAAATACTAGAAACACATGGTGTAATTTAACAAGCAACTAGCAGACAACTACTCAAACAAGTTTGAGAGAAGGAGTTAGCGGCTTTTAAATCACACACTTGAGGATGCTTACGTCCACTTAAAATATTCAATATGACTTAATGTGGATTTTAATTATAGTGTGTCTCTCCAAAATAGGTATGGGCCTAAAAATGGGTGAGATGACAACTTTGGGTTTTTCTAAGCAACTTCCTCTCGCGAAATGGGTATTCTAACGGGGGTCACCAGGGTGGTACAACCAGCTCGGTCCACCGTTAGGGAATCTACGGGGTACGGAGACTTACGGAGGTCCCGATGAGGATTCTCTAGCCCAATGAGACGGAATGCCCAATGGGGAGATAGCCCTCACCGAGAAGGTGTGTGGATCCTAGGAAAGGAGGGAAGGAGGTCCCTCAGCCGAAAATGACCTGCAAATGCAATGAATGGTAGAAAAACCTGACACTCTGTGGCAGGCTGAATCACATCCAGTACAGTGGCCGCGGTTCAGTAAATCGCGTCCGTTCAATTGGCCGTGGATCTGATAGCTCCTGGAAGCTGTAAGAGCTGAGGCAACTCCCTCCGGACTCTATCACAAATCGCGTCCGGCCTAGCCGCCGCGCAAAACAAGAATAGAAAACACGTCCTCTATACTGGATGCGAATCAAAGAAGCAACCGAGAACTAAGACAAAAGCAGTAAAGCATGAAGCATGATATGAGATGATTCAAACGAGAGGAAGCACATACCAAATTAAAATGCTCTTTTCAAGTGAAGGTAGGTAAATGGGGAGGGGGATGGGATGGTGATTTTTTTTTTCTTTTTTTTTTAAATCTTTTCTATGTAAGAAGTGCAGAGAAAAGGAGAAACAACATGAATGCAAATTGGTAAAGGCAATGGGACTCTCAAATAGCACCTGTAGGGTGCGAAGGGAGGGGTGTACCACATGGGGTACGGAGGAGGGGCACACATGGGTGCCGAAGGAGGGGCACGCGTGGGTGCCAACAGGAGATAACCGAGCTAAAAGAAGAGATGTCCCATCGCGATCGCCAAGTTGTGGACAGTGTTTTTTTTTCTATCTTTTATCGAAAACACAGTCCCATGATGGAAGGATTTGATTTAAAAAAAAAAAAGAGGAAATTTTTTTTTCAAAAGACGGAAAGCTAAAATGGATAAAAATGGAATGGAGGGTGCGTGCACAAGGGTGGTATATCGCGATCTCCAGGCACACGAGGGTGCCGAATGGAAGCGGGTGAAATGGAAAGAATGGGGGTACTTACCGTCACCCGAGAAAAGAGAGGGAGTTGTCGCGTGGGTCCTTCCTCCTCCTTCCACCGGCCGGCCGGTGAAGGAGATTCAGTTCCGATTACCTTGTAAAAGAAAACAACAAATAACAAGTGAAGGAGAGGTCAAGCTGTGAAGTGTAGGAAAATGCCCAATGGAGATGAAGATAAAGACATTAAATGGGTGTTAACACACCTCGTGGAGGTGGTGTTAAACCCCTATAAGTGTGGGTGAGGAGGAAATGCTGTGCGTGTGTGTATGTGTGGGGTATGATGCATGCACTAAATTGGAAAAGGAAAATGACAAAAAGGGGGGAGGAGGAATGGCGATGTAGCCCGCGACGATGGCGAATGAAACGGTGTGGAAGGATGCCACGGAAGCTCCTCTCGCCGTGCTCCAATGCTCGTGAGATGGAGAAAGCTTCGGCTCGTGAGGAAGAAGATGCGGGGACGACGCTTCGGCTTCGGAACGCGCTCTTTCGGATCGGCAGGGCTTCACCTTGGGGAGTTGGGGAATTAATGTTCGGAGGTTGAAGCACGGTTTAGCAGGGCTTCGCTGTAGTTGGGAATTGTTGCTCGGGCGAGGTGACGATCCGGTAGGGCTTCGCCTCTCTTGGATTGGTTCTTTTTGACTACCCCTCGGGTGTGTATTTATAGGTAAAACTTGTCAAAATTGTGTCATCTACAGTGGATGCCTATTAAGCATGAAACGCGTCCGCCTGACGCGCCGCGATTCAGAAGATCTCTTGATTTCCGCCCGATTTGACATGTAAATCACGTCTGACAGAGCCGCCGTGTTTTCTTATGGAAATCAAATCTCTGAAAAAATTTGATTTTGATTTGACTACTTATTAAACGCGGCATCTGATGCGGACGCGATTCCAACAAACATCATGATTATTGACGTGGCACCTCTTAAATGTAGCTGACCGTGGGCAGCCCAAAAGTTTGACTTTTAATCGCGGCAGGTCAGGCAGACGCGAATTAGAAATAGACCATGTGCCAAAATACAAGTGTGATATGCTTCAGTCATTACCGACGCAGATCAAGACCTGCAAAGGGCGTTCGCTGTTTAGGACGCAATTCAATGACACTTAACAGACCCTTAGGAAAATTCCTAAAAATCCTAAAAAAAACTAGAAAAATAAGAAAATCACCCGAGAGGTTAATTGAAGAGAGCCACTTTGAGGCATCGCGATATAACATGAAATTTACTCGATGTGCTGCCAAATTGGCGCGTCTACACCCGACACTGCCCCACTTGGACTTCAGGCAAATGGTGTAGATACTGATAATCATTAAATAGCTGAAAGTACCGGATGAGTTTGACTTCTTTTTGAATGAAGGGCCCCCAGGTATTCTTATGGTGAATCTCAAACCACTCAGAGAGAGTGAGTGGATGATCCCTGGGAGGGAATCTGGCTGCCCGAGCTTGAAGAAATTTGCTGTACAAAGACTTGTGCCCCCGAGCCCACTGTTCTTCAGTTTTAGCTTCAGTCATGGTAAAAATTTTTGACTGTTCAGCCTTGGATAAGGAAGAAAAAGGAAGAATGGTATTGAGATGTTCGGTGAGATTTAGATAAGGAAGTCCAAAAATAGTAGCAAAGGTGCATTTCTGGAGATATTCACAGTAAAGGGGCCTTCTTCGATTTTCAACTGTGAGAGAAAACCAAAGAGGTGGAAAGAGAGGTTCAGAAGAGATGGCACGGTGGGAGGAAATTTTTCTTTTCTTAGGAGCAGGGCTGGAAGAGCCTGTCCTATGGAGGTGGGTCCCAACTGACAGGATTGAGCGAAGCATTACTACTTTAAACTCATCTTTAATGTCCTGGATCAGATGATGTTCAAGTTGGGCACCCTCTGGAATGATGGTGATAAAAGAGGGAGGAGTAGGAGGATGAAGAAAAGAATGAGAGGTAGATGGAGGTGGTATGGATGGTCCAGAAGATGAAGGACTAGAAGAAGGGGCTCCAGCTAAAGATAATGCTGGAGGAACCTCAACAATAGGAGGAGGGTTGGATGTGGAGGAAGTAGGAGATGATGTGGATTGTGAAGGAAAGGGCGTAGGAGAAGAAATGTGTTTAGGAAGGGATTGTTTGAAGGTGGCAGGAGTTGGAGGAGCAGTGGTTGATGAGGGTGGAGAAGGAGCGGCAGGAGTTTGAAGAGGAGAAGAAGGGGGCTCTGGGGCTACAGTCGGGTCTTCAACTCTTGTAGGCTCATCTGCCAATTCCACCGGTCCTGGGAGCCCAGACTCATCCAAAACTGGCCCTGGTGGCCCTGACTGCTCAGCTGATGGCCCAGATGCTGCTTTATCGTGTTCAACCTGCCTTGAATCTTCACAAAAGTTTGGCCCTGGTGGCCCTGAATCCTCAGCATTTACTGGTCCTGATGGCCAGATTGCTTCTGCTTCAACCCTTGGCCCTATTTGCCGAACATCTGCATTTCTTGGCCCTGACTCCTGTGGGACAGATGGAGTGGTAGCAGGAGGGGCAGGAATGGGTAATTGCACCCTCACAAACACAGATAGATTTTCTAATATTTTCTTAAGGCTTCCCAACTCACTTTTCACACTCTGGAGCTCAGCACTTACAACTCCAATTTTCCTGGCACTGGTGCTTTGGCTCATAAAAATAGAAGACACTTCATTCTGCAGTGAGCATAAGATTTCACCATGGGCATCCAACCGGTCAAGTACAGGCTTCATATTTACTTTCAGCTTCTTCTTCCTGGAACTGTGATGTGCTCAATTGGTAAGCATGGGTACTTGAGCAATGCCTTTATCACTTGTCCTAACAGCGGGCTCCACATTTTCAACATGAATTTCTTCTTCATCTGAGGTACTCTCCACGACACCTTCTTTGAATTGATCATCAATTTCAGGAATTTGGGGACCAACTGTAGGCTCCCCCTGAGACCCTGCATCTTTTTCAAGCAATTGCTCCCCCTGAGCGGGAGCACCCTCCATCTGAACATTTTCATTGTGGCCTGGCGCCACATCTTCAGCAGTTACTGCTTGTTCCTTTTGAGTGCTAGTGATAGATTCCAGCACATCTCTAAGCACAGATGCAACACTGGTGATAGGGGTGCCAACTTCTGACAATTGCCCAACGGGCTCAATATGCTCTGGAAATATGTCTTCAATCCTTCTCGGACTAGGCACAGGAACTTCTTCTCTGACCTCTGCTGCTACCTCTTCTTGCTGAATTTGAACATCTGAAACTGCTGGCATTTCAGGAGCAACTGGAACAACAGGGACTTCAGGTACAGGAGCTTCAACCCTTGCTGCCACTTCTTCTTCTGCTTCTGCAAACTGAACTTCCTGGGCTTCTCCAATAATGGGTTCACCCTCAGCTACTGAGGTCTTTGTCCATACCCCAGCTACAAGCGAGAACCCACTCTTCTTAAGATTCCTGGACCTAATAGCTTGGCCCATCTTCTCAGACACCTCACCATTTAAACTGATGTTGTAATGCTGAAAAATCTTTGTCAACAGGTGAGCATGAGGAAGGGACACGTTGATCTTGCTCTTTTTGTCCCAAATCATAGCTGATGCAGACTTCATCCGCTCAATAATCACCTCAGCCATGTTAATATTTTGGTTCTGGATGGCCCAGAACATCATATCGGAGTCTGCCTTAGTACAAGTGGAGAAGGTAGCACTCCGGGGCACAAGAATTTGACAAACAATGAAGTGCAGGATTCTATTGAAAGCATTTAACTGGTTGATGTCGATTTTCCATCTTTTAACTTGTATTCAGTTCCGACAATGCCCAAACCCTTGGCATGAACATCTACAATGTCTACCCCACTGTGACCGGTGGTAGAAACACCAAACAGGGATTCCAACAACTCATAGGTGATATGAATTTGGGTTCCTTTGACTGTGGAAGTCAAGGACTCATCTGCCTCTGATTTCAAACATACATAAAAAGCTTTTACCAAATTCGAGTAACTTGCCTCAGAGAAAGTTGCCATCTGCGTCCACTTCATCCTCTGCATCGCGGCTACTACGCTATGCATCTTGTTCTTCTCCATGTTTTCTACATCAACTACTTTGCTGCCGCACAGCTTCGTCTTCACCGATGCAAACCTCTCTTGCTACTCTGCTGTGAGGAACACGGTGCTGTAAGCGCCGACGGTGCCGGAGACCCCAGAAACCGCCATGGAATTAGATGAGGGGAAGTTCTGGAGGATCGTGGAAACGAGTAGAACAAAAGCCCTCAAGAGATTTTTGGCGGGAGGAGAAGGATTCTTCGAAATCACACAGAGTCGATGCTGAAATCGATAGGGTTTATCGTTCCAGGCGAGTCGAAAGAGATGAGAAAGGGAGGTGAATTTTTGTGACACAGATTGCAGGATTTTAGAGATAAGCATAAAGTTACTTTTGAGGGGACAGAGCATTAAATACAGAAAACGACAAAACGGAGACGAGTTCGAGATAAATAAAGGCTTTGATAATTTAAAGAAATATTTATAACGAATTGTCAAAGCTATATATGAAGCGAGCAATATAAAGAATTCGCTTAAATCCAGAGGAGAGAATAAGGGTTATTATGAAATATTAGTTTTTCAGTTTTATACAGATAAATCTATCACAAATTACACATGCCTAATTCCCTTCTAAGAGAGGTAAATCTCTCTTCAGGTAAGGCTTTTGTGAAGATATCTGCTAACTGATTTTGAGTATCTATAAAAGAAATATTTATATTTCCGTTACCTACATGATCTCTAATAAGATGATATCTAACCTCTATATGCTTTGTCCTTGAGTGCTGAACTGGATTTTTGGTGAGATTTATTGCACTAGTGTTGTCGCACAGCAATGGAATTGTCTTTAAGTGGAGTCCATAATCTTCAAGCTATTGTTTTATCCAAAGGAGTTGTGTGCAACAGCTTCCAGCAGCCACGTACTCAGCTTCAGCTGTTGATAGTGCTATTGAATTTTGTTTCTTTGAGGACCATGAAATCAGACATCCTGCAAGAAATTGACAACAACCACTGGTGCTTTTTCTATTTATTTTGCATCCAGCATAGTCAGCATCAGAATATCCTACTAAATTTACTTCACATGATTTGGGATACCATAGTCATAGATCATGAGTTTTAGCTAAATATCTAAAAATCTTTTTGACAGGTATTAGATGTGATTCTTTAGGATCAGCTTGATATCTAGCACACATGCATACACTAAATAGAATATCTAGCCTGCTGGTAGTTAAATAGAGTAAAGAACCTATCATACCTCTGTAGAGCTTTTGGTCTATTTTCTTACCATCCTTGTCATTGTCTAGCCTTGTAGATGTGCTCATTGGTGTTGACAGTGGCTTGGCATTTTCAAATCCAAACTTCTTTAGTAGTTCTTTGGTGTACTTGGCTTGACAAATATGTGTGCCTTCTTTTCCTTGCTTGATTTGCAATCCGAGGAAGTAATTGAGCTCCCCCATCATGCTCATTTCAAATTCTCCCTGCATAAGCTTTTCAAAATACTTGCAAAGAGATTCATCAGTAGAACCAAATATTATATCATCCACATAGATTTGTACAAGCAATACATTTCTGACTTTAGACTTAATAAATAATGTGCTATCTACTTGACCTCTAATAAAACCATGGTTTAATAAAAATGCACTTAACCTTTCATACCATGCTCTAGGTGCTTGTTTTAATCCATACAAGGCTTTATGCAATTTAAAGACATGATTTGGAAAATTCACATCATCAAAACCAGGAGGTTGTTCTACATAGACTTCCTCCTTTATGAAACCATTTAAAAATACAGATTTAACATCCATTTGAAAAAGCTTTGAATCTAATGCAGATGCATAAGTAAGTAAAATTCTAATTGCCTCTAGTCTAGCCACTGGTGCATAGGTTTCATCGAAATCTATGCCTTCCTCTTGGGAATAGCCTTGAGCAACTAGTCTAGCCTTGTTTCTAGTGATCACACCAGCTTCATCCAATTTGTTCCTGAACACCCATTTGGTGCCAATTACAGGATGATCTGATGGTCTCGGAACAAGGGACCATACTTGATTTCTTTTGAACTGATTAAGTTCATCTTGCATGGCTAGTATCCAAGATTCATTAGACAGTGCTTCATTGACTGTCTTAGGCTCTATTTGAGATACAAAGGCTAGGTAATCACAAGGAATTACATTACCTCTTGTTCTTACCCCAACAGATGGATCTCCAATGATGTTGTCTCTTAGATGATCCTTCTTGTATCTCCATTCTCTTGGAAGATCACTGTGAGATACTTCTTTTTGTTGCAATTCTTCAATGGTGGATCTTCATTATCCTCGATAGATGTGTTCGTGAGTTTCTTAGATAATTTATCTACATCATTATCATCATCATCATCACTATCTACTTCTTTTCTCAAGAAAGGGTTAGATTCATCAAAAATAACGTGGACAGATTGCTCAATTAATAGACTATGTTTATTAAAGACTTTATAACCTTTGGGTTTAGATGTGTACCCCATAATATACCTTCATCAGATTTAGAATCTAATTTACCATTGTCTCTCTTACCATTGTTGTGGATGAAGCACGGACAACCAAAGGTTATGAAATGACTGATCTTTGGCTTCTTCTGCTTGAATAACTCATAAGCTGTCTTCTTCAGATTTGGCCTGATCATCACTCTATTGATAATGTAACATGCTGTGTTAATTGCTTCAGCACAGAAATATCTTGGAAGGTTGTACTCTGACAACATTGTTCTGGCCATGTCAAATAAAGTTCTATTCTTTCTCTCAGCAATTCTATTTTGTTGTGGTGTCCTTGGTGCTGAGAAATTATGCTCTATTCCTTGATCATCACAGAACTCTGCAAATCTTTCATTTTGAAACTCTCCTCCATGATCCGATCGAATACTGACAATGCTGTACTTCTTATCTTTCTGAATTTTCTTACTGAAGCTAACAACACTATCAAATGTGTCATCTTTGTGTTCCAAGAATGATACCCATGTGAATCTTGAATAGTCATCCACTATTATGAATCCAAAGTTCTTTCCTCCAAGACTTGTTGTTCTCATTGAAATAGATCCATATATAATATTTCCAATGGCTTTGAAGTGGTTACAACTGTCTTCGATTTGAAAGAAGATTTTGTGTGCTTCCCTTTTGCACAAGGTTCACACACACCTTCTATCCTTGAGTTTACTTTGGGCAAACCTTCTACTAGGTTCCTCTTGATCAGTTTTTTTATTCCATCCAAACTGCAGTGACCTAGTCTTCTGTGCCATAATTCAGCTGATTGATCTTTGTTTGCTGCAAGGCATACATCCTGATCCTTTAACTCTTCCAAATGAAGCACATATAAGTTCTTTTCTCTGCTGGCTTCAAATACAACTGCGCCATCTTTCATTATACTGCACTTAGTCTCTTGAAACTTAATTTGATGTCCTTTATCACATAGCTGACTGATACTGATTAGGTTGTGCTTCAGTCCTTTCACATATAGGACGTCTTCTATGAGAGTTCTGCCTTGACTGCCAACTGATCCGCAACCTATCACTGTCCCTTTTCCATTGTCGCCATAGGTCACTGTGCCTTCTTCATCTTCAAGATGTGAGAACAACCTTCTATTTCCTGTCATGTGCCTTAAGCATCCACTGTCTAGGTACCACTTTGATGCTCTTAGGCTTCCCTGTAATAAAAACACTAAGATTTAGGTACCCAAGTTCTTTTGGGTCCTTGCTGTTAGTATCATCATTTTTCTTTTTAATTATCTATTTTATATGTTTAGTTGGACATGTTATTTTAATGTGTCCTAACTTGTTACAGTGACTACAACATGATGTTTTACTTATTTTTTCAATTTGTGTATATCTAAAATTAGATTTGTATGCAGTGTCTTATTCAACAACAAACTTTGGTGTTGGATAAATTTTAGGATGCACTACTGTATCTTCATTATCAGGAGGAGTGTATCCTAAGCCATACTTCTTTTTCCCTGATCTTCTAGCTCCTTTTAGTATTAATGTGGATTTACCATTTGTAAAATTTTCAAATGTTAGTGTGTTAATTTCTTGTTTTAGCTTACTTATAGTTTCCTGACTTTCCAGATTAGCTATCTGATCATTTTTACTTTTTAAATCTTCACATAATAATTCATTCCTTCTTTTTAGCTCTGAAACTTGTTTTTCTAATTGCTCATTTTCAGATCTTAGATCTGCATTGGTAATTTCTAAACAAGCATGATTTTTCTTAGTAATTTTTAATACTTTACATACATCTTTATATTTGCTATATAACTCATTGAAGGTATCTTCTAAACTATCTGAATCAATTCGTTGCAAGAAGTAAATGAGGAGTTAGAGGTTACATTTTCCTCAATATTTGCCATGAAGGCCATGTTGGCCTTTTCTTCTTCTTCCTCGCTTGAGCTTGACTCACTGTCTGAGTCGCTGTTGTTGTCCCATGTTGTTGCCATGGCTTTCTTTTTGTATTTTCTGAGCTTCTTGGAGCTGTCCTTCTTTCTGAATTCGGTCTTCTTCAACTTCGAACATTCTGCTTTAATGTGTTTGGGCTTTTTACATTCGTAACATATAGGTTCAGTCTTCTTAAACTCTTTCCCTTCAGGTTTTCTGAAATCTTTTCCTTTCTTGAGCTGTCTTCTTCCAGATTTGTACCTTTTCTTAGCTAATATGCACTGTAGTCTTCTGGATAGAAGTGCTTCTTCATCTTCACTGCTTTCATTGCTGACTTAATCCTTAGATTCTTCCTCAGAGCTACCTTCTGTAGCTTTTAGTGCATTGCTATGCTTTTTCCTGCTTGAGGATTCTCCAAGCCTTTCCATGTTTATTTCATGGGCCATTAGTGACCCAATGAGTTTCTCCAATGACATTCTCTTTAAGTCGTTGGCCTCTTCTATTGCTGTCACTTTTGGGGTCCACGAGGCTGGTAGGGATCTTAGGATCTTTCTTACCATATCTCCCATTTCATAACTTTTTCCAAGACCGGCCAACCCATTTGTGATGTCTGTAAATCTGCTATACATCAGTGTGATTGACTGTCCTGACTGTATCTAGAATCTCTCATACTAAGTCACCAAGATGTCTATTCTTGTCTCTTTCACTTTATCTGTGCCTTCATACGTGATCCTCAGCTTCTTCCACATCTCCATTGCGGATTTGCAGGTTGAGATCCTGTTGAACTCCTTCTTGCTAAGAGAGCAACATAGTATGCTCTTTGCTTTGCAGCTAAGAGAGATCTTTTTCTTGTCATCTTTTGTCCACTTATCTTTCTCGTTAGTGACTAGAAGGTCTCCTTCTTCTATAATTGACCAAATTTGATAGTCAAGCCCTTGAAGGAAGAATTCCATTCTGGTCTTCCAGTAGGTGTAGTCTTCACCATCGAACAATGGTAGTCTGTTGACGGACTGATCCTCGAAGTGACCTTGAGCTGCCATTAAATCTTTTCTCTTCAGATCGTGAGATCGTCTTTGTCGAAGAGACTTGGCTCTGATACCACTTGTTTCCCAGCTAGCAAGCCCAGAGGGGGGGGGGGGGTGAATGGGATTCTTAAATTTCGAATAGCGTTAAAACCTGTCAACAAAAACGTTCAACACAAAACACTACGTTCGATTGTTAGTGTTAGAAATAAAGAAGACAATGAACACAAGCATGCAATCACACAACACAGGAATTTTTATCCTGGTTCGGACCTCCTATCCCAAAGAGTCCTACGTCCAGTCCCCGAGCAACAACTCAGGATTCCACTACCCAAGGGTACAGTACCCCTCAAGGACAATTACACATCCAGCCACAGCTGGCCTTCACTTCATAGCCCGAAGAGGTATACAACACCTTGATACATAGGTCTTCCTTCAACATGAAGGGAATACACACCACCTGCTTCCAACAGGTTTTCTCTTCACAACCTGAAGAGGAACTTCACAAGAATGTGAAAGAGGCTGATTGCCCCTAGACCTGGCTAACAATAGATACTAGATCTAAGCCAGAGACTGAGAGAGAAAGATCTACAATGGCAAAGTCTCTCAGAACTCAATGGCTCTCCAAAGTTTAATATCAATAAGAATGGTGAGCAAGAGCTACAGATGATTGGAATGAAAACAAGAAGCTCTTTTTCTAAGACTCTATGACTTCAGAGAATTTTCGTTGAGATTGTTGAACACTTCAAAAGTTGTTTTTGTGAAGAGTCTTGTATAAATATCTTCTTTTTCTAAAAGAGCCGTTGAAGAGTCTGTTGTCTCTAAGCTTTGTGTACGTTAGACTGCATGGTTCGTCGAGTACGGCAGGTGTGCTTGCAGTCATTAAATGCTTTATGCTCCATGCACGCAAGGACAAGATCCATCTAGATATCCTTCAGCTTCTATTTTGTCCAACGTTGTATGACATGGTACTGGCAGAGACCTGCACACATTAAATGCCAAAGCATAGACAACTATGCTGTCTCTTGCTATCAGTCAACGTTAGAATTCATGTAGTAAGACTATTCACCAAAATAGAAATGTCATTCTGCTTTCTAAAAAGTGTTTCTTATAGAAACATAAGAATAGAAGGCAATGAGCAGATGATGTGAACATTCATAATAAATGCAAGGATATTAGAGATGTGCGTGGGAAGACTTTGACTTTCACAATATTTGAAAATATATTTGAATATCATAAGAATAATAGATATATTCATTAAATCTATGATAGAGAAATCGATGTGTCCATGAGACACTGTTCCACTAATGAAATCGTTGCAAGAGCAAGTGAATCGTTCTTATAGTAGAACCAAATCTATGTGAATACAAATCGTTATACATATATAAGCAAATCGTTGTACAGATACAAACAAATCGTTGTTCAAATATAAGCAAATCGATGTGAACACAAGTCGTCGTGGTCAAATCATTATAATCAAGTCGTTGTGGACACAAATCGTTGTGGACACAAATTGTTGTTCTACTTATCAAATCAATGCAGTGACCAAATCATTGTTTGCTTTATCGAATCGTTACGGCGACCAAGTCGTTATGTAACTTATCAAATCGTTACGGCGACCAAGTCGTTATGTAACATATCAAATCATTGTGAGACCAAATTGTTGTTTCTCACTTAACAAATCGTTGTGAGATCAAATCATTGTTCTTACTTAACAAATCGTTGTTCTCACTTAACAAATCGTTGTGAGATCAAATCGTTGTTCTCACTTAACAAATCGTTATAAAACTGAAATCGATGTGATACTTATGAAATCCTTGTGAAACTGAAATCGATAATAGTATGGAAATTGTTATGATTCTAATGAAGTCGATATGAAACTTAGGAAGTCGATGTGTACTTAGAAAAATTACATGCTCTAAACTTTAAATGCTACAGTGTAAGAATACTTACAGGTATTGCTTGATTTTGCCTGATTTATTTCCTGTGACTAAGCTTCAGGAGAATTTGTTAGACAGTACTTTATTAAAGTTTTGTTAATCACCAAAATAGACATATAATAAATGAAATTATATGGGGATGAACTAATCATCACAGGCTGTGTCGACACACAGGCAGACTGTGTCGACACCACTGTGACAAAGTTATGTAAACCTAAAAATATGAAGTGTGAACCATCTTAACATGTCATTATCATCAAAATATGAAATATTTAGTATTAAAAACATATTGTTCACTCATCATTGTAATATGTACAATGTGTCATCATCAAGATCAAATCAAAATCAAAGTATAAGTGTTTGAACATCATACACAACCAAATGTTATAGTCATCATTAAAATCAAAGTATGAGTGCGTAGACATCATCAACATGAAGGTTTTTAGTCATTATCCAAATGAAAACACAACTTAACAATCTTCCACATATATACAATATGACATTAGATTGTGTACAAAATGTCATCATTAAAACACAAATGTCATCATCAAAACACAATATGTTTGAAGTTGTGTGCTTAACATGATTGACTAGAATTATGTCATCATCAAAAATAGATTAAAACAATGATCAAGTCAGTGAGTATGGTTATTTAAATAACCATTACTCAACATTCTCCCCCTTTTTGATGATGACAAAATATACATTCATATTTCTCCCCCTTTTTGACAACATCAAAAAGATGAAGAGAAACATATAAATTTCAAGAAAACACAATGGTTATGCACAACATTTGTTGAGATGAATAATCATGAAGTTTGCAATCATGGACAACAAGGATAACATGGATTGTCTTCATTCAAAAATTGCAATGATTACCGAAGCTTGCTGTTGCAATCATATTGTTCCCCTCAAATTCTCCTTTTTTTTTATAACAAAAAATGACTCTCTCTCCCCCTTAATCAACAACAAGTATAGTCACCCCATTTGGTATAACACTCTCCCCCTATGATGGTGTCAATGAAATGAGTAAAAAAAAAATGATACCAAAGAACATCAATGGATGGAGATGAAAGTATGAATGACATGTAAGCAAGAGGTGGAATTGAGAGATGAATGATCAGAATCAATAAGATCTTTGATATTAAAATATGAGAGAAAAATTATTGTGTCTTTAGATTGTGTAACAAAGTTTAATAACAAAGAGACATTCAATCACAACATATGACAAAGTTTTAATAACCTGAATGCATTTAAAAGGATGAAGCAAATGTGATGAAAGTGACCTATATGAGTTGACAAAAGTGTTTATCACATGAGTTTAGTAGCTAAACATTTAACACAATGTAGAATAATAACTCTAAACCAAATTAACATGAACTTCATCTAGGTCAATGTACATGTTGTTCTTTTTTTGCTTTTTATATTTTTCTTTCATTTTGAGAGAGAATACAAAAGTAAAATGGTCAAATCACACCTTTCAGTGCAAGATGTCACATTTACCCAATGCAAGACCTCCTGATTACTCAGTGGTTTAACCTTCATTACCTTATACAGAGTTGAAACAATTTGTTTGTCACCTTTTGACGCGAGCCAAAACACTTGATTAGGTGAAATGAACCCAGTTACTTAGTGATAAAGTGAAGTTTTCATTGCTCTGTTTGTATCTCTCTATTTTTCTGAACACTTTCTGATTGAAATTTTTAAGAATGGAATTACATTAATTATAGTAGACATGATCATGAATGTAGAGAGATTATTCTTAACATGTGTTAAGGATAAAGCTTCAAAACATACACATGCTAAACACTAAAGCTACTCATGTGCCTACAAGTGTTTTGCAACTCAGTTTAAATGAGTTCAGCTTAAAAACTTGGCATAACCTTGTTCTTAGATTGTATCTTTAAGACTAAACTAAGTGCATAATTATTTTAGTCTTTATGTATGAAATATCTCATATAGGAATATCATAAAGACTCATTTATCCTGATGCAAGACTTGAATAAAAGGTATCAAATGTCAAGAAGAGTGAATCAGGAAATAAATGAAACTGATTTTCAAGCATGAGTTTGAGTGAATGTTATCATGTTGATTTATGAAAGAATCAGCTCCCCCTGAATATGTGAAGATTTCAAAAAGATAGATGATGATGTGTCAACACAAAATCCTTAATGTGTCGACACAAGAAAAGAATTCTCAAGAATAGAGTAGCAGTGAACAACTAGTGTCGACACATGAGCAACTATGTGTCGACCTGATCATAATAAAAAGCAACTAGTGTCAACACAAGAGAAGATGTGTGTCAATCTGAGCATGATCATTTATGGGTTTTCCAATGGTTTAACAAATGTTGACTTTTATTAAGCAGCTTTGCAAGAACATTTGTCAACAAACTGAATGGGAGTTGTTGATAAATCAGATATGAAAGAATATTTCTCCAGTATTTCACTCAAAGATTCTTTTGACTCACTCCCCCATAAGATATGCATGATATGAAATGATCATTTAAGCAATTCAGATATGTTCATTCCAAGCAATTTGCACAGAAAGAATATGAACATGATCAAGTATACATCAACAGTCAATTTATTGAAAGAGAGAAGTTTTTCAAAGACTTAAAATAAAGTTTTTGAGATTATTCATTTTGCTTGATGACCTTTATGCAGGGAAAGACTATTGATACTTGGCGGAGAATTTTTCTCACGCATGATGATAGTTTCCAGACAAGCCTAACTTATCCTTTCACATTTCAACATTTGATATACCACATAGTGTAGTACCCCGAAAAATCTATTAATTAAAAATTATAGATAAATAGAAATTTTATCTATTTATAAGTTCAATTAATTAAAACGATACACATCATTATTGCATGCGTATAAATCCCTATAATTTTTGTAAAAATAGTAGTTATACTTTAAATAATGTTCTCTAATGACCCATCATGAAATCTGGGCATAGAAAAATCGTTTGGACTTAGTTTAAGAATTTATGCGACTTATTAGCATAATTAAGGAATAAGTCGAAGAACCCATTATTCTCTGACCCAAAGTGGATTATAAATAAAAATAAACATGTGGGTAGACTTTAAATAATATGGGATGATAACCCATTATGATATTTGGACCAATGGACAATCTTGGCCCATAAATAAATTCTTTAATGAAAAGGATAAATAAAAACCCATTAAGTAAAGTAAGTATATGGTTTGTACAATTAAGCTCACATGAGTTATTGGCCAAGAGTAAGAGCCTAAATGATGAATATTAGAAATATTGACATGAATAATATTTAATCAATTTAAAAATATGAAATTACTTGAATAAGTGTGTTAAATAGATTTACATAAGGATAAAGGGTGAATAATTGGAATTAAAGCAATACCCATTAAGTTAAATTAGTAATGGGTTTGGTTAATGGATCTAACATGAATTGTTGGGCCCAAATGAGAAGAGCCCATCATGAGATGGGAAGTAATTAGTCTAAATTCGTACCTAAAAATAGTAATAAATAGAAAAGGGTTAAGATAATGAATATTTTAACTCTTACTTATCTTAAAAAGAGTCCCCATCCCCTCCTAACACATTAGCCATGAAATTATATCTCTCCCTAAGCCAATTAGTGGATTAATGCTAGAATATGGGAGATACATGTGTAAATTCGGAATTAATATTTAAATAAATTAAAAAGGGATAAGATAATGACTAAACTAGCTTATAAATGTCTCTATAAGAGTCCTAGACCTATCATAAACCATTACCCACGAAATTAGACCTCTCATCTATCCTATTAGGTGGGATAATGCAAGAAATAATGGGATAAATAAAGAAATTAAAGAGTTGGAAGAAGTAGGAAGAGTTTTAGAGAGGATGGACTCTTGTAGCAACCAAATACATCCTAATACAACCCTATCAACCCTCATTTTCGTGCTTAGACTTTGGGAGATGAAGGGAGAGGCTGGAGAACGAAGGAGCAAGGTGGAAGGAGCTTGGAGCAAAGGATTTCACCCCGTCTTTGTCCAAAAACCCTAGCTTTTCATTCTTGCAACGAAAGGTAGGCAATCTCTCAAGCTAAAATCGTGAAATAATTACCCTAGGTAGAGTTCATGTACCTCTTCAAAAGCCTAATGGTTTCGTGGTATTTTGTGCATCCATTTGGGCGAATTTAATTCGTGAAGCCCTGCTGTACCATAAACCTGAAATCTCATATTTTCTCTAATTCCTTGCATGTACTTGTTCCCATACTATGATAAAATTCTCAGTTAGACTAAATCATACTAGTTTTCAAACGCCCCTGGTCTTGCTCTATTTCGACCTCCCATGAGGGAGAATTAAATCTTTGAATCTCTGTCTGATGCATGTACCCGACTCTTCAAGTTTACCTTTAAACTTCATGCATACTTGATATCTTGCTATGAGAAAATTCTCTAAAATACTACAGCGTGTTAGCTTTCGAACGCCCCTAGTTTCGTAATGTTTCATCAAGTGTACATCCCTAATTAATTCATTGAACCCTGACTGCGCCTATTTAGGTCACCAAAATGTAACCCAATCAATGCATATCTAAACCTTATCTATTTTCCAATTAATCGTGCATGTTGATAGATATACATGTCTACTTTCGTTTAAAATTGGTTTCGTGCTTTTTGGATCACTGTACTATTTTATATGAAATTTATAACGTCCCTATATCACAGAGGACTCGCCCTGGGAAAAAGGAAAAAAAGGCAATCTCACCTGTTATCGCGACGGCGCGATCCGCCGCGATATCAGTGAGGTCGCGCCGGCCGATGGCGTCGCGTCAAGAACGCGTCGGCATAAGCCGCTGCGATTCACCCCGGACCGGGCCAGACCGGCCAGGCCCCGTGTCGCGCCCAACCGCCCTGTCGCGACTTGAATCGCGACGGGTGAGTCTGCCACGTTTTCATGAATCCGACCAGAATGGAAAATTGTACATATGCCCTGTTGTTTAAGCTTTATACCCTTTAATTAGCCATGATTAAATCATGTTATAATTAATTCGACTTGGTGGATGAATAAATGACATTAATGATATAAATTTAAAATGACGTTTGTACGACTTGTCATATCTTCAAGATTTCTTTACACTTACACACACAACATTATTAAATATCATTTGACCTTGCTAAGTTATGCAATAATGTATTCGGTAAAATAGTGAAATAAATGACTAAATGACCCTATTATATTAAATACAATTGTCTTTGTTTTTACTCGCGCATTTTAAATATCGTTATCATTTTCCCTCGGCCTTCGAGCACTCGAGGCACGACGGACCCGTTTTACACACTTTTCCTTGACTTGGACCACCTCTCCACCGGGAATACTCTCGACTGGACTAGGGAATCCTTGTCAAGACCTCAGTAAGTCTTCTTGGCTTTGGTACACGTCCATTGCCGACGAGCTGGTTGTACCTTTAAATCCCGTTACACTCTTAGGGATCAGTACGATCCAAACGGCCTTAGTGAGATCTCTCTTATCTTGTGATCACGCCGGACCACCTGGCCAGTGTTCTTAGCACGGCTTGTGGGCGGTGGTGACTTCTTCTACCAGACTGCCGGTACCCGACCTGGTGCTGTGCAACCGTTTCTATCATGGTTTATCGTTGTTTTACGATTATACCCCTATCTCATCTACTATCCTTGTACTCTCATCTATTCATGTTCACTCTACTATCTCGTCTATTCATCTAGTACTCTCTTGAGACTCTTGAGCTGTTGCGGCTCCCATTGCTTGTACTATACATGACTGTCTAGCGCTATAATATGGGTCCGGTGACCCTACTGACTTGAATGCATAGTGTGCAGGGCACGGAGAGTGTCCGAGGGGCTCCAATCTAGTCCTGGGGGTAGAGAGCCACCCGAAAATACCTGCAGGGGCTATTGACAGTGTTCTGCATTGCACCGGTTCTGACTATCTCGACATTGGCTAGACACCTAACTGTTTTACTATTAGTCTGAGGAGTTCAGACATATTGTACCAGTTCTGTGCTATTAGTGTGCTAGCACTGACTGTTATAACATTAGTCTGAGGAGTTCAGACGTAATGTACTATCGTTAAACGGCTACTGTCTCAAAGTGACTATTGCCGTACTCGACTAGTGCACCGTGGTGCAACCATACACGTTATCTCATTACATGTTATCTCTTTACACGCTATCTTGTTATATGGTCTTTTCTCTATCATTCTAATTTTGCAATATTCTTGTGAAGTGTATTATCGTTCACATGTTATCGCATGCACATTCTAGTATGCCATCAATCTCTTATCATGTACTATTCTCTCTTGATTATACTTGATCGTTCTCTAGTTAACTTGCGTTACAAGACATTAATCACTTGAAGCATGCTTGTTTACACGAGATATTAAGTCCTACTGAGCGTTATCGCTCACCTTTCGTTATTTGTTATTGTGTTTTCAGGTAAGTCAAGTGACGACCTTACATACAACAACGGATTGGATTGGAGTGATGAGCGTCCTGAAGTCATAGAGATGGAATGTCCTTAGTACCATAGAGTCTAGTTAGATATTTGCTTTAGATTTCTTCTCCAATGTAATAAAGTCATTGAGCCCTATGTTTTAGCTCTGAATTAGTGGTTGTAATAGTTTAGATGAATTATCAATAAAATGATGAGTTTATTTCAATTATTGTTCATTAGTTGCTCTGATATTTGTGAATGTATGCACAATTTATGTTACCATACACGTTGTTCATGACTCCCCGATTTATTCCGCTGCTAAATTGGCGGGGCATGACACATAGTCACTGTAAAAAAGTCAATTATTCTTTAGTTTTAGCATGAAATTCATTGTATTTTCAAAAATATTTTTGCACTTTTTCAAATTTACTCCCCCTTAATATGTGCATGGAATGAAAAAGCTAGCAAGTAATTCACACATGATTATGCACACAATTAACTTTAAGCATAACATGACTTCTGGTACTTGGCGGAGTATTTTACTCACGCATAATGATAGCTTCCAAACAAGCATAACTTGTTTTTCCACATGTCATCATTTGATATATCAAAAAGTCAAAGCAGTTGATATGCACAAAAAATCATGGGCACAGTTAAACAAGCATGATAATACAAACATGATTCAAATTGTTATAACACAAAGTTATTATTGAGAGTAACATCAAAACACACTCTTCATTGTTCAGATAAGACTATAAGAATTTTCTTTAACTTAAGCACTTCAATCTGAAAATTATATGAGGTTTTACCTGAACAATCTTCATTTGGATTTTACCTGTAGTTTCTAATTTTTCTTGCCTTGCATAGCCGTTGTCTTGATTTCAAATGGAAAAGGTATGGCTACAAGACTCATCAACTTGCTGATCAAGCTGGCCTTGGGACCCATACCTACTTGGGTCCTGCAGTGGAGCAAGAGTTAGATTGCAACAATAAACTTTTTGAATCCAAGAGAATTTTCTTTTTCGTATAGATGCACTTTTGTCATTAATGGAACTATGAACAACATTAGTTCCATAACACAATTATTCTTTGTTTAATGCACCTATGTTTTTCATGAAATGTTCAATTTATGTTCACATGGAGTTTTTGAGCTTTTTCAACAAAATCATGATTCTTAGTTACATGTGCATGATGTGAAAACTTTTGCAAGTAATTCAAGCATAATTATGCACACATTTAGCTTTAAGCAAGGAGTGACTCTTGGTACTCGGTGAAGAAGTTTTCTCACACATAGTGATAGTTTCCAAATAAGCATGACTTGTCCTTCCACATTTCACCAATTTATATGCCAAGAGATCTAGATATATAACTCATCATGATTTCATTTTAGCATTCAATTTCAATCAACAAGTAGTTTATTCAAGAGATTTTTATCAACAAGAAGTTTTTATTTAGCAGGGAATCTCTCAAAAGTATTTACCTGGTGAAATTTTCATTTTCTTTCATTCTCTCTACTTACTTTCCTTATAGCCTTAGTCATAAAGCCTTCATCTTGAAATTGACTACAAGGATCCCGGCATCCAGCATTCAAGCAGCACATTTCAGAACCCAAACTTGTTTGGGTCCTAAGAATCTTCCATGAATCTGCAACAATGATTTTTGAATCCAAAAGGATTTTATATTGGGTGCATTTTTCTGAAGACTAGAAACACTAGAATCTTGGTTTCTAATCTTAGAGTTATTGGTATAGAATGCACCACTGATATACTGAACAATTTATTTACTATTTTTTCATATTTTTATCATTGAGATTTTTAACATGAAATTCAGAAGAGATTTTTGTGCAACAGTTCTATTTTCATGTAAATGGAATTTTTGAGTGTTTTCAGCATGAACATGATCTTTATTCTTATGTACATTAACATGAAACATGGGAGCATGCACAAGATTATCAATTCTATGCCAACATTCCCTATAAATATGCCCAAATTTATGACATGTGAAGCACTAGACTGATTTGGCATATTTATGAAAATGTTGATCTCTATTCCAGTAAAATTTGGCTAAATGACCAGGTTTATTACAACTAAAGTAAATGAGATCATTTCTTACCTGGTACTTACCTTGGCATGTATGCATTTTCTGGAATCTCATTTTCCTGTGAGGAAGCTTACCATGAGGAGAAGGAGGTACCTTTTGGTAGCTCTTGACATGATGTGGAGTTTGAGATTGGCTTGGAGCTGTCCTGACTTGTGAAGAAGGTAAAGGAATCTTGTACAATGGTTTTTATTTTTCTGTTTTCATTTTCTGGTTTCTCATAGAAACATGATTCTTCTTCTTAGCAGCATTTTTGCCATTTTTCTCATTTTTTTTGAATATTTTTCTGAACATGAACTTTCACTGATTTTTCATTAGAGATATCAGAGTTCTTGTTCACAGCAGCTTTAACAAATATTATTTTAGTTTTCTTTTCATTTTCCTTATTTTTCACAGAAGTAAGGCTTGTGTTTGTAGTATTCTTCAATTCATTTTGAAGCTTCTATTTTTCAGCTTTTAATGCAACAACTTCTTTTTCTGAAATTTGAAGTTTGTTTAGCATGACATCCAAACCATTTTTCATCTTGTTCTTTTCATTTTCAAATTGAGCAATTTGTTTTTCCAAATCAGCAATTTTATTACTTAAATTGCTACAGTCATTGTCCAATGGTTTATCATGCAACAAGCATTCAATCTTCCTTTTCAAATGACTATTTTCTTCAACCAATTGATTGTATTTTTTCTTTATTTGATGATCATGAGCCATGTTGGAAATTTGTTTGTTTAATTGATCATTGTCAAATTTGAAGTTCTTATTAAGATTAATCAATTTTTCATTTTCATCTTTCAAATCAAGATTTTCAGATTCCAACTGATCATGATTTTCTTTTAACTTGGACAACTTGTTTTCATAAATTTTGATTGTATCTTTTAGACTTTCTTTTTAGAATTCAATTTCTGAACTTCATTTTCAAATTCTCATTTTCTTCTGAAAGATCTTTATCATTGATCTAGAGCAATTCAAGTGTATTTTTCAATTTTTCACTTTCTTTGTGGCAATGCTTTAAAGTATTTTTCAAATCTTTATTTTTAGTGTCAAGCTTTGCATTAAGATTTTATATCTTCTCACAGAATTCAATTAATTCAACATAAGACATGCCTTCATCTACATCAGAATCAGAATTATAATACATAAATGGGTCTGGAATTGATTTACCTGACCTTGTAGACCCATTTGATCTCTTGTATTCTGAAGAGGATGAAGAATACTCTGAGCTCATGGAATGTGCTATGAGAGCCAATGTCTTTTGGATTATTGAGTTTCTGGATTCATTGAAGCTCTTCTTTGCCATAAAGTACTTGTGAATTTCTTTTGCTCCTTTTCTTTGTGAGTCCTCTGATTTTTGAGACTTTCTTGACTTTTCTGACAAATGTGATCCTTTAGATTTATCTGAGCTGGAAGAACCTTTTGAGCCGTCATGGACCATGAAGCATTTGTTCTTGGATTTCTTTCCAATCATGTTTGTTTTCATATAAAAGTCCTGCAATTTATCAAACTTGATGTTATCATCATTGTCATCAAACCCAACAATTTTGGGTCTATTTATGATACTTAAAAATTCAGCCATGTTACCGAGTTTGATTCAAATGATTAGACCAATTAACAATCACCTAATTTGCTCAAGACTGCTAAGTCAATAAAGATCAAGCGATGAATCTGATCAAATAGATCAAGCAAAATTTCAATGTTCAAGCAATTCAAACAGATCAGATGATGTTTCATTAAGATCAAATAGAAGCAATCAAATCAGATCAGAATCAGACATTAACCCGCTATGATACCAATTGTTAGGATCGAATTTTCGGTAATGGCAAATCTAGAAGGGGGTTGAATAGATTTGCAGCGCAAACTTAAGTAATTTAAATGATTCAATGTGTGTTATCAAAATGTGAAAAACACTTTATGAAACAGTGTAAGTGTCAAATATGTGATTAACATGTGTGAACAAATTAATTAGTGTGTAGGCAAAATCCTTATGCATGCATCTAGTGCAATACAATGCAAACCACAAATCAAACCACAGTGCACAAGGGATTTTTAGGTGGTTCAGAGATCACATCCAATGACTCCTACATCCACCCCTCACATAGTGAGGCACACACTACTCAAAGAACTGAGTACAACACACGCACGAGCACTCAGGCTCAATCCACACACACACAAGCTAGAAGAACCACTCTATAGAGATCAAACCCTCTAGCTAAGGCAAGATCTCACACACATGAACACAGTGACAAACACTTGGTCTGCACTGCACATCCACAACACACAATTCAGATCTATGCACAAACCAGCATAGATCGCATCACACACACTATGATCTGTACCAAACACTTGTACAGATCAGAAAACAAACATCCACATAGAATCCACGTATTGATCTCAGTTCAGTACACACACACACAAATCTGAAATGAATTGAGTTGAGAAAAGGTGTGAGTGAGGAAAGACATATCCCTTCAAATGTTGATCTGATCACCACGATCACAGATCCACAATGTTTCTTCCTCAATTCTGCTGCTGCTCCTCTTCTTCTTCTTTTCTTCTTCTTCTTGATCGGCACTGCTCTGCTTCAGGAGCTTCTGGATTGCGATTTCTTCTTCTTCTGCTGTTGCACTTCTTCCAGATCTGCTCCTTCTTGAGCACACCCCTTCTTTCTCTAGAGCTTGGCCTTGATTCCCATGTCCACTATGTTGAAATGCTGGTCTGCAAATTCTGGGGTTGAGCAAGGCACTAGAGAGATCCCCTTTTGCCGCCAAAAACCTCTTCTGGGAGTTGTATGGGCTGGCTTCCCTTTGGAGTACGGGGATCATGGGTATTTATAGCCCCATATGTCCATGAGGTGCCTTGGGGTGCGTGGGCACAAAAATCTAGGTCAAATCCCTTGATTCCTAAGCAGCCACGTGTCCAAAAAAATTCTCATTTTTGAGCTTTAGTTGAAGTGTGTCGACACACAGGCAGATTGTGTCGACACCACTGGCTACTGGCTTCAGAACATGTTCTGGGAGGGACAGTGAGTGTTGACACACAGGCAGACTGTGTCGACACCACTGTGACAAAGTTATGTAAACCTAAAAATATGAAGTGTGAACCATCATAACATGTCATTATCATCAAAATATGAAATATTAAGTATTAAAAATATGTTCACTCATCATTATTGTGTCATCATCAAGATCAAATCAAAATCAAAGTATAAGTGTTTGGACATCATACACAACCAAATGTTGTAGTCATCATTAAAATCAAAGTATGAGTGTGTAGACATCATCAACATGAAGGTTTTTAGTCACTATCCAAATGAATACACAACTTAACAATCTTCCACATATATACACTATGACATTAGATTGTGTACAAAATGTCATCATTAAAACACAAATGTCATCATCAAAACACAATATGTTTGAAGTTGTGTGCTTAACATGATTGACCAGAATTATGTCATCATAAAAAATAGATTAAAGCAATGATCAAGTTAGTGAGTATGGTTATTTAAATAACCATTACTCAACATTCTGGTGGTGCAATATGAAGAAAGACATTGTGGATTTCATAGCTAAATGCTTAACATGTCAGAAAGTTAAGGCCGAACAACAGAAACCGGCAGGAAAGTTAAAACCACTTGAGGTACCAAAGTGGAAATGGGATAGTGTCGGTATGGATTTTATTGTGGGGTTACCCAAAACATGAAGTGAATTTGATGCCATATCGGTGATCATTGACCGACTTACAAAATCAGCTCAAGCAATCAAGACAAGATGGCCTATTAGTGTTTTAGTAGCTCTGTACATGAAAGAGATTGTTCGGTTACAGGGAATTTCGAAAGACAGTTTTTGACAGAGATGCAAGATTTACCTAACATTTCTAGAGAGAACTGCAGGAGGCATTGGAAACTAAACTGAAGTTTAGTACCGCATTTCATCCGCAAACCACGGACAGACAGAACGGGTGAATCAGATTATTGAGGATATGTGTCGTGCTTGTATATTAGAGTTTGGAAATGACTGGAACACTCATTTAGCAATCATGGAGTTTGCTTATAATAATAGCTACCAGCCTACCATTCAAATGGCACCATTTGAAGCCTTATATGGTTCGCAATGCAGATCACCATTATGTTGGGTGGAATTAAAAGAATCACATATTCTTGGACCCGACATGATCTAAGAGACGTTAGAAATTATTAAGTTAGTACAAGACCGAATGAAAGCTGCCCAAGACCGACAGAAAAGTTATGCCGATCGATGAAGAAGAGAGCTGGAATTTCAGCAAGGAGAACATGTGTTCCTTAAAGTATCTCCCTAATGTGGAATCAAGAGATTTCGTGTTAAGGGAAAATTCAGTCCAAGATATATTGGACCGTTTGAAATACTGAAAAGAGTTGGGGAAATGACTTACCAACTGGCACTCCCACCACAGTTATCCAATGTACAGGATATTTTTCATGTGTCAATGTTGAGGAAGTATGTGTATGATCCAGAACACATTATTGAATACCAAGATTTGGAAGTACAAGAGAATTTGGCATATGAAGAGAGACCTGTACAGATCCTTGACGGAAGATTAAGCAACTTCAGAACAAGGAAGTTCCATTGTTAAAGATTCAGTGGAATAAGCGGGGACAAGAAGAAGCAACGTGGGAGCTAGAAGATGCCATCAAGATCAAGTACCCAGAATTATTTATAGGTTAGTAATCATACCCTCGTGTTATTACAATTTGGAGGACCAAATTTTTTTTAGTGGGGGAGAGTTGTAACACCCCGAAAAAAATTTATTTGTTGAAAAATATAAATAATAAGGTTATTAGACTTAACTATTACCATTAGATTGAAATAATTAATATCTGGATTAAATAGTATTAATAAACGTTATTCCAGTATTATACTCAGAGCTGCGCGCTCCGATAGGGCGACGCCGGAAAACTATAACGAAAATAAAATCTGAAAATACCATAATTTTTAGAAAAATATGGTGATATCATAAATGTAAATATCCAGATTTGTTGACATACGGATTTCAAGATTAAGCCGACACAGCTATTTTCCGGGCGATTTTTCACCCAGTGAAAAATAAATTCTAAAAATTAAACTAAAATCACCATAATTTGTAAAACCATTACATTAGTTTATGGTTGAAATTTTAACACAAATGGACATCATTTGAATATGTTTACATGAGATCTTTGGGCCAGTTGAATTGTGGGTTAATTACGGTGGTGATTTTTTTGGGAATTAAGCTTGCTTACGTGTGAGGAGCTGGAACAACCACCTCACCTAACTATGAATCTCACACGTTAACCCCTTAGGTGTTAAGCCTTGAGAAGAGCATGGTTAACGTGTTAACAGTAAAAACCAAATGGTTTTTACTGTTACACCTGCGCATGGGAGGTGTCATTGTGCATGAGATGGTGGCTGGGCTATAAAAACCTTCCCTCACCCTTTGTACGCACCCTTTCCACCCTTTGTTCTTGCTCATCCTTGCACACCACAGCTCTTGTTTCCATTTCCTTCTGCTCCTTACTGCTGGAGTTGTTGTCGTGGGAGTGTGTTGCTGCTGAAGCTACTGTCGTGACCGTTGCTATCACGTCTACAACTTTGGGGGAGCTTTTCTCTAGCTGGGTGTGGACTCTCTCGTTGAGAACAAGTGAAGGTTCTTATCCTGCTTAGTAAGGTAGGATTCGTTTCCTCCTTCCTCATTCTTGTTTTTTTTCCACATGCTAAAGAAGCTCCTGTTAAGTGTTTAAGTTCTTCTGTTCCTTCTCCGGTAGCTGTAGACTTTTACGTTGGGAAGGAGAAGAGTCTTGTTATATTCCATGTAGGAATCACTTCCTTCTTCTTCCATTCTTAGTCTTTATACATGCTACAGAGTTCTTGTCTTGGAATCACAAATATCTTTAGAAGAGTGTACTCGTTTCCTACTTAGGTGTTTGTACCTTCAGGTTTTTGGGATTTGACTCCTTAAATACTTTTGAGATTGAGTGTCTACCTTGTAGGAATCTTGCCACTTGACCGTCGTTATAGAGGTTCTTCTCCCAGTATCATGTTGTAGTAAGTTTCTAGCTACTCATGTATAGGTTGTGTCTCTTATGATTCATCTTGTTCAGTGTGAAAATTGATCTTGAGAACCAGAAACAAGTCTTTCTAATTGATATTATTCTTGCTTAAGATCCATAGGTTTCATTGGTTAGACCCTTAAAGTGTTTGTTACACTATTTCTAGAAGTTATCCTAGCGGCTGTCAACAGATAGGAAATGCTTGTCGACAGACCCCATGCTTCCAGAACTCAAGTCTGCTGGAAGCACCAGTAGTTGTCGACAAATGACATCTGTCTGTCGAAAGATGGGCTGGCCTATCGATAGCCAGACAATACCTGTCGACTGGTACTGTCCCCATTCCAGAAAACTGGTTTTGGAAACTAATATCTGTCGACAGCCACTTCCTGGCTGTCGACAACCCTTGTCCTGGCCAGTGTTCCAGCACCCTTTTATGTACAAACTCTTGTTGAAACTTCATGCTATTAACCTAGTAAGTTACCATTTTTTTCCTTGGTAATTTACTGTTATATCACTATAGAGATCATCCACATTGTGTCCTTTACCCTTCTTTGAATTACTCTTGAGTTTTCCAAATACAAGCACTCTCTAGTTGGTTAAAACTCCTTATGTTCAGTAACTTGAGTTTATAAACCTGATGTCATGAGAGTTTGGATATTGGAGTATCCCTGTTGGATATAAATAAGTTATGATGATAGTTATTTGGGTCCTTGGACCCCACTTGATTATTATGCCTGTGCAAATAGGGTTGGTCCAGTCCTAGGAGGAGCACTCGAATTCGTTTACTGGCCAAGCCAATTGATAAAGGACAACTAGATGTTTGGCATTGCATCAATACTATTTGATTATGGTCATCATGTTACCTGTCCTGTGTGAATATATTTATGAGCCAGAATATGAAATTCATTGTGAACTCCTGAGCATGTTGTATTTTAGTACTGCTACTTCAGATTCACTGTCATGTTAAGATGTATAACTGTCCTTCTTTATTATCCTGTCAAGTATTTACCTTGATCACCATAAAGTTTAGTCCTTTTGATTTGAGGATTTGAATTCTACTGGGCTAGTTAGCTCACACATCCTACCCTTTTCAGGTGACCAAAATGGGGGTGAAGTCTAAAGGGGCATGTGTGCTGAGTGGACTATCCGTTGTCGAGCAATCCAACCCTTTACTATTTTTTTTATTAGTGTGAATACAAAATGTAATAAATAAAGTTTACTCTTTCCTGCTCCTCACTTAGTTTGTAATGAGGAGTACTTTGTAAGAAGACTTCTGCATATTATGTTATGAATGGATAAATGTTAATTTTATCTTTTGTGTCTGATTTCTGTCACTCCCAATAAATAGACTTTTATTAGGATGTGACATGAATGATTCGAGATCACTTTCCACAGTGAGTTGAGTGTAGAATCTTACATCATACTTCTAACTTAAGGGCTTCTTTTGAGATTTATGGTAGTCAAGCCTCCTTGTAGTCCGATGTGACATGGCTATGGGTATGGCCATAGTCATAAGTTGATATCCTACTCATGACAAAGCTCACTGTATGTAGCACGCAGTGGTCTCTGTTGGTCATATGCAAACCACGTCACGCTAGTTATGCATGAAGGTGCCCTCAAGTCGTCTCTTCGTATGCTCGCCATGCCCTAGTGTTGAGATTGGAGACTTGGGGATGATGTGGATCGCACATGTGGCACTAGATTTGTCGGGGGCCATACCTCTTGGTTCATGCATAGAGTGGTGCTTGATGTAGGCAAACGTCATCCTACTCCAAGGCTCCACTTCCTAGGTTTCTTGACCAACTTATCAAGTATGAGTGTCCACCACTTCACTTCCATCAAGATAAAGCTTCGTCAACTTAAGAAGCTACCGGGCTAAGTACCCTACGAATTATAGGCTGCCCAGACAAGGTATATCGAGCTAATGTCTATCGAGATAGGGTTTGGAGTGTGGGCTTATCTAATTTCCTACCCTAGTGCATGCCAAGACATTATCTCGGGTGTTACTTCGTCGTCTCGGATTGTCCTCCTGACATCGATGCTAGGATAAGGGTCCTTCCTTAGGGTGGCGGATCAGGTGCTCGTGATGTTTTGTAAGCCATGGTTGATAACTGGGCTCTACTAGATAGACTCCTATTTAGTAACTAAGCTTTCGAGCCGAGTTTAGTAATTGAGCCTTACAGATTGAGTTAGAGGGCCGAGAATCTCTCTTCAGGACCTACAGTCTTGATTATTCTTTTATGACCATTTATTAAAAGTCACACAACTACTTTTTTACTGTTATTACTACTGCCCTACGAGATGGTAGATCAATAATAGTAAAGCAAAATAATAATGAGACCATTCCCTACCATCTTCTTTTCCCTTCAATTCATCTTAAAATTTCAAATTCAACAATATATCCACGGTTTATATTCATCATTAATCTAAAATAATTGCCTTCTCTTTTTATATTTGACACTATTTTTTTGTTGTCGTAAATTAACCTATTATTATTTTTATAAATTTCGTAAAATCCTACTCTCAGTGAAATTTGAACCTCAAACCTTGCAACTTAATGTACATAGAGAATTAATTATTAGAGACTCCTTAAATAATCATTATGCATGACATTATGTAGACGGGACACTCCACATCTTATTCTTTTATCCTTTCATCTACACATTGATGAATTATGTAAGGATATGTGTTACCTCGCTACTTGTTATATACGCATACGTGCAACAAGTACCCCACTTTCTAAAGAGGGCCAAAGGAGCGTGAGGATAGAAGACAACTCATGCATGAAATCCATATTATTGATATTATCTAATAATAATAAATATTTTTTTAATTATTTCCGATATTAATCTAGCCATTGTTATTAATAAAATAAGGGGACGATTAAGATTTTATTAGAGCAGTTCTTTCTCTGTTCTCGGGCGCTACTCCTTGAGATTGGTTCTTGAATTTAGGATTAAATATGTACTAGTCAAAACATGCATGGTTGACTCACTTCCACCATCTAATCTCTACAAATTCTTATATTTGTTTGTTGAGGGAGTGTTAACTAGCACCTAAAAGATGAAAAGAGTGGTCCAGGATCCGCGGAAGTGGTTCCAAGGAAAAATCATCTGACACTCAAGTCATGAGACCCAAAAGAACACAAGAAGTGGGAGAGGTTAAGGATAGATGCTTTTGGTCCGTGGTTTCTTTCAGTCCACAAGTCCCCTTTTTGTCATGGTTGGAGTGTCCCTCTTTAAGCATCCAACATAGGCGTCTCGAGCACATATTCCCCATTTTCCAACCATGAGAAAGTGTCGTATAAGAGGTAGAGAAGCTGTGCTGCCCGCGGCATCCCTGGACATATCTCTCCTTCCCAGCCATGGAAGAAGTATCGTTTCTAGGACACTTGATTTTTAAGAAAGATATTGTAGTTGATCCATCAAAGGTCGAGACTGTGATGAATTGGGAGAGACCTGCTAAAATAATTGAGATAAGTTGTTTCTTGAGATTTGTTTAGGATGTGTTTTGATGCAACAAAATAAGGTGATTGTATATGCGTCTAGGAACTTAAAGACCAATAAAGTCAACTTGTTGGTCATGCTATGGTTATCCATAGGGGGTCAATTTGGTTAACATCATAGAAATATGGAAGTAAATGAGTAAAGAGCATGCACAATAGAAAGTAAAGAAATGCAGGCAAGAACACAAGGGGCAACAATTTTTATCCTAGTTTGATTCTGTACAGTCCTATAGAAAATCTGTCCTTGAGCTTTCTACTAAACCGTCTCAATAGGAAAATGGGGAAATTTTGATGCAAAATGGTAGACCAATAACTTACTTAACTTAAGGCCTTTACTGTTGCTCAATTAGGGTTGTCTACCTATAAGAAAGAAATAGAGGCTATAGTTTTGCCATTCAGAAATGCCCACCTTATTTAATGGGAATGGGGTTTATCATTCAAACAGATCTTCAAAGCCTTGGGTTTTTACTCAATCATCAAGTTCATACCTCTGCCCTACAAAGATTATTAGTAAAATTGTAGGGGTGTAAACGAGCCGAGTTGAGTCGAGTAGTATGCTGCTCAAACTCTGTTCATTAATTTTTAATCGATTTCGAGTCCGAGCTCGAGTTATATCGAGTATTGAAAGTGTCTGTTCAAACTCGACTTATTTAAATACTCTAGAGCTCGAACCCTTAACGAGTATCTTAACGAGCTTAATTAAATTTGTGAGTTTGTATATATAAGTAAGTCCAATCCAATCTACAAGTAAAAAAATTGATCGTTCAAAAGACCTAAATTTATTTTATTTCAAGCTCATATCTCAATAGCTTTGATAAGTTACTTAATTTAACTATTTTAATATAATATTTGAAATATATTCATAATTTGTTACAAGTAATATGAGATTAATAGATAGACACCGCAAGGAATGGGGTTGGTGCGCAACAAGGTAGGGGCGGTGCTGCAACTCCCCTTCGCACACTGCCCAGAGCTCTTTTCTACACCGTCGGTGATGGTAGTGCGGCCGTCGAGAGTACCGTCTGCCACTGACGGATGGTCCACAGTAGTCGCCGGAGATGTCAGTGGCTGACAACGCACCCCTCAGCCCCACCGGGGGACTCACCTACTGCGCAGGTCGATCTCGGGAGGAAGAAGATACTTGATATGCTGGGGGACCTTACAACACTAAATACTGTGTTCATGTCCCTATTTACACGATCTGTGTATATATCCTCATTTGCATAATTTATGTATATACACTATGGATTTAGTCTATGGCATTTAAGCCATCATAAATATTTTATATTGTAATAATAATTGTATAAAAACAAATAAATATTTTTATATCAATATATACTTATTATATTTAAAGAAATATTTAAACAAAGTGTTAACGAGTACTTAGACAAGCTCTTAACAAGTATTTAATCGAGCTCTTAACAAGCTCTTAAATGAGCTGTTCACGAGTATAATCGAGCCGAGCTCACATGTGTTCAGACTCGGCTCGTTTATGAATCGACTTTTTTTTTGTTCAAGCTTGGCTCGTTAATTAAATAAATGAGCCAAACCAAACTTTTATCGAGTCGAGCTTCGAACTACTCATCGAACGTATCAACTCGTTTACACCTCTATAAAATTGGCTATGATTTTTCACTTGAATATAAAGCCGGCCATCGTAACAAAGTGGCAAGTGTCTTGTCCACACTACCAAAGTCCTAATTAGGGCATACATATTATGTTATTCCAGTCGTTATTATTGATTGGTTTGAAGAAATTCAAGTTGCTTATCAGTTAGATGAGATGTTTAAGCTGATGGCTGAGAAGTGGAGTTTGGGTGAATGGGATGCTTAGAAATTCACTTACGAGGGTGGTGTTTTGTATTAAAAAGGCAGAATTTATCTTTACAAATCACCTCGTTTGTTTTACCTTTTTAGGCACATAATGATTCTCTAGAAGGTGGTCATTCAAAGTATCATAAAACATTGCACAGGCTTAAGTGTACCTTTCATTAGCAGGGCATGCACAATCCAGTGAAAGAGTACATTAAATAGTGTGATGTATGTCAGCGCACAAAGAGTTATTCAGTAGCATCCAACGAGGTTATTACAACCTTTACCGATTCCAGAAAGCATTTGGGCGCACATTAACATGGATTTCATAGAAGTATTGTCTTTCTCTCAGCACAAGATTTCTATCTTAGTTGTGGTGAGAAGATTATCAAAGTATGCTCATTTTCTATCTTTAAAACATCCTTATGTTGTCCTTTCTATTACTCAAGAGTTTGTTTCCTAGGTTGTTTAGCTTCATGGTTTGGCACAAGCTATTGTCTGTAATAGGGATGCATGATCACTAGTAATTTCTAGAAAGAAAATTTCCAATTGTGATAGGGCTCTTAGGCCACCCAATTAAGCTCAACCCAAGTAGGCCCACTAAGGACCTTAGGAAAGAGAAAGCAAGAATTCCTCAAAGTAGAGTTAATCCCATATCAAAACTTGGAGTTATCTCCTACCCAAGGTCATTTTCAAAAGTAGACCAACAACCACAGATAAGAAGGGGACAAGTATCAACTTAAGGCACAATCCACCTCAACACTCTCCACTCAAATTTTCCAACTCTTTGTTTGGATTAGAGTCTTTCTCGTATTGACTTGACCGTCGGAGAGTTATTCTTAGAACTAGCACTCTCGGAATTGATTGTCTTGAAAATTGAGGAAGTAGTCGAGATGAGCTAAACACTTGTTCCCCATTCCTTCCTTGTCATCTAAGCCTAAGCTTGGGCCAATCGTGGTTATCCCCTTCACACGCTTGATAACCAAGTTTGGATTAACCATATCAGGTTGCAAGGGATCAAACTTAACATGATCTGCAAATACCATCCATGGACAGAAAGGCAAAATAGAAGTCTTGAATGGAAGCTTATCTAATATGTTTTTGTTTTCAGTAGCAACATAACCAGATGAGTTGTCCATATTGGGCAGGATTTTTGTACAAGACATCTATTTACTCTTCTATTGGTTTTAGTCCCTTGAAGTAGTCACCGCCTACACTAAATCATGTTACATTCCGAGCATTGTCGGAGTATAGAAAGTAGCAAATTAATTCTTTATTGAGAAGAGATCAGATTTAGCAGGAACTCAAATTTCATCTATTGTCGAGCTTCAAGCAAGATGAAAAGATTGGCCGACGAGCATCACATGGAAAAGGGATTTATGGTGGATGACTGGGTTAATTTGAAACTTCAACTTTGTCGGTAGAATTCAGTTGTCCTCAAATATAATAATAAACTCAGTGCGAAGTACTATGTCCCTATTAAGCCATCCAGAGAATTGGTGTTGTCACTAACAAATTTGGCTTTGCCCTCTACTTCTTGATTCCATCATAAGAAACATGGTCATACAACAATTTCAACACTTCCTCTTCCATCAAGAATTACTCAGCTGGGAGAAATTCATCTTAAACTTCTAGGGCAACAACTTGCTAATATATAAAACTAGCTAGTTCTACAAACTTTTAATTTAGTGGGAAATCCAATTAGCAGACAAAGCCACTTGAGAGGATTACTACCCCTTTAGTGAGAGATTTCCTTCTTTTGACCTTGGGGATAGGGTCTTTATAGAAAAAAAAGGGGGAAATTTGTTAAGAATGGTTCTATTAAATTGGTGGTTCGTGAAGGTTGAATCAGTTTATGCCTCTAAACAGTTACTGTTGGGGGATTGTTAAGTTGGTTAAGGGAGCTTAACCAGTTGTTTCCTTTGTTATATTACTTGTATTTTTCTTTCCTTTAAGAGTCATACAATTATTGGGGACTCATGAACTTCTTGTGGTGCAATTCCAGTCGATGTACACTAGTTTAAAGTTATAAATAGATGAACGCAAGGCAGAAGAAGGGCATCACAGATTGATGCCAAGTTCATGTCTCTTCCAAATTTGTTTGTTCTTCCATGGCATCTAACATCTATTCTTCTGCATCTTCTATCTCTGATCATGAGAAATACTTATTATTCTGATAGTTTAGTAGAAATGTACATAATGTTAGAATTGTTGTATGGAACGTTATTGGATCGTGTATGCGACGCATGATTCCAACTATCTTTTTTTTTCCTTCTTTTTTTTTATATAGATCAACATTCATTATATAAAAAATATTTTACTTTCTTAATTGACTATTTGTCACAATTAACTTATTACTTGTCACTCTTAGCAAGTTAAAAGTGAGAAATAATTTTACGAAAAGTAATATTAGAGTATTTAATATTTTTATTTGAGATGATGTAAAAAAATTTAAAGAGTATTAAATGCCCCTATTAAATGAGATGTGTATTGATAGCTACTGTGGACGTGATTTCCTGTTGGGTCCTGCGTTGAACGGGCCTCCACTAAGGAAAGAGAGAATGTATTGTCGTCGTTGCGGACGATGGCCTGCAAAACCCAGAAGGATCAGGGGAGGCCCGGTTGAAGAACTGAGGGGAACCCTCCGATGCCAAAGTCAGTTCAGATTGCAGAGGTGGCAGGAATGGAAGGTTCTATGGTGTGTGTTCGTGCGTGGATGAGTATGTGGGGGAAAGGTTGCATACCTTTGCATGAGGATTACCTGTGCCTTTTATAGGCAAGGGAGATGAAGGGTCCGGACATAATCTCCTTCAATGATGATCGAAGGGACGTGTAGGTTGGAGTCCCTAGGTGGGGAGTTGTCCGTTTGAGGCACCTGTTGGGATTCTGCATGGTTAATGCCCTTAACCATGGGGCGCGTGTCACGCTGTCGTATTAACTGCCGTTGGAAGGCGAAGGACCGCTCACGGCCGCAGGCCAAGGGGCGCCGCATAGGGGCCTACTCGGGCATTGGCCATGTTGCGCGGTGCCTAGTGCTCGGAAGCAATGCTCGATGATAAGCCGTAGGAGGTTCAAGCAGGAGGCTTGTGGTCTGCTCGGTAGACTGCGTCCTGCTCGAACAGGCTGTGAGGTGTCCGGAGACTAGTCTTGGGGCCCTTAGGTGCCTGGCAGCCTAAACGTGTTCGAAAACCCATGGCTGAACCTGAGGACACGTGGCTTGATGACCAGAGCCTAGCCGTCTTGACGGACCATGATGGGCCTATAGGCCTAGGAGGCTGAAAATAGCCTCCACACTTGCCCCCCACCCTCTCAAGTCTGCTCTGATGCGATCAAGAACACTTGAGAGGGGAGATGTCTGCTCGATGTCACCCTCGCATTAAATGCGATACCGACCGCGGTGGTGCGTACGGTCTCTTGGCTACGCCGTTGGAGCTCTCCTTGGGGTTTCCGTTTCATGATGGCGGAGGAAACGTGTCGCATTCTGGGTCCAGAACGGCCCATTTGAACAAGTCGTTGGGTTTGGGCGAACCGCCATTTCTGCCTTTAAACTTCGCGCCTCAGTTTCCTTATAAGGAAGAGGAGGGAGGAAGGAAGGGCCCTGCGCTTTCCTTCTCCAGAAAAGCACTCCTTCTTCTTGCCACTACTGTCGTCTTCCTTCTGCTTCCTTGCCACTTCTTCATCTTCTTCCTCTCCACCATCTGCAAGAAACGATATCACAACGAGAGGGCAAGGCGGCCGTCGCTGCCGAAGCGAGCGGAACGACGCCGACGACGACAAAAGGGGCGAAGTATAGGTACTTCGAAGGCCTCAGGGAGTGCTACCACATTGGTGAAGAGTACGACATCATCCTAGCTAGCGAGGATCAGTCGTACCTACTGGACAAGCCGGACTGCTTCGCGCTTTCTTTGGATCTCCTGGAGGCGGGATTTGGCTGCCGTTGCCAGAGGTGGCAAAGAACCTTCTGAGCACGTAGAGGATCGTGCCCATCCAGTTGACACCCAACTCGTGGAGGATGATCTGCATCTTTTGCAAGTCGCAAGGAATGTGAGCCACGACGGACATCTTTCGGGGGCTCTTTACCCTCATCTCGTCCTCGCAGTCCGACAATGGTGTGCTTTACACCAAGCACCGCTCGAACAAGAAGCTAATCCACTTTTCGGGCAAGTACTCCAACAACAAAGGCTGGATGCAGCACGTCTTCTTCGTCGGCCGTCGTCAAGGGGCTGGAGCGCCTAAGTGGGGATTCCCTACTCGGATCCACGACCCCATGAAGAAGGATCTCATGCCTCTCCTGGTTCGAGAGGAGGTGAAGGCTTCGGAGAGCCTAAACATGGTGCTCATGGAGCACATGGAAGACTACCTGACAGAGTTCTAGCTTGCCGAGCATGGGCATAGCCGAGAATGGGGTGAGTACTCGACTTCACTTTTGCTCTTTTGATTCGCTTAGAGGATTGTCTTCTGACCCTTCCTCTTTTTGTGCAGATGCTGCCAAGCTGGTGGCCGGCTGGGACCAGGAAGACATGGCCCTCTACATCGAACAAATAACCGTCAACTCATACTTTATGTATCTGGGCGAGGGCGCACCCTTGACCGCAACTGGAGCGAGCCGATCACCTGCCAGAGGGTGTCCTACCGAGAAACAACCTTTGAAGATCAGACTTCAGAGGGAGTCTGCCTCTCTAACGGCAACGAGGGCCACGCAAGTGGCCGAGGAAGTAGAGGGGGTTCCCCAACTGCAGCTTTGGAAGAAGAGAAAGCTGGTGAAGACGGCCGATCAGAGGAGGCCGAGGACCCAAGCCGCAACAAGGCCCCTATCAGTTGAGGGGATGTTGTCCGAGTTGGGGAGACCTCCCCAGCGGAGGTGCCTACCCCTGACCTGAACCCTGAGATCACCATAGCGGGGGTCGCTGAAGAGGGAGCGCTGGAGCTCCCAACGATTGGCGCCGTGACTGAGGGCCAATCGCAGAAGTTCGCGTCTGAGCCCGCCGTCGAGCAACCGGCAGATCACGATGAGGCGGGGTCTTCTCAAAGGGCGCCCACCAGTAGGGTCGAAGGCCAGGAGGTGGCAGCTGCTGGAGTGGCCACCGAACGAGTGGTTGAGGAGCCCGGCCTTCCCTTTGGGCAAGCTACCAGCATGGCCGAAGCCAGGGCCGGGTCCGAGGAGGACCGCGCACCCCTGTCGAGGGTGCTGAACGTAAGGTCTCCTAATTGGCCCACGGAGACAGACTTGGAGGCGGTCGTGGAGTGCTTTTAAGGGGGTCCTTCGAGGAGCCTGCTCCCCTACCCCATTGCCGAGCAGCTCGAGGTGCTTGCACGGTGCTAGGGTCTGAGCCCGGAGGAGACCCCGAAGTGGTCTGAAGAGGGCCGGAGGGAGAGCCGTTCAGAAGATGACGCCGACCTCGACATCAACGAGCTGGTCGGCGGCATTTTGCGGTCGGTGGAGGTGCTTCGTAAGTTCGCATTGCAAGAGCAGGATCAGCGGCATCTTTGGGATGCTGAGGTCACATTTTCGGAAGAACGTGAGGAGAGCCACCTCCGACTGGAGGCCGAGCTGTGGAGGGAAAACGACAACCTCCGGATCGCGCTTAAGGCCTCCGAGCGGGAGCTCGCCATCACTAAGGCGGAGAAGACTGCCCTCACAGGAGTCCTCTATGTGGCCGAAGCTCGAGGGGTTTTCGAGTACAAGGCTGAGCCGGAGTTCTGAGAAGACCTGGAGCAGTATGGCACAGCCTGTTACAAGGTTGGGCTCGAAGTCGGTGAGGACCGAGGATGACGGCTGACTACCATGGAGTATGTGCACGAAGCCTTCGAAGCCGCCCTCCGGAAATACCGACGGTGAACCCAAGACCCTCGCCTGGACGGGGTCCGTTTCGCAAGCTTTCAAGCGGGACGGATGTCTTCAGGGGACGAGGCTGGCCCCTCCGACCAAGCTCCTTGAACTATGTATATATATTTTTTCCTTTTGTATGTAACCGGCCTTAGTGGGCCTATGTACATTTCCTTTTGATGAAATGGAAAGATGTTCCTTTCAACGAAAAGACTATCCTTTTTCTATCTTCTTTCCTTATAATGTTTTGGTCGAATCAGAATTCGTCGGCATTTAGAGGCTTTTTAGGTACCGTGCAGGTCTCTGGAACTGAAACGTTCCGACCAGGGGTTCGTACCATATGCCTATGTTCTAGGACTTAGGTACCGTGCAGGCTTTCCGAGCTGAGGAGCTCTTAGCCAGGGGTTGTATCGAACGTCCTTATGTTTTGGGTTTTTGGGTACCATGCTAGCCTTTCGAGCTAAAAAGCTTTGACTAGGGGTTATACCGCACACTCTTTCCACATATCGATAGAACAGGGAGAAGAGAAGTAGGACGCCGAACAAAAGACTTTTATAAATAGTAAGCCTTTAAGTTGGATACATGCTAGGTTCTCAGTATGGTTTTGCCGCTAAGAGTAGACAGCTTATAGGAACCTTTTCTGAGAACCTGTATGACCTGATAAGGTCCTTCCCATTTCGGGGCGAGCTTGCCGGTTGCTCTTCGGGGGTCCGAAGCAGAGCAACGATGTAGGATAAGATCACCTTCGGAGAAGCGCCGTTCTCGAACTCGAGAGTTGTAGTACTGCACAAGCCGCTATTGATAGGAGACCAATCTAATGCTGGCGTCGCTCTGACATTCGCCAAGCATGTCTAGTTCTCCCTTAGCATGCGGTTGTTGGCTGCATTGTCAAAGTGAGTTGTTCGGATTGTGGGGAGAGCAACCTCTAGGGGCACAACAGCTTCTATGCCATTGGCCAAGTGGAAGGGAGTCTCCCTAGTGGCCACCCGAGCAGTTGTTCGGTGGCACCAGAGCATGTTGGGGAGCTCTTCGATCCACGAACCTCCAACAGCCTCCACTCTTGTGCGTATCCCATGAAGCAGTGTTCGGTTAGCGTTTTCGACTATACCGTTTACTTGGGGATGTGCAACTGAAGTGAAGTGGTTGTATATGCCGAGCTCCGAGCACTTCTGCTTGAAGAACACACTGTCAAACTGCTTCCCGTTGTCGGTGGTGAACACCCTTAGGACGCCAAATCGGTAGAGGATGCTCTTCCAAGCGAACTTCCAAGCTGCCTGGTCGGTGATGGTGGCTACAGGATCGGCCTCGATCCACTTGGTGAAGTAGTCGATGGTGACGAGCAGGAATTTCTTCCGACCTTGAGCCTCTGGGAATGCCCCCATGATGTCGATTCCCCACTGAGCAAAAGGGCACAGTTTGAAGAGGGTGTGCAGCTATTCGGTAGGCTGGCAGATGAGCTACCCAAACTTCTGGCACTCCGGGCACTTCTTTGCATAGGACATACAATCCTTTTGCAATGAAGGCCACCAGAACCCTGCTCGGAGGATGCTGCGTGCTAGAGTCCTTCCGCCCAGGTGGCTTCCGGACAAACCCTCGTGGACCTCTTCGATGGCTGGAGTTGCCTTGGAAGGACGAAGGCACCATAAGAGGGGTCTTGAGAGGGAACGCCAGTACAGTTGTTGTGACGGTCCTTGCCACTCAGGCCCTTTAACCCAATAACATGCCCCACATGACTCCGTCTCCCGCGATCAGGCCGTAGCCTCGCAAGGGATATCAACACACACATGTCCGTGAAAATATAAAAGAACACGCTGAACATATAAAAGATTCCATATCTCACATATATTCACATGAAATGTACATATTCAGTTCCATACATAAGTGTTGGTACGAAGTACAACAGCCTAGGACAAACCCCCAAGGCTTAACAAGGTGAAAAATTACTCTGATGGTGACGAAGACCCGACTCCACTACAGTGCGGTCCTGAACTAGAAGAGGGACGGGAATCCTCCTGCTCTCCTTCACCTGGAAGAAGAAGGGGTGACCCTCACAAGTCATTGGCTCAGTAGGGCAACTCCCCCAAGCCAAACAAGCAATGTACAACATTATAAACATCATAATTAAATAACAAATAACAGTGCTCAGCCTACACAGGGTACTACAACTGTAAAGTTAGTAAGCGGCAAACCACAAGCATTTGCACAAGTAAAAGAAGGGCACGCTACACACGGGTCACGAGAACTGGTTCGCGACACTAGCCTCAAACTCGGACAAACAACACAAGTCCACCTTTCAGTCTCGCAGCCACTGACGTGAAGTCCAGTGTCGCTCCACCTCAACAAGGCTAAGAAACGTGGAGACCAACCAACACCACACCTGCAGACTAGACCGCTGCAGGCCCAAGCCTAACACCTTTAGGGACTCCGGCCCGAGCTCCCCAAAGTGACGCACTGGAAATAGGACTAGCTGAGGACCAGTACGTCTACTGATGTCTGTCCCCCAACCACGAGCGCGCTACAAGCGACCACACACCCACAAACATGAGTCGCTACCCCTTGCCGTCTTTCTCTTAGCCGGACGTACAAATCAAACTCAAGAGTGAGGGTGTCTAGGAAGACAACTCAGACCTTGACAGTACTCACTGTATTGGGATAAACCCCGAGCACCCGGTGCTGGGGACCCGACTAGAGAGGTAACCTCGGATGGCGTGAACAACCCAACTCGCCGTGCACACATTACCAAGTCAAAAATCATCGTTTCCAATCACGTGTAAGCCAATACACCCCATACAATCTCTATATTGCATAACCACCACTGCCCATATAGTGCACAACACAAGACATACATAATGGCCACAGAGCCCCAGAGCTCGGGTGGCCGCAATCTAAATCGCATCCAACACAGTGGACGTTTTTTAGAGACTTGAATCGCGACGGACCATCCCGTCGCCTTTAGACATGAATCGCGACGTCTGGTTCCGTCACCTTTTAGATGACAGAACCAAGACCCAAACCCTATTCCAGAAATCACACCAATTAACCATACATGCTATTTAAGTAGGGGAATAACATATAAAGGAAACCCTAGCATGCTCTCTATCATGCTCACATGATTCTTGAGTCAAAACTTATAAACCCTAATCCACATGTCTCATATAAGCTGAAACGAAGGAAGTCCCCCTATCGACTGGTGAAACGTAAAACCAACGATATCCTGGCATTCTCTGCGCTCCGAAGCACCTCCTCGCGCCAGAACCACTCCGAACAGACAGTCGAAACTCTAAAATCGTCTCAAGAATCACAGGAAACCCTTCACAGCCTTCTCCCTCAGCTGAACAGTGCAACAACACTGTTCGGCTAGGGCAGAGGCCCAAAATACACTGAGCCTGAATCGCGACGTATCGGGCCGTCGCGATTAAACCCTCAACGCCCCTGCATGCAACACGCGGTGCGCATGCAGACGCGCGCGCTGAAGGCGGCCCGAAATCGCGACGGACTTGGTGGCCTCGTTCATGTAAGAAATGAGACGTTTGTGTTGGATGTGTTCTTGATGAACCCGGCAGAGGTCTGTTTGGGCTGAAATTTCCAACCCTCCAGCCTACCACCATGCCACAACAAGCTGTAAAAACACCTATACATGCATAAACTCAACCAATGGGCTACACACTAGCCCCCAAACCTGGTAAACCTCGATCCGAACATTCTAGATATTACATTACTATCACATAAAAGAAATTTTGTCCTCGAAATTAAAGGAGTAAACATAATTAATAGTTCAACATATATGGAACTATCACCTAAAAGAAATTAATGCTTACTCAAACAAGTATGGATACGTCTTGTACATTTCATTGGCCAATTCCCAAGTATCCTCTCCACCCTGCCTGTTTTCCCATCTAATCTTTACTAGCTCAATATCTTTGTTTCTTAATTTATGTGTTCAGTGGCCTGTAATCATCACGGGATACTCCAGCATGGACATATCTGGCTTCAAATCATCTCGGGTGTAACTAACAATCTATGAAGGATCTCGAATGTACCTCCTCAGCATTGAGACGTAAAATACATCATGTGCATCAGTAAAATCTGCTGGAAGCTCCAACCTGTACGCCGTCTCACCAATTCTTTCTAGATTCTGGAAGGGACCTACATACCTTGGTCTCAACTTGCCTTTCTTCCTGAACCTCAACACATCCTTGGTTGGAGAAACCCTTAAGAACACAGGTGCCTACGCCGTATGTCTGCATAACTCTTTTGCCAGCTTTGCATTGTTTGAAGCTTCTCCTTAATGAATTTAATCATTTCTGCACATTGCTGCACCAATTTTGGTCCCATTACCTGCCTTTCACCTACCTCGTGCCAATTCAACAGTGTCCTGCAAGGTCTTCCATAGAGAGCTTTATACGGTGCCATATCAATGCTTGTGTAGTAGCTGTTGTTGTAGGCGAACTCGACCATACTTAAGTGCTGCTCCCATCCGCCTCCCCAAACCAAACAACAAGCCTGAAGCATATCTTCAATAGTCTGTATTGTCCTCTCCGTCTGTCCGTCAGTTTGGGGATGATATGCTGAACTATACCTCAATTGTGTGCCCACAACCCTATGCAAACTCCTTCAAAAGTTGGATGTAAATCTGGGATCCCTGTCTGAAATGATAGTGACTAGTATCCCATGCAATGGCATAATTTTCTCAACATATAATCTCGCCAATCGGTCCACTGCCCATGACATACTCACTGCTAGCAACCTGCATACCTTTGTCAACCTGTCAACAAAGATCCAAATGCCATTGTGACCTGACGTTGTCCTGGGTAAACCTGCAACAAAGTCCATTGCTATATCATCCCATTTCCACTGCGGTATTGGTAATGGTTGCAGAAAACCTCTTGGCCTTTGATGCTCTACCTTAACCTGCTGGCATACCAAACATCTTGCTATGAATTCCGCTATTTCTCTCTTCATGCTTGGCCATCAGAAATATTTCTTCAAATCTTGGTACATCTTGGTACTTCCCGGGTGTATGGTGTACTTGGACCGATGTGTTTCTTCCAACACTTTTTGCTTCGCACCAACTTCACTTGGAACATACAACCTGTGCCTGAATCGGACCACACAATCATCATCTATGGTAACATCTTCCATCTTCACAATATCGGCCAATTGCTCATCTACCTTTTGTGCTTCTATAATCTGCCAATACAAAGATGGCTCCACTGTACTTCTAGCTAACACTGCTCTTCACTGGCTACTTGGAACAATCAAGGAATTTTCTGCCACATCTTCATATAGCTTCCATTCCCTCATCATCATGTGACTCATGACTGCTTTCCTGCTGCTCAAAGCATCTACTACCACATTTGCCTTGCCTGGGTGATATGCCAAACTAAAATCATAATCCTTAAGATATTCCATCCACCTGTACTGCCTTAAATTCAAGTCTTTCTGTGGAAATATGTATTTCAAGCTCTTACGGTCTGTGAATATCTCAAACATCCCACCATACAAGTAATGCCACCATATCTTCAATGCAAACACAACCGCTGCCAACTCTAAGTCATGTGTGGGGTAGTTTTCCTCATACCGCTTCAATTGCCTAGATGCATATGCCACCACCTTTCCATGTTGCATAAGTACTGCTCCAAGTCCTCTCCTGGATGCATTTGCATATATCACAAAACCACCTAGGCCTGACGGTATTTCCAATATCGGTGCTGAAGTGAGCCGCTTCTTCGACTCCATGAAACTACTCCTGCAATCAGATGACCATACAAACGGTACTCCCTTCCTGGTAAGCCTTGTCATCGGTGCTGCAATCTTTGAGAAGTCTTGGATAAATTGCCTGTAATACCCTGCCATACCAAGGAAACTCCTGATCTCTGACATTGTCTTTGGCTCCTCCCATTTCATGACTGCTTCTACCTTAGCTGGATTAACTGCAACACCTTCTCCTAAAATAACATACCCCAAGAACTGTACCTCCTTAAGCCAAAACTCACATTTACTAAACTTTGCATAAAGCTGGAGCTCCCTTAATGTTTGCAATGTAACCCTCAAGTGAGCTGCATGTTCTTCTTCTGAGGCTGAATATACTAAAATATCATCTATGAACACCACAATAAACCGATCTAGATATGGATGAAAAATCCTATTCATCAAGTTCATAAATGCTGTCGGTGCATTGGTTAGCCCAAATGGCATAACCACAAACTCATAATGCCCATACCTTGTTCTAAGTGTCGTCTTGTCAATGTCCTCTTCCCAGATCCTCAACTGATGGTACCCCGACCTCAAATCTATCTTGGAGAACACCTTGACCGACTACAATGGTCAAACAAATCATCTATCCGGGGAAGTGGATACCTATTCTTCACTGTGACCTGATTCAACTGGCGGTAATCAATACACATTCTCATGCTGCCATCTTTCTTTCTTACAAACAAAACCGGTGCTCCCTATGATGAGTGACTCGGCCGAATGAAACCTTTCTCAAGTAGTTCTTGCAATTGCTTCTTTAACTCTTTCAATTCTGCAGGTGCCATTCTGTAGGGTGCCTTGGAAATGGGCATACTACCCGGCTGCAACTCTTCTGTAAAATCCACCTCTCTATGTGGTGCCAAGCCTGGTAATTCTTTTAGAAACACATCTGCAAACTCTCTAACCACTTGTACCATATCCACTATCTTACTTGTCACAACTAAGCTAACCGATGCCAAATATGCTACACACCCTACATTAATCAATTTCCTAGCCTTAAGGGCAGAAATGATAAACTTAGGGGTATAGAATGGCATACCTTGAAACTCAAACATATCCCCTCTTGGATGGCTGAACCTCACTCTTTTCTTTCTACAATCAACAACTGCCCCATATGCTTCCAACCAATCCACACCCAATATCATGTCATACTCCTTTAACAGTAGTGCATACAATCTAGCTGGCAGCTGGTTACCTTGTATCATGATAGGAACCTCATCTAAATAGCATGAAGTCACCAGATGGTACCTCTACCACAAGCTCACACTGCCTCTCCTCATATGGATATACCATGCTATCAATAAAATCTTCAGAAATAAAGGAATGTGATGCACCCGGATCAATTAATGTTCTAGCAGAAAATTCAAAGAGCGGTATAACACCTTCAATCAGATTTGACACCTCTGCTTGAGCCCTTATGATTGCCATCACTCGTCCTCATCCTCCTCCTCTCTGGAAAGGTGTGCCTCTACCATGCTCAGCGGAAGGTTGTTGCTGCTGCTGCTGTGGTGCCCCTCTTTCATAACTAACTCTTCTTGGATACGGACAATTCCTTGCCAAATGCCCCGACTGATCACAATTGTAACATCTGAATTCCGCGGGCTGCCTTGCTTTGCTTTGCTAGGATTCCTCTACCTCCGGCTTATAGCCTCGCCCTTGCTGAAATCCTTGCTGCTTGCCACCTCCTCGACCTCTAAATATCTTCTTTATCTTGTCTCCCCATTTGCCAGAGCCTGATGAAGATGCTCCTCCCGAAGGTGCCTTGTCCTTGCTAGCACCCGATGATTGCTGTGGAAGTCGAAAACTACCACCACTTGATCCCGATCCGCTGGATTGCCTGGCTTGCATGGTTCTTTATAGTATTGCTACTCTTTGGGCTGCCTCTTCCACGAACCCACACATCAAACGAATCACCGCATCTTGCAATTTCGGCCTCAAACCCCGAATAAAGTACTCAACCATCATTGCATTGTTAGTCACCACATATGGTGCATACCTGCCCAAAGTCATAAACCTCAATTGATACTCCAACACCAACAAATTTCCTTATTGAAGTGTTCTGAATTGCTCCCTCTTGGCTTGCTGAATTTGTACTGGAAAGAAAGTATTGTTGAATACTTCAAGAAACTTCGGCCATGTGATGGTATCCTCCGCTCATCCTGTGAACACGGTTTGCATCTTGAGTCTCCACCACTCTTGGGCAAATCCTCTCAACTGATAGGTAGCCAGAATAACTCTATCCGCCTGAGGACATCTCATTGTGACAAACACCCTTTCTATCTCGTGCACCCAATGCTCATCTGTATTTGGATTCGGACCTCCCGAGTATGTAGGTGGCTGCAAACGTAGAAACCTCTCCACTAACATCATGAACTCCTCCACACTGGCTGGCCGCACTGGTACCATTGGAGGTAAAGGTGCCATAGGGGGTACCTCTACTCCGAAGGGTGGTACTAGTGGTGCCGGTACTGTCTCCTCTGCCACTGGTGGTGCTACTATGGCTGGCTGAACTGGTGGTTGCTGATCCAACCGCGTTCGAATCTAAGTAATGTTGTCCCATAACCTTTCTATCATCTGGTGTGTAGTCTCCTCTGGTTCATCATCACCTCCACCTCCCCAATCTCTCCTATCATCCATTTATACACCTGCATACACAACATTCCAATCCACACCACACACAGGCATATCATTACAAAAATAGGTCCAACTACCAGCAGTAGACCGTAGTAGGGAACAACTATGTACATTTCATGTTCCTTCATATTTACATAGACCCTGCTCTGATACCAACTGTGATGGTCCTCGCCGCTCAGGCCCGTTAACCCAATAATGTGCCCGACACGACTCTGTCTCCTGCGATCGGGCCGTAGCCTTGAAAGGGATATCAACACACACATGTCCGTGGAAATATAAAAGAACACACTGAACATATAAAAGATTCCATATCTCACATATATTCACATGAAATGTACATATTCAGTTCCATAAATAAGTCTTGGTACGAAGTACAACAGCCTAGGACAAATCCCCCAAGGCTTAACAAGGTGAAAAATTACTCTGATGGTGGCGAAGGCTCGACTCCACTATGGTGCGGTCCCAAACTAGAAGAGGGACGGGAATCCTCTTGCTCTCCTTCACCTGGAAGAAGATGAGGTGAGCCTCGCAAGTTATTGGCTCAGTAGGGCAACTCCCCCAAGCCGAACAAGCAATGTACAACATTATAAACGTCATAATTAAATAACAAATAACAGTGCTCAGCCTACACAAGGTACTACAACTATAAAGTAAGTAAACAACAAACCACAAAGCACGTGCACAAGTAAAAGAAGGGCACGCCGCACACGGGTCACGAGAACTGGTTCACGGCACCAGCCTCAAACCTAACAAACAACACAAGTCCACCTATCAGTCTCGCAGCCACGGATGTAAGGTCCAGCTGCCGCTCCACCTCAACAAGGCCAAAAAATGTGAGACCAACCAACACCACACCTGTAGACTACACCACTGCAAGTCCAAGCCTGACACCTTTAGGGACTCCGGCCCGAGCTCCCTAAAGTGAGGCACTGGAAACAGGACTAGCTGGAGACCAGTACGTTTACTGGTGTCCGTCCCCCAACCACGAGAGCGGTACAAGCGACCGCACACCCACAAACATGAGTCGCTGCCCCTTGTCGTCTTTCCCTCATCCGGACGTACAACTCAAACTCAGGAGTGAGGGTGTCTAGGAAGACGACTCAGACCTTGACGGTACTCACTGTATCGGGACAAACCCCGAGCACCCAGTGCTGGGGACCCGACTAGAGAGGTAACCTCGTAAGGGGTGAACAACCCAACTCGCCGTGCACACATTACCAAGTCAAGAATCATTGTTTCCAATCACGGTGTAAGCCGATACACCCTATACAACCTCTATATTGCATAACCACCACTGCCCAAGCAGTGCACAACACAAGACAGACAGACTGGCCACAGAGCCCTAGAGCTCGGTGGCCACAATCTAAATCGCGGCCAACACAGTGGACATTTTTAGAAACTTGAATCGCGACGGACCAACCCGTCGCCTTTAGATATGAATCGCGACGTCTGGTTCTATCGCCTTTTAGGTGACAGAACCAAGACCCAAACCCTGTTTCGAAAATCACACCAATTAACTATACATGTTGTTTAAGCAGGGAAATAACATATAAATGAAACCCTAGCATGCTCTCTATCATGCTCACATGATTCTTGAGTCAAAACTTATAAACCCTAATCCACATGTCTTATACAAGTTGAAACGAAGGAATGTCCCCTTACCGACTGGTGAAATGCAAAACCAATGATATCTCGACATTCCCCGCGCTCCAAAGCACCTCCTCGCGCCGGAACCACACCGAACGAACAATCAGAACTCCAAAATCGCCTTAAGAATCACAGGAAACCCTTCACAGAGTTCTCCCTCAGCTGAACAATGCAACAACACTGTTCGGCTAGGGCTGAGGCCCAAAATACATTGAGCCTAAATCGCGACGTATTGGGCCGTCACGTTTCAAAACGCGACATACCCCACCGTCGCGATTAAACTCTCAGCGCACTTGCATGCGACACACGGCACGCATGTAGACGCGCGCGCTGAAGGCGGCCCAAAATGACGATGGACTTGGTGGCCGCATTCATGCAAGAAACACGACATCTATGTTGGATGCGTCCCCGGCAGAGGTCTGTTTGGGCTGGAATTTCCAACCCTCCAGCCTACCACCAAGCCACACCAACCTGTAAAAACACCTATATATGCATAAACTCAACCAATGGGTTGCACACTAGCCCCCAAACCCAGTAAACCTCGATTCGAACATTCAGGATATTACAGTTGTCCTTTGACGACATTGAACCTCTAGCAGTGCAGCTTAAACTTGCGGGCTTCAACTTGGTCAGGGGGGAGTTCTCCTCGGAGCAGATAAGCCAGAAGTGGACCCTTCCAGCTCGGAGTTGGTTGGGTGGTTTTGATGGCCGCAACATCTACTTCGATGCTCGGCGAGGCGAGCTCCTCTATAAACACGGAGTGAGAAGGGGTGATGTCGCCTGAAGACACTAGTCTGGTGAGTTCATTAATGTGCGCATTCTGCTCTCGTGGGATGTGCACAACTTCAAAGTAGAGGAAGCCTTCTACTTGGCTCTTGACCTTCTGGAGGTACTGTGCCATACGGGGCTCCCTCACCTCGAACTGTCCGTTGACCTGGCTGGCGACCAGCTGGGAGTCGCTGAAGGCTCACAGCCGAAGCGCTCCGAGGTGCCTTGCCATGCGGAGGCCGGGCTGGAGTGCTTCGTATTCGGCTGCTCCACTTCCTGAGACGCAAGAGGACCCATCGATAGAGCTCCCATGAGGGCTCTTCTGCCAGTAGAGGGTCCATCTCGGTCGGAAGGGTGCATTCTGCCACGAAGTATGCTAGCGCTTGTGCCTTGGTAGCTGTCCTTGATTGGTAGCTGATGTTGAATTCCCCGAGCTCGATGGCCCATTTAATGAGCCTACTGGAAGCCTCTGGGCGTTGAAGGATAAGCTTCAGCGGTAGGTTGGTCAGCACCGTGTTCGGATGGGCCTGAAAATAGGGCCAGAGCTTCCGAGTAGCCGTGACAAGCCCCAGAGCGAGCTTCTCTACTCCGGCGTATCTTCTCTCAGCTTCTTGGAGCACCCTGCTTGCGTAATAAATAGGATGTTGTGTCGTTGCCTCTTCTCTGATTAGCACTGTGCTAATGGAGTGTTCCACTACAAGAATAAGCGGCATTACTGACTTATATTTCTGACGGAAATATTCCGTCGGTAATACCGACGGCTATGCCGACCGATAATTTTTGGTCGGAATATCCGTCGGAAATGCCGACGGCTATAAATCCATCAGAAATGTTCATCGGTAATGTCACTTATTGCAGAAATTTCGACGGCCATTCCGACAAAACTAGTTTCATCGGAAAATTTCCCGACGGATATTCCGACCAAAATCTATTGGTCAGTATATCCGTCGGAAATTCTCATTTTTCTCCCCCACCACATCCCGCAAAACCAGTGTCTCGCTCTCTCTCTCTCTCTCTCTCTCTCTCTCTCTCTCTCTCTCTCTCTCTCTCTCTCTCTCTCTCTCACTCACTCTCTCTCTCTCTCTCTCCCTCCGACTACTCCGCTCTCTCTCTCTCTCTCTCATCCACCGGCCGTCGCGACCTGCACCGCCCCGGGAGCCGTCATCGACCCTGCACCACCGCCGCCCCTGGGAGCTGTCGTCGACCTTGCACCGCCGCCGCTGACCTGCACCACCGCCGCTGACCTGCACCACCGCCGCTCCTGGCAACCGCGACCTGCGCCACCGCCACTGCAACAACAGGTACCCCCTCCCTCTCCCCGGCCCCTCCCCTCCCATCCCCTACGCTGGCGACCTCCTCCCCCTTCCGACTACCCCCACCCCCTCCCGGCCACTCCCCCTCACATCCCTAGCGCCCCAGCCGGCGACCCCCTCCCCCTCCCAGCTACCCCCACCCCCCCACCCTCCCCCTCCCATCCCCGGCGTCCCACCCTTGCCGCCGGCCCCTCCCCCTCCTGCCAGCAACCCCCTCCCTCTCCCATCCCTTCTGCACCGCACAGCCACCCCCTCCCCCTTATTCCGGCGACCCCCTCCCCCTCCCATCCTTCCTGCTCCTCCTTCCCTTCCTGTGCAAGCCCCCCCCCCCACCCCCACTCCCTCCCCCTCTCATCCCCCACCCCCGGCGCCCCACCCCTGTCGCCCCCTCCCCCTTCCTGTGCAAGCCCCCCCCAACCCCCACACCCTCCCCCTCTCATCCCCGACCCCCAACGCCCCACCCCCTGTCGCCCCCTCCCCCCTTCCTATGCAAGGCCCCCCCACCCCCACACCCACCCCTCTCATCCCTGACCCTCGGTGCCCCACCCGTGCTTTCCCATCCCTCCTACTGCCCTTCCCCTCCTGTCGGCAACCCCCTCCCCCTCCCATCCCTTTTGCGCCCCACAGCCACCCCCCTCACCCTCCTGTTTTTGCAAATTTCAATAATATAGACAAGGATCTCATTACATTTTGTTTATGCGTTAGTTTATGCATTTGTAATTACAAGGATCTCATTACGATGTTGTTGATGGAGTGTTTATAAGAATGTAGCACTAAGGCACTACTTGCAAGAGATATTTGTCCATATTTAAAATATGATTTCTTATTTAGGCAGAAAATAATGGCCTATAATTTGTAATCCCTTTAGTTGGCAATTGTTCTGATTTTCACCATATATATGAATTTTTTGCTAGGTAATGGCAATGGTATGTATTAAAGATGAAAAAAAAAATTGTGCAGAGTTCCTCATCATATTATTCGCTTTGGGCCAAGGCCTCTCAATTTCATCCTCAACCCTACATATTGAATGGAACCCAAGTCTATTCCATTGAAATGGGCTAAGAGAAAAAATATTCTAAATTTGTTGCTTCTGTATGCCATTCATAATTTTTTTTACCATGATATATCCACACTTTTTTACTGAATACTAATTGTCTAAATTTTGTTTTATAATGATATATATGCATGCTGATATAGGTTATATTTAGCCTTTTGTTTGGCCTATGGTTTCCCCCCAACAAAACCAGAAGTTTCACTTGTTATAATGAGACTTGTTGAAACCTCCATGCTTTCATGCTTCACCTAGAAAACCAATTTCTAGAACAACCCTCCTGAATGCAGACCAAAACTAAACCTGAATGCCATGGGGAATGCTTTCTTGTCCTTGCCAAAACTTTGGAATAGAAAACCAATTCTGCAGAACTGAAAGGTTGGATGACATTTACATTGCAGAGAGTTTGACTCGGTCATACTGCAACGGAATCCACGTCTAATTGACGTGCAGGTTGAAAAGGAACGGGAGAAGTCATTTCCTACTTGGTTAAGATCTCGAGTATGTGTCTAATTATTTTGAAACATAAGTGTTATGTTGTTATGCATACAAAAAGTGTTGTAATTTGACAATGTCTGTCTATTTTTTTGATAATAGGTTGAACAAGGTTTTATTACCGATTCAAGAGTACAAGAGATCAGTTATGGCCCCTCGAAGATTGTACATGTCTATCCATGCTACATTGTGAATGGATACAGATTTCACATGATAGATTATAGATGGAATAAGTCTACGATGAACAGCGGCGTATGTGTGAAGGGAAGTGCCTACAATGAAAATGAAATTGACTATTATGGCATTCTCGAAGAAGTCATTGAACTGCAATTTTTGGGACAAGACAACAATGTATTTCTCTTCAAGTGTCATTGGTTTGATCCGACATCTATTCGTCATGACACAACATATGGAATTGTCGATGTCAAGCATAAGTCCAAGTTGAGTACATATGAGCCATTCATTCTGGCGGCACAAGCCCAACAAGTTTATTATTCAAATTATTCATCCCTCAAATTAAGAGATTGGTGGGCTGCATGTAGAGTGAAATCAAGGCTATTCCCTGAGTATGAGCTTCTCCCGGCTGATGATGAGCTCGTCATTGTTGATGACAATTTTTTCTAATCAGATCGGAGTGACGCACGAGAGTTGGCAGCTTCTACGCAGTTCAGTGTTGATGATATAAATGAAACAATTTACTTATATAAGGATAACGAACAGGAAGAAGTTGACCCAAATGCCCTTGAGCGGGAGGTGGAGTCTGATGTGGAGGAAGAGTCTCGGCATGATGAGGATGAAGTTGAGGATGATGACGAAGATGATGCTGAATTAAACATGTCTTCAGCATTTGATGATGAATATAGATAACATACCCTATATTTTGTAAGAACTATCATGTTGTTGCTAATTATAGGTTCATATTAAATTGTTACTTCAAATTTGAGTGCTGATGACATGTTGTATCTTTATTTATCTCAGTAGAGATATGGTACGTGGAGGACGGATACGGACGGTTTCCACGTCCGTTGGCCGAGGGTCCGCGTCCCCGACCACGACAGGTATATGTATATGTAAACACAAAACTCTATATATTATTTTTCATATTAAATTCACGAGATATAACGTACATACAATTTTGCAGGGACTGCCTCCACGTCCACGCCGGTCGTCCAGGCGACAGGTATACGTATATATTGTTGTTCAATTTAAATTTATATTTTCTAATGTGTATATAAAGTGACGTGTGAGAACTGACGGAATCCAATTTGGATCTCCGGATTGGGTTGGGCATTGAAATGACGGATCTAAAAAACAACCAAGTATATATAAAGGGTCCAAACACACAACCTGGGGGTCCAAAATCCCAAATAGGGATCGGATCGGGGTGCCGTTTTCTCCGACATGACCGGGTGGTTAAAGTGACGTGTGGGAACTGACGGAATCCAATTTGGATCACCGGATTGGATTGGGCATTGAAATGACGGATCTAAAAAACAACCAAGTATATATAAATGGTCAAAACACACAACCCAGGGGTCCAAAATCCCAAATAGGGATCGGATCGGCGTGCCGTTTTCTCCGACACGACCGGCTGGGTTAAAGTGATGTGTGGGAACAGACGGAATCCAATTTGGATCTCCGGATTGGGTTGAGCATTGAAATGACGGATCTAAAAAACAACCAAGTATATATAAAGGGTCAAAACACACAACATGGAGGTCCAAAATCCCAAATAGGGATCGGATCGGCGTGCCGTTTTCTCCGACAAGACCGAGTGGGTTAAAGTGACGTGTGGGAACTGACGGAATCCAATTTGGATCTCCGAATTGGGTTGGGCATTGAAATGAAAGATCTGAAAAGTAACCAAGTATATATAAAGGGTCAAAACACACAACCCGGGGGTCCAAAATCCCAAATAGGAATCGGATCGGCGTGAAGTTTTCTCCGACACGACCGGGTGGGTTAAAGTGACGAGTGGGAACTGACGGAATCCAATTTGGATCTCTGGATTGGGTTGGGCATTGAAATGACGGATCTAAAAAGCAACCAAGTATATATAAAGGGTCAAAACACACAACCCGGGGGTCCAAAATCCCAAATAGGGATCGGATCGAGGTGCCGTTTTCTCCGACACGACCGGATGGGTGAAAGTGACGTGTGGGAATTGACGGAATCCAATTCGGATCTCCGGATTGGGTTGGGCATTGAAATGACGGATCTAAAAAACAACCAATTATATATAGAGGGTCAAAACACACAACCCAGGGGTCCAAAATCCCAAATAGGGATCGGATCGGCGTGCCGTTTTCTACGACAAGACCGGGTGGGTTAAAGTGACGTGTGGGAACTAACGGAATCCAATTTGGATCTCCGGATTGGGTTGGGCATTGAAATGACGGATCTGAAAAGTAACCAAGTATATATAAAGGGTCAAAACACACAACCCGGGGGTCCAAAATCCCAAATAGGGATCGGATCAGCGTGAAGTTTTCTCCGACACGACCGGGTGGGTTAATGTGACGAGTGGGTACTGACGGAATCCAATTTGGATCTCCGGATTGGGTTGGGCATTGCAATGACAGATCTAAAAAACAACCAAGTATATATAAAGGGTCAAAACACACAACCCGGGGGTCCAAAATCCCAAATAGGGATCGGATCGCCGTGCTGTTTTCTCCGACACGAACGGGTGGGTTAAAGTGACGTGTGGGAACTGACGGAATCCAATTTGGATCTCCGGATTGGGTTGGGCATTGAAATGACGGATCTAAAAAACAACCAAGTATATATAAAGGGTTAAAACACACAACCCGGGGGTCCAAAATCCCAAATAGGGATCGGATCACGTGCCGTTTTTTCCGACACGACCGGGTGGGTTAAAGTGACATGTGGGAACTGACGGAATCCAATTTGGATCTCCGGATTGGGTTGGGCATTGAAATAACGGATCTAAAAAACAACCAAGTATATATAAAGGGTCAAAACACACAACCTTGGGGTCCAAAATCCCGAATAGGGATCGGATCGGCGTGCTGTTTTCTCCGACATGACCGGGTGGGTTAAAGTGACATGTGGGAACTGACGGAATCCAATTTGGATCTCCGGATTGGGTTGGGCATTGAAATGACGGATGTAAAAAACAACCAAGTATATATAAAGGGTCAAAACACACAACCCGGTGGTCCAAAATCACAAATAGGGATCGGATCGGCGTGCCGTTTTCTCCGACACGGCCGGGTGGGTTAAATTGACATGTGGGAACTGACGGAATCTAATTTGGATCTCCGGATTGGGTTGGGCATGAGAATGACGGATCTAAAAAACAACCAAGTATATATAAAGGGTCAAAACACACAACCCGGGGGTCCAAAATCCCAAATATGGATCGGATCGGCATTCCGTTTTCTCCGACACGACCGGGTGGGTTAAAGTGATGTGTGGGAACTGACAGAATCTAATTTGGATCTCCGGATTGGGTTGGACATTGAAATGACAGATCTAAAAAACAACCAAGTATATATAAAGGGTCAAAACACACAACCCGGGGGTCCAAAATCCCAAATAGGGATCGGATCGGCGTGCCGTTTTCTCCGACACGACCGGGTGGGTTAAAGTGACGTGTGGGAACTGACAGAATCCAATTTGGATCTCTGGATTGGGTTGGGCATTGAAATGACGGATCTAAAAAACAACCAAGTATATATAAAGGGTCAAAACACACAACCCGGGGGTCCAAAATCCCAAATAGGGATCGGATCGAGGTGCCGTTTTCTCCGACACGACCGGATGGGTTAAAGTGACGTGTGGGAATTGACGGAATCCAATTCGGATCTCCGGATTGGGTTGGACATTGAAATGACGGATCTAAAAAACAACCAAGTATATATAAATGGTCAAAACACACAACCCGGGGGTCCAAAATCCCAAATAGGGATCTGATCGGCGTGCCGTTCTCTCCGACAAGACCAGGTGGGTTAAAGTGACATGTGGGAACTGACGGAATCCAATTTGGATCTCCGGATTGGGTTGGCCATTGAAATGACGGATCTGAAAAGTAACCAAGTATAAATAAAGGGTCAAAACACACAACCCGGGGGTCCAAAATCCGAAATAGGGATCGGATCGGCGTGAAGTTTTCTCCGACACGACCGGGTGGGTTAAGGTGACGAGTGGGAACTGACGGAATCCAATTTGGATCTCCGGATTGGGTTGGGCATTGAAATGACAGATCTAAAAAACAACCAAGTATATATAAAGGGGTAAAACACCCAACCCGGGGGTCCAAAATCCCAAATAGGGATCAGATCGCCGTGCTGTTTTCTCCGACACGACCGGGTGGGTTAAAGTGACGTGTGGCAACTGACGGAATCCAATTTGGATCTCCGGATTGGGTTGGGCATTGAAATGACGGATCTAAAAAACAACCAAGTATATATAAAGGGTCAAAACACACAACCCGGGGGTCCAAAATCCCAAATAGGGATCGGATCGCGGACCGTTTTCTCCGACACGACCGGGTGGGTTAAAGTGAGATGTGGGAACTGACGGAATCCAATTTGGATCTCCGGATTGGGTTGGGCATTGAAATAACGGATCTAAAAAACAACCAAGTATATATAAAGGGTCAAAACACACAACCTTGGGGTCCGAAATCCCGAATAGGGATCGGATCGGCGTGCTGTTTTCTCCGACACGGCCGGGTGGGTTAAATTGACATGTGGGAACTGACGGAATCTAATTTGGATCTCCCGATTGGGTTGAGCATGAAAATGACGGATCTAAAAAACAACCAAGTATATATAAAGGGTCAAAACACACAACCCGGGGGTCCAAAATCCCAAATATGGATCGGATCGGCATTACGTTTTCTCCGACACGACCGGGTGGGTTAAAGTGACGTGTGGGAACTGACAGAATCTAATTTGGATCTCCGGATTGGGTTGGGCATTGAAATGACAGATCTAAAAAACAACCAAGTATATATAAAGGGTCAAAACACACAACCCGGGGGTCCAAAATCCCAAATAGGGATCGTATAGGCGTGCCGTTTTCTCCGACACGACCGGGTGGGTTAAAGTGACGTGTGGGAACTGACAGAATCCAATTTGGATCTCTAGATTGGGTTGGGCATTGAAATGACGGATCTAAAAAGCAACCAAGTATATATAAAGGGTCAAAACACACAACCCGGGGGTCCAAAATCCCAATTAGGGATAGGATCGAGGTGCCGTTATCTCCGACACGTCCGGATGGGTTAAAGTGACGTGTGGGAATTGACGGAATCCAATTCAAATCTCCAGATTGGGTTTGGCATTGAAATGACGGATCTAAAAAACAACCAAGTATATATAAAGGGTCAAAACACACAACCTAGGGGTCCAAAATCCCAAAAAGGGATCGGATCGGCGTGTCGTTTCCTGCGACAAGACCGGGTGGGTTAAAGTGACGTGTGGAAACTGACGGAATCCAATTTGGATCTTCGGATTGGGTTGGGCATTGAAATAACGGATCTAAAAACAACCAAGTATATATAAAGGGTCAAAACACACAACCTTGAGGTCCGAAATCCCGAATAGGGATCGGATCGGCGTGTTGTTTTCTCCGACACGACCGGGTGGATTAAAGTGACGTGTGGGAACTGACGGAATCCAATTTGGATCTCCGGATTGGGTTGGGCATTGAAATGACGGATCTAAAAAACAACCAAGTATATATAAAGGGTCAAAACACAATACCCGGGGGTCCAAATTCCCAAATAGGGATCGGATCGGCGTGCCGTTTTCTCCGACACGGCCGGGTGGGTTAAATTGACATGTGGGAACTGACGGAATCCAATTTGGATCTCTGGATTGGGTTGGGTATTGAAATGACGGATCTAAAAAAAAAACCAAGTATATATAAATGGTCAAAAGACACAACTCGGGGGTCCAAAATCCCAAATAGGGATCAGATCGGCGTGTCGTTTTCTCCTACACGACCGGGTGGGTTAAAGTGATGTGTTGGAACTGACGGAATCCAATTTGGATCTCCGAATTGGGTTGGGCATTGAAATGACGGATGTAAAAAACAACCAAGTATATATAAAGGGTCAAAACACACAACCTTGGGGTCCAAAATCCCGAATAGGGATCGGATCGGCGTGCTGTTTTCTCCGACACGACCGGGTGGGTTAAAGTGAGATGTGGGAACTGACGGAATCCAATTTGGATCTCCGGATTGGGTTGGGCATTGAAATGACGGATGTAAAAAACAACCAAGTATATATAAAGGGTCAAAACACACAACCCGGTGGTCCAAAATCCCAAATAGGGATCGGATCGGCGTGCCGTTTTCTCCGACACGACCGGGTGGGTTAAAGTGACGTGTGGGTACTGACAGAATCCAATTTGGATCTCTGGATTGGGTTGGGCATTGAAATGACGGATCTAAAAAGCAACCAAGTATATATAATGGGTCAAAACACACAACCCGGGGGTCCAAAATCCCAAATAGGGATCGGATCGAGGTGCCGTTTTCTCTGACACGACCGGATGGGTTAAAGTGACATGTGGGAATTGACGGAATCCAATTCGGATCTCCGGATTGGGTTGGGCATTGAAATGACGGATCTAAAAAACAACCAAGTATATATAAAGGGTCAAAACACACAACCCGGGGGTCCAAATTCCCAAATAGGGATCGGATCGGCGTGCCGTTTTCTCCGACACGACCGGGTGGGTTAAAATGACGTGTGGGAACTGACGGAATCCAATTTGGATCTCGGGATTGGGTTGGACATTGAAATGACGGATCTAAAAAATAACCAAGTATATATAAAGGGTCAAAACACACAACCCGGGGGTGCAAAATCCCAAATAGGGATCGGATCGACATGCCGTTTTCTCCGACACGATCGGGTGGGTTAAAGTGGCGTGTGGGAACTGACGGAATCCACTTTGGATCTCCGGATTGGGTTGGGCATGAAAATGACGGATCTAAAAAACAACCAAGTATTTATAAAGGGTCAAAACACACAACTCGGGGGTCCAAAATCCCAAATATGGATCGGATCGGCATTCCGTTTTCTCCGACACGACCGGGTGGGTTAAAGTGACGTGTGGGAACTGACGGAATCTAATTTGGATCTCCGGATTGGGTTGGGCATTGAAATGACAGATCTAAAAAATAACCAATTATATATAAAGGGTCAAAACATACAACCCGGGGGTCCAAAATCCCAAATAGGGATCGGATCGGCGTGCCGTTTTCTCCGACACGACCGGGTGGGTTAAAGTGACGTGTGGGAACTGACAGAATCCAATTTGGATCTCTGGATTGGGTCGGGCATTGAAATGACGGATCTAACAGGCAACCAAGTATATATAAAGGGTCAAAACACACAACCCGGGGGTCCAAAATCCCAAATAGGGATCGGATCGCGTGCCATTTTCTCCGACACGACCGGGTGGGTTAAAGTGACAAGTGGGAACTGACGGAATCCAATTTGGATCTCCGGATTGGGTTGGGCATTGAAATAACGGATCTAAAAAACAACCAAGTATATATAAAGGGTCAAAACACACAACCTTTCGGTCCAAAATCCCAAATAGGGATCGGATCGCCGTGCTGTTTTCTCCGACACGACCGGGTGGGTTAATGTGACGAGTGGGAACTGACGGAATCCAATTTGGATCTCCGGATTGGGTTGGGCATTGAAATGACAGATCTAAAAAACAACAAAGTATATATAAAGGGCCCGGGGGTCCAAAATCCCAAATAGGGATCGGATCGCCGTGCTGTTTTCTCCGACACGAACGGGTGGGTTAAAGTGACGTGTGGGAACTGACGGAATCCAATTTGGATCTCCGGATTTGGTTGGGTATTGAAATGACGGATCTAAAAAAACAACCAAGTATATATAAAGGGTCAAAACACACAACCTAGGGGTCCAAAATCCCAAATAGGGATCGGATCGGCGTGCTATTTTCTCCGACACGACCGGGTGGGATAAAGTGACGTGTGGGAACTGACAGAATCCAATTTGGATCTTCGGATTGGGTTGGGCTTTGAAATGACGGATCTAAAAAACAACCAAGTATATATAAAGGGTCAAAACACACAAACCGGGGGTCCAAAATCCCAAATAGGGATCGGATCGGCGTGCCGTTTTCTCCGACCCGGCTGGGTGGGTTAAATTGACATGTGGGAACTGACGGAATCCAATTTGGATCTCCGGATTGGGTTGGGCATTGAAATAACGGATCTAAAAAACAACCAAGTATATATAAAGGGTCAAAACACACAACCTTGGGGTCCAAAATCCCAAATAGGGATCGGATCGGCGTGTTATTTTCTCCGACACGACCGGGTGGGTTAAAGTGACGTGTGGGAACTGACGGAATCCAATTTGGATCTCCGGATTGGGTTGGGCTTTGAAATGACGGATCTAAAAAACAACCAAGTATATATAAAGGGCCAAAACACACAAACCGGGGGTCCAAAATCCCAAATAGGGATCGGATCGGCGTGCCGTTTTCTCCGACACGGCTGGGTGGGTTAAATTGACATGTGGGAACTGACGGAATCCAATTTGGATCTCCGGATTTGGTTGGGTATTGAAATGACGGATCTAAAAAAACAACCTAGTATATATAAAGGGTCAAAACACACAACGCGGGGGTCCAAAATCCCAAATAGGGATCAGATCGGCGTGTCGTTTTCTCCTACACGACCGGGTGGGTTATAGTGATGTGTGGGAACTGAGGGAATCCAATTTGGATGTCCGGATTGAGTTGGGCATTGAAATGACGGATCTAAAAAACAACCAAGTATATATAAAGGATCAAAACACACAACCCAGGGGCCCAAAATCCCAAATAGGGATCGGATCGGAGTGTCGTTTTCTCCGACACGACCGGGTGGGTTAAAGTGACGTGTGGGAACAGACGGAATCAAATTTGGATCTCCGGATTGGGTTGGGCATTGAAATGACGGTTCTAAAAAACAACCAAGTATATATAAAGGGTCAAAACACACAACCCGGGGATCCAAAATCCCAAATAGGGATCGGATAGGCGTGCCGTTTTCTCCGACACGACTGGGTGGGTTAAAGTGACGTGTGGGAACTGACGGAATCCAATTTGGATCTCCGGATTGGGTTGGGCATTGAAATGACAGATCTAAAAAACAACAAAGTATATATAAAGGGTCGAAACACACAACCTGGGGGTCCAAAATCCCTAATAGGGATCGGATCGGCGTGCCGTTTTCTCCGACACAGCCGGGTGGGTTAAAGTGACGTGTGGGAACTGATGGAATCCAATTTGGATCTCCGGATTGGATTGGGCATTGAAATGACGGATCTAAAAAACAACCAAGTATATATAAAGGGTCAAAACACACAACCCGGGGGTCCAAAATCCCAAATAGGGATCGGATCGGCGTGCCGTTTTCTCCGACACGACCGGGTGGGTTAAAGTGACGTGTGGGAACTGACGAAATCCAATTTGGATCTCCGGATTGGGTTGGGCATTGAAATGACGGATCTAAAAAACAACCAAGTATATATAAAGGGTCAAAACACACAACCCGGGGGTCCAAAATCCCAAATAGGAATCGGATCGGCGTGCCGTTTTCTCCGACACTACCGGGTGGGTTAAAGTGAGGTGTGGGAACTGACGGAATCCAATTTGGATCTCCGGATTGGGTTGGGCATTGAAATGACAGATCTAAAAAACAACCAAGTATATATAAAGGGTCAAAACACACAACCCGGGGGTCCAAAATCCCAAATAGGGATCGGATCGGCGTGCCGTTTTCTCCATCACGACCGGGTGGGGTAAAGTGATGTGCGGGAACTGACGGAATCCAATTTGGATCTCCGGATTGGGTTGGACATTGCAATGACGAATCTAAAAAATAACCAAGTATATAGAAAGTGTCAAAACACACAACCCGGGGGTCCAAAATCCCAAATAGGGATCGGATCGGCGTGCCGTTTTCTCCGACAAGACCGGGTGGGTTAAAGTGACGTGTGGGAACTGACGGAATCCAATTTGGATCTCCAGAATGGGTTGGGCGTTGAAATGGCGGATCTAAAAAACAACCAAGTATATATAAAGGGTCAAAACACACAACCTGGGGGTCCAAAATCCCAAATAGGGATCGGATCGGCGTTCCGTTTTCTCCGACACGACCGTGTGGGTTAAAGTGACGTGTGGGAACTGACGGAATCCAATTTGGATCTCCGGATTGGGTTGGGCATTGAAATGACGGATCTAAAAAACAACCAAGTATATATAAAGGGTCAAAACACACAACCCGGGGGTCCAAAATCCCAATTAGGGATCGGATCGGCGTGCCTTTTTTTCTGACACGACCGGGTTGGTTAAAGTGACGTGCGTGAACTGACGGAATCCAATTTGGATCTCCGGATTGGGTTGGGCATTGAAATGACGGATCTAAAAAACAACCAAGTATATATAAAGGGTCGAAACACACAACCCGTGGGTCTAAAATCCTAAATAGGGACCGGATCGGTCTGTCGTTTTCTCCGACACGACCGGGTGGGTTAAAGTGACGTGTGGGAACTGACAGAATCCAATTTGGATCTCCGGATTGGGTTGGGCATTTAAATGACGGATCTAAAAAATAACCAAGTATATATAATGGGTCAAAACACACTACCCGGGGCTCCAAAATCCCAAATAGGGATTGGATCGCCGTGCCGTTTTCTCCGACACGACCGGGTGGGTTAAGGAGACGTGTGGGAACTGACGGAATCCAATTTGGATCTCCGGATTGGGTTGTACATTGAAATGACGGATCTAAAAAACAACCAAGTATATATAAAGGGTCAAAACACACAACCCGGGGGTCCAAAATCCCAAATAGGGATCGGATCGGCGTGCCGTTTTCTCCGACACGACCGGGTGGGTTAAAGTGATGCGTGGGAACTGACGGAATCTAATTTGGATCTCCGGATTGGGTTGGGCATTGAAATGACGGATCTGAAAAGTAACCAAGTATATATAAAGGGTCAAAGCACACAACCCGGGGGTCCAAAATCCCAAATAGGGATCGGATCAGCGTGAAGTTTTCTCCGACACGACCGGGTGGGTTAATGTGACAAGTGGGAACTGACGGAATCTAATTTGGATCTCCGGATTGGGTTGGGCATTGAAATGACGGATCTAAAAAACAACCAAGTATATATAAAGGGTCAAAACACACAACCCGGGGGTCCAAAATCCCAAATAGGAATCGGATCGGCGTGCCATTTTCTCCGACACGACCGGGTGGGTTAAAGTGACGTGTGGGAACTGACGGAATCCAATTTGGATCTCCGGATTGGGTTGGGCATTGAAATGACAGATCTAAAAAACAACCAAGTATATATAAAGGGTCAAAACACACAACCCGAGGGTCCAAAATCCCAAATAGGGATCGGATCGGCATGCCGTTTTCTCCGACACGACCGGGTGGGCTAAAGTGACGTGTGGGAACTGATGGAATCGAATTTGGATCTCCGGATTGGGTTGGGCATTGAAATGACGGATCTAAAAAACAACCAAGTATATATAAAGGGTCAAAACACACAACCCGGGGGTCCAAAATCCCAAATAGGGATCGGATCAGCGTGTCGTTTTCTCCGACACGACCGGGTGGGTTAAAGTGACGTGTGGGAACTAACAGAATCCAATTTGGATCTCCGGATTGGGTTGGGCATTGAAATGACGGATCTAAAAAGCAACCAAGTATATATAAAGGGTCAAAACACACAACCCAGGGGTCCAAAATCCCAAATAGGGATCGGATCGAGGTGCCGTTTTCTCCGACACGACCGGATGTGTTAAAGTGACGTGTGGGAATTAACGGAATCCAATTCGGATCTCCGGATTGGGTTGGGCATTGAAATGACGGATCTAAAAAACAACCAAGTATATATAAAGGGTCGAAACACACAACCCGGGGGTCTAAAATCCTAAATAGGGACCGGATCGGTGTGTCATTTTCTCCGACACGACCGGGTGGGTTTAAGTGACGTGTGGGAACTGACAGAATCCAATTTGGATCTCCGGATTGGGTTGGGCATTTAAATGACAGATCTAAAAAACAATCTAGTAACGATGGATCTAAAAATAGTATCTAATTAAACTTGAGAAATAATCACATATTTTAAATTTAATTTTTGAAAATAATGTATGTCTTTTAATTATTATTAATGTTTCTCATATTAATTTTTTTTAATATATGATCTACCTCCGGCACCTGACGATGACGAGGCAGGGACAGCAGACGATCCAGCAGATCTGTCTTGATTTTTTGTATTTATTATTTTGTATGATTTTATATTTATTGTATTTTATGATTTTATGTTGATCGTGAGTATTTGTGAAATTTATGAATATTGTAGCAGGTTTCAAAAATCATTTTTATTTGTCAATTTTTTTTAAAAAATATATACTGCAAATTCTGATGGATTTTTCGACGGATAAATATCCGTCGGAAAGTCTAAATTACCGACGAACGAACTCGGTCGGTAATTCCGTCTATAGTTCTGACGGATTTTTCCGACGGTCTTGTGCCAGTATTGACCGACCGCAATTCCGACATATTTACGGACGGAATATATGTCGGTAAATACTGACGGTATTTCCGACGGATTTTTTCGTCTGAGTTTTCCGACCTATTTCCGACGGAATTCTCTTACGTCGGTAATTTCTGACCAACAATTTCCGACGGATCATTTCCGACGAGCTTCAGATGGAAATCTGTCGGGAAGGTCTTTTTCCGACGGATTTCCGTCGGATTTTCGACGGATTCTTTCCATCGGAAATCTCGCATTTTCTTGTGGTGTTCGGTGATCGAGAGGTACACAAATAGTGGTTCTTCGAGCACAAGTTTTGAGAGAATTTGTAGCGACCCAAAATCCGCATTACCAGTAACCAACCAGTAACCTGAATTCTGACCCGCTAACCCACGAGACAAGCTCGGAAGGATAAAAAGTGAATGTCCAAGGAGACTATATATAAGAAGATACACACGATGTAAAGCTGTAAAATTTCACTATACATGAAACGTAACATGTACAACTCAGAGTTCGAGCTAAATACAAAGTACAGAAGTACAACAAAAAGTACTACTCACTGCAGCTAGGGCGCACCAACACCGGAGTGGCTAGACTCGCCTGAAACGGGAGTCGACGACGACCCACCTGAAAGGGAGGGGAGTGAGTCTCAAGAAAAGAGACCCAGCAGGGAAAAGTAACCCCCACCGGCAACAGTACTAAAGTGCGGAAAGTAAAAACAGAAAGTAAATACACGTAGCATCACAACTAAAACTAGTAACAACCACGCATCTCCTTGACAGGAGTGCATTACAAAACTGTAAACCTCACGGCTCAGTAACATACACTCACACACACAGTAAGTAGGACTCAGTTAGGGTCTGTGGCTCAGCGTCCCGTCACCACAGAGTCTCTCAACCCCAGCCACGTGTGCACACTACAGACGCTCTCTCTCGCGTTTGGTCCACGACCGGTTTTCCCCCTATGCCTGACCCTAGCGGTAGAGAAGGGGCTCCACGGAGACCGGCTCGAATCCACCACAAGGAGTACGCACAGGACAGAGATGCTCTCAACGTCCTGGCTCACCAACGGAGGACCCCCACACGTCGGTCATCTAGACAGAGCATCGCTCTATGTCCAGGTGACAAACAGAAACAGAAGCACGGTAACTCAACACGAGTACAGACGGTAACACTCTCAACGTTTGAAACACCGTACAATAGACGGACACCTCGTGTCACATCTCGACACAGTTAATTACGCATATGCACAGGCGGAGCCACACTCTAAGCCTGGCAAATTGTGTTAACATGCGGACATCGCACGTCAACACCTTGAAACACAAAACAGGACCAAGGTCTGCTGGGACACAAGATATTAACGGCAACATCGAATGTCGCCAATCAAGATGTAGACGGCACTCATATTGCCGCCAACACTTGGTTAATGGCAATAGATCTTGTCGTTAACATCAACATTGAAGATCTCAACGTCAACATATGTGGACATTAATATCCTCAGCCCCTTGAACCCAGAACAGCGCCAGGTCAGTCCAATTGGGCAAATCCGCCCAACAACCATAAATTGATGGAGGGAAACATCTCCTCACATCTTCTAACACTACCAGAACTTCGGAAATCCATGATCCAACACTTGGATCGCCCAAAACACCCAAAATCCCGGCATGGCATAACCCAACCCTAAAATGTGATTAGCATACTAATCTAGGCAAATAAGCATGCTGATCTGTTAAGGAGGGTTTAAGGGGTTAAGTCCCTACCTTAGAACGCCCCAAAAACTCCTAAACAGCCACCAATCGCGCCGGAACCCCTCAAAGTCTCCGTGCGAATCACCCCAAATCTTCGCGTTTCCCGCTCGATCTAACACCGCCACACGAACCAGGGTCTTCCCACGAGTTCCCATCAACCATCGGAAGTGGTGGAAACAGACAAAGGTGAAAGTGGAGGGAAAGAGAGGAAAGGAAAAGGAAAGGTTGCTGCTCTCGGGCTGCCCTATTTCTACAGGCGCGACAAATAGACGTCCACATACCTCGCCGCCTACTTGAACCTCCAATGGGTCGACGTCTGGACCGCTTGCCGTCAAGTTCAACGACAAACGTCCACATCGCTGGACGCCAATACCAAGTTAACGGCTAGCTCCTGGCCGTCAACCCCAAGTCAACGACAATGTCCCTTGTCGTCAACGACACCAGAACTTCTACAAGATCCAATAAGGATCCACTAAGACCCGAGACCTTACAAAATTGGTGGGGCAGCCAAGTATGCCTTCAGCTCGGTGAAGGCCGCTTCACAGTCCTCGGTCCACCGTACTTGCCCCCCTTGCGGTGAGGCACCTTTGGGGGCTCACAGCAATTTGAGGAAGTTGAAACTCCTTTCTGCTACATGGGACATGAAGCGGTTGAGTGCCGCGAGATGTCCAGTGAGCCACTGGACATCGTGTACGGTCTTCAGGCTGCTAATTTCCAGCATGGCTTGGATCTTCTCGGGGTTGGATCCTATTCCTCTGTTAGAGACGAGGAAGCCGAGGAATTTCCCTGAGCGTACTCCGAATGCGCACTTCGCCGGGTTGAGCTTTATGTTGTACCTTCACAGGGTAGTGAAGGTTTCTTGGAGGTCGGTAATGTGGTCGGCGCTTGGGCACGTTTTGACCAGCATGTCATCAATGTAGACCTCCATGTTGTGCTCGATCTGTTGTTCGAACATCTTGTTGACCAAACGCTGATAGGTTGCGCCTACGTTCTTTAGACCAAACGACATTCTGGTGAAGCAGTATAGGCCGAGGTTGATGACAAACGTCTTGGCGTTCTGATCCGGGGGATGCATACCGATCTGGTGATAACCAGAGTAGGCATCCAAGAAGCTGAGAAGCTTGTGCCCGGAGGTGGCTGTAGATGGTGTTTTCCGTTCCCTTTTTAGGGTAGGTAAGAAGAACTGTGACGACCCAACCAGCAAACTGGCCCAACAACCATGCCAGTTAGTAGACTTCCCAGGAAGGTCACCCATCTTGAGACTACTCCCAACTGAGCACGCTTAACTTCAAAGTTCTTTTCAATCTCGAGCTCTGAAAATGACTAGTTCGAGTTGTTGGTAGGCTACTGATTTAGTCCATTTAACATATTCTTATATGGGGTGTTACAATCTACCCCTCTTATATAAGCGAGGTCCTCGTCGCTGCTCACATATAGCACACAATCAAACCCCAAGCAGGCAGGATTCTAGAGGTGGCCCCCACAGGCTCAAGAGTTGGCTCCCACTATGTAGCACTTTGCGCCATTGTGGCCTCAAGAGGTGGCTCCCATAGCGTAGCACTTTGCCCTGTGTGGCACTTAGTTCCTGCACTTCCGGCTGGACAAGGCTCTGATACCATTTGTGACGACCCAACCAGCAAACTGGCCCAAGAACCATGCCAGTTAGTAGACTTCCCAGGAAGGTCACCCATCCTGGGACTACTCCCAACTAAGCACGCTTAACTTCAGAGTTCTTTTCAATCTCGAGCTCTGAAAATGACTAGTCCGAGTTGTTGGTAGTCTGTTGGTTGGATCGTCACAAATGGTATCAGAGCCTTGCCCAGCCGGAAGTGCAGGAACTAAGTGCCACACAGGGCAAAGTGCTACACTATGGGAGCCACCTCTTGAGACCACAATGGCGCAAAGTGCTACATAGTGGGAGCCACCTCTTGAGCCTGTGGGGGCCACTTCTAGAATCCTGCCTGCCTGGGGTTTGATTGTGTGCTATATGTGAGCAGCGACGAGGACGTCGCTTATATAAGAGGGGTAGATTGTAACACCCCATATAAGAATATTTAAATGGACTAAATCAGCAGACTACTGACAACTCGGAGTAGTCATTTTCAGAGCTCGAGATTGAAGAACTCTGAAGTTAAGCGTGCTCAGTTGGGAGTGGTCCCAGGATGGGTGACCTTCCTGGGAAGTCTACTAACTGGCATGGTTGTTGGGCCAGTTTGCTGGTTGGGTCGTCACAAATGGTATCAAAGCCTTGCCTAGCCGGAAGTGTAGGAACTAAGTGCCACACAGGGCAAAGTGCTACGCTATGGGAGCCACCTCTAGAGGCCATAATGGCGCAAAGTGCTACATAGTGAGAGCCATCTCTTGAGCCTGTGGGGGCCACCTCTAGAATCCTACCTGCCTGGGGTTTGATTGTGTGCTATATGTGAGCAGCGACGAGGACCTCGCTTATATAAAGGGGTAGATTGTAGCACCCCATATAAGAATATGTTAAATGGACTAAATCAGCAAACTACCAACAACTCGGACTAGTCATTTTTAGAGCTCGAGATTGAAAAGAACTCTGAAGTTAAGCGTGCTCAGTTGGGAGTAGTCCCAGGATGGGTGACCTTCCTGGGAAGTCTACTAATTGGCATGGTTCTTGGGCCAGTTTGCTGGTTGGGTCGTCATAAGAACAGTCCACAAAGAGGGATATGATGATGGGGTGAGATGGATCGTGATCGCCAGGTACACGAGGGTACCGAATGGAGGTGTACGACGAGGGGTACAGGTGGAAGAAGTGATCGCGGATGTTACCTTTTGGAGCGTGGGGAGGTTGCGCGGGGGATATGGGTCCTTTCTTCCTCTACGAGCATGGCCAGCCATGATAGAGGGCGTTTTCCTCGTTTGATTACCCTGACAAAGAAAAGGACAAAGAAGAGAAAAGGGGATTAGCCACGTGTGTAGTATACAATTCTACAAAAAAAGAATAAATGAAATGAAGGGCATCGGGAACAACTTACCGTGTGGTGGCTTTTAAACCCCTAAAATGTAAGTGTGTGTGTGTATGCATGCATGTGTGTGTGTAAAAAAGGGAGTATGGGGCCACGTGGGGCCTGGAGGAGTTGAAATGTAAATAAAAGGGAGAAAGGGGAGGGGGTGCTTCCCCAAATGGTAGATGGCGTGGTGGCTCTGCCGGTTGGACGGAGGAAGAAGGGGAAGACACTTCCGCCTCGCTCCGCTCCGGTGCACGTGGAAGAAGACGGTGAGGATGCCAGCTCCGAACTCCGAGGAATGGGAACGTAGCTTGGTGTATAAGGTCCCCCTGGGCTAGGGTCGAGATGGGAATCCGACAGGGCTTCGCCGCAGTGAGTGGACCCCCTCTTTACAAATGACCCTCGGGGGTCTATTTATAGGGGTGAAAGCTTTGAATCGCGTCACGCATAGCCACCGCAACTATGTTGAATCACGTCCGGGCGGCATGCCGCGATTGAGAAGGCCTTGATTTGACATAAAGTGCGATGATCACGACCTGTCACTGTCTTCAGAATCGCGTCGGGGATGACCGCCGCGTTATTGAAATGCATCGGCCTACCCCGCCGTGACTTCATTTTGGGAACGTGGGCCACAAGTGCGATGACTTCTGGGGGCCTAGGGGTACTGTACAAGACATAAATGCGGACGCGATTCAGAGATTTCACGTGATTCCAAGATACAGACACTCGAGTGCGATGACTTTGGGGCCTAGGGCCTAATCGCGGCGGCTGAGGCCAACGCGTCCTTGATTTGAAAGCGTGTCGGGACGGCACAACGCGGTAAAGCATTTATGAATTTTATTTATGAAAATCCTGCCCAAAACTGACATTAGAATCACGTCACTCACAGCGAACGCGTTCATGGCATTCGGCATTTTCCATAAATAAAATAGATAAATTCTTTATCGCGTCACGGAAGGCCGCTGCGATAAGGTCCATTTGGCCTTGTCGCGACCCAGATGCCCGGCGCGACAATGGAATCGCGTCCTCCTTTCCGGACGCGTTTAGGCTACTATCATGAACGCGTCCCGCAGGCCCGTCGTGACTTCATGAATGCACCTTGAAGACCCGTTGCAACTCGAAAACAGTGCCCACGACCTCCGGCCAGCCTTGGAAATGAAGGGGAAGTACCGGGGAAGGATGGGTGAGATCCAGAAATATTGGGAAAACAATCTTGCAAGGCAAAATGAGTGCCATTTGTGGCATTATGGCGCAATATGAAATTTGTCCACGGTGGAGTCAAAATCGCGTGTCTACAGCTGCCATGCCTTGCCGTCTGCATTGCAGGGGAGCAAAGCAGAGGGACACGAAGTGGAGTGCAATGGAGTGTAATGGAATAAAATGGAATGAAATAAGTGAAGCGTAGCGAAGTGGAGTGCAGTAGGAGCGGACTGAAAAGTAGACACCAAGGTGAAAAAATAGACACGCATAATCATTGGGTGACTGCCACCTAATAAGAGTCTTTCACCATTACCCAAGGAAGTCACCACCAGGAAGAATACCTAAAGAAACAAATGTTTGGATTAGAAGAAAGTAAAGTGTGCGCACGAGGGGCACGACAGGAGGTGTGTACGTGGTACACGAAGGAAAATGCCACGTGGGACACGAAAGGAGAGATCAACTTCCAGCGAAGGGGAAGTACCTAAGGACACGATCCATTAGGTTGCACCATTGGGGGTGTCTGCCACTGCTGCAGGTGGATCTAAGGGAGTAAGGACGAATGAAGAGGGATAAATCCAAACAAAGGTTCTTTAAGGAAATCAGCCCAGAGGCGAAAACAAAGGGAGTTGGGTATTTGACCCGGAATGAAATATTTCAAATATTGCTTTGGAGTTGGAGGTGCGAATGGCCCTCAAGTGGCATTGGTAGAGTGGTTTTCCACTGTGATTTCAATATGCATGTCTGCTGGGCTAAAGGAAAAATAGGTTAAAAGGAGTAGACAATAACCAAGGATAATATTGTTACGATGGCGTTGAGTCAGGACCAGGGGTATGCATGGGTCCGTTGTCCTCAGGTACCAAACGTAATGGCCTATCCGTGCGGCTAAGGATCCTCTGGGATAATCACTATTTTTGTTAAAAGGGAACTCAAATCCCAGATTCCTCAGAGCCACATGATCTTTGGTATGCTCTACGGGTATAATATATAGATAACTTGATGGTAGGGGGCAGCAGCTATAGCTTGATGTAGCGCCACATGAGGTAACTTGAATCCTGCGCTCAAAACTCATTAGCCAAGAAAACACAGATATCATGGAGAAACAACATTCATAGCATGGAGCATGCATAAAGCAGTCAACAACAGATGCAACTCAAACAGTTTTGTTTTGTTAAATCATGAGGATAAGTGTCCTTTTGGCCAAGGAGTTGGGAGTTCAAGATGGGAGGAACCCATGAAGGGGAAGAATTGCATCGATCTGACGCAGACAAGAGGCAATGTGCTTACCTTGTGCAATACCATCATGAATTTTTTTAGATTTTTAGAGATATTCAAATTTTTATGGGACTTTGAATAGTTTTTGAATTTTTGTTGGGTTTTGAAATATTTGCTTTTTTGTTGATTTTGGAAATATTTGAATTTTTATGGATTTTTGAGAATATTTAAATTTTTATGAATTTTGAAAATATTAGGACTTTTATTGATTTTGGGAATATTTGGATTTTTGTGGATTTAGGGAATATTTGGATTTTTTGGAATTTTGGAAATATTTGATTTTTTTATTTTGGGACATTGCCATGCCATGGCGTCATTAGAGTTATGAAAAACTGACTGGCGAGGGGTCCTTGTTACCTCCCGTGTCATTAAAGAGTGCCCAAAGTAGGGCGTGAATTTAAAGTGGCACCCTTGGGCTGATTGCATGTGGTTAACAGTGCCACTATCAAAGCCACGCTTGAAAAGGCGACTGGGTCTGACAGGTAGAAAGGAAGAGTATTTGGGGATAAGCTTTGATATGGGTATTTGAAGAGTTTGGGTTTGACTTCCTTCCTTAGCACAACCGTCAGAAGATTCAGTCTCATTTAAGCATTGGGGCTTTGGAATTAATTTATGACCATTTGTTTGTTAGGGACATGCGTACGACCGGGTCTATTTGGATCTCCGCGGGGACTTTGCCACTCTTTTACATGCCCTATTATACTGACTTGATTTTGACTTTTGCATGCACACGACCAGGTCCATTTGGATCCCTGTGGAGACTTTGCCTCTCTTAACATGCATTTTGACTTTGATTTTTATTGGTCATTTGATTTGCCCATTTTCGAGACATCCTCTCATGACGGAGTGTTTTGGGTGGGTTGCCTTGCCCAGACTACCTCCATTACCCATATTTTGGCCGAGTAAGAGGAGAAACAGACATTTGTGCCTTTCAGGTGTGGATGTGACGGTGACGATGTATACCGAAGCAATCGACCTTGGGCGCCGTGAAGTGTGTGAAAGGTGCCCATGTCAAGGGCAAACCATAATGACCTGAGAGGGAATTTTGGACTCTTGGTGCGGAATTCTCATAACGGGAGTGCGACGATAGCATGACAATGTTGGATATTCATCTTTTTATGGATTTTTGTTTTTTTGGACTCTAATAATAAGAGCTTGGAGGGTAAAGGAAGGGTGAATGCCCTGCGCTGGGGTGAGACTCGGAGGCCTAGAAGAATTCACAATTTTATTTTGAAATTAAAAAGACAAGTGGGGGCTAAAACCCCGAAAGAGGGTAAAGGGAGGACGAATGCCCTGCGTTGGGGTGAGACTCAGAGGTCTACAAAGAATGTACAATTTTATTTGGAAATTAAAAGGACAAGTGGGGGCTAAAGCCTCGAAAACAGTGAGAGAAATGTCGGATGGCCTGATTGAAAATGGCAAGGAGAGAATTGTCGGAAGAATTTGGAGACTCCGGCGGGGCCGGAGGGACTTGGAGAAGGAGGGCGCGATGCCCTGTGAGAGGAAAAGAATCCGGCAGGGCCGGAGGAGAGAAAAGAAAAAGCGGGCCGCGAGGGGCCAAATAGGGAGGTGCGCCACGTGGGGCTCCAGATGGAGAGGTGCCGCGTGGGGCACAGAAAGGAGATGTGCCTCGTGGGACACGGGAAGGAGTTGTGCCTCGTGGGGCACGGGAAGGAGTTGTGCCATGTGGGGCACGGAGGGGAGAGTAAGGATTATAAAAAGGGGCGTGATGCCCGATGCAAGGAAATGAATTGAAGAAAAGATGAAAATAAAATGCCTCCCGTGGGGAGGGAATGTGGAGAACCCACGGGAAGGTGCTGAGAAGCATGAAAGATGATTGGAATAAAAAGGGAGAAGGTGGCGGAGGCCCCTTGGTCTTTTGCCTTGCCCGGCGCTTAGGCTCCTGCTTGGGAATTGACCTTTTGACCCTCAGGTACTTCCTCACAAATTTTGCCTAGCGGGCAGATGGTCTTGCTCTTCTCACAGGGGTTGAACGGCTCTCAATGATTGGAGGGCTGTTGACTTCCGTCGGAGTTTCAACAAATAGTGGTACCCCCTTGGAATATAGTTGAATGAGATGGTGGGGAGTTCCACCAGTGGAATTGGAAGCAATAATGAGGGGACCGTGCCCAAAGATCGTAAAGCATGTGATATGGAAAGGGGCACGACCCCTTGGGTAATTGATTGTGCCAAGGATTTGGCCTTGGAATGTGTGAGCACAATCTGGATAGTTGACCCCTTCACTGGAGTGGGAAGGTTTACAACAACGGTGTGAGGGGTCATGAGAGCTTGGAGGGTTTGATTCCCTATGAGTATGGTGAATTGGGTGCGGTTGGCAACCGACATGATTGGTGTAGATTTAGAAGGCCTCTTGATGGCCATGATTAGAGGGGGGGATTCCCGCTCAGTAAAAGTGCCCGGTATCTTGACAATGACCGGCATGCGAGGAATATAATCTCAAATTTTGAAAAGCATGTTCGGTCCCGGGACTTCCTTCTGCTGACCTTGTTTGCTGCTCATTAAATGAGTGCACCCACTCCGTTGGATGGGGGTGGATGTGGATGGAGTGGAAGGTTGTATGACCGGTGGAGGTGTGATGGTTATGAAGGGGAAGATTTGCTCGGGTTCGGTTGCCAAGGGTGTCGGCGTAGTGGGGGATGTAATGATTGGTGTAATGGCGGATGGAGGCTTAATTGTGGGAGGTTTGGTAAATGTGGATGGTAGTGTAGGAGGCGTAGGTAAATGGCGTACGAACATGACCTCGGAAGGTTAATCGTCGTAACATCAAGTGGTTTCGCAGATGGGTTGGCTGTTGGCAACCTCAACCCGAGCAACATGCTGTGGTGGAGGTGGAGGTTGTTGTGATGGAGGTACAGGAGCTGGCATGGGTGCCAGAGTAGGTGCAACGTAGGGCACGAGAGCTTATTCATAAATTGGGGCATCGTAGGGCCCTGTTGGATGTTGTTGAGTCCGAAAAGAACGAATCATTGGACGCCTGGGTGGAGGCATGTTGTGGTAAATGGGAGTTTGCGGAGGTGTATATGATGTGGATGTTGTACGGTAGTGAGGTGGATGGTGGATGGCATCCACTGATCCATTCTTTCTCAGATTAATTTGATCAAATAGTTCTATGATCAGGGAGTCCATTAGATGTGTCTGGATGTAACGTCCCCACTCATAGAGCTCTTCCATCGTCTCAATTTGGTTCATAGCCAGGATGTGCCTGAAGTTCGGAGTGGAGTTGGAAATAATGACTTTGATTTGCTCTGACTCCAAGAGCACGTGCTGCATTCTTGTGGCCATTAACCTCCAACGGTCAGCAAATTGTACAAATTCCTCACTGGCCCCCATCTTCTCAGATGCTAGATTCGTGATAGAGAGATAAGGGCTGACGTGGTATTTGTACCTTTGAAGGAATTTCTTAAGCAGGGGGTGGAAGTCTTCTGCCTTACTTGGCTCTAGGGAGTAGAATCATTCGAGTGCAGGGCCGTCAAGGGATTTTCTAAATAGAAATGCCAAGGTAATGGGGTCACATTGTCAACGTGAAGACTCATAAAGGAATTCATTGACATGAAGATAGGGATTACCCGTGCCATTGTACAATCGGTACGTTGGCATCTCTGAAGGATGCATATAAATTTGGGGGAGAGCCGACAAGGCGGCGACGGGGTCACCCATAGGATTGGAAAGGTTGTTGATTTGACCCTCCAGATCATTCAATTTCTGGAGAAGATCATGTTGGAGGTGAGTGGGTTGCTGGTGGGCAAATGAGGGAGTACATGGGGGCTGTAGACACGCGAATTTGGCTCCACCGCGAGAAAATTTCATATTGCGCAATAATGCCACAAATGGCCCTCTTTTTGCCTCGCAGGAGTATTTTTCCAATATTTCTAGATCTCACCCATTCTTTCTCAGTGCTTCTCTGTGTGGTTCGATCGCGATTCAGGAACCTTGTTGTGACGGCTCCAAAGGGCGTGACCTTGTCGCATCGACCATGCAGGACGCGACCATGCTTTTGGCATGAAGGCGTCGTGCATGGCGGACTCGTTTATGAGCACGTGTATAATGGCGTCCACTTAGTTGGACACGATTTAATGTCAAAAAGGCTATGCCCCCAAAGTCGTCACACCTAAGGTTGCCACGTCGTGTAATCATGACAAAATCCCTGAATCGCGGCCTTGTCAGTCGACGCGATTTAGAAGGTCAAATCTGCAATCCCACGTCAGCAAACATGAGCCGATTGCCTCGAAACCATGCAAGTCTTAATTGCGGCGGATAAGGCGGATGCGATTCAAGTTGCGGCGGTCTGGCCCAATGCGATTCCAAAACGTAGCTGCAGCTATGGTCATGATGCATCTGTCACATCGGTTTGACTTTCTTAATCGCGGCCTGCCGCCCGGACGTGATTCAATTCATAATCACGGCTTCCTGTGTGGACACGATTTTAGAATCTGATGCCTATAAATAGACCCCTGAGGGTAACTATTCAGAAAATCTCTCTCCATCCTGGCGGAGCCCTGTCAGATTCTTCCCGCGACTTCCCCACGACGGAGCCCTTCCGGACTGGCGACTCGACGCCCTCAGAGTTCGAAGTACCGTCTACCATTCCACGTATCGGAGTGAGGTGGGAGAAGCACGGTCTTCCTCCACCTCCTCCGTCAATTCCGACAACGCCGCTGCGCCATCCACTTTCGGGGAAGCACCCCCTCCCCTTTCTCCCTTCCGTCTTTCTTTTTGTCTCCTCCGGGCCCCACATGGACCTTCTTTACTTTTCACACACACACACACACACATGCATGCATACACACACACACCTACATTTTAGGGGTTTAAAAGCCACCACGCGGTGAGTTCTCCCATTCTTTATTTGTGTCATTTTATTCATTTTTTTGGAATTGTATACGACACGCCCGTGGCTAATCCCCTCTTCATTTTTTTGTCTTTTTTCTTTATTAGGGTAATCAACATGGAAAACGCCCTCTACCATGGCCGGCCGTGCTCGTAGAGGAAGAGAGGACCCACATCACCCCTATGCAATCTCTGCCTTCCAAAAAAAAAATGTACGCTCGCGATCACCCATTCCATTCTGCACCCCTCGTCGTGCGTCTCCATTCGGCACCCTCGTATGCCTGGCGATCACGTTTCTTTTCTTTTCCGTCTTTTCCACCACTTTTCATTTTCCACCCCTCTTTGTGGGCTTACTGTTCTTCGTTCCCTTGAAAAGGAGCGAAAAACATAACCTACAGAGGCGGCCTTGAATTAGTGGGCCTTCCCAAGGGCTGGTCCGTACGGACCAGAGAACGGGAGTGCAAATGGCCGGGGGGCCGAGGTGATGAAGGATGCACAGAGGTGTGTGGCGAAGTCGCCGGAATATACAAAGTCGGGTGCCTAAGGGAAGGAGAGGGAGGAGGAGTCACACCCTCAACTAAAGATTGGATCAGATTAAGTTGTTGAGGGGTGAGTTGATCCAGGGCATGTAGGACAGTCTGCACTTTGGGATCTTGGTGGGGGGAAGGCCCTTGCCGGGTTCTGATTGGGGACAAATGTGAGGGGACATCAAATTGGTTAGTGCGCAGTGTACGCACGTAACCATAGGAAGTAGAAGGCTGCCCCTCACGGTGGTGAGATGGATGGACATGGGACTGAAAAGATGGAGACTTAACATTATCCTCATATTCCATTTTTAACAAGCAAGCAAACAAACAAGTTGAACAAAGATTAAGCAATCAAGATGGTTCAAACAAGTTGTAATGCTTACACTGTTTTTTTAGGAGTTTCACAATTAATTAATGGATTGAAAAATCATTGTGTCACTCTAGGTGAGCTCCTAGTTGGGTAGAGTATGATTACTTCGGGATGCAACTAGAATCACCTCTCACCCCACAATGGATATCTAAACCTAGGTCATCGGAGGGGTACAACCAGCTCGGTCTGTCGTGAGAGAATCCACGGGGTACGGAGACTTATGGCATTCTGGGAGAAGGTTCGCTAGTCCAAAGGGACGGAATGCCCAATGGAGAGCTTGCCTTCACCGGAAGGGTGTGTGAAGCCTAGGATATGAGGGAAGGAGGTCCCTTGACCGATGCAAAATGCCCTGTATGCAACAATTATAGCAAAAATGGCAAAAAGGGTGCATTCTATCAGCAGGCTGAATCGCGGCGAGTACAGACGCCGCGACTTCAAGATCGCGTCCAGTCACCTGGACGCGAAACTGAGAGCCCCAAAAGGCTATCAGGGCCACGCCTGGTCCCTGTGGATGGACTGCTGACAAGAACGCGTCGACCTTTACCGCCGCGACAAGAAAGTGAAACGCGTCCGGTATGGTGGACGAGTTACCAAACACTGAATCACGTCCTCTATGTGGGACGCGATTCCAAACAGACACCCGAGAACAAAAAATGAAAAGTAGGAAGCAGGGAAGATGTACATGAAATAAAAAAGTAAAATGTACAGAGACGCACTGGCCTTAGCCGCCGCGACAACAGAAACGCGTCGGCTTAGGCCGCCGCGACAAGACAGCGACGCGTCGGCCTTAGCTGCCACGACACGAGACAGAGACGCGTCTGGTAAACCGGCCACGTTCTCACACCGAATCGCATCCTCTGTGTTGGACGCTATTCCAAAAGCAACCCGGGAACTAAAAAAAAAACGGCAGTAAGCAGAAGATATGAATGCAATAATACAAAAACTAAACTAGACACACAGCATGCGGCATGGTGTATAAAAAAAAGGGACAAGAGAAGGAGAGGCACGTGAGGGTGCCGAGGAGAGTGCCACATGGGGCACGAAGGAGGGGGGTAATCAAAAGGAAAGTGCAAAAAGAGGTCTCATCGCGATCGCCAATCTGTAGATGGTTTTTTCCGTTCCCTTTTTAGGGGAGGTACGAAGAATAGTCCACAAAGAGGGCTATGATGATGGGGTGAGATGGATCGTGATCGCCAGGTACGCGAGGGTACCGAATGGAGGTGCACGACGAGGGGTGCGGGTGGAAGAAGTGATCGCGGATGTTACGTTTTGGAGCATGGAGAGGTTGCACGGGGGATGTGGGTCCTTTCTTCCTCTACGAGCACGACCAGCCGTGGTAGAGGGCATTTTCCTCGTTTGATTACCCTGACAAAGAAGAGAAAAGGGGATTAGCCACGTGTGTAGTATACAATTCTAAAAATAAAGAATAAATGAAATGAAGGACATGGGGAACAACTTACCGTGTGGTGGCTTTTAAACCCCTAAAATGTAAGTGTGTGTGTGTATGCATGCATATGTGTGTGTAAAAAAAGGAGTATGGGGCCACGTGGGGCCCGGAGGAGTTGAAATGTAAATAAAAGGGAGAAAGGGGAGGGGGTGCTTCCCCAAACGGTAGATGGCGTGGTGGCGCTGTAGGTTGGACAGAGGAAGAAGGGGAAGATGCTTCCGCCTTGCTCCGCTCCGGTGCACGTGGAAGAAGACGGCGGGGATGCCGGCTCCGAACTCCAAGGAACGGGAACGTAGCTTGGCGTAGAAGGTCCCCCTGGGCCGGGGTCAAAATGGGAATCCAGTAGGGCTTCGCCGCAGTGAGTGGACCCCCTCTTTACAAATGATCCTCGGGGGTCTATTTATAGGGGTGAAAGCTTTGAATCGCGTCACGCACAGCCGCCGCGATTATGTTGAATCGCATCTGGGTGGCATGCCGTGATTCAGAAGGCCTTGATTTGACATAAAGCGCGATGATCACGGCCTGCCACCGCCTTCAGAATCACGTCGGGGATGACCGCCACGTTATTGAAACACGTAGGCCTACCCCGCCGCGACTTCATTTTGGGCACGTGGGCCATAAATGCGACGTTCCGGGGGCCTAGGGGTACAGTACAAGACCTAATCGCATTGGGTCAGGCAGACGCGATTCAAAAATTTTGCATGATTCCATGATACGAGCACTCGAGTGTGACGACTTTGGGGCCTAGGGCCTAATTGTGGCGGCTGAGGCCGACGCGTCCTTCATTTGAAAACGCGTCGGGACGACACGACGCGGTAAAGCATTTATGAATTTTATTTATGAAAATCCTGCCCAAAACCGACATTAGAATTGCGTCGCTCACAGCGGATGCATTGGCATTGGGCATTTTCCATAAATAAAATAGATAAATTCTTTGTCGCATCGCGGAAGGCCGCTGCGATAAGGTCCATTTGGCCTTGTCGCGACCCAGATGCCCGTCGCGACAATCGAATCGTGTCCTCCTTGTCGAACGCATTTCAGCTACCTTCATGATCGTGTCCCGCAGGCCCGTCGTGACTTCATGAACGCACCCCGAAGACCCGTTGCGACTTGAAAACAGTGCCCACAACCTCCGGCCAACCTTGGAAATGAAGGGGAAGCATCGGGGAAGGATGGGTGAGATCCAGAAATATTGGAAAAACACTCTTGCAAGGCAAAATGAGGGCCATTTTTGGCATTATGGCGCAATATGAAATTTTCCCACAGTGGAGTCAAAATCGCGTGTCTACAGTGGTGTCCACCAACTGGTCGATGTGCGGGAGGGGGAAATTATCCTTGGGTGTTGCTTTGTTGAGATCCTTGTAGACCACGCAGACGCGCCATTTTCCGTTGCCTTCACGCATGAGGACAACATTGGAAATCCATCTCGGATACTGGGCTTCTCGGAGAAGCCCAACTACATGGCTTGTGATGACGTGATCATGGATCACGGTCTGCCGTTCTCGGTTGACCGGTCACCGTCTTTGCTGAACATCTGGCACCCTCGGATCCAAGTTGAGATTGTGAGTCATCACATCGAGAGGGATGTCGAGCAGCTCGTCGTCTGACCACACGAACACGTCTAAGTTGACGAGCAGGAAAGCCTTGTAGCGTTGTTGTTCGGCTTCTAGCAAAAGTGCGCCAATGTAAAGGACGTGCTCAGGGTCGTCGTCCACCCGTACTGGCAGTAGATCTTCGGCAGGCGTTCCTCAGCTGGTGGAGGGTTTGTTGGTCAGTGTAGGCAGTACTTTTGGGTCTGTAGCGGGCCGTTTGTCTCTCAAGGAGAGAACATAGCACCGCCGCGACTCGCGTTGGCTGCCGAGCACTTCTCTGACACCGTGTGGAGTTGGGAATTTCATCTTGTAGTGTAAGGAGAAGGGTACTGCTCATATGAGGCCAATCAGGCCCCTGTCAAGGATGGTGTTGTACCCTGGCATGCTCTTGATCACCATAAAATCTACCATCTTAGTCACGCTCTTCAGTGTTGTTCCCAGGGTTATTGGGAGACATACATGTCCCATTGGATGTATCGAGACCCCAGAGAAGCCAAACAGAGACGATTCTATAGGGGAGAGGTGGTCGGCTTTCAAGTCCATCATGAGAAAATAGTCATAAGCCATTATGTCAGGGGCGCTTCCATTATCTACCAGTATGAGTCGCACAATACAATGATTGATGGTGGCCGAGATGACCAACACATGTGTGTGGAGTCGTAACTCCTACAAGGTCATTGTCTGAGAAGGTGATAGCCTCCTCGGAACGTGCGTATGCAGGATTGGGATAAGGGCTTGGTCGTGGCGCCGGGGGCCGTTTGACTGGGTGCACCCGCCGAGCATAGTCACGTCGGCTCTGGCTGCTTTCTCCACCCCCGTCGAAACCACCCACGATCACATTGATCTCCTGCCCATTTGGCTCATTGTTGATGGGCTGCTGCTCAGGGGTACGATCTCAGTGTCTTGGGTGGTTTTCATTCCGGCGTACGTAGCATCCCAGATAGCCACGCTTGATCAAGGACTCGATCTCATTCTTGAGTTGGCGGCACTCTGAGGTGTCGTGGCCGTGGTCACGGTGAAAGCGACAATATTTGTCTTGGTTGCGCCTACGGGGATCAGAGCGCATATTGGGCGGCCACCGAACGTACTGCTCATCCCAGATTTCAGTCAGGATCTGTTCGGGGTCCACCGTGAGAGGGGTGTAGTCAGTGAAGGGGCATGGTCGGCGTGGCGAGTCCCTGTTGCGCTGGCCCTTTTTCTGTTCTCGGTTAGAACCGTTGTCGGAAGGCCTTTTCTGTTCGGAGTTGCGATTCTCCTTGTAATTCTGAGTTAAGGGCATTATTGTCCTTGTAATTCTCGATTATGGCGCCCTAACCTCCCAGTATATAAAGTGGGGCGGATTCTCCTTGTACTATGATGATTCTGATATATAGTATTGAATCGTTGTTGTGGTCGTGGACTTAGGAAGGCGTTGCCTCTGAACCACATAAATCTGGTGTTCTTGTGTTCTTCTTCTCTCTTCTTTAATCTCTCCTCTGATCTCTACGTGTGAGTCGTGTGAGAGAGGGCTGTCGATCCGATCCCCAACACTTTCTTCTCCAACGGCTCACCCTGCTCGGTTCAGCCAGCTGCCAGACTCTCCTCTCATGCAGCATGATATTGGGCGGTGGAGAGGAGCTCGACGAGGGTGGTCGACTGCTGCATCCCGAGCGTCCTCTAGAGGAAGCCATCACGAGTGCCCTAGATGAGGGCACTGGTGGCCAGGGGGACGTCTAGGCACGGGATGCGGAGTGCCTCAGTCTGGAACCGCTTGACATAGTCCCAGAGCGCTTCACCCTTCTTTTTCCGGATGGACAGAAGGGAGGCCATTGTGCGCGGCTGCGACCTTCCGCCCAGGAAGTTGTTCCGGAAGGACTTCTTCAACTGGTGGAAGGATGAAATGGAGCTTGCAGGGAGGGTTTCGAACCATGCCTGCGCGGTCTCCTTTAACGTGGCCGGGAAGGCCCGGCATTTGGCCGCGTCTAATGCTTCGTGGAACACCATATGCGACTCAAACCCATGGATGTGGTCCGCCGTGTTAGAGGTGCCGTCATAGGGCACGATGGAAGGTAGGGGCAGCTTCGGGGAGACCTGGGCCTCCAGGATCTCCACCGCAAATGGGTAGCAGAAGTCCAGATCATCATCCCCCGGAGCTCTGCCCTCAGCCCTCTGGACCATCGCGTCCATGCGACGCTCGAGGTCGATGACACGGCGGAGACATCTGGAAAATTCTTGGTCAGAATGCGCAAAGCCTTCACGCCTGGACCCGTGCGAGTTATCGCCGACGATGAAGCACGGAGGAGGGGGAGCCACAGTAGACCTGCGGAGCGAGTCATCCTGCCATTCCGATGTCCGAAGGGCCGACGAAGCTCGCCGCGAACATCGGGCTGACTCCTCGCGCTGCTCATGCTGCGTCGATGAAATGGGGAGTCGTTGCCATGAGTGCCTGCTGTTCTGACGGTGGGGGGATCGTCGGGGCTGGATGCCTTGCCAGCTGAGCTTGGAGCCCATGATAGACCCCCATTAGCTATTGCAGCTACCCCCAGAGCTCAGCTACCTCTTGGGCCGATGTCGGGGCATCGACTACAGGACCATTGGTAGTCGCTCCGGCGGGGGCGGTGTTATCGCTGGCTGGAGGGGCTTGGTCGCGCGAGTTTGCATGTGACTGGTGAGACCGCGTCACCCTGATGCTGGGGTTCTGGTGAGAGGATCATCCACGAGCCATGGCAGTTGTCATTCCCACAGACAGCGCCAACAATGTGGACGTGATTTCTTGTTCGGTCCTGGGCCGAACGGGCCTCCACTAAGGAAAGAGGGAATGGACTGTTGCTGGTGCAGACGATTGCCTGTAAAACCCAGAAGGATCAAGGGGAGCCCAGTTGAAGAACCAGGGTGAAGCCTTCGATGCCTAAGTCAGTTCAGACTGTAGAGGTGGCAGGAATGGAAGGTTCTCTGGTGTGTGTTTGCGGGTGAGCAAGTATGTGGGGGAAAGGTTGCGTACCTTTGCATGAGGATTACCTGTGCCTTTTATAGGCAACAGAGATGAAGGGTCCGGACACAATCTCCTTCAATGATGATCAAAGGGACGTGTCGGTTGGAGTCCCTAGGTGGGGAGTTGTCCATTTGAGGCACCTGTTGGGATTCTGCATGGTTAATGCCCTTAACCATAGGGTGCATGTCGCTCAAGGCCGTAGGCAAAGGGGCGCCACGTAGGGGCTTGCTCAGGCTTTGGCCATGCTGCGCGGTGCCCGGTCTCAGAAGCGCTGCTCAATGATAAGCCGCAGAAGGTTTGAGCAGGAGGCTTGTGGTTTGCTCTGTAGACCCCGTCCTGCTCGAACAGGCTGTGTGGTGTCCAGAGACTACCCTTGGGGCCCTTAGGCGCCTGACAGCCTAAGCATGTTCGGAAGCCCCTGGCTGAACCTGAGGACACATGGCTTGATGACCAGAGCCTAGCCGTTTTGACGGACCATGATGGGCCATGATGGGCCTATAGGCCTAGGAGGCTGAAAATAGCCTCTACAGCCACTATTTTGCAACCATGCAACTATCATTTCTATACTTCAAGTACCAAAAAGAGAGCCCAACTTGAAGGTAGTCTCCTAAAGCATGCAGAGGTCCCCCTTCGTGAGGCGTCACTCCTAACCCTAGTATCATTGCTATGGTTGGTGGAGTGGGTGCTCTCCTGTGGACGGCCGTTGTGAGGCCAATGTGAGTTGGTTGTGTGGAATGTATGGTGTGGATGTGTGGCTTGAGCAGGTAAAGTGCAGGGTTGGTCCTGAAATGAAATAGGACCTGCTGCAGCTCAGTTAGAGTTGGCGGCCAGGGGTGGCCGTTGACTGGTTGGCGTCCAGGTAAGTGGATGTTGACTGCATGAACTTGGCGGCTTAGGATGTGGACGTTTAGAGTGGCGGTTGCTCTTGGCGGCATAGGGGTTGACGCCAACCTGAGAATTCTGCAGGTTATAGGCTCACCCGAGGGTAGGTTTTCTACCCTGTTCTCAATCCCCCCTGCCCCAGCTTGTTGCCCCAGTGTTCTTAAAGCTTCCAACAGGTACTGAAGGGTGCTTGGAGGATCGTGGAACGCGTGGCGTCGCCGAATTGTGCGAGGAAACGTCGTGACGTGGTGCAATTCTCGTGGGAACTAGCGGAGGGTTCGGCGTGAACCGGGAAATTGCGGGAGGTTCTAGCGTGTTCTGAGGTAGGGGACGAACCCGTTTAGCTCCATAGAAACATTAAAACATATCGTAACCACCTGAATCAGCATGATAATGTATTTTTGGATTACGTTGCACCATACGGGGATAATGGGTGGTTTGAGTAATTTAGTGAACAAAGCATGCTGTGTTGGGTTGTTTTGGGTTCATGCATGTTTAAAGAACCGTTTCAGTATATTTTTCTGTAGTTTAAACGGTTGGAAAACCTGTAGAGCCAGATTAGGGTTTCTGCAGGGTTTGAGGCCGAAGAACTTGGCGTCAACATCGCTTGTCGCCAAGCTCCTCAGCCAGGATGTAGATGGCCAGATCCCTTGCCGTTGACTTTTTGTAAGCGGCAGTCGATGTTGCCGCCTACTAGTTATGAACAGAAATGACTAAGTTACGGTATTTATCGATGATGCGTGTGTATTGGTACATGAGGTGCACTGAGTGCACATGGCTCTCATGTTTAGCATACAAGGTATGCTGTTAGTTACTTACTTTCGTACTGCGCGTTGTATTACGCGAGTCAGTTGGGTTCACGTATAGTGAACCATTGTTACTCGTGGTTTACGTGAGGTTTCACGTGGTTCTGTGTACGTGGCTAGTAGTACGACACCTACCGTGGTTACCTCTCCAGTTGGGTTCCCCAGGTTCTTTGTGAGCCAGGCTGTTAGCTCGGGGCTTTGTCCCGGTACTTGTGTTGTACCGTCAAGGTCTGTGTCGTCTGACCTGAACACCCTCACTCTTGTGTTTGAGTTGCACGTCCGGCTGAGGGAAAGACGACAGTGGGACAGTGACACTTGTGTTTGTCTTTAGTCACTTGTAGCGCGCTCGTAGTTGGGGGTACGGACACCAGTAGTCGACACTGGTCCCCAGCTAGTCCTTTTCCAGTGCCTCACTCTAGAGAGCCCGGGCCAAGGTCTCCTGAGGTGTCAGGCATGGGCCTGCGACCGTGTGGTCCGCAGGTGGTGGTGTTTAGTTGGTCTCCACAGTTGCTTGACCCTTTTCACGTGGAGCGGCAGCCGGACCTTTCGTCCGTGGCTGCGAGACTGAGAGGTAGACCTGTGTTAGCTTGTCCGAGTCAGTTTCTGGTGTCGCGAACCAGTTCACGTGGCTCAAGTTGGCTGTCTCTACTTTAGCTTGTACACCTGTACTGGTTTCCCGTTTAATTATTAAAGTTGTTTTACGTAGTCGGCAGACGGTGAGTACTTTTACAGCTTTAATATTCTATTTAGCTGTTCTATAAATTGTTGGTATTGTTTACTGCTTTCGTACCTGTGGTTTTGGTTTGCTCGGTGTTGGGGGAGTTCCCTACTGAGCCAGTGACTAGCGAGGCTCACCCCTACCCCCTCAGGTGAGAGCGAGGAGGACGTTTCACGACCGTCGTCCAGCTCTGAGCCGCGCTGTAGCGGTGTAGGGTCAGTACCTCCAGCGGTGTAGTTCCAGCTGTGTAGTACTCCAGTAGTGTAGTTTAGTTAGTTGTTTACTTTCTTCAGTGGTACCTCGGGGTATGCCCCAGGCTCTTGTACTTCTTTTTAGTTTTTTTGGAAATTTGGCTATGTAACTTGTAAATTATATATATATAAAATGGTGTGTTCCTTTGTGTTTACACGGACTGTGGTTTGGTTTCCCTTACGAGGCTTCGGCCCGTTCGCGGGAGGCGGACTCGGATCAAGTACGTTATTGGTTTAACGGGCTTGGCCGAGGCATTCTTTGTCTTTAGTCACTTGTAGTGCGCTCATAGTTGGGGGTACGGACACCAGTAGTCGACACTGGTCACCAGCTAGTCCTTTTCTAGTGCCTCACTCTAGAGAGCCCGGGCCAGGGTCTCCTGAGGTGTCAGGCATGGGCCTGCGATCGTGTGGTCCGCAGGTGGTGGTGTTTAGTTGGTCTCCACAGTTGCTTGACCCTTTTCACGTGGAGCGGCAGTTGGACCTTTCGTCTGTGGCTGCGAGACTGAGATCCAAGATTTACTTCTGGTTTTTGGAGAAGTTTGCAGAAGGTGATTGGAACTGAGTTGAGGTATAGCTCCGCTTATCATCCTCAGACAGATGGTCAAACAGAGAGGACTATCCAGACAATTGAAGATATGTTGCGGGCTTGTTGTTTAGTTTGGGGAGGTAGCTGGGAGCATCATTTGGGAATGGTTGAGTTTGCCTACAATAATAGTTATCATACCAGTCTTGGGATGGCACCATATGAAGCTTTATATGGAAGGCCATGTAGAACCCCATTGAACTGGCATGAAGTGGGAGAAAGGCAGTTAGTGGGTCCTGAATTGATTCAGCAAACCACTGAAGTAGTGAAGTTTATTAAAGAGAAATTGCAGGCAGCTCAAAGTAGGCAGAAAAGTTATGCAGATGTTCGGAGAAGACCACTTCAGTTTGAGGTGGGAGATTTTGTTTTCCTGAGAGTTTCTCCAAGTAAGGGAATCATGAGTTTTGGCAAGTCTGGAAAGTTGAGTCCAAGATATGTAGGACCTTTCCGAGTAATAGAGAGAATCGGGGAAACAGCGTATAGGCTGGATTTGCCAGTAGATTTTGCAGATGTGCATGATATTTTCCATGTCTCCATGTTGAGAAAATGTATTGAAGATCCAGCTCAAATTGGTTGTGTAGAATGTATGGTGTGGATGTGTGGCTTGAGTAGGTAAAGTGCAGGGTTGGTCCTGAAATGAAATAGGACCTGCTGCAGTTCAGCTGGAGTTGGCGGCCAGGGGTGGCCGTTGACTGGTTGGCGTCTAGGTAAGTGGACGTTGACTGCATGAACTTGGCGGCTTAGGATGTGGACGTTTAGAGTGGTGGTGGCTCTTGCGGCATAGGGGTTGACGCTAACCTGAGAATTCTGCAGGTTATAGGCTCACCCGAGGGCAGGTTTTCTACCCTGTTCTCAATCCCCCTTGCCCCAGCTTGTTGCCCCAGTGTTCCTAAAGCTTCCAACAGGTACTGAAGGGTGCTTGGAGGATCGTGGAACGCGTGGCGTCGCCGAATTGTGCGAGGAAACGTCGTGACGTGGTGCAATTCTCGTGGGAACTCACGGAGGGTTCGGCGTGAACCGGGAAATTGCGGGAGGTTCTAGCGTGTTCTGAGGTAGGGGACGAACCCGTTTAGCTCCATAGAAACATTAAAACACATCGTAACCACCTGAATCAGCATGATAATGTATTTTTGGATTAAGTTGCACCATACGGGGATAATGGGTGGTTTGAGTAATTTAGTGAACAAAGCATGCTGTGTTGGGTTGTTTTGGGTTCATGCATGTTTAAAGAACCGTTTCAGTATATTTTTCTGTAGTTTAAACGGTTGGAAAACCTGTAGAGCCGGATTAGGGTTTCTGCAGGGTTTGAGGCTGAAGAACTTGGCGTCAACATCGCTTGTCGCCAAGCTCCTCAGCCAGGATGTAGACGGCCAGATCCCTTGCCGTTGACTTTTTGTAAGCGGCAATCGATGTTGCCGCCTACTGGTTATGAACAGAAATGACTAAGTTACGGTATTTATCGATGATGCGTGTGTATTGGTACATGAGGTGCACTGAGTGCACATGGCTCTCGTGTTTAGCATACAAGGTATGCTGTTAGTTACTTACTTTCGTGCTGCGCGTTGTAGTACGCAAGTCAGTTGGGTTCACGTGTAGTGAACCATTGTTACTCGTGGTTTACGTGAGGTTTCACGTGGTTCTGTGTACGTGGCTAGTAGTAAGACGCCTACCGTGGTTACCTCTCCAGTTGGGTGCCCCAGGTTCTTTGTGAGCCAGGCTGTTAGCTCGGGGCTTTGTCCCGGTACTTGTGTTGTACCGTCGAGGTCTGTGTCGTCTGACCTGGACACCCTCACTCTTGTGTTTGAGTTGCACGTCCGGCTGAGGAAAAGACGGCAGTGGGACAGTGACACTTGTGTTTGTCTTTAGTCACTTGTAGCGCACTCGTAGTTGGGGGTACGGACACCAGTAGTCGACACTGGTCCCCAGCTAGTCCTTTTCCAGTGCCTCACTCTAGAGAGCCCGGGCCAGGGTCTCCTGAGGTGTCAGGCATGGGCCTGCGACCATGTGGTCCGCAGGTGGTGGTGTTTAGTTGGTCTCCACAGTTGCTTGACCCTTTTCACGTGGAGCGGCAACTGGACCTTTCGTCCGTGACTGCGAGACTGAGAGGTAGACCTGTGTTAGCTTGTCCGAGTCAGTTTCTGGTGTCGCGAACCAGTTCACGTGGCTCGCTTTGGCTGTCTCTACTTTAGCTTGTACACCTGTACTGGTTCGCCGTTTAATTATTAAAGTTGTTTTACGTAGTCGGCAGACGGTGAGTACTTTTACAGCTTTAATATTCTATTTAGCTGTTCTATAAATTGTTGGTATTGTTTACTGCTTTCGTACCTGTGGTTTTGGTTTGCTCGGTGTTGGGGGAGTTCCCTACTGAGGCAGTGACTAGCGAGGCTCACCCCTACCCCCTCAGGTGAGAGCGAGGAGGACGTTTCACGACCGTCGTCCAGCTCTGAGCCGCGCTGTAGCGGTGCAGGGTCAGTACCTCCAGCGGTGTAGTTCCAGCTGTGTAGTACTCCAGTAGTGTAGTTTAGTTAGTTGTTTACTTTCTTCAGTGGTACCTCGGGGTATGCCCCAGGCTCTTGTACTTCTTTTTAGTTTTTTTGGAAATTTGGCTATGTAACTTGTGAATTATATATATATAAAATGGTGTGTTCCTTTGTGTTTACACGGACTGTGGTTTGGTTTCCCTTACGAGGCTTCGGCCCGTTCGCGGGAGGCGGACTCGGATCAAGTACGTTATTGGTTTAACGGGCTTGGCCGAGGCATTCCGCCACATTTTATATATATATCACAAGTTACAAGTTACATAGCCATATTTCCACAAAACTGAAAAGAAGTACAAGAGCCTGGGGCATACCCCGAGGTACAACTGAAGAAAATAAACAACTAACTACACTACACTGCTGGAGCTGCTACTACACAACTGGAGGTACCGACCCTGCACCGCTACGGCGCGGCTCTGAACTGGATGACGGTCGTGAAACGTCCTCCTCGCTCCACCTGTGGGGGTAGGGGTGAGCCTCGCTAGTCACTGGCTCAGTAGGGAACTCCCCCAAAACCGAGCAAACTAAAAACCATAGGTACAAAAGCAATAAGCAATACCAACAATTTATAGAACAGCTAAGCAGGATATAAAAGCTGTAAAAGTACTCACCGTCTGCCGACTACGAAAAACAACTGTAATAATTAAACGGCAAACCAGTACAGGTGTACAAGCTAAAGTAGAGACAGCCAAGCACGAGCTACGTGAACTGGTTCGCGACACCAGAAACTGACTCGGACAAGCTAACACAGGTCTACCTCTCAGTCTCGCAGCCACGAACGAAAGGTCCAGCTGCCGCTCCACGTGAAAAGTCAAGCAACTGTGGAGACCAACCAAACACCACCACCTGCGGACCACACGATCACAGGCCCATGCCTGACACCTCTAGAGATCCTGGCCCGGAACTCTCTAGAGTGAGACACTGGAAAAGGACTAGCTGGGGTCCAGTACGTCTACTGGTGTCCGTACCCCCAACTACAAGCGCGCTACAAGTGACTAAAGACAAGCACAAGTGTCACTGTCCCACTGTCGTCTTTCCCTCAGTCGGACGTACAACTCAAACACAGGAGTGAGGGTGTCCAGGTCAGACGACACAGACCTCGACGGTACAACACAAGTACCGGGACAAAGCCCCGAGCTAACAGCCTGGCTCACAAAGAACCTGGGACACCCAACTGGAGAGGTAACCACGGTAGGCGTCGTACTACTCGCCACGTACACAAAACCACGTGCACGTCACACACAAACCACGTGAAGTCGCACGTAAACCGCGTGCACTAGTAGTCCACTACACGTGAACACTACACAAACATGTAAAGAACCAACCAACTGCGTACTCAGTACGTTGGTCCCTGAAAACACGAGCACTGGGTGCACCACGATTATCGTTGCACCACTTAATACCAACAGATATTCAATATATCAATATTTAAAACAAAAGCATGCTGACGGCAACATCGACTGCCGTCGATGGGATATAAACGGCAAGGTATCTAGCCGTCTAGTTCCCAGTTGAAGAACCTGGCCTCCAACGATGTTGTCGCCAAGCTCTTCGACTCTAGTTCCTGCAGAAACCCTAACTGATTCTACAGGCATACTTGATCCCGTAACCATCAAGAAAATATGAGGAAACACTTCCTCTGACATGCACGAATCCCAAAGAACTCAAAACAGCATGATTCATTTGCTAAATTACTCAAACCACCCATTATTCCCACATGGTGCAACTTAACCCGATAATACATTAAACATGCAGATTCATGTGGTTAAGTCGTGTTTTAATGATCCTACGGAGCTAACAGGGTTCATTCCCTACCTCAGAACACGCTTAAACCCTCCGAATTCTCCCGGTTCACACCGAACCCTCCGCGAGCTCCCACAGCAATTGCACCACGCCACGACGTTTCCTCGTCCGATTTGGAACGCCACACGTCCCACGATCCTCCAACCACTCTCTTGTACCTGTTGGAAGCTTTAGAGATGCAGGGGCGTGAAGCTGGGGCAAGGGGAAGAGAGAACAGGGTGGAAAACCTGCCCTCGGGTGACCCTATAACCTGCAGAATTCACAGGTTGGCGTCAACCCCTCTGCCGCCAAGGGCAACCGCCACCATAAACGTCCACATCTTATGCCGCCAAGTTCATGCAGTCAACGGCACCTTACCTGGACGCCAACAAGTCAACGGCCACCCCTGGCCGCCAACTCCAACTCAACTGCACCAGGTCCTATTTCATTTCAGGACCAAACCTGCTCCTCACCTGAACAAACCACACATCCAAACCACACATTCCACACAACCAACTCACACTGGCCTCACAACGGCCATCACAACCATTACACACATGATCCGCATGGATCCGAAAAGCATGCGACGTTACATTACTATCATCTAAAAAGAAGTCGGAGGGCTTTCTTGTCGTCGGAGGCTTCCTCCCCAGTAGATTCAGTCACCACTCCTACAACGGTCTATCAAGTAAGGGAAGCAACCTCTAAGGTCTCCCCGACCCCTCCCTCTTGTAGTGTGCCTATGCCTCCTATCCCCCTTGGTTTTCTTCTTACTTCTTCATTTCTACTCTAATCATCTCTCTATGCGGGGGCTCCCTTCCTCTGCGTCTGCCTCCTTGTTGTCTCTTTTATCCCGTTGTTTCTCTTCCCTACCCATCACATCAAATCCCTCCTAAGCTTTTGTCACTCCCCCTCCATTTCCCCTTGTCCCCCCCCCCCCCCACACACACTCTGCTTCCCCACCTTGCACCACTGCCCTCCTACCCCCCCCCCCCCAACTATTGCAAGGCACAACCCTGCATCAAGTTTCCCCCCTTCCCATCTTTCCATTTCCTGACAGTTTCCCCTGCCTTGATTTCCTTCCCTTCATCCCCTTCAGAGCCCTTATTTTATTTCGGTAGGAATCTTTATCCCCATTTTAGTTCCCGTGGGTGTCCCTATCGGCAATCTATCTAATGCCATCTGCCGCTTCTATCCCCCCCGCCCTTTATCTTCTCCAGCTTCCCTCAAGATCACCCTTTCTCAACTCACTTGTAGATCGTCGACGAGTTTCTAAGGTGCATGTTCATGACCAATAAGTTTCTAGAGCCCCTAAGTTTGGGATCATGGAGTTTTAGGTTTAGCTAATATTCTAAGGCTCATCTGCATATCTCTTCAACATGTGCTTCATCCAAACTACCTTGATTAGTTTGCTACTTAAAAGAATTACATCCCATCTCCTCAAGATCAGGTCCTCATCTCAGTTTCTTCTCAACAATACTTAAGTATCCCTCGGATCTACATAATCTTGTCTCATGGTTTGGAGAAATGTTCTATATATTTTGTCGATTGGTTATCTAGCTTGCACCATGAGGGTGCTACTAGGATCTACTATGTTATTATCCTTCATGCAATCCAGATTGCTTTGAAAGTGTACCCCATGTAATGTTCTATGTACCTTGTTTTATAGCAAATTGAACTCTAACCTCTCTCATTGCCCAAAAAAAACTTGAGGGCAATCTTTGGCTTTGCTTGGTTGGTGGGAATTGAGTTCGTAAAAGGTCGTGTTTTGGTATCTCTCTTTGCCTAGTCCATAACACCTCTCCCCCCACGACAAGACGGGTTTTCTCAACGATGTGGACAAGGAGTATTGTCCTTCCTGCAGTTCGGATTGCCTTGTAATGTTCTATGTACCTTGTTTTATATTGGAACTTGAACCTCTCCCATTGCCCAAAAAAATCTCAAGGATAGTCTTCAGCTTTGCTTGGTTTGTTGGGACTGAGTTCGTAGAAGGTCGCTTTTCAGTATCTCTCTTTGCGGGTCCATAACACCTCTCCCCCTACCACAGGACGGATCTTAACGACATGGCCAAGGAGTTGTGAGAAATGCTTATTATCCTCTAAGGAGGGCAATAAAAAAGATATAGATTGCCCTTCAATTTTATTGGTTGAAAAAGAGAAAGAGAGAAATATCTTGTCAAAATTTTAACCAATAAAATTATTTGGAGCTCAGTTTACATCATTTTTATTGTCCTTATTAGAGAGCAATAAATATTTTTCAAAAAATGTTGTTCTACGTAAGAGAAGAGTTGAGGAGGTGGAAGTGTGATAAGACAGGGATTGGTCTCCATGGTGGAGGGATGGAGATCTTTCCACGATATTTTTGTCATAAATATGTAGACTTAGTACTAGTAGGACTAATGGAATTTGATGCGGGTCATTACCCGCCGACACATATAGCACCCAAATCGCTAATTAAGGAAGGCTTAGCTGGGCATACTCCGTTCAAGCCAGCGCTACTAAAGGTGGAAGGGCCCAAGGATCACGGGTCACAATAGGAAGTTTTGGCTACGGTAAGGCCCTAAAGAACCGGACCCTCTAATCACTCTTGACACCCGTAACTCCAGCCAGCGAGAATCTAAGGCGAAAATGTGGGCACATACATAGGGAACCGCTAGCAATCCAGTCCACTAGGACACTATAAAAGGAAGAGACACCCCATCATATGAAGGTACGCTACTTCAAGCACTAATACTCCCTAGCTTAAACGATTAGGTTTGACTTGATCGTTGGAGTGTTTTCCCACCGAGGACACTCGGTGGTTCTTTACAGGTCGGGACTTCATCGCATCACGTCGGCTAGTTGCTTTTCATCCCTTGGGTCCTCATTTGATCAGTCCAGGCCGATCCCACTTCCTCGAGCAGCAACATTTGGCACCATCTGTGGGAACACTTTGAACAAAAAAGCTTCTCTCTATGGCACCCAAGGGATAGGTGGTCGCCCGATCATCTGGCAACGAGGTCGCCCCCACCAATGTGATTGAGGAAGTTGCCGGAGGCGTTTCGGGAATAGGCGACCAAAATTCGGCAACATCTTCACGCCTTGATCGCGTCGAGCAGATGCTCGCCAGTCTTCGGCAAGTGCTGGCGAGGATGGAGCAGCATCAGCAAGCACCCGCGACCTAGGGCGAGGGCTTGTTCATCCAGTAATCCAGACTCCGGGTGTCTAGGAAAACCCCAGTCAGCAAACAACCCCACCAGCACTGTTGGCAGGCCACGTCGACATCTAGAGAGCAGCGCCTATGGTTTCTTCGTCGGCACCTCAGCAGACTGCCAGCCATCCAGCTGCACCGGCGGCGGCAGCGGAGTATGGGACGACGAGGACTGACGTCGCCGACCACTTCTCAGCAGAATCGACGCTGGCCTCAGTCAGTGTGTTACCTGTCCATCCTCGGTGGAAGGATGACCTACAAGAGATGAACATGAAGATAGAGGCACTACAGCGCGGAACTCACGCCCCCTCTGTAGCGACGCTCCTGACCACCTCGCCCTTCGTCGAGGAGATCACCTCGGCGCCGGCACCAATGAAGTTGCAGCTACCGAAGTTCAGGCGCTATAATGGGACGACCAACCCTGTTCATCATCTCGACCACTTCCAGGGGCAAGTGGAGATGGTAAATGTAACTGACACTTTGAAATGCCGTGCATTTATGTCAACTTTGGACGATGCATCTTGCAGTGGTTCAAGGCACTCCCCGCCCGATCAGTCGTCAATTTTTCTGACCTGGACCAGCGGTTTTTAGATCACTTCTACAACACGGTGCAGCACTCACTGTGCACTGACGACCTGTGGCTCGTCGCTCAAAAGGAGGGCGAGATGTTCCGGGACTACGCCAAGCGGTTCCAGCTAGAGGTGATGAAGGTGGTTGACCTGGACCTGAGGTCAGAAGTCAACATCTTGACAAGGGTGTGTACCGATGAGGCGTTCGTGGCCTCCATCGCTAAAAAGCCGCCAGTAAGTCTCTCTGACCTCCTTTCTAGAATGCAAAAGTTTGTGAGGCTAGAATCGACGCTCGGTGCGGCGGGAAGGCTCAAGCGATCGTCTGAGCAAGGGGCAACAAGTGCAGAAGGGGAAGCAAAGAAACCGAGAAGGGAGGAATCGTCGCATGGGGAGAGACGATGAGAACCAGAGCGCCGAAGGGATTCTGATCGTGATAGTCATCCTGATGAGTCTCGCCGCGTGAGGGACTTCCCTTGCTTCGGGAGGCTGCCATCCGAGATCCTTCCCATCATCAAGAAGCTGCCGGAGTTCCGAAGACCTGAGCCAATGACGAGGCCCCCATCTGGCCGAGGGGCCAACCTTTACTGTGACTACCACAAGGAGTACGGCCACCTAACCGACCAGTGCAGAAGCCTCAAGATGGAGATTGCGGAGATGCTGCACCGGGGGATCATCGGGAAGGATATCGTCGACGGGCAGATGAAGGCGCGCACCCCCGAGAATGATTGAGAGGTGGTTGAAGAAAAAGGGGTCGTCCTGGTCCTCGCAGGCGGCTCGGCTAGCGGCCGTGATAGTGCGAGAAAGTGGAAAGCTTATGCGTCAGCCATAACATTAGAGGGGGGCCAAGCAGATCGTCGCCGAGGATGGAGGAACTTATCACTTTCTCCGACGAGGATGTTGTCGGGCTTAGTCTTCCCCATGACGATGCATTGGTGATCCACGCTGATGTCGATGGGTATATTGTACACCGTATTCTTGTTGATAATGGGGTGGCACCCGACGTCCTTTTTTATGACTGTTTCCTTAAGATGACCAACTTGAGCACGGAGCTCAAGCCGGTCGTTACTCCTCTGTTTGGGTTCAGCGGGACGCCTGTGAATGCTGAGGGGTCCATTAAACTGAAAGTGACATTGGGCACCCATCCACGCCATGTAACGGTTGAGGTCGACTTCCTCGTTGTGAAAGTAAAGTCGGCCTACAACGCGATCTTTGGTCGGGGCCTATTGGGGAAATTAGGGGGAGTGCCATCAACTTACCATCAGAAGTTAAAGTTCCCGACCCCCAGTGGGATAGGCGAGGTCGTCGGAAGCCAAGCCGAGGCCCGTCGCTGTTATGTAAACTCCATTAAAGCGAAAGAACCAACAGTTCCAGAGTATGCGCCTGATTTTGATAATGATGTCAAAAGGCACGAGCCAGCAGAACAAACTAAGCAAATAGAAGTGGAGAAGGGATCCCTCGTCGTGGGAGCCGAGCTCGATGATCTGGAAGAGGAGATTGTTTCTTTCCTCAGGCGGAGTGGAGACGTGTTCGCCTGGTCAGATGACGACCTCCCGGGGATTGATCCCAATATTATTTAGCACCACCTGAACGTAAACCCCGAGGTCCGACCAATCCATCAAAAGAAAAGGCCGTTGTCGGCTGATCGGCAGGAGGCCGTCGACGACAACTTGGCAAAATATTTGCATGAAGAGACTGTTCGAGATGCTTTCTACCCAGAGTGGGTGGCGAATGTCGTCTTGGTGCGAAAGGCGAATGGGAAGTGGCGGATGTGTGTGGACTTCACCGACCTGAGCAAAGTATGCCCAAAGGATAGCTTCCCGCTCCCTCGCATCGACCAACTCATCGAGTCAACGGTAGGGCACGAGCTCCTAAGCTTCCTCGACGCCTATTCCGGATACCACCAGATTAAAATGGCTCCAGAAGACGAGCAAAAGACATCCTTCACTACAGAAAGAGGTCTATATTGCTTTACCCGCATGCCGTTTGGATTGAAGAATGCAGGGGCGACGTACCAGAGGCTCGTCAACATGATGTTCGAGGAACAGATGAGGAGGGCGAAGGAGATCTACATCGACGACATGCTGGTGAAGAGTCGGAAAGCAAGGGACCACTTTTGGGACCTAGCCGAGGCGTTCGAAGTACTACGGCGGTACGGGATGAAGCTAAACCCTGAGAAGTGCATCTTCAGCGTTCGAGCGGGAAAATTCCTCGACTACCTCGTGTTAAGCTGAGGAATCGACGTCAACCCCGACAAATTCCAAGCGATCATCGACATGACAGCCTCGAGGACGGTGAAGGAGGTACAAAGGCTCAACAGAAGGATTACTGCTCTTAGCAGGTTTATGTCCAGGTCGGCAGAACATTGCAGACCCTTCTTCGAGGTACTGAGAAAGGGTCGCTTCGAGTGGACCGAGGAGTGCCAGAAGGCATTCAACGATCTGAAAGCACATCTAGCGCACGTACCCATGTTGAGCAAGCCAGTGGTCGGTGAAGAGCTGTTGCTTTATCTTTCCACAACAGCCTATTCCATCAGCTCGGTGCTCATGCGTGAAGAGAACAGAAACCACCTTCCAGTGTACTATACAAGCAAAGCACTGCGAGGGGCTGAGCAGTGATATTCTGACCTTGAGAAGGTCGGATATGCGCTGGTCGTGGCGGCACAACGGCTACGTCCATATTTCCAGGCACACAAAGTCATCATCCTCACCGACGTCCTGATCCGGCAAGTCCTCAGCCGACCCGAGGCCTCCGGAAGATTGGCGAAGTGGGCTATAGAGCTCGGGGAGTTCGACATTGAATACAGGCCTCGGGTCGCCATCAAGGCTCAGGCTCTCGCCGACTTTATCTCCGAAGGAACAGCCAGGGATCTACGGGGAGAAGACGTCATCGGACGGTGGGTCGTGTTCGTCGACGGGGCGTCAAACTCTCAAGGCAGTGGCGCAGGGGTCATCCTCCACTCACCCAACGGCCTTGTTTTAAGGTATGCGATTCGTTTCAGCTTCAATGCATCTAACAATGTGGCCGAATACGAAGATGTATTATCAGGGTTAAAGATGGCTAAGTCTCTCGGAGCATCAAGACCGTGGTCTACAGCGACTCCCAGTTAGTCGTCAACCAGGTTTCGCAAGAGTTCGAAGCAAAGGAAGCCAAACTAGCATCCTACATGACCGAGGTCCGGAGGCTAATGGGCGAGTTTTAGTCGGCTGAGCTGCTAAAGATACCAAGAACCAAGAACTTCCAAGCTGATGCCCTATCCAAGTTCGCGTCGTCTTCGGTTGAACCAAAGTCATCGGTTCTAGTGGAAGAGCTCCATGAGCCGTCAATATCACCTGCCGAGGTGATGTGTGCCGACGTGGGAATGACATGGAAGACCACACTGGTGGAATTCCTTAAAAATGAGATACTCCTAGAAGATCGAGAAGAAGCCGACAAGATGAGGAGACGAGCGACGAGGTTCTTCCTCATCAGCGACGACCTGTACCGTCGAGGATTCAGATATCCGCATCTCCGGTGCGTTAGCCCAGGACCAGCAGAAGAGATCATGAGTGAAGTACATGATGGAACGTGTGGCAGCCACGCAGGCCCTCGGTCTCTTGTTCGAAGAATAACCCGACAGGGTTATTGGTGGCCGACCATGTTGAAAGACGCCGAGAAGTACGTAAAGAGCTACCACCAGTGCCAGCGCTTTAGCAAGATTGATCGACAGCCACCCTCGGAGCTCACACCCATAACTTCACCGTGGCCGTTCTCCCAATGGGGAATGGACATCCTCGGGCCTTTTCCCCTATCGTCGAGTCAGCGAAAGTTCATCATCGTCAGAGTCGACTACTTCACCAAATGGGTCGAGACCGAGCTGTTAGCAAAGATCACTGATGCTAGCGCCTGGGGTTTTGTTTGGAAGAATATTATATGCAGGTTCGGGCTTCCCCGAGCAATCGTCACCAACAATGGCAAACAATTTAACAACGCCAGGTTCCGACACAATTGTGCAATGCTCGGGGTGGACTATCGATTCTCCTCGGTCTCTCATCCACAGTCTAACGGGCTAGCTGAGGTGACGAATCGAACGATATTGGACGGGCTAAAGAAAAGGCTGCAGAGCCACAAGGGCCGATGGACCGACGAGCTTCTCCATGTGTTGTGGGCGTACTGGACGACTCCAAGAGAAGCAACCGGAGAATCGCCTTTCGCTCTATCATTTGGTGTAGAGGCTATTACACCCGTAGAGATGCTCGTTCCGTCCAGAAGTGTTCTCGGGTTTGACCAGCAGAGCAATGATCTTTCTCTTCACGCCGAGCTGGACATGATTGAGGAGCGACGAAACACAACATCGGCGAGGATGGAAGCTTATAGACGAAGGGTCAAGAGGAATTTCGACGCAGGCGTTAGACCTCGGCGCTTTAGCGCGGGAAGCCTCGTCTTGAGAAAGCATACCGTTTCTGATCCAAGGGAAACATGCAGCAAGCTCTCAGCTAATTGGGAAGGCCCCTACCGAGTCATGGAAGACCTCGGCCATGATTGACTGGCTGACCTCAGTGGAGCAGCCATTCCGAGAACGTGGAATGCTGAGCATCTCTTAGGATATTACCCTTAGAAAAATCTGTAAAAGAGGTCGCTTTGGCACTCTATCTACGAACGAGGTCGCTTCGGCACTCTATCATAAATGAGGTCGCTTCGGCACTCTATTGTAAACAAGGTCGCTTCGGCACTCTAATGTAAACGAGGTCGCTTCAGCACTCTATTGTAAACAAGGTCGCTTCATTGTAAACGAGGTCGCTTCGGCACTCTTTCATAAACGACGTCGCTTCGGCACCCCACACGTAAACAAAGTCGCTTTAGCACTATCGTGGACAAGATCGGTACGACGTACTTCAATACGAACAAGAAGTCAACCAGAAAATGATTTCATTAATATAATTCTTCTCGATAGAAAGCCCGAGGAATACAAAAAGCATCCCAGACAGGTGACTTTATCCGAGGAATGGCCTACCCCTCGGCGACCACTTTATCGGCCGCCTCCTCGATGATCTTGTATGCGGCTACTGCTAGCGCCTAGTCCACGGCGGCGGCCACCTCAACATCCCCCTCACACCCTTGGCAGGGAGGGCGGCTTTGGTCAAGTTGAGGTCGGGGTATAGCTCCTTCACCCGATTAAGGCAGTCGTTGTAACCATCCTGATAAAGTCAGGCGACCTCTTCTTGGAGCTTGTCGGATACACGATACTCCTCGATCGCCCTCTCGCGCTCCTCGGCTACAATCCGAGCGGTCTACTCCCTAGTCTTCTTGTGGGCCTCGACCTCGTCAGAATGCGCTGCCTTCTCGGCCTGAATTGCCTCCTTCTCGGACAGAAAGGCCGCTCTGAGCTCATCTTCGGTCTTCTTCGACTCCTCCACCTCCTTCAATCGGAGGGCCTTCTTGGCCACGGTCCGCGCCACCTCCTCGGTGATAAGCTTGTCGAAAGATGCCCTCTTCACCTCGGCTCGGTATGCAAATGCCTCAAAAGTGGACATCTGACCCAGGATCATCGAGTAGAACTCGGACGTCAGCCGACGAGGAGACTTGCTTAGGGCCTCCGCCTTTAGCTCGGCCGGAAGAGCTTGGCGGCCCCAAGCGACTGGATCCAGCTGAATCTGGACCTTCGTCGGCGCCGAGGGGACGAATGTCGGAGACAACGATGGAGGCTGACGCTTTGTCGGCCTCTCGTCTTCTCGGGTGGGGGGAAAAATGGTGGTCGAGCTACCCTCGGGGGCCCCTCCCGATGGGTCCGCAGACACCTCTTCTTCGTGATCGCGAGGGTGCTTCTCTAGGCGAGAAGCGGTCATTTTGCCCCTTGAATGCACCCTGCCTCGCTCCAGCTCAGCAAGAGATGGCCCTTTCCGCGCAGCAGGAGCTGACGGAACACCCTTGTCAGCCATATCAGCCATAGCTGCAAGAACGAAGAAACGCGACAAGGCGTCAGGACAAGCAGATCACCTACGAGCAGGACGAGGAGTCTAACGAAGTGACGACGACCTTTCGTGCCCTCGGCAATCAACTCGAAAAGCTCCTCGGACGGTTCGAACAGGTCGGACGGGTCCACGGCCTGAAGAAATGCGAAGTCCGAGCGCTCGGAAGCACTAAGCTTCGGCGGCCCGAACGCCTTAATTCGGACATTGATCTCCGACCACTTGATGGGAACAGGCCACCCTGAGGGACAGTATATGAAAATGAAATTCCTCTTCCAATCGTGGACAGAGGTCGGAAGTCGGCCGAGAATTTTCCGACTGGATCTGGCCGCGAAATATAGCCAATCTCCGAAGGGTTTGATCGAGAAACAGTGAAAGAAAAGGCGCAAGGTCGGGGGGACGCCAGTCGAGAAGCAGACGGTCAGAAAGCCGGCTATTGACCGCCAGGAATTGGGAGTCAATTGCGAAGGAGCAATTCCTAACTCCAAGAGGAGAAAGACAGTGAAAGGATGGAAAGGTATTCGTAGGCCCGCTCGGATCGCCTCGGAGTATATGCAGACCCCTCCCTTCATGGTATGATGGGATCGGAACCGCCGGTTGGCAAAAATGACAGCATCGGGCAGACGAGAGAGTCCAGGGTGTGTCCTTATCCATCGAAAGCTCTCGGGTGAAATCTCACACCTCACATCGGCTACGTTGTCGGCCTGACGGCGAGCACCGGAGGTGTGAGCCGAGGGCGCCCGAGGAACATACCAACCAAGACTGAGCTCTAAAACAAACGAGTCCTCGACGGGACCCCACACCAAAGTATCGGAGGTAGTGTGTGTCTCAGTAGTGGGAGAAGGCTCCTTACCAGCAAGGTCAGGGTTCTCGCTCGCGGGGTTAGGTATTGCACCGACAAGTCTGGGATTCTCGCTGGTGATCCTACCGCTGCTAGGAGAAGACGCAAAAGATGAGGAGGAACCCCTAGAATAAGAAGAAGAGGACGAGGGACTCATTGCTTACCTCGAAAGGAAGCAAGCAGGTGCGAACAAGCGACGAGCCCGAAGCGGCAAAACAAATGGTCGGGTCGTCGGGGAGTTGTCGGATGGTCGCTCAAGAGTCGCACGCCCGAAAGCAGAAGATGACCATTTTTTTCACAACGACCCCGGCTATTTATAAGCCCAGGGGGGGGGCAACTTCGATCAAATGGACAGTGAGCCTCCAGAAGCCACGGACGACCAAGATTGCACCATGTGTCAGAAGGCCTATGGCCGGAGAGGCTACCACTCAGATCCGTAACGTTCGTAACCATCAAGGAGCACCATCATTAGTGAGAAAGTCGAGGCAGTTACACGACGTTCGGCGTCTCAGTACTGTCATTATGGCAGGCTGATCTGTTGTACGATGCGATCGTGGGCACAGTTACGGCAGGAATGCCATCCAAGGGCGGCGCCTCTATTACGAGATGCGCTCCGATCTGACAAATTGTCAGGGGCAACTTTGGAATAGGCGGGTTGTTTGAGTCCCCGTAGACAATTGACAAGCCGAGAAACCGATGAGTATAGTTGTAACGACCAGACCTCCCGGACCCTCGCCAGGGGTCCCGAGGGTCGCGCCGCCACCCACGGATCCGAAGATCCGGAAGGGTTAGAAGAAATAGTCTAGTGAGATATGTACTGAATTTAAATAACTATAACAATATGTACAATATACAAAAGGTTTGTACAACGGGTCCCAAGTAAAAGCACAGGTACAAGAAGAAAGGTGCAGTCTTTCAGGGGCATACTCTGAGGACTTGCAAAGCACAACTCTCAGCTCACTTAGGCTACAAGAGCTCACAACGCTCGCTCTCACTGCTGCTGACAACAACAGAGTGCCACAGCTGCCTCCACAACCCGTCCGACACCGAGCTCCCGCGACGATGAGCCCCTAGCTAAAGGAAGTAGGGGGGTGAGTCTCGCGAACAAGGCCCAGTAGGGATTACCAGTCCCTCACCAGACAGAGCAGTAGGAACTCCGAAAATAGGAAACTACACTAGAAAGCTGTAAAGCAAGGAACACCTACAGCATGGTACTACTAAGCAGCAAAAGAGAACAGTACAATGCCATGACCACCAACCAAGGCCGTGGCACACACACGACTCCTGCAGAAACCAACAGAGTCGGGCACAAAGCGGAAGTAGTGCTCAGCACACCTGCCGAGACCACGGAACAACCAAGTGAGAATGACGTCTCACGGTAAGCACGGCCACCTCAGACCTCTACAAGGTCGAGGGCCCACAAGCAGAACCACCCCAGACACACTGCCAGGTCGGGAAGCTACACACACCGATGCCATTACGGGCTGGCACCCAAGAACGGGACCACGGAACCGAGAGAACACCGAAGCGGGAACCACCAGAAGCATGGGTCTGCCCAAGGCCAGACCAACGACGCCCACGGAAACTAGGCACAGCCAGGCTATAACCATCGTGCAAGCTCGGGCAATGAGGAACACTTGGAAACGTCGTGAGGAAAACACCGTCACAACAACAGCAACCAAGCCACTGCCGCTAGAAGACAAGAGGGGGACCCGCAGTCCACACGCTCTGCTCGCTAGCCTAGCTCCTGCCTCCGCCCCCACGTAAGGGCGAGACAGAGCCGCCATAGAACACACAACAAACGCAACACTGCAGCTTGGCCAAGCTGCGGCCTCACGCCTGACACCACTACGTGGCTCCGGAACCAACGCAGAGAGAGGCAGTGAGGCAAGGGACTGTCTGGTCTACGCCAGGAAAGCACTCCGAACCCCTCGGCGTCCCAGACCTAGACAAGAGAGCTCTATAAACGACTCAGCGCCGCTGTCCAAACCTCGTTTTCCCCTCAGCTCCAGAGCCTGCACACGTGGGCTGCCAACTCGAGCACGCTCGAAGCCCGGATACCTCCCTCAATGGGCTCCTGACAATGGGGGTCCCAGGAAACGGAGACAACCTCTGAACGGGACAAGCCCTCAAGTGCCAAGCACCGGGTGAACAGGCGGGGCAGCACAACAAGAACCACGCCAAACCGCTGGCTTGTAGCACACGACAAGCCTAGCAAGCGAGAGGCACGTACGGACCCTCAAAAGGGTCGTCGACCAAGCAAACACGCACGAGCGAGCCAAAACCTCAGAGCACTACCAGAAGTACAGAAAGCATGTCGCTCTGCTAACAATCGATTGACCGCCATTCAATCGATTATTAGACAGACGCGACCCTCCTGGCACCATTGCCAGGACACGGCCACGAAGGTGTCACCTTCGGTCAGTGAACACAGGGAGGCAACCAGCCGCGTTCCCTACCAGAAGGTCTTGAGGGCACAGCCTGCCCTGGGGCACACGTCGACACACAACCGGGCCACGGAAACACACGAGGCACCCACAGGCACTGTCGCGCCCCCACAGGTCGTCGTGATACCATCGCGATGGGGAAGGGCGCTGAGACACGAACCCTGATGCGACGGGGCAGCGCGTCGCGACAGCCACCCTGTCGCGACTGGAAACTAGGTCGCGACAGTGACCCTTATCGCGACCACCAAGTGCACCGCGATAAGGTCGCGTCCGACCGGGGCGATGCCTCTACTGATGCCGCGACGCATCGTGCGGTCGCGACACCAGCAGGGAGGCAGACCAACGGGATCCTCAATCCCGGGGTCGCCCACGAACCACACACGGGAGAGGGGAGCATGGGGAAAGCAGTAAAGCTATCTACAAAACCCGAGGGCTCCCGATCCACCTGGATAGGAGAGGGCACAAGAAATCCCTACCTTTCACGAAGAACGAACCCACGAGGGGCCCTTCACGTCGGAATGAACACCTCCTCCTCGCTCCACGCACGCTCCACGACATCGGGACACCACGCACGGCCCTCCTCCTCGCATGAAACACACAAAGGGGAGAAGAGGGGAGGAAGAGGTCGCCAGAGGGAGAGGGAGAAGGGAAGAAGAAGAGAGAGGGGGAAGGGGTAGCCGGCCTGCGCCTTAAGCGCCCGGCACCCAGAACGCGACGGACCGCCCCGTCGCGTTAACAACCTTAACGCGACGGGTCAACGGGCTGCGACAAGGATGCACCCCCCAAGGACGCCGCGGCAACGTGACTGGCCGTACTGACACGCCTACCACGCTGACAGGCATCAGACGACTGGATAGCGCAACACGACAAAACACTGTCGCGGCCCGTTGACCGAGCATGACAGCAAGACGCGACGGAGAACCAGGGCGCGACCAACACGCGTCCCACAAGCTCGTTGCGACACGAATGACTGTCCCTGGACGCGTCAGTGGCCAGTCATCCCACAACACTGACAGAAGCCAGGAAACTAGGTCTTACATTCTACCCCCCTTAAAACAATTTCGTCCTCGAAATTGGGACAAGCCCAAAAGATCTCGAGGCACGAAATGAAGCACAGGGAGCAAACGTAAGACCAGCGCGAAAAAGCCACTAAGTTCCAACACGACTTCCTCATGGCAACAATCGCACAGCCAAACACGAGCGAAGCACACGAAGCTGGAAAACCAACGGCTCACCCAACGGGCTCCAAACACACGGGTGGAGCACACAACTGAAAACTAATGGCTTGCTCCAGCCACACGTGGGGCGCCCAAATGGAACGGCAACTCCACAGGTGTCGAGCGATGCCAAATCTGGCCCGAACAGTGGAAAACGCAAGCCAAAAACTACATGGCTGCAGCCACCAACAGACCTCGCTGTTGGGACCAACCAATTACCAACCCTCTCTATCGCCAGCAAAACCCAACAGAGGACGCAGTTGCCGACAGCAACACAAGAATCTCCGGTCAGCAACTCACTCGATCGCCAGTGAAACCTGACAGAGTATACAGTTGCTGACAACCACATAAGAAACACTTGAGGCCCAAGCACAACACTCAGGGAAACAGCCTCACGCTACTAGCAGCAGCTAGCACCAGTCACTAGCCCAACCGAGAAGCCACGCGAGAGACACAAACCAGAGCGAGGACACTCTCGCGAAGAATTCTCAACACATGAAACAGCATCCACCGTCACCGCTAAGTCTCACCCAGACCTTCCTTGCGGTCCAACAGGGATAGCAAACGCACGCGAAGAACCCTCAACACGCAAAAATGACATCCACTGTCACCACTAGGTCTCACCCAAACCTTCCTCGTAGTCCGACAAGGATACCAAACGCACGCTAAGCCACAAAAACTAGGAGTCACATGCTCCACAACGTGGCACACCGTGACGGAAGCACGGAAGACGTTTGAGGTCAAGTCAGGGCCGGACATCTCCCAACGTCGGCAAACCACATGGTCGAGTACTAGCAAGCCAACATGCCTCACTGTCACTAGACGAGTCGACAGGAGACTCCGCCATCGGCTTCCAGACTCACCAACACCACGCACAACGGAGAACCAACGAAGAGTTGGCAGCACATCCGCCACATGCACACAGGGCTTAGCGCGGGTACCAACATGCCAACCGCCAGAAAGGCACACAGCCACACAGGAACCGAACAACCGCAGAGGTCGAGAACAACACACCGACCTCAGAGGGACCCAAACCTAAGCAGGGTACCACAACCGAACACACTCGCTCCAAAAGCGAGAGGGGAAACCTGGACATAGTCACGACCAAAGCCTGGCGTACGACCGATAGGGCTACCTAGACATGGCAAAGCAGCCACCCCATAGTAGTAACGGTACAACCACAAGACTCAGGCTATCACACGTGTCCCAGAGCGGAAAGCCCAACGCCTCCAATACCAAGCAAACTTGGGAAACGACGCACAAATCTCACGAACAGACACACGATACAACACATGGTGCTACCACAAGCACCAGGAGCCACCCAAGGTACAACACAATGCACCCAGGCTCCAGACGGCACAAACCAAAATGCTTGAGCACGAGCACACGATGCTACCACAAGCACCAAAAGTAAACAAAGTGCAACCCAGGTGCACCAGCCGCCGAAACAACGCCACGGGCTAACAAATAGGACTCTCCACCCGAGACCTACCAAAAGTCACGCGCAAAGAACCGCAAGCCTGAAAGGGCACAACAGGCCACGCCGGCCCCAACTGCAAGGTGTAGCACACGCAACTGCACGCAACTGCACCCAACGAGTCCAACGCCAACCGCGTCGCTACGGCACGAACACGCCGAGCGACCACACTCGCCACGCACGCGGCATAGCAACAACTGCAACTTACAACACGTGCACGAATCATGCAGGGAAGCTGCACACCTGCAAAACATTTGAAAGCACAAGCCTAACACTAGTCGGACGGTGTCAGTAGCGCACTAGTACCTTCCTTTGGGACAGCTATAGTTATTAACTCCTTACAAATCTCAGTAGACCCTCGCTCTGATACCACTGTAACGACCCGACCTCCCGGACCCTCGCCAGGGGTCCCGAGGGTCGCGCCGCCACCCACGGATTCGAAGATCCGGAAGGGTTAGAAGAAATAGTCTAGTGAGATATGTACTAAATTTAAATAACTATAACAATATGTACAATATACAAAAGGTTTGTACAATGGGTCCCAAGTAAAAGCACAGGTACAAGAAGAAAGGTGCAGTCCTTAAGGGCATACCCCGAGGACTTGCAAAGCACAACTCTCAGCTCACTCAGGCTACAAGAACTCACAACGCTCGCTCTCACTGCTGCTAACAACAACACGACGCCACAGCCGCCTCCGCAACCCGTCCGACACCGAGCTCCCACGACGACGAGCCCCTAGCTGAAGGAAGTAGGGGGGTGAGCCTCGCGAACAAGGCCCAGTAGGGATTACCAGTCCCTCACCGGCCAGAGCAGTAGGAACTCTGAAAATAGGAAACTACACTAGAAAGCTGTAAAGCGAGGAACACCTACAGCATGGTACTACTAAGAAGCGGAAGAGAGCAGTACAACGCCACGACCACCAACCAAGGCTGTGGCACACACACGACTCCTGCAGAAACCAACGGAGTCGGGCACAAAGCGGAAGCAGTGCTCAGCACACCTGCGGAGACCACGGAACAACCAAGTGAGAACGACGTCTCACCGCAAGCACGGCCACCTCAGACCTCTACAAGGTCGACGGCCCAAAAGCAGAACCACCCCGGACCCCGGACACACCGCCAGGTCGGGAAGCTACACACGTCGGTGCCATCACGAGCTGGCACCCACGAACGGGACCACGGAACCGAGAGAACACCAAAGCGGGAACCACCAGAAGCACGGGTCCGCCCAAGGCCAGACCAACGACGCCCATGGAAACTAAGCATAGCCGGGCTTATAACCACCGTGCAAGCTCGGGCAACGAGGAACACATGGAAACGTCGTGAGGAAAACGTCGTCACAACAATAGCAACCAAGCCACCGCCTCTAGCAGCCAAGAGGGGGACCCGCAGTCCACACGCTCTGCTCACTAGCCCAGCTCCTGCCTCCGCCTCCGCGCAAGGGCGAGAAAGAGCCGCCACAGAACACACAACACACGCAACACCACAGCTTGGCCAAGCTGCGGCCTCACGTCTGATACCACTACGTGGCTTCGGAACCAACGCAGAGAGAGGCAGTGAGACAAGGGACTGTCTGGTCTACGCCAAGAAAGCACTCTGAACCCCTCGGCGTCCCAGACCTAGACAAGAGAGCTCTACAAACGACTCAGCGCCACTGTCCAAACCTCATTTTCCCCTCAGCTCCAGAGTCCACTCACGTGGGCTGCCAACTCGAGCACGCTCGTAGCCCGATACCTCCCTCAACGGCTCCCGAGGATGGGGGTCCTAGGAACAGAGACAACCTCTGAACGGGACAAGCCTCAAGTGCCAAGCACCGGGCGAACAGGTGGGGCAGCACAACAAGAACCACGCCGAACCGCTGGCTTGTATCACACGACAAGCCCAGCAAGCGAGAGGCACGCACGGACCCTCAAGAGGGTCGTCGGCCAAGCAAACACGCACGAGCGAGCCAAAACCTCGGAGCACTACCAGAAGTACAGAAAGCATGTCGCTCTGCTAACAATCGATTGACCGCCAGTCAATCGATTGTTAGATAGACGTGACCCTCCTGGAACCATTGCCAGGACACGGCCACGAAGGTGTCACCTTCGGTCACTGAACGCCGGGAGGCAACTAGCCGCGTTCCCTACCAAAAGGTCCTGAGGGCACAGCCTACCCTGGGACACACGCCGACACACAACCGGGCCACGGAAACACTCGAGGCACCCACAGGCACTGTCGCGCCCCCACAGGCCGTCGCAATACCATCGCGACGGGGAAGGGCGCCGAGACACGAACCCTGATGCGACGGGGCAGCGCGTCATGACAGCCACCCTATCGCGACGGGAAACTAGGTCGCGACAGTGACCCTTATCGTGACCGCCAAGTGCGCCGCGATAAGGTCGCGCCCGACCGGGGTGACGCCTCTACTGATGTCGCGACGCACCGTGTGGTCGCGACACCAGCAGGGAGGCAGACCAACGGGATCCTCAATCCCGCGGTCGCCCACGAACCACACATATGCACACACGGGGGAGGGGAGCATGGGAAAAGCAATAAAGCTATCTACAAAACCCCGAGGGTTCCCGATCCACCCGGATGGGAGAGGGCACAAGAAATCCCTACCTCTCACGAAGAACGAACCCACGAGGGGCCCTTCACGTCGGAATGAACACCTCCTCCTCGCTCCACGCACGCTCCACGACGCCGGGACAACCCACGCACGCCCTCCTCCTCGCCTGAAACACCAAAGGGGAGAAGAGGGGAGGAAGAGGTCGTCGGAGGGAGAGGGAGAAGGGAAGAAGAAGAGAGAGGGGGAAGGGGTAGCCGGCTTGTGCCTTAAGCGCCCGGCACCCAGAACGCGACGGACCGCCCCGTCGCGTTAACAACCTTAACGCGACGGGTCAACAGGTCGCGACGAGGACGTGCCCCCCAAGGGCGCCGCGACAACGGGACAGGCCGTACTGACACGCCTGCCACGCTGACAGGCGTCAGATGACCGGACAGCGCAACACGACAAAACATTGTCGCGGCCCATTGACCGGACGCGACAGCAAGACGCGATGGAGAACCAGGGCGCGACCAACACGCGATCCACAAGCTCACCGCGACACGGATGACTGTCGCGTCGGGCACCCCCGACGCGACACCAACGCATCATCCAGCCTGGACGCATGAGTGGCCAATCATCCCTCGACACCAGACGGAAGCCGAGAATTCGGGTCTTACAATAGTGGCTTCTCCTCGGCCCAAGTGCTCGTCCCAAGGACAACTCGGGGGCCAATGATGCGGGTCGCTACTCGTGACACATGTAGCACCCAAATCGCTAATTAAGGAAGGCTTAGCTGGGCATACTCCGTTCAAGCCAGCGCTACTAAAGGTGGAAGGGCCCAAGGATCACGGGTCACAATAGGAAGTTTTGGCTACGGCAAGGCCCTAAAGAACCGGACCCTCTAATCACTCTTGACACCCGTAACTCCAGCCAGCGAGAATCTAAGGCGAAAATGTGGGGACATACGCAGGGAACCGCTAGCAATCCAATCCACTAGGACACTATATAAGGAAGAGACACCCCATAATATGAAGGTACGCTACTTCAAACACTAATACTCCCTAGCTTAGACGATTAGGTCTGACTTGATCGTCGGAATGTTTCCCACCGAGGACACTTGGTGGTTCTTTGCATGTCGGGACTTCATCGCATCACGTCGACTAGCTACTTTTCGTCCCTTGGGTCCTCATTTGATCGGTCTAAGCCGATCCCACTTCCTCGAGCAGCAACAGAATCTATTATGAATATCCATTTTTCTTGAACATAGTTAACGACATTGACAAATTGCAACATAGTATTGGTAAAAATAATATTTTAAACAATATCAGTTGAAGGGATGACAAACATTTATAATATGTAACATCTCACCTGTAAAATGATATTTTAAAACAATATACATATAAATATGACAAATATATAGTTTTTCTGTTATAGTTTCTGAGCAAAAAAAGCCTAAATATATTAGACAATTTTTCTCTACTTCAACACCAAAAAATGACGGAGACAGACTTCATCGAGATCATATAAACGGGAACGCCGGCCACCTAGCATATAAACTGGGTGGCTTTATATGGGCTGACCCTTTTCTCGCAATTCCCAACAAAATGTACACATTCGATGGTTTTATCAACTACAAACTACGATAAATAAATAAAATGTATGAAAAACTCGAAACAAAGTGTCAAACCTAGAAAAAAAAAGAGGGAAAAAGGTTAAAAAAGTGAGGGCAACGTAATAGCCAAAAAAAAAAAAACAAAAGATGTCATGTTACACTAAAGCCCCCGGGCTGCTACATAATAAATTTACAGAACCTACCACGTGCCCCCCTCCCCTCACCTCCTCCCTCTCTTCTTGGCCGCCGCCGACCTCGTGGCTGGTGGGACGTCTGCTTCGGCCTCCCTTGCTCTCTTCGCCGACGGCGACGGCAGGGGCGGCGGCGGCCTCTTCGGGGGCCTCCCCACGCTCCTCTTCACCGGCGGACTCTGCTCCCGCGCTTGCTTGCCGGCGGGCCCCGATCCGTGCTTCCCACCTTGGTCCTTCCTCCCGTCCGACCGCCCGCCCTTCTTTTGCTCGCCGCCTCCGCCCCTGCCCCCGCCGCCGGAGCTCTTCAGCGTTTCCAGAAGCGTGCCGTTTGAGGACGTCGCGCTGCGGTTCATCCGGCTCAAGAAGTTCACTGCGCTCCGTTTCTTCGCCACTGAGTTGGCCGCCTGGTTGGCCACGTTACTCTTACGCTCCGCCCTGGAGGTCCCTACTGTGGTGTCTGCCGAGGCCGACGCCGAGCTCGAACCGGGGTTCTTACCGGCCCCGCTGTTGCTCCCCCGACCTTTGCTAGTTCTCCACCCCCTCGTCGCCACAACTGCCGTCTGTCTCTCTTTCGTCCGCTTCTTCTCCGTTGTCTCTATCTCTTTCTCTTTTTCTTTCTCCTTCTCTTTCTCTTTCTTTCTCTTTCTTCTCCAGCTCCGGCTTCTCCTCTACCTTCGTTGCCGCCTGCACCTTCGCCGCCGCCTTCCCCGAAATCGAGCTCCGCTTCCGGCAAGCGACCACCGGCGGGGCGGAGATCGGCTTGTCGAGGAGCAAGCCCGAGGGATCAGGTTCGGCTTTCACCTTCGGAGCCACCGGCTGCCGAGGCGCCAGCGGGGGAGGCGGGGGTGCAGCGGGTTCTTCCGCGGCCGGTGCCGGTGCCGGCGCCGCAGGGGAGGTCTTCTGAAATGCTGTCGGTATCTGTTTCCGGACGAGCTGCCGGAGCTGGGCCCCCGCCTTGTGCTCCAGGGAACCGCGGGGGAAGAAGACCACGGCGTTCGTGCAGAGCAGCAGCAGATCGCGGTAGAAGTCGACGTCGTTAGCGTACGCGCCCTCCTCCATCTTGCCGTGCACCGTGCTCAGATCCATGTGCTGCCGGATCAAACTCCGGTACCGCGCGCTCTCCTGGACATGGAAGGGAAAACAAATATATGATGATAATAATAATAAGAGAAAATTATTAGAAGCCGCTTATTATAAAGAGAGATATTTACTGTAACATAATTTAATATATATTATAATTAAAAACAATATTTATTATAATGAGTAAAAGTTCTGTTAGTGATTAAAAAATAAATCAAATATCTGGTAAAGACTCCTAATTAAAATATAATATAATAATATACAACAATATTATATAACAAAAAGACGCACAATTAGGACATCATACGAGAATTTTTAAAAATAACATTCTTTTAATAAATATTTATAAATTATCTTCAATTCTAACATATTTATAAAGTTATATCTAATTTTAACATTTATTAAATTATGTTTAAATAATTTACAAAAATATAATACAATTTATATAAATATGTGCGTTTATACAAACATATATATTCTAACATATTTATAAACTTATATCTAAATAACTAAAACAAAAATATTACAACGTATCCAAATTATAATTTATATAAATTATAGTAAATTCCAAATTATAACATATTTGTTTATTTGTTTATATAATTTAACATATTTGTGTAAATTACTAAATATTTAGATAATATATTAAAAGAAAAAAATAATTACAAATCTTGACAACAGAGAGACTTATTTCTTAATTCTTGTCAGAAAATAAGATACCAGTTAATCTTCCCTTTTTTAAGCTTTATCAATGACCCCCAAGAAGATATTTTTCCTCTGTTGACATATTTTTTTATTTCTTATTTTACCCTTCTATATAATAAATATGTTTTTACTATCATATAATATAACCTCTACGTTTTTTTGTAATTGATTTCTTCATACATTTTAACTATTTTTATATTTTTAATTAAACATTTCATATATTTATTTTTACATTCTTATTCTCTATTCTTATATTTTTAATCAGATTTCTCCCCTACTTTAATCATAAATATGCAACACTTAAACTAATACAATGATTGAACTTTAAAAATGAATGATAACATTTTGGAACTCAAATTTTAAGTTATATCATTTAATTATCATTCAATATGAATGATCACTGTCTTCATATTTTAACTAATTTATTCGTATACTTTAACTATTCTTTTGTATATTTTAACCAAAATTTTCAGATAATTTAACTGAATGATCTTTGTGTTCAAACTTTAACTGACTTCTTTGTCTACTTTAATCAATTTATTCATATATTTTAGCCATGATATTCATATACTTTAACTTATTATTAACATCCTTATTTTCTGTTCTTATACTTTTAACTAAATTCATCTTCTAATTTAACTATAAATATATCACACTTTAATTGATATAATAATCAAAATTTAAAAGTTAATAATATTTATTTTAAGTCTCACACATTTTAATTCAATCTCATACATATTTTAAATAATTTAAAAAATATTTTAAATATTTTAAATTTTAAAATTATAAAAATTAGTTAAAATATAAGAAGAAAATGTTTCAGTTATGAACCCAATAACCCTCCATTTTAACAGTTAGAAATACATTATTTACATGTACTACCTCCAAGACTTCTAACGTGGATCCTCATAACATAGAGATTAAAAATCAACATGTGCAAGAGATATTTGAACTGTTTGATCTAAATATTTCTAACTGGGATCTATTGGTAAGGTCCTGGGATCTATTTGTAAGGTCCCCTCTCTGACGGGGGTTTAGAATTATTTTTTTCACATTAAAATTAAACAAAAATTTATTTAAGTAAATGTTTTTTAAAATATTTTTTAAAAATTTCTATACCATAATAATCTCTTCCTTTTTAAAAGGGAAGATGGAATAATAAATTAACAATACAGGCAATGTTCCGGAGGGAAGGAGACGCCTCGAAATAGTGATTACAACAGGGCTGACGAAGACGTGGTTGGCGGCAGATGGTGTGGAGTAGATCAGGTGACAATAAAATAGGGGAGGAAGTTAAACAGCCTAGACTGTGCCTGCACGCTACTTGCGCCGGACTCGATAAACTTAAGTGTCACGTGGGTGTGAAAGACTCGAGCCACGTAGAAGGGACAGCTTTCTTGCGATTCGCCTAGGGAACAGCATAAAAAGGAAATAGTGTTCCCTTCCTTTTCAGGTTGGCCAAACACTCAAACAGGCGTATCAATGACCGGAGCGTGCAGGGGTTTCGGATTCCCATTCCCATGATCGGAATCAGACGGCTCGTGATCAATCCTGCAAGTACGACGATCATTAGGTTTGGGCGGGGGTGGGAGGAGGAATCATCGTTTATCCCCGAATGGACCCCATGGGAGGCGGGCTCACCACCTCATATACGTCTTGTCACGCGAGAGAAAGCAAGCTTTCGCGGTCATATAAATATCAGATTGTTAATTTATCCTCTCAAATTTTCCATGGGGAAAAGAGGGAACCAGCATTTTTGCGTCCGGCCGATAACGTAACGCGATATCGAAGAGGAGACGGTTATTATTTTTTGTTTTTTCTTGTTTTATGGTGCGGAAAAAAAAATGAAAGGGGGGGGGGGGGGGGGGGTGTGTTGGAATACCTGGCTTTCAAGCCGGCGCTCGAACACGGAGCCGTGTTTGTGAGAGCGGATCGTCTGGAGGAAGGAGGCCAACGGCTGCGATTTGGCGGCTTCCCGCTTGCTCACGGGGGAGACCTCGTCGGCCTCCGCCTCCTCCCCGCCGCTGCTCCCGCCGGAGGGGGCCGCCGCCGCCTTTCTCCGGCCGCGGCGCCGCCGGGAGAGGCTGGCCGAGCTCTGCACGTCGCTGCTCTCCTTCGATGGGTCCCCCTTCGACTCCGCCACCGACTCGCCCGACTCGCCCGGGTCCGGCTGACGCGCCGGATTCGTTGCCACAGGCTCCTCGGCGGGCGTCGCCGCCTCCGCGCCCTTGGCGACCGTGTCGGAACTCCCGTTGTAGGAGCCCTCGCCTGCCAGCTTCTCGTCCTCGCCGGCGGCCGGATCCATCCGGACGGCGCCGTTCTCGGCGCCGCCCGATGCGTCGACAAGCTTGCCGTCATCGGCGGTGCGGGGATCTTGGCCTTCCTTGGGCTCGGTAGAGTTGGACTCGTTACACGAGCGGCCGGACTCGCCATCGATGGCTCGGTCGATGGGGAGGTCTACCGGAGTGGACGCCGGCGAGTTGGCCTCCTTCTTGGCTCCCTCGACCTCCGGTGGATCGGACTTATCGCCGGACTGCTCCTCTTGGAGGCTCCGCTCGCGGTCCTCCTTGAGCCTTCTCACTTTTAAATGTAGAGATCTTAACAGAAAGAAAGACAATGATAAAATAAATAAATAAGTAAAGAAGCGAGTAAATAAAAAATAAAAAAAGGACAAATAGCGATTAGATCTCGAAACGTCGAGGGCCAACAACCGTCGGATCCTTATCCAACAGTAGACAACCAGCAAATAATACGCAAAAAATAGGAAGCTCCACGAACCGGAGATTTACCCGATGGAAACGTCGTAGCGCGCGACCTCGCGCCGGAGCTCAGCGACCCGGAGCTCCCGCAGGGCCTCGAACAGGGAGATCGCGGCGGATTCAGGGCCGGCCCGGGGCTCGCCGCCGTCGATCCCGTGGGATTCGGCCGCGAAGCGCCGCTGCAGGTCGTGGTACCGCCGCTTGCAGGTCTGGGCGGTGAGAAGGTGGGAGGAGGGGCTCCGCGCCTGGACCTCCATGGCCACCGAGTCCCAGCTCTGCGTCCCGTGCCGGTTGACGGCGCAGGCGAGCAGGAGCTCCTCCCGCGTCCCCCAGATCTCCTCGTCGGCGCCGTCCGATCTCGTCATCGTGGCCTCATCTCCCTTATCTTCTCATCTCTCGCCCGCCCCTCGCAAACCCTAGGGCCGTCGGGGAAGGAGGGTCGGGTTTCTCTCTCCTCTCCCTACTCACGACGTCTCGCCCCCCGCTCCCCTTCCTCCTCCGTCCTTTCTTAACTAATAATGTCATGGTTTTCCTTCGTTTGGATTTCTCTTCTTATACAAAAATACCCCACCTATTCTCTACTTTGAACCCGGTTCCCTTGGGCGGGTATCATGAGGGTTCGAATTCCGTGCCCGATAACCCGGCCCGGAAATCAGTCTCTCTCTCTCTCTCTCTCTCTCTTATTTTTGTCATGTTCCGAAAATAACCCCGCTACTTCCACCTTATTCATAACTCCACGACCCCGGGCTTTTTAAATAGTCCGTGGTGGTATTTGAGATGACCATTTTACCCCGCTTGGGCGCCGCGCCGGCGGGTGCGATCAGAGTTTCTGCTATCCAAAAAGAAGGGTTTTTAGTGTTAGCGTTACCGTGTGGCGCGAGAGAGAGAGGGGGGGCATCTCTGGAGGCAGCGATAGGCCCTGAACAGTGCTTCAACGCATACCGCCCGATTTCGAGGCCTCCCCTCAGTGGGAATTTTTGTCGGCTGCTGTCGGCTTGGACCGGTGATCTGATCCGCAAGGGTGTCATCTCTAGTGGAGATCCATCGATCAGAACCGTCGATCAGGAGAAAACTATAGTGTGCCGCAGTTGATAATTCTCGTTCTGAACCATAGATTGCGCGGGAACATTGTTCCCGGAGATTGATTGATCGGTGACGATTAGGGAACCCAAATGAATCCGATCTTTTATCGGATCGCTTTAGTTGAATGTGAACTATACAGAACGGGATATTTTTAGAAGATACTCCCGTCTCTCATGTGACTTCCTTTTTTATCGTATATGAATATTTAAATTTAAATCATCAAAAGTGGAAACTTTTTTCATAACTCTAAGACGTTGTTTGGGACTCATTCCGGGCAAAAACGATCTCAAATGGAATCGGATTTCTTTGGATCTCTATACAACAAAGATTTTATACCAAGAGGTGAAAGGATCTGCAAACTCATTTGGGAGCAATATTAAGAACGAAAAATAATTTGGAGACAAATATTTAACACTACCCACGTAACATAAAGTGTTATATGATATTTTAAAATTTATATCATATATGAGTGTCACCTAAATGTGTTATAAATAGTGTTTTTTTTTTACCTAACTACCCTTTTATCTTATTTTGCAACTACCTATTTCAAAACCACACAAAAGAGAAAAGTGGAAAGAATATATAAGAATATTTCACTAGAAATCGGCCCTCCACCGACAAAGCGGCCTACGCTGCTTTTGACAAAAGAGGGAGAGAAATTTATTGCTCTCTCTCTCTCTCTCTCTCTCTCTCCTTAACGTGAAAATCACTTTACAGGACTGACGTTTTGGAAATATTGGGAAGATGTTTTTTATTTTTATTTAATCCTTATAATTATACATAATTTTCTTTTAGTCTTTCAAATTAGATTATTATCATATTAGTTCCTCAAAAATTTAAAATTTTGTAAAAAAACCTATGATAAAAATTAATATATAATATTCAGAAAATTTGAAGAACTAATATAACAACGATAAATTAAAAGAGAAATATATTTATTTGTGAGGATTAAAAAGTAAAAAATCATAATAAAATTTGTCAGATATTTTCCTTCCGAAGTCGCTCAAACTCTCCTAGAAACGACTTAAGATCATGTGTAATCCAGAGAAGGGTTATAGAGCCGTCAAAATTCTTAATTTTAAAAATTAACCCCCTAAATTATTTTAAGTAAAAAACCACACAATTCTTAATTATAAACGGCCTTCCCATATCCAATTAATATCTGAGGACATGTTTAAAAAGCACAAAATATTGGAGGGGACGTTGGTCCTGTGGACGGCTGTGATCTAGTTGGGAGATTGAAGTCGCTGTGGAAAGCCGTTAAAGGACGATAAATGGTGGCGTACGCCACATCGGTCGGTCGCCATCGCCATTGGGGACAAATTGGGTTTGTGCTTCCGGCGATCATCTTCTACATGTTAAGAGTAGACACATCTAAATGAGAAAGATTGTCTGCACTTGTGAAAGTGTAAAAATGTCTAATCATCTTATATTTCTCCCCTTTCATTGGTGGAAAAGAAGAGAGTGATTTATGTGGCAGCTTCATTTCCACTAATGGGAGGAAGAAGTACAGGATGACTATGTATTTCTGTACTTTCACAAGGGTAGAAAATCTTTCTCCATCTAAATATAACATACCTAAAACGGTCAATCGCTTCGCCTGGATGCAGGTAAGGGTGTCAATTGAATCGGGCCGGCCTAGAGTCCTGGGCCGAAAAAAATAACCGTTTAAATTTTTTGGCCCGGTCCGGAAAAGAATATGGCCGGACTTGGGCTTTGTGAGGTCCGGCCTGGAAATTTTAAATATAAATATAATTTATATTAAATATAAAATTTATACTTAGAAAGATGATTATATTTATTTTTTCTACAATAAATCTATTCAAAAATATATCTTTTATAAATTAAATATTAATATAGATATAAGTAAAATATATATTATTTTTTATAAATATATTAGAGTAGATATATTAAAATTATATATATAGATAAAAATAATATAATTTTTATATTTTTTGGACCAGACCGAACTTAACTGGACTTTTTCTGGGCCAGACCGGGCCACCCATATCGGGTCTATCCCCAGACCTGAGTTAGGCCCACGCTGACTTTTAGAAAACCGGGCCTGAGCCGGGCTAGCAAGATCCGGTCCAGGTCCCGCCCATTGACACCTCTAGATGCGGGAACACTACTAGAGACACGATGGCGGTGGAAACCAACATGGACCGTCCGATCGTCCAGAGTTCCATGTCCATCAAATTCACATTAGATTGATTTTTCTTGGTTGGGTTGAGATCTCTGGTCTATTTTACAGTTGCCCTTCATGTTTTTTTTCATTTACGGCGTTAATTATGTCAAAAAGTAATATTTATTGTCTCTTCAAACAGCCATTTATGATTTACTATCTTTCATTAGTGTCTGTGATGAACTTGAGGTGTCAAAAGTTACGAAGACATCATACAAGGGTGGTAATTGCTAGTGCTAATAAATGGATGGTGGTCAATGACAATAATAGGTGGCATAGATAAAAAATGTTTATTACATATTAATCCCTATAAATTTAATTGATTACATATTAATTCATCATTATCATATTAGTTACTTAAAATATCTAAATCTTGTATATTAGTGTCTATCAGAAATTTTTTTCTGCAAAAATTTAGAAAATTTGAAGAACTAATATGATAATAGTTAGATTTGAAAGATTAAACTATAATTTGTTAGGTTTGTAAAGATTAATATGTTAAAAAATGTAAAGAAAAATTATAGATATTATACTGCTAAATAGGGTCGAGAGACATAAAAATGTCCGCATTGCCGTGGACGTACGGATCCTAATGTGGCCTTGTCAAGTAATCAATTGAGTCACTTTCCACTTGGGCACCAAAATGAGTTAAATCGCACTTGACAAACCAACATTCTCTTTTATCTCCGCACATAAACAAAATATATTCAAAAACATAAATAAGTGTGGTAATTTTCAAATCTAACTAATTTTTTAACAAATCATTTTTTTTGTTCGGAAAAAATCAATTAAATTGAAGAAAATCACGCTATAGGTCCTCAAGTACACAACTTGAACACCTTCTGACAGATTTTAATTGGGAAACCGAGACAACCCTGGTCCACTTGTACATCGTATCATAGGCCATGCTCTTGTAGACAATTTGCAACTTGTAGGGGCTGCACGGACAGAACGTGAAAAATCTGCCATGTTTAATAATTTCACATATAAGATCGGTTTTCCTTTTTTTTTAAATTTAACAAAAATCTTACGTTAAGAGTGAAGACTAGTCTTATAATTAAGCAGAAACATCCTAATAACATTATAACAAGGGACGTGAGATTATATAAAGTCTCCCTTTATTTTCTCTACATTCAAATAGCATTCCGTGCCAACGCCTAGTACATTACTCCACGTACGGCTACAACTCTTTTTGTGAGAAGCTGTGATTGGCTTTTCTATTAACCATTCTCAGGCTGCTCTGCCGCATTCGGATCATCTATTCCCTTTTTTCTATACTATTTATTCCCTAGTTCATACATAAAATATATAGGTATTTGCGTCAAAACGTTTTAATTGAGAATTCGGTTTTCTCCATAAAAAGGAAAAATATATGAAATGTAGAATATCGCGGTTAATCTATACTATTATAATAAAACTCATTTTAAAAGTACATGTGGCAGCACCAGAATTTTTTTTTTCCCGCCCAAACTGAGATATGTGATACCGCCTAAAACTATCCCTCTTCTTCTTTCTCTCTATTTTTGTATTTCTTTCTCTCTTTATGTACTGCCACCGCAATCAGCAAATTCAGCGGGATTTAAAATTCAAATCCTCTCACTTTCTCCATTTGGCTCGCCCTTGACAAAAAATAGTATTTTTTATCCAATCTGTCACCCCATCTAAAAATAAGTACTCTCTTCTATTATAATATGCATCTTTCATATTTGATCTATTTAGTATTCCGCATAAAAATTAGGTTTTCTTTTCTTCTATATAATATTTCTCTATTATTATTAATAACAATCATATCAAATCTAATTTATAATTATAAATTTATTATAATTAAATATATATTTAGAAAAAAATCGTGCAACGCACGGGTAGAGATCTAGTATATATATATAAGGGTGTCAATGGGCCGGGCCTGGGCCGGGCTTGATTAGGCCCAAGTCCAACCCGATCTCTAAGAGATCGGCCCAGGTCTAGCCCGACCCAGGGTCAAAGTTCGGTTTTTTGGAAGTTGGCCCGACCATGGGTAAATTTTTGCAGCCCGGCCCAGACCCGGTTGGGCCCGGCAACAGGTGCAACAGCAACGACAAGGTGCAGCGCAGCAGCAGCAAGCAGGTGCAGCGCAGCAGCAGCAGGTGCGCAGCAACAACAACCAGCAGGTGCAGCGCTGCAACAGCAGCCAGCAGGTGCGCAACAGCAGCAGCCAGCAGGTGCCAGGTGCAGCGCAGCAGCGACAGCAGGTGCGCAGGTGCAGCAACAGCGGCAGCAGGTGCAGGCGGCAACACGTGCGCAACAGCAGCAGGTGCGAAGGACGCGGCAACAGTGCGGATGCGACACTAGCAGTGTTGAAAACCGGGCCGGCAGGCCGCCCGGGCCGGGCGGACTGAAGCCCGAAGTCGGCCCAGTTTTAGACCGGGCCGGGCCGGGCTCAATTTTAAAAAAAAAAAAGATGAAAAATTGTGGCCCAAACCCGTGTTAGATCGGGCTGGGCCACCGGGTCTTCGGACCGACCCGGCCCAGTTGACACCCCTATATATATACTTACATTTGTGTGGCGTATTTATATATACTCGACTTTTATGAAATTATTAAAAATATCTGAAGCACAAACTCAAGCAACAAAAAGGGAAAATTTTCCGACATATGGGAAAATCATATATATGCATGATGTGGTCGTGATACAACATGCCGCTTTTTTTTGGGTTCGTTGGCACTGGTACTCTCTTTTCAGTTACAGCAAGGGAACCGTTGGATCTTAATCCAACCATTCTTTGCTGTCAACGGATAAAACCCTGGCACTTGACTTTATCATGAATCATTTAATGTATTCTACTCTGTACTCCTGCTATCTTAAACTCTAACTTATGTTCTATTTGACACTAATACAGTTAACTTTTGTAGAATGCAAGGACTAATATATATACCTTCTGAAGTCCTCTCTCTGTCCTTGCCATCTTACAATTGTGCAATAAAAGTGTTTTAGGATCTATTTAAACATGTTTGGTGGTTTCGTTTATCCTCACAGTGAAGATACACCTAGTAATTTGAGATATATTAGTAATGATTTTTCATAAAAATATATAATATATGAATGATTAGTTCGAGATTATTTGTGTATACAAAAGAATACGATATATTTTTAGGAGTCTATATATAGTATAATTTTCTTTTCAAAAAATAGGATTTAAAAAAAAAAACTACTTCCCGAAAAGAGTCCAGGTAAGGGCTTGCAAGAATTTTATTTTATTTACTTTTTCCTTTTTAGTTTACATGGAAGATGGAACCGGAAAGAAAAGTGATTCGCCTTCTTAATTTTCCAGTGCCACTACCATAGGGCTGCCAACGGGTCGGAGTCGGAATCGGAAATGGGTGTTTCCGCTTCCTATAAGAAATTTCGGAGTCGGAATCGAAAACGGAAAAGGGTGTTTCTGCTTCCGCATCCATTTCCGCTTTCTATCGGAAAATCAGAAACGGAAACGAAAACAAAACAGAAACTTCGGATGTAACAACATCTATACAATTAGAATTTATTTATAAATTTATAAGTACATTAATTATTAAAATTATGAATAATTTGAAATGTAAATTTAATAATCTTTTCTACCATATCTTCTCCATCATGTACATTATAATGACCATTACTAAATGAAGTATAACAAGTTCAAATTAGTATGATAAAATCATATAGTTATATATAATGGTTGAGTAATAGATAATCAATATATGTAGATATAATAGAAAAAACTAATTGGGGGTACTTGTCGGAGGGTGTTACTTTTTTCCTCGTCCCTATCAGAATACTAGAAGACGTAGAGTCCTTAATTTTTTGCTTGGTTTAATTTGGAGTCCCTACTTTTGAGACGTCACCATTTATGACCCTCGATTCACAAGTTCCATCTCTTTTGCATCCATATCTTTTTTCCATTCCCGTCTTATCTTTCCGTCCTTTCGAATGCAATGCAGTGACATGTCCGCATTTCTATCTGCCACCGCCATCCATGGAAGTTGGACTTACATAACGTGTATCGCACTTACATAACGTATGTTTCTCACTTACAGCAATCATTGACATCACTTACACATTGTAGGTAAATAATAATTATAGAAGATTTTAATTCATTTAGGATTGTGGAGCGGGTTGCTACAAGTTCTTTTGTTGTGACCTATTTGTTTGCACCTTGAACAAATATACGCATTTGAAAGAATGGAAGGGTAAGCCGGGAATAGAAAAAAGAGACAGATGCAAAAGAGACAGAACTCGTGAATCGAGGGTCGTAAATGGCGACGTCTCAAAAGTAGGGACTCTAAATTAAACCAGGTGAAAAAGTAAGGACTCTACGTCTTCCAGCAGTCTGACAGGGACGAGGAAAAAAGTAACACCCTCTGACAAGGACCCCCAATTAATTTTCCCATATAAATATTATTAGAGAAAAAGCTACCATATATGATGATACGAGAGAGTGACCACTAACTAATAATTGGGATAAGAATAGATGACATTTACATATAGAAGGGAGGTGAGAGATAATGAATTAAAAATTTAAGAGCCAAGGCTACGAGTTTGAGGAGATTTTATTAAACAATATTCTATAACATATATTAAAAGTTATCGGAAACGGAAAAGCGGATGTGGAATTGGGTGTTTCCGCTTCCGCATCCTATAAGAATTCGGATATCCATTTCCGCTTCCGCTAAGCTATCGAAAAGTTCTTTTCGGAGTTCTGCATCCTATAAAAAATACGAAAACGGATCGACTAAGTAGAAATCGGAGGTCCATTGACAGCCCTACACTACCATCACCTTTCAGTCGTTGCTAGAAAATTTAGGTAAAGACCCCTTCGCCGTCCCACCCCCACATCGCCACCCAATGCTATAGAATAAACCCTTTCTTTTTTCCTACCTTGGCACCATAAGATCGATTTGCGGGCAGCTCATCTACACCAGACAAAATGCTCTTGCTGCTTGTGCTCATCCCATTGGTGGGAACCGGTTCAATCTTTTCCCATGTTCTAAGCGTGCTGCCCCATCACGGCTGTTAATAAACTAAAAATGAGAGGAGCTAGGGCAAATTTAATAGACATATTTTTTACGCTAATGAGGACCCCAAAAGTGGCTCCCCATTATGTGATGATTTCTGGGCCCATGTTTTGATTCAACACAAAGGATTTCGGTGATTGGTGGGGGGAAACTTCACTTGGCCTGTTGGTTGTGGGTGTGTGCAAGTATTCTTCGGGATCAAGCAAGTTGAGGGATCATACTGTATGATCAAGACCTCAATTGTCGTCTGATATAGGTTGGTTTGATCCATTAAATCGAATTATAGTAGATAGAGAATTTTTTAATAGTTATTTATCTAAATATGCAATGTTTTAACAAATTTACAAAAACATGTCTCCCCTTGACATGTGAACAAACTTATTAAATTCTCATATGCTATATTATTTTCTCCCCCTACTATACCATAAGATTGTCAGATTGATGAACCAAACCGAATTAGTTAGGTTTCTGATGAGACCGTATAATATTGAGTGTATGATATCAATTCAATTCGGTTAAAAATTATATTTGTATTATAAAATAATAATAATATATTATTTTTATTAAACCATGTCGAGGATCAAAAAATTTAAAAAAAAAGAAAAGAAAAATGATCAAACGAAGAAAATCCATCCTTAAAATCCAAAGTGTGCTCACATCTCTCTCTCTCTCTCTCTCTCTCTCTCTCTCTCTCTCTCTCTCTCTCTCTCTCTCTCTAGCGCGGACAAAAGACTTCGAAAAGAAAACTGTCGTGGCAAGAGATAATAATGTGGTATAAATAAGTGGGGTGGGGGGAGGAATAACATAACATGTGAAGATCTGACAAGTTTATTCGCAGGAGAAGAAGAGGCATATTTTTATAAATATATTAAAATGATGAATATTTGGATAAATAATTATTAAAAAATCCTAATAAAAATACTATAGGCTTCAAGTGTGGCTTGTTTATCATTTCTTATTTGTTAGAAGGCACAAAGGACGATTATTACATTAGTTTTTCGATAATTCTCAAAAATCTTAAAGAAGAATTTTCTTTTTTAGTAGTTTTGGTGATACTATAAGGACTGAATGAGCACCAGACATAACAGAACCGGGTCAAAGTATAAAACTAAAGAAACCGCAACACATCACCCAGAGAACAAAATAAAACTACAGCAGGGGGTCACTGCAACCTCAAATATTTTTAAAACATTAAGAGTTGATATAGCATTCATCTTTCTAAATGGAACATAAGGGTTGCACAAAACAGTGGCACAGGTTATCATTCTCAACCCCTATTTGGTATCGGGATAGGAGGAGATATCCTTTGCTGATCTCAAAATCAATATTTGGTATCATCAAATTAATGATGATATCTTTTTAGATAGATTGGTTTGGGATATCTCTCGGGATAAATCATTCCCACCATCCCCTCTGTATATCCTCACTTTTTTTGACATGTTTTCACTTTCACCTCAAACTATCTCTTAAAGGGAGACGTGTGGAGAAAGGGAAACTACAAATCTCGATCATTATAAGAGTTCTTGCCAAAAACTGGAAGATTATAAATTAGCTATGAAGTGATTCATGGGACGTAACTTCCTATTCTTGTTGTGCACATTATTTGTAGGTAATTGTGAGGCTTGTACTTACTTCACTTGATCTGTCAAATTTTCTCAAATTTTTTATGATATTTCGATTTGTCAGGTTAGGCACTGTTAGATCAGAATCTTTTAAATTCTCGTCCACTTGTAATTCAGATTATTGTTATTTTTGTCTGTTGATTCATTTGCTTTTTATGGGGGAAGGATTCTCTCGCCGTACTTTGGCAAGCCTTGTTTCATATGGAAAAAGTAAACGTCATGTGAGAAGATGTTCTTATGTGATGTGTTTATTTTTTTAATGTACTAGTTGACACCCGTGCATCATCGCACGGAAATAGTTTAGATATAAATTTTTTTATGTATTCATAAAAAAAATTATTTATTTAATTTATATGTATATATAAATTTCTTACAATTTGAAATCGTCTCATATTAATTTTATAAAATCTTATTTTTAAAATAAAATAATGATTATCAACTAATAAAAAAAATCTTTCTTCATCATATTACATATGGTTCTTGTAAATGGCGTGTATAAACTTATAAAGTTTTATATTAAACAATCCACCAATTCCAAGAAAAAGATCTATTCAAACAAAAAAAGTTCAAATATATTACATTAAAAGGAATACAACAATTTGAAGAAAAGCACCATACAACAATGTATAAATATAAAGAGAAAAAATAAGTTTAGAGATGGACAAAGAACTCCTAATACAAAGATAGTCAATGTAGATGCAAGGACCCAAACAAATGATGCAGTTGCAACCTTCAAAATGAATATCTTTGTTGTTAAGATAAAGGGGACATTGAAATCTTCACAGTCTTTCAAGAAATTTTTTTAAAAAATATATGAAATATAAAATATACAGTTATATAGAAGCGCGATGCACATAAATTTTATATTGTATATGTTTATGTTATATATAATTATAAGCGACATATGCTTTCTTAGCATCTGGAAAATTTAGTACTGTGAGAGACTCTTTTTCAAAATAAAAAATAATAATATACACTATAGCAAGATTAAGAACACGACGCACAACATCAAGATGGTGATGGGATGAATATTCCAATTGTAGATGTCACCCAACCAACGCCTCGTGTTGATGGTTCCGGTCAATAACGCCATCACGCTTGCTATGCCGCATGCTCCACACGTGGGAGTTCACTATGTATTCCACCACCTCCTTACACAGTGACGATTCTACCCGCCCCAGCCACACTACAACAATATTTATAATTTGGTACCGCAGATTTTCATGCAAAAAATAAATGTAGTCTGTTATTGCGACAATGTTCAGTCAATTTATTTGAGATCATTAGACATTTATAAGAATAAATGTACCAAAATTTAAGAAAGTCATCTAGAATTAAACTTGATAATAATAAGTCAAATCATACTAATTAAAGCTAATTTGACTTTCACCTAAGAAGAAACTCTTAATCTTAATTATCATGCAAAAATAAATTTACATTTAAATACATAATGCTTATATGAGGTTTATGTTAATGTAAAATCAAACCATATGGTTTCATAACATCAACTTAATATAAAACTTAACCATATCTGTATGTGTAATAGAAAAGCGGGGGTTTAAAAGATAAAATTAAAAAAAATTCCAAGTCCTTAAGTAGCAATGGGAAAGAATTATCCAAGATATAGAGAGAGAGAGAGGCAGCGATGGGAAGAGAGAGAGAGAGAGAGAGAGAGGAACGCATCTTCTAAATGTAACTACATCTACAAAGTGTAAACCGGTGAGAGCCTACCCCAACACGAGATCCACCATCTTTTTGCTGCCACTGCACCTACAGCACACCACGAATCCAACACCTCCGCAACCACGGCAAGGCACGTTCTCGGGATGGTCAGGGGCAGATCCTGAAGGAGGGGCAACAATCGCCCTCGCTCGCGCAGCCCTAGCATCTCGTTGGCGCCGCTGATGTACCTCCCACGGATGAAAGAGTCTGGGAAGAACAGCCCCGCTGCCGAGGATGCGCCAGAGCACCTCACTGTAGCCCAGGGGCATGGAGACTTCCCACTCGTAGAAGTGCGCATGCCAGCTGCTCAACAGGAATCGCACGCTGCCGCAGTCCTCGAAGGTCTCTTTCAGAACCCCCAGGGTCTTCGTATAGAGCACCACAGTGTCTTCACCTCCCGGAGCCTAGAGGGCACCTCAGCTCGAAGCCTCTTCAGCGTTGCCGGTGATGGAGACGTCGGTGACTCATGAGAGGCGTGCACCCGGAGGAGGCGCGGCGTCTATTTGAGAGTCGTGCAGCCGCCATCTCCCGGAATAGAAACGTCGCGGACGATTTTATGCTTTTCTATGTGCGAAGACGGCGAGCGGTGCACGGTCGCGGAGGCAGACGCGGCCGAGCGAACGGTGACGGGTCAGTGGGTGCACTGGCGGGCGGTATGGCAGGGTGGCGTGCTCGCGAAGGTCTGGGTGCGGACGGAGGTGACAGTAGGTAAGCATCAGCGAGCGGCAGAGCACGACGGCGTAAGTGCACGATTAGAGGGGGCGACGTGCTCGCGAAGGGCGGCGTATGGTCGACCGGCCGATGGTGACGGCGACGTGTGCGCGGCAGACGTCGGGGGTGAGCGAGCAGGGTCGGCAAGCAGCAGAACACGGCGCCGGAAGCGCACGAGCGGCACGGGGCGAGCGAGCAGGGTCGACTCATGGTTTTAAAAAATCTCATTCCAAAAAAAATGTTTTAGGCTTACCTCCTTTTGGCAGAGAAAAGGGGGAGCGATGGCCTCTCCCTCGCAGTGAGAACGGTGGTGAGAGGGTGAACAGACTGCGGGGACGACGTGCCGGTGCGTAGATGGCAGGCACCATCGGCAGGGGCGACGTGCTCACAAAGGGCGGCGTACGGTCGACTGGCCGATGGCGGCGACATGTGTGTGGCAGACGTTGGGGGCGAGCGAGCAGGGTCTGCGAGCAGCAGAGCACAACGTCGGGGGGTGGTGGCGTTTTGATCAACAGGAGCGATCGGACAGTGGGAGCAGCGGTGAAGAAGGTGAGGGGGAAGAGTGGGGTCGCAGTGCATCGAGAAGAGGAGGGTGAAGATGTGCGGCATGATGATTATGTATTGAATAAGTATTTTTGGGAGAGACAACGATCACATGCAACGTATAGTCTAGAGAGAGAATTTAAAATAATTTTGGAAGATGGAAGGGCACCGTAGATATAGGAATAAAAGAAAGAAAGGACGGGAAGAGATAGAGAAAGAGAATTTAAAATAATTTTGGAAGATGGAAGGACACCGCACAGATTGGAATAAAAGAAAGAAAGTAGGTGAGAGAAGAACTTTAGTCACGAAATTAAAAATTTTGGCGCAGTACAACCATGCCAAGTTTTGTGGGTCATTATTAATAAGTGTATTTTAATGGAAGAGTGAAGTTTTGGCACGGTACAATTGTGTAAAGTTTTGTGCTCTTATCTTTTGGCAGTACAGGAATTAAAGAATAGAAAGTGTAGTATTACCGCATGTATGTATATATGGAGAGTAGTAGTACCGCATTTATATTATTGTGTTATGTTTTGACAGTACATAAATAATAATTTTGCTAATTAGATTTTTGAGTATTTTTAGATATGAGTAGAATTATTTTAGTGCTGACACGTGGTAGCACCAAGACTGAAAAATTATATAGTAGTATAGATACTTCTCATTTCCAACTACTTATCTCCACTTCTATCCTATTTTGTATCAAACACAGTATACAAATATCCGCCTTTCTTATCCTTAACAGTATCAAAGGATATGTGAATAGACTATGGTACAGGGGATGTCATATCCCCACAGTTTAACTAGGGGTACATAGCACTAAACAATGGCACTTATATCATTCATATATACTTTATTATTTCACGATAGTACATGATCTCAATTAGGACTAATGTGGTCCGATTAGCTTGGTTTAAAATCAATTTTTGACCAAAATCATACTAAACTGATTTAATTTTAAAACCGAATCGAACTAAATCGAGGTCCATGTAAACCAAATCACATCAATTTGGTTTGATTCAGTTGGTTCACTGTTTGGATCGTTTAATTAAAATTAGAAATGACTTTTCCTTAATGGTTAAAATGTATATCATCAAAAGTTATGTAATATCAATAACAAATAGAGTCAATCTAATATTTGAAAGTTCTGAGAAAAAAAACTTAAATATCTAAGTAAAGACGTGTAGCGTTGCTTCAACCTCTTTTCTTATGGTAGGTATGAGAGAGACAGTAGAAGGGGGAGATTCGTTGCAGCGATTGCCTTGGCTACAGAGATTCTACAACTCAAATTCATCTAGATAAGTAAACAATAATAGAAAATAAATATTATCTTTATCTAATTACTTGACAATTAACAAAGACGACACTACAAAAAATGTGTCTATGTCGACCAAATCATTAGCGACCCTTTAAAATTAGTTACAGACAAACTACATTTGCAACCAAAATAGTTCAATGATCACTAAAAATTCATCTATAGCCACCAAATTAGTTGCTAAAGGATCATAATAGTGACTATTTTATAATTGGTCGCTATGTGTGGTTGCTAATGTGCATTCTAAGCAGTCATCAATAGCAACGAAGTACTGGTTGCTATAAAGTTTACAATAGCGACAAAATACGTTGCTAAACCTTAAAAAGATCTAGTGTTCAAGACGTCATCTGTCGTTAATAGCATTAATTAGTTGAGTACCCTTGCGATGTACGGAAAGTTTTTAAATCTAAATATTTTTTATATATTTATATATCTAAAAATTTATATTTTTATTTCTTAAAAAAATGTTATAGGAAGATCTTATGTACATTTTTTTAGAAATGACGAAAACAATTAAATGAAGAACAACTTATCTAAGAACATTATAAGATTGTATCTAAGGCTATAAATTGTATCCAAGGCTATAAGATTATATCCAAGGCTATCTGTCCACATGAAAGATTACTCTATATCATGAAGCGTAAGTCTATAAATAATAGTTATAAACATCAGATAAATTGTCAATTTTCAATGTCCTTCATTTCAACTTTAATATCTTCATTTTGTTACGTGAATATTGTGCATGAATAGTATCACCAAATAGATCTTCTCTACGATTATTATCTAAAGTAGTCCCCTTCAACGAAGTGATACTATTTGAAGAACATGTAATTGAAAATAATCTTGTATCATAAAAGAAAATTTCATTAATATGGCACTTCCTATTCATTTTGAAAATTATTAATACAACCATCTTATTGACTTGTAGATATAAAAAGGTCTAAACTATGTTTCAGTTTTACTTACATTATCTATATGTGTAATTTGTTCACCTTGTTTGATGTTGTCATTCAATTCAACATAATTACTAAAAAAATAGTGTTGATTCTAAAAATATGAACATCGAGAATTATCGAAGCATGAATATCGTGATTAATTCAATTTATTAATTTTGAGATAATTATCACTTGACGGAATTTTGCTTTAAGACATTAAACTAAAATCACCATAAAATGTATCACCTTTCAATTAACTTGTGTTTGAAATTTTATCTTAATTAGACATTATCTATATATAAAATTAAACACCAAATTAGTTTAAACAAATTAATTTAGTTTTCTGAGAGATCTTTGCTCGAGAGAACAAATAGGTATTCTTTTGACCGATGTGCTTTGTTTTTGACCGATTTGCTAGTCGGTCATGGCAAGAGCCACTTGTATTTAAGAAAAAAATTTAAAGTGAGGAGTTGACGTTTAAGTTAAAAAAACTTTCAAAATATATTATTTAAAAAATTCAAAGTTAGGGGTATCTACTATCTAGTTAGCAGATGCACAACAACACAGGGAGAGCTTTTCCAGGCGTCCGAGTGCATTAACCCACTTGGCCTTCTCCTGCACACTGGTTGAGTAGTCGGCCTACGGCACTGGACCCAAAGCATCTCTAACATCACCTTCTTCGCCCCAAGTTCTTCCACATGGACGTAAGGATCCTCATGGTACGGAACGATTGTCCGCTGCCGGCGATACACGGTATCCTATTCATAACCACGACGCGATCCCCGCCGCATGTCCCACGAACTCCTGCCCTCCCTTTGGCGTAGGCGCACAGGTGGTCCATAAGCCCACCCTCCAGATCACTCACTGCTCTTGCTCTCTCACAGTGTTCTCGTCATTCCTGTTGCAAGATCTTTTCTGACCTATGATTTGCTTGTGCAATTTATTTCTTTTCGTATATATGACGTTTTCTTGTGCAGGGATTCTTGCTTTCTTTTGTTTTCTTGTTCCTTTCGACTTGTTGGTGTTTCTGTAATTGTTATTATATGTATATTGTTTCTATTTTTGCTATTGCGGATCGCGAAGAGATGGAGCCAATGATGGGTTCATCGGAGAGGAGTGCCAACTGCAGCAGTTTCGCTTGCCACCGCCCCCTTTTGGAGGTGCCGACGTCTAGATTCAAGGCGTCCTCCTGGTCTTCCTCTATCTTCTAGGCAGTGCGTAAGTACTTACCTAAGATCTTGGTGTTCTGCGGGGACGTCCTTAATTGCGCACAAGATCACCTGGAGAACCTGCCGTGAAGAGCTCGGGCTTTAGCCTCTCCAACAGCTTCATGTTGGTCGTCTCAAAGACGACCTTCAGGGCCTTATCACGATTGTCCTCTACATGGGGCTTGAGCTCCTCCAGTGGGCGCTTGGAGTAGATGGAGAACGTGCAGGGCCTCGTCCACCCGATCAGCCTGGCTCTTCCTGGTACAGGAGACGACGGTACGTGAAAATCATGGCCTTGGGCACCCCAGCCTGCACCATGCACTGGCGGTTGCTCTTGTTGTCACCGGAAAGGGCAGCTAGGACCTGGAGAGGCGGTTGAGAGGGACGATGATGACTTGGAGAAGATCCGAGTAAGTACGGAGGCGGTTCCGGTTGTATGCTATCGCTGCCGTTACCTCGCTCGCCCTTTAGCCAATTTGTTTGAAATACGAATAAACATGCTGCGGAGGTGGAGAATAGAGCAGTTGCGGAGAGGGTCGGTGTTGTTACCGTGTGTAGGTACGTATACTGTTGAGGTCCTCCACCATGATGACCAGCCGGGGTCGTTTGGAGGAGCAGAGCCTTGAGGTCGGACCCGTCGACAATGCGTGCCAGTTCGATGTCGTAGATGTCGTAGGAGAGAAATTTGTCCATGGCAGCAACGCAAGAAGGAGAGAGAGAGAGAGAGAGAGAGAGAGAGTGCGAAAGAAGTGGGCAGCAATGTCCTCGGAGGAGGATGCGCTCCGTCAGCCGTGAGAAGGTTTTGGTGGTGGTGTTTCTAATCTTGGTGGTCTGTGCCGGCATGTGCATGCACGAGGCGACCGAGTTTCTGTTGGAGGGAGGCTTCAATGGGAGATTGGAGGGTTTGGAGGAAGGGGTGAAGGAGTCGGCAGGGTGATGGTGATGTCTAATAGGAGGGCAATGGGGACGCGGCGATGGTAGGTTAATTTGAATGGATTTTAAAATTTAAGCGAAGTGAGTTAAAAGAGAGGAATTTTTTACCTGCCATGTTTTGGCAGGCATATGAATTCTTGCTTGCCGTTTATGAGACTTGCCATGGAGTACACAATTTACAAAGAATGCTGATTGTTAATAGGTGACTTAAAATTGAAAGTTTATCTTACCTAGTTTAGCAAGATTTCTTCACTGGTTTAGGCGACAATGTTTGAGATTTTCCCTAAGTGTTGGTGTGTTAAAGTTGATAGATTTATTATTAAAACTGTAATATTTGGAAGACTACTTTATTTGGCTAGAATATTTACAGGTAACCGCACTTTGTTTGGCTAGAATATTTATGTTATTTATTGAGTTATTTATTAGTAGGAGTAGAATTGTCCTGGTGCTGCCACGTGGCAGCACCAAGACTGAGATATCTCAGTTTGGGCGGGAAAAAAAATTCTGGTGCTGCCACGTGTACTTCTAAGACTGAGTTTTTTTATAATAGTATAGATTCAAATAGCGACAAATGTGTAGTCCCTAAATATTCATTTTAATGACAAATTTTTAGCTTTGGTCACTATTGCAACTTAATAGTGACTAATGACATGTATTTATTTGCAACCAAAAGGCATAGTCGGTACTACTATATCAATAACGATCATAGTGATCCTTAATAATGCAATGAAAACAGCGAACAAATAATATTTGCGACTAATTTCATGCTTGTCTTTATACATATTGTTCATTAATAGGTATTTGCGATGAATGTTTGTTCACAATTACGACCAATATTTTGGTCTTTATCGTCAACCAATAACGACCAAACGTGCTTTTGTCTCTAGTGGTATGGGTTTGACCAAGCATGAAAATTAGACGTTGTAGGTATTAGTGACAATGATGTAGAGACCAACATTTAACGGTTGACATTTGGTCGCTAATAGATTTAGCGACCAGTGTTTAATATATTGTGATCATTTGAGTTTGTTGGTATATACCATTTTTGTGTAGGGTCCCAATTGTTGTCCCAAGACTGTTGGCCAAATAGTGGCTGACCCAGCTCAAGCCAACATCGATCCAATATCAATGTCCGCCCAGAGGAACAGTTGCCCAAGTAGATATCGACTTGAGCTCAGACCCATGCCAACATCTGGAGTCTATCTCCACTTAGTCTAACTTCTCGACGATAGTTTTTTAGGTCTATCATGACTCCTTCTCTGCTTCGCAAAGTCGATCGACTCCTTTCAAAAGTCTTGCTTAAGTGGTCGTCTGACCAAAGATCTCTCGGAGTCCATCTAACGTGAGGAGTCTAAGTTAAATCCAAACTACATCTCAACCTATACAAGCAAGCATACAGATGCATGTAAAAGTTCCAAATTCCAGATGCTAATACTTTATCTCAACCTGCTCGTCTATTCTTCCCCCCTCTACATTGAACACTCACATTACCTTTGCTTCTCTCATGAGATTGACCTCTAATTTGAGTGTCAGAGGGTCAATTTGGAGAACTCCTTCCCAGACTTAACTTTTTACAAGTTAGATCGGCGTCGGCCAACTTCAACTACTCCAGTTTCCTTCTCCATCAACAAATCTGAGCTTTCCATCTCAGGCATTTGGAGTCGGTCCACAATGGCCTTTACATGTTCAGAATTGGCTTCGTCAAGCTCTTAACACAATATAAAAAAGGACAAATTAATTAGAAGTCTCTGATTGTAACATGGAGGTCCTTGTTGTAACAGAGCTTAACGTATACTGTAACAAGGGATAACACTTGTTGTAATGAGTTACAGCTCTGTCAGAGATTATAAAATAAATTAAATATTTGGTAAAGATTCTCAATCAATTTATCTTATAAAAAAAGAATAAGACAACTAAAACTAACTTTGTACATCCATATTTAAAAAGTATAATATAAAAGTTAGTGAAAACAAAAATCATATATGAAAATAGTAAAAATTAATTGAGAAAATATTAAAATTAAATAAAAATAAGTGAAAATAATGAAAATAAAAATCAATGAGAAAAATAATAAAAGATGGTTAAACACTGCTATCCATTAGTAGGAAATATAAGTATAAAAATTATTGAAAAAATATGCAAAAACTGGTGAAAATAAAAACCTTTTTAATGAAAAAACTATTAAAAACGGATCCCGTTTATTTGGTTCACAAGGTTCGAACCGAACGATTCAATTGTCTATATATGTACATATATATAATATAATCTTTTTTGACAAATATGTATGTTTATATTCTTGGTAAATGTAAAAAGATTCAATAAAAATTATATATTAGTTTTGAGTAAGAAATAATTGATTACATATTAATAACTAAAATTTTAAGTTTACTTTAAAATAAAAAATGAAAGAATGAACTCAAATAAAAGCAGATATCCTATACTATATATTAAGCAACATGTTTGATGGGAAAAAAATCATTAAATATGCATTGTTATATATTCTCTGGTTTACATATAGAAGTAAGTTTTTAAAAGATAAAAAAGGTAAAAGACATATTAGTATGATCCACGGGAGAGTGAACTCCTAAAGTTATTTAAACAAGATCCAGTTTTATATGGGATAGGACGGTAAAGTTAAGATGCTTGACAGAAAAACAAGAGGAGATAGAGTTAAGTTTTTTTTTTTGGCACACAAATAATGGACGATGCTATGTTTTAATTTGTAAATAGAAAAAATATATAATACACATAAACAATATTATAAAAATGCAAGATCATTCTGGGAGTCATTAGTTATATTATTAGATATTAGAAATGATAAAGTTAAATTTATTGAAATTACTTCTTTCTTGTCATGGCAACATAATTGCTAGATGTTAGAGATCGATCAATACTGTGGTGGCTATTTCTAGCCACCATCGTGTGATGGGCCCATCATGGCCCGACCCAATTCAGCAGGCGGAAGTGGCCCTATCGCAAGGCGCCACGACATTTCAAGAGCAGCTTCAAGGTTCCGAGTCCGGTCCCTGCATTCTGGTACCAGCGGGACCCAAGAGCCGCCTCCGGATACCTTATAGCCTGTTCGACCAAAGGGCCTCCCTTCCGAGCAGGGTCTGCTCGGCGCGTACCGAAACCTCTTCAGCACGAACAACACTTCCTTGCATCAGACATCCGGCAGCAAGCCATGCCTCTGGGCACCGGGCACCGAACAACGGGCTTGACTACCGAACAGCAGGTTTGGCTCACCGAGCAGGCTACCTGCTCGGTACCTTCCTCCCAGGAGAATCCGAGCGGCCCTTCATCCCCTCGCGGCAGTTGTAACGGCTATACCACGTGCGCCCCACGATCAAGTGGTGCATTAACTGCCGAGCTCCTCAACAAGCGCCTTAACGCGTAACCCCCCGTTGAGGACGCTAACAGGCGCGCCCTTTGCGGCATTGATCAGGGACGTTCCGTCCCTCTCCCTCAGCACTTCTGCCTACAAAAGGCAAAGGTAAGCCTCCATGCAGAGGTACGTGATCCAAGGCACCCTTGCTCACACAAGCCCCTGTGCTTCACACACGAGAACCCCCTTCCTCTCACGTCCCTTACTGACTTAGGCATCGAAGGGTTCTCCCCGGTTCTTCAACCGGGCCCCCTGATCCTGTTCTGGTTTTGCAGATCTTCATCCGCTACCAGAGACCGTCTTCTTCCCTCTCAAGTGTAGGCCCAACTGGCTCCAGCCAAAATAAGAAAAAGCGTCCACACTTTTGGCACTGTCTGTGGGAAGGAACAACAGCCATGGCTCGCGGACGATCCTCGTACCAGAACATAGGGAGCCATATGACGAGGTCCCGCCAGTCGCAGGCGGACTCCCGTCAACGTGCTCCCCCTGTCGACGTCGTTGTAGCTCCTGCTACCGCGACCGGGGGCGTCCTGGCACCCGCCACTGTCGTGCCTACAACCATCTTGGAGATGGTCGAACTCCGGGGACAGATGCAGCAGCTGACGGGCATCTGTCTGGGCCTCCAGGCCCAACGTGCCGGGCAGCTGGCCCCGGCAGCCTCCGTTCCGCAGGAGCGCCAGGCAGAATCGTCTCACCGGTGATCACGCGCACCTCCTGCCCCGGCAAGGTCGATTCAGGAGCAGCACGCTGATTCGCCGCGGAGGTCGTGCCGCGCTCCGTCTAGTGAACGAGCCCCGGAGCACCGCGGCCGTTCGCCCCGTCGTTCTACGGTAGTCTCGTGCCTGCCGCGCTCGGTCGTGAGAGCCAACTCCCACAAGTCTGGCCGTGCGGACTCGGCCCACTCCGAACAAGAGTTGGCCAGGCGCTTGCGCCGCGTCGTCGACCTGGAACGTCGTGTGGACGCGATGGTCCAACGTGCTGAGGGAAAAGCTCCGGCCGAAGAGGACCTGAACTTCCGCTCCCCATTCATTGCGGAGATCCGGGAGGCTCAAGTCTCTCCCAAGCTCCCTCTACCTACCATCGCGCCGTACGACAGTACTTCTGACCCCGCAGATCACATCCACGGGTTTGAGTCGCATATGGTGTTCCACGGAGCATTTGATGCGGCCAAATGCCGGGCCTTTTCGGCCACCTTGAAGGAAACTGCTCGGGCTTGGTTCAAAGCCCTCCCCACAGGTTCCATCTCTTCCTTCCACCAGTTGAAGAAGTCCTTTCGGGACAACTTCCTGGGCAAAAGATCCCAACCGCGCACCGTGGCCTCCCTTCTTGCTGTTCGGAAAAAGAAGGGAGAAGCACTCTGGGACTACGCCAAGAGGTTCCAGAATGAGGCGCTCCGCATCCCGCACCTCGATGTCCCGTTAGCCACCAGTGCCCTGATTCAGGGTACTCGTGATGGCTTCCTGCAGAGGACGCTGGGAGTGCAGTATCCTTCCACTCTTGCCAAGCTCCTCTCCACTACACAATGCCATGCGGCGTGCGAAAAGAGTATGGCTGCTGGCCGGGCGGAGCACGGAGAATCGACGGATAAGAAGAGGCCTTCCGACAATGGTTCCAACCGCGATCGGAAGAAAGGATGGTGCAACGGCGACTCACCGCGCCGACCACGCCCCTTCACCGACTACACACCGCTGACGATGGCACCCGAACAAATCTTGGCAGAGATCAGGGATGAACCATATGTTCGGTGGCCACCAAGGATGCGCTCTGATCCCCGGCGGCGCAACCAGGAGAAGTATTGTCGCTTCCACCGCAACCACGGCCACAACACCTCCGAATGCCGCCAACTTAAAGACGAAATCGAGTCCCTCATTAAGCGCGGCTACCTCGGACGGTTCGTGCGCCGGAATGAAGACCACCCCAGACGCCGAGAGCGGACTCCCGAGCAGCCGATCAACAACGAGCCCAACGGGCATGAAATTAACGTGATCACAGGAGGGTTCGGAGCAGGCGGAGAGAGCACTCAGAGCCGACGCGATTACACAAGGCAAGTGCATGTCGTGGACAGACCGCCGATACCTCGGTCGACTCCTTATCCCCCTAATCCCCCGCACGCACAGTCTGAGGGGGCCATAACCTTCTAAGATAAAGATCTTGTAGGGGTTACCACCCCGCACACTGATGCGTTGGTCGTTTCGGCAACCATCAATCATTGTAATGTGCGCAGGATTCTGGTAGATAATGGAAGTGCCCCCGACGTATTGGCTTACGATTGCTACCTCCTTATGGGCCTAAAAACCGGCCAGCTCACCCATGTAGAATCGCCCCTGTTCGGCTTCTCGGGGGTGTCGGTTCAGCCTATGGGTAGAGTTCGCCTCCCGATCACCCTCAGGATGGCTCCGAAGTGTGTGACCAAGGTGGTGGATTTCTTGGTCATCAGGAACATGCCTGGATACAATGCAATCCTTGGTAGAGGTCTGATCAGGTGGATCAAGGCGGTGCCTTCGTCCCTCCATCAAAAGATGAAATTCCTCACCCTATGTGGGATCGGCGAGGTGCTCGGATGCCAGCACGAGTCTCGACGATGTTATGTCCTTTCTCTAAGGGACAAGCAGCCACTCGCGGCTCCAACACCTGTTCCTCCACCCGCCGACCAGCCTTCCACAAGCTGCGGAACTCCTTCCGAGGACCTACTTCCAGTCCAAGTGGATAACGACCCCGAACACGTCCTATACATTGGCGCGTTACTAGCGGAAGCAGAGCAGCAGCGGTATAGAAGTTTCTTGCTAGCTAATCTGGACGTGTTCACGAGGTCCGACGACGAGTTGCAAGGCATCCCTCCAGAGGTAATGGTGCATCACCTCTGCCTGGATCCACGGGTCCCACCGGTTCAACAAAGGAGGTGACCCGTCAACCAAGAGCGGCAGACCGTGATCTGTGATCACGTTGTCAAAAGCCAAGCAGTTGGGCTCCTCCGGGAAGCCCAATACCCAAGATGGATCTCCAACGTAGTCCTCGTACGCAAAGCCACTGGTAAATGGCGCGTATGTGTGGATTATAAGGACCTCAACAAAGCGACGCCCAAGGATAACTTCCCATTGCCACGCATCGATTAGCTGGTAGACGCTACGTCCGGGCACGAGCTCCTCAGCTTCTTGGATGCCTACTCTGGGTATCACCAGATCAGTATGCATCCTCCGGATTAGGATGCCACCACATTTGTCACAGACTTGGGGTTATACTGTTTCACCAGGATGCCCTTTGGTCTGAAAAATGCGGGCGCAACATACCAGCGATTGGTCAATAAGATGTTCGAGCAGCAAATTGGGCGCAACATGGAGGTCTACGTCGACGACATGTTGAGCACTGACCACATCTCTAACCTCGAGGAGACCTTCGCAACTTTGCGAAGGTACAATATGAAGCTCAACCCAGCCAAGTGTGCATTTGGAGTACGCTCAGGAAAGTTCCTCGGCTTCCTCGTTTCAAATAGAGGAATAGAGGCCAACCCTGAGAAGATCCAAGCAATACTTGAAATGAGCAGCCCAAAAATGGTACGCGACATCCAACGTTTGACTGGACGACTAGCCGCACTCAACTGGTTCATGTCCCGAGCAGCAGAGAGGAGCTTCAACTTCTTCAAATTGCTGCGAGGACCCAGAGGCTCTTCACAGCAAGGGGGGCATGTACGGTGGATTGAGGACTGCGAGGCCGCCTTCGCGGAGCTGAAGGCCTATCTCGCAGCCCCACCTGTCCTCTCGAAACCTGTGCTCGGGGAGCCCTTGTTTGTATACCTTTCGGTTACCGAGCACTCCATCAGCGCAGTGTTGATCAGAGAAGAGGGAGCGGCCCAGTGTCCCGTTTACTATATCAACAGGGTCCTTCAAGAAGCTGAAAGAAGGTACCCCCGAGCAGAAAAACTCGCCCTTGCTCTGGTCACGGCTGTCCGGAAATTCAGGCCCTACTTTCAGGCTCACTTAATACCGGTTCTCACCGACCAGCTGCTAAAGTCTATTCTACAACAGCCGGAGGCTTCCGGCCGGCTCATTAAATGGGCCATTGAGCTAGGTGAATTCGACATCAGCTACCGTCCAAGGACGACCATTAAAGCACAAGCATTGGCGGACTTCGTCGTAGAATGTACCCTCCCTTCCGAACAAGATCCTCCACTGGCCGACGAGCCCCCATGGGAGCTCTACGTCGATGGATCCTCGTGTGTCACAAAGAGCGGAGCTGGCTTGGTCCTCACCTCTCCAGAGGGTTTAGAGTTCCAATATGCCCTTCGGTTTCACTTTGTGGCCTCCAACAATGTGGCCGAATACGAAGCGTTGTTGTTCGGAATTCGAATGGCGAGGCACCTTGGAGCCCTTCGACTCAGGGCCTTCAGTGACTCCCAATTGGTTTCCGGCCAGGTGAACGGACAGTTCGAAGCAAGGGAGCCACGCATGGCCCAGTACCTCCAACAGGTCAAGGGTCGAGCAGAAGGCCTCCTCTACTTCGAAGTCATACACGTTCCATGGGAGCAAAACGTACGAGCCGATGCACTTGCCAAGCTGGCGTCTTCAGGTGACATCGCCCCTTCTCGCTCTGTATTCATTGAAGAGCTCGCTGCACCGAGCACCGAAGTGGATGTAGCAGCCATTGGGTCAGATCCCCCAGCTCCGAACTGGATGGACCCTCTCCTGGCCTATCTACTTCGAGGCGAGCTTCCCCCTGAGCAGGGCGAAGCTCGGAAGATCAGACTACGTTCTCAGCATTTCACCCTCATTGAAGGCAAGCTCTACCGACGGTCCCTTTCAAGACCCCTCTTACGGTGTCTCAGCCCTGAAGAGGCCCTTGCGGCTATCGAAGAGGTTCACGAGGGGTTGTGCGGAAGCCATTTGGGGGGCAGAATGCTGGCACGCAGCATTATCCGAGCAGGATTCGGGTGGCCCTCTCTGCAAAAGGACTGTATGTCTTTTGTCAAAAGGTGCCCGGAATGCCAGAAATTCGGACAGCTCATTAAGCAACCGGCCGAGCAACTTCATACATTGTTTGAGCCTCGCCCTTTCGCTAGGTGGGGCATTGATATACTGGGTCCCTTCCCAGAGGCCCAGAGTCAGAAGAAGTTCTTTGTCACGTCACGACATTTAATATATCTATAAATGCCGAAACGTGAGTGAACGAGAAATCAAGAGTAAAAATTTACACTATTTGAGCAGCAAATTGCTCAGAAGCTCTACTAAATAAAAAATTTGATAATTGTCATTCTATGAATAATTACAAGATTTCATATTTACAATCTCATAAGTAAAATGTCGTCGTGGTTGGTCTCTCCACACACATATCCCGAAGTTCCCTCCTTCAAGAACGGTAGATACCTGAAAAATAGGATTTGGTGAGCTAACTAGCCCAGTAGGATTCAAATTCTCAAATCAAAGGATTAACTATATGATGATCAAGGAAAAGGCTTAAGTGATATCATAGATGGACCAATAGGCATCTGAACATGACAGTGAATGTGAAATAGTAGAATTGATACACAGGGTATGCTCAGGAATTCACATTGAAACTCAAGTTCTAGTTCATGTGGACACAAGAAAAGACTTAACTGATATCAAAGATGAACGAACAAGTATCTTATCAGGATAATGAAATTGGAACAATGGTACTGAATTACAAAATGTGCTCAGGAATTCACAGTAAATCTCATAAATCTGGTTCATAGATATATTCTCATAGGACAGGTATCATGATGACTATAATCAAACAGGTATTGATGTAATGCCAAACATCTGGGTGTCCTCAATGCCCCCGCACGGCCACTAACAAATTTGCCCCCGTGCGGCCACTGACAATCAGATACATTTTCACACACATAATTATGATATGATGACTAATCAAACACGAACTGATGTATGTCAACATCCACGATGTCCTTATCACCCCCGCGCGGCCACTGATGAATTCGGGCGCTCCCCCCCCCCCCCAAGACTGAACCAGCCTTTATTTGCCAGGCATAATAATCATGTGGGGTCCAAGGACCCAATAAATGTCATCATCATCAATTTATCACGTCTCACAAGATATGCAAGCCTTTAAACTCTCAAGATATCAAGTAATATGAACTTAGATACCGAATACAGGAGAATGGACTCAACGGAGTACCATTCGTAGTTGACAACTTCAAGGATAATTCAGGGGTGGAAGGTACATTAAGAGGGTAATCTTTACAGTGAAATGACAGTAGATACCAAGGCAATTAAGGGGGTAACTTGGTAGGCTATTAGGATGAAGTTTAACCAAGAGTTTTATCATGAAAAGTTGTTGGAATCCAAGGCAAGACAGCAGCTGTCGACAGCCAGGAAGGGGCTATCGACAGATGGCAACAGACAGAGCTCAAGTTTGCTGGCTCTATGGGTATTTGTTGACAGCAACAAGGGATCTGTTGACAGATCCACACAGACCAGAAATTTGAGTTCTGGAAAGCATGCGCCTGTCGACAGCTTTGGGCTGGCTGTCGACAGGTAGCTGCAGAACTTCCAGAAATGCTTTGTAAATCTGTTCTAAAGGCCCTAATTATAAAACTTCTAACCCAAGACATGTTTTATATCAAATGGAAGAGTCTAATTGAAGCTCTCACAGTAGTTTATAAGCTAAACAATCTGGATGACACAAGGGGTTTACAATTCGAATTTGGCCGGCTAGAAGCTAACATGGTGTAGTACTGAAAGCATGGACTTGATAGCAATGGTTTATTGGGAAAATCTGACCATGTGAACACTAAATTACATTGTCTTTCATTGTGCTAAATCAAGACTGGAAGTATCTAAAAACTAAACCGAAGTCCCTACATGTTTCTAATGAGGTTAAGACTTCTACACAACTCCATAATATGAACAAGTATCAAAAGTGGAAGAAAAATCTTGATCTCCCAGTGGGTCAAGGATCTTATCCTTTCTAATATGAATGTGTTTATCACAATTGAGGTAGGAACAGGGGAGTTATTAGTATACAACATGTTCCTTTATCTAGACTTCCTTACCATGTATGAAGGACAGAACAGAATTATAGGAAGATGAATCCTACACATGGATAGCTAGGAACCTGCTACCACATGATACTGGAAGAATATCCTTTCCAAAACAGAGATTATGTGAACTCAAAGAGTAGCTTCTACAGCAACACAAGACACACATGTAGTGCTAGAGGGTTCATGGCACTAGAACATAAACTGGAACATCCAAACAGTAGGTTCTAAAGCATGTTCAAGAACATGAGTTAGAAGAAAAGGGAAAGAGAATCGAATCCTACAACCACACAACTAAAACAAGACTATAAGGGATGGATACACTGTTTCAAATGAGAATTCACAAGTTTAAAGCAAGTAAGTGGTGATCATGACCTTTTAAACAACGGTAGTGGTCAAGAAATTAGATAAGAGTGAGAAAGGAAGAGAATCCTACTTAATTTGAATAACACGAATCCTCTCCTAGCGTTGAAATCCCTCAAGAACACAATTTGTAGCAGATGAAGAAGTAGCCACAAGCAGGGAAAGAAACAGGTGAAGCTTGTTGTCGTTGCTGCAACCACCTCCAAAGTTTGCTTCACCACCACACCTTGCAGCAGCTCAAGCAACAACTCGAATAAGTACCCAAGGTGCACAAGAGTAGAACTAACACTCACCCACTACACTCACAGTATGAGGCCTTGCAAACACAGTTGCAGAAGGAGCAGACTTAGAAGGTTCGCAAGCTGGGTATTGGGGGGTTTTTATAACCCTCAACGCCAGCCATGCATGATGGCATGATAGCCATCAAGGTGTCAAGGTTTTAATCCCCTTAAACCATGTCTGGACACGTTTGCCATGCATAGCTCCCATAACTTACACCTAAAGGGTTAACGTGTTCATCCCACTTCCATGTGCGCTGGCCTTCCCAGGGCCACCCACGTAAACACCCAGAAATCCCAGAAAATCCCTTCCGTAATTAGTCCAAAATTCAGCTAGCCCACTAAACCTTATGTAAACATATTCAAATGGTATCCATTGGTATTAAAATTTCAACCATAGACTAATGCGATGATTTTACAAATTATGGTGATTTTAGTTTGATTTTTAGATTTTAGTTTACACTGGGTGAAAAATCACCTGAAAAATAGTCACGTCAACTTATCCTCGAAGTCCGAACGCCGAAAAATTTGGATATTTATATTTCTGAGATCTCCACATTTTTCTGGAAATTATGGTGTTCTTGGATTTTTATTTCGTTATCATTTTTCGGTATCGCCCTGTGGGAACGCGCACCTCTGTGTACGACACTGGGGAAACGTTAACTAATACTAAACATTCTCTAATATCAATTAATTCAATTTAAGAATAATGGTTAAGTCTAATAACCTTATTTTTCAAGTTTTTCAACAATTAAAAATTTCCGGGGTGTTACATTCTTGTTCGTGGCCATCGACTACTTTATCAAGTGGGTCGAAGCAAAACCCGTTACCACCATCACCGAACAAGCTGCGTGGAAGTTCGTTTGGAAGAACCTCCTCTGCAGGTTTGACACCCCAAGAGTGATTACCTCCAACAACGGGAAGTAGTTTGATAGCACCTTCTTCAAGCAGAAGTGCGCCGAACTTGGCATCTACAACCACTTCACCTCCGTGGCACATCCTTAGGCTAACGGTCTGGTCAAAAACGCCAACCGTACGTTGCTGCACGGGATCCGCACGAGAGCCGAAGTTGCTGGTACTTCTTGGATTGATGAGCTCCCTAATGTGTTGTGGTGTCACTGAACAACTGCTCGGGTAGTCAAAGGGGAGACCCCTTTCCATTTGGCCTACGGCACAGAGGCCGTTGTACCTCTGGAAGTGGCTCTCCCCACTCTCTGGACAACTCACTTTGACGAGGCCGCCAATAATCGCGCGCTCAGGGAAAACCTAAACATGCTTGGCGAACGCCAAAATGACACCAGCATCAGACTAGTTTCCTACCAACAGCGCCTTGCGCAGTATTATAACTCCCGAGTTCGGGAAAGGCGCTTCTTCGAAGGGGACCTTGTTCTTCGCCGCTGCTCGGCATCGGATCCCCGAAGAGCAGTCGGCAAACTCGCCCCCAAATGGGAAGGACCTTATCAGGTCACCCAGGTCCTTGGAAAATGCTCTTATAAGCTAACTACTCCTAATGGCGGGGCCATACCCAGAGCCTGGCATGTATCCAATTTGAAGGCTTACTATTTATAAAAGCCTTCTGTTTGGCATCCTACTTCTCTCCTACCAGTTCTTTTGGCCGGCTAGAGACGAAGTCCAAAACATCCTTATCTCAATATCTTTAGCTCACAAGGATGTAACGACATCTCCTAGTATGAAGATGTTCCTCAAGCACCCCAGGCTAGAGCACTCGCAGTTCATAACAACCTATGCGGTAATTGCGAACACTTCTAAACGTCCAACGAATTTCGGTTCGGACAGAACACTTACAAGGTAAGGAGATAGAAAAAGTGAAGCCACGACTAGGATCAAAAGGAAGTTGTACTCATAACTTCTTACAAAAAGGCTCCATGAGCCTGGTGTACAAAAAAAGAGGAAAACTATAAGCAGAAAAGGCTAAGGTGCCTGTTTAGAGGGACTGGCGCCGTTGTCTACATGAGGTATTCGCCCTGATTGGAACTGGGCAAAGCGTACTCCGTCTAGACGAGCATCATTAGTTCGGCGTCTGCACTCCCCCACGGCAGCCTCGAATGCCTCTCGGACATACTCGGTTGTTGCAAGCCTCCGCTCGAGCTCCTTCCCGGCATCGAGGCCCACCTTGTAGCAGCGGGCCCCAAACTGCTCCATGTCTTCCTTGAAGCTCGGACCTGCCTTGTATTCGGAAACTCCTTGGTCCTTCGCGTCGGTTAAGACGCGGGCGAGCACCTCCTTTTCTGTGCGTGCAACGGCCAAGTTAAGCTCGGAAGTCCGAAGCGCGTCTTTGAGGTTATTCACCTCATTCAGCAGCTCGGCTTCACAGGCCTTATGTTGCTGTACCAGGTCGTCGCAGAAGGTGGATTCTGCCTCCCATAGTTGTTTCTGATTTTGGGCGCTTATGGCAAGCTTCTTCAGCATGCCCAGAGAATTCATGATCCCGTCCATCAGCGCCCCTACATCGACATCGTCATGTTCGGCAGGGTGCTCCGGGCGATAGACCCCACTTGAGTGCTCGGGGGTCGCCTCCGGACTCAGCTGCTGGCATCGCGCCAACACTTCCAGCTGAGATGTGGTAGGACACGGAGGCAGGACCCTCGAGGTTTGGCCTTCGAGGCTCTCCAGGGCTGCTTCCAACATGGCCTCTGAAGGAAGCATTGGCGACTTCCGCCCCAGCACTTGGGAGAGAGGCCTCCGATCTTCATCAGAGGCGACCTGGTCCTCGGCAGCCTGGTTTGCTTGCCCTGTAGAAGAGCCTCCTTCGACCGCTCTGGGGACCTCGGCCACCACCTCCTGGTCCTCGGTAGCCTACCTCGCTTGCCCTGCGGAAGAGCCTCCTTCAACCGCTCTGGGAACCTTGGCCGCCACCTCCTAGTTCTCCGTGGCGACGGGAGATTTTTGGGGCCCCCTCCTCGGTCTCAGCGACCTGTCTGGCCCCATCCTCACCCACGCCGACTGTTTGTGCTATCGCTTCAACAGCCGCCTCAGTGGGGGGAATGGGGGCCAAGACGTCTGCCGTCGTCGAACTCCTCTCCACAGCTGTAGGGGCCGTCGTCTCTGAGGGGACGGTCCCCTCGAGTACTTCAGCTGTGCACGGGGCTTTTTCGCCCCCTTGCACGGTCATCTTCTCACCAACGGGTGCAACACTCCACTCGTCGGCTCCAGTGCTCGAGGCCCCCGTCGGATCCACCTCCTGTGGATAATCCCCAATGGAGTCTAGGGGTGCAAGTTTCTTCGTCCGCTCCTCGGACGAGCTCCCCGACTCGTCGCTCACCACGACGAGACCCAGTTTGGTGGCCATTTGAGATTTGTGCTTCTTCAGCGCTTCAAGACGAGGGATCTCTCCCTCGATAACTTCCTCGTCATCTTCTTCAACCATTCGTGGCGTGGCCTCCTCCAGCTGCCTCTTCCTCTTCCTCCTTATCAAAGGTCACGGATCCACCTCCTCCTCTCCGACTTCGCCCTCAGACGTCTGTTGCTTGGAGACCACCAGTCTCCTTTTGATGGTCTGAGGCTGGCTCGCTCCTCCTTCTTCGGTCAAGGACAGTAGCACCGCTCTCGTAGAAGCCTTCATTACCGCCTTCTTCTTCAAACGGATCTTCTTTGGCCTCGTGGCAGCAGCTAGCGAACCCTCAACAGAACGCCCCTCTGCAGGAGCCGACGTCGTCATGGCAATTGTCACCGAGGAAGGAGCCCTCACTGCAGTAGGGATCCTTATCATGGCAGAAACATCATCGCCCTCGAAAACCAAATGAGGGGTAACGGTGATCTTCTCGGCATACTCCTCGTTGGCCTCCTGGTCCCGACCAGCAGCTACCTCCTCGGTACCTGCATTCCAAAAAGGGGAAATCACACAGTTAGAAGACAATTACGCGACAGACATATGAATGCAACCCGATCAGGTACTTACTCCATGGTCGGCTCAGACCATGTTGCACGAGTTGGAACTCTGTCAGGTAGCCCTCCCCGTTGCGCACATATGCTCGGTTTAGGCTATCCGAAGCCTTCTCTTCATCCTGGATCAGGAAGGGGTATGTATCCTTCCTCGCCGATTGGACTCTGGTCGGGAACCCCCACTCTACACCGTCGCGACGCTTGATGAAGAAGAGTCGTTTCATCCAACCTTTGTTGTTGGAGTACTTCTTCGCCAGCTCGATCTACATCCGGTCCGGTCAGTGCTTGGTATAGTAAACACCAGCCTCGGATCCTGGTGTGGAGGTGAGGCGAAATTGCGCCCCGAACACCTCCTCTGAACCCTGGACTTTCTGGAGCTTTCAGACGATGCAGAAAATGCAGATAGTATGCTATGAGTTTGGCGTAAGCTGGATCGGCGTAAGACCCCATCGGTTCAGCAGCGCCTTCGCCACCTCCGGCAGTGGCAGCCGGAATCCAGCCTCCATGTGGTCGAGCGATAGTGCCAAGCACCCTGGCCTGTTCGTCAGTTGCGAGTCCTCCTCCCTCACCATCACGATCTCGTATTCATCGCCGATCCGAAAGTGCTCCCGGAGGCCCTCGTAATGGCGGCATCGTGGCCCTCGGGCGTTCGCCGGCACCACTCAGCTCACTTCGGCAACTGCGGCAGCCTTCCCCTTGCTGGCCATCACCGGAAGTTGCAGAGATGAAGAAGTTGATCGCGAAGAGGAGGAAGAAGATACTTGGGGGGAAAGCAGGCTCTGCGAAAAAGTTAGGGGCGTGGGTTCCCCACTTGTGCCCCTCTTCTTCCTTATAAGGAAAGGAGGGTGCGAAATTCGAAAAGCCAAGGCGGCGCCCCCCGCTCCAAAAGTGACCGTTCAGATGTACCGCGGAGAGCCCCCTAGCTCAACACGTCACCCTGCCATCATGGGGTTACCTCCGTTATCAAGGAGGTATAGTGATCGTCGTCGCCTCGCCGCCGCCTATACATCCGAGGTCATCGTCACATTTATTATGGAGGTGACGTTCGAGCAGGCTTCCGCCCTCGAGCGTCCTGGCTCCCGAGCTCACTCGATGGCGTGGGGGGCAAGTGTGGTGGCTATTTCTAGCCACCATCGTGTGTTGGGCCCATCATGGCTCGGCCCAATTTGGCAGGCGAACGTGGCCCTATCGCAAGGTGCCACGACATTTCAAGAGTAGCTTCAAGGTTTCGAGTCCGATCCCTGCATTCGGGTACCAGCGGGACCCAAGAGACGCCTCCGGATACCTTATATCTTGTTTGGCCAAAGGACCTCCCTTCCGAGTAGGGTCTGCTCGGCGCGTACCGAAACCTCTTCGGCACAAACAGCACTTCCTTGCATCAGACATCCGACAGCAAGCCATGCCTCCGGGCACCAGGCACTGAACATCGGGCTTGACTACCGAACAGTAGGTCTGGCTCACCGAGTAGGCTACCTGCTCGGTACCTTCCTCCCAGCAGAATCCGAGCGGCCCTTCATCCCCTCGCAGCAGTTGTAACGGCTATACTGTTGGCCCTTTTGGTACGGCAGCAAGCTAACCTAGAGAGGGGGGGGGGTGAATAGGTTTTTCTGAAATCTGAAACAGAAACTTAAACACAGAAAATTATCACTTGAAAGTTTAGTTAGTTTAGTGTGATAAAGAGTAGCAGTGCGGAAGCAAATAAACAATCACACAAATAACACAAGAGATTTACCCTGGTTCGGCCCATCCCACATGGAAGTCCTACGTCCAGTCCCCAAGCAACCTCTTGGGATTTTACTAATCAAGGGTACAGTCCCCCTCAAGGACAATACAACACCCAGCACCCTAGCTGGTCTTCTTCTCTTTCCTGGGCAAGAAGGCAGCCCACTTCGTTTACAGGTCAAGAAGCCAACCTCCTGGTACAAACCCCAGTGTGGTTCTGCTAGACACAAACCCCTAGTTAGGTTCTACACTGTATACAGTCCTACAGCTGGACAAAGATCTTTCTTAGAAAAGAAAGAACACGGCTGAGAGTTGGAACATATGAAAACCAACTAAAAGAAACTCTCAGCTAAAAGACTCTCTCCCTCAGATTACAAGATGCACACAGAGAGAGTGAAGAGAGGAGAAGGAACTTGAATGCTTGAGATGCTTGAACACTTCTTCTAGGCTCAGGCTCTTTCTCTCTTTTCCTTTGAGTGTATATGGCGTTCAGGTTCCTCACTGGTTGTACACTCCTTCCAAGATTTTTAGGAAGGCTCTTGCTATTTCTTCAACCTTGCTTCAACTTTTATATAAGCAGCTTTTGAATAGATCCGTTGAAGAGATCCGTTGGAGTTATAGCTGGTGCTCATCTTCTCTTCATTTGTCTTAATCAGACTCTGGTGGTCTTCGAGGTCTGTAAGCATAGAAGAGAGTGTTAGCACAAAAGAGTGTTTATGACAAACGGTGCATACCACTGTGTTTCTGCTAACATGCTGAAAATAGTAGTTCATATCTTTTTCTGACAACACTCTAAAACATGCATGCAGCTTTTTCTGTCAGAAGATATTTGACTTCTCATTAGGCGCCAAAAAGCACTTAAACAAACTGTGTTTAAATTGAAGTGAATCGTTGTTTAAGTTACTTATCAAATCGTTATACTTATAAGACTTAACAAATCGTTATAAATGGCAAATCGTTGTAAGTCTTAGCAAACCGTTATGAAACTTAACAAATCGATGTGAGAAGAAAATCGTTATGAATCTTATCAAATCGTTATGACTAGCAAATCGATGTGCAACTTATCAAATCATTATGAGAACGAAATCGTTGTTCTCACTTATCAAATCGTTATGAGAACCAAATCGTTGTTCTCACTTATCAAATCGTTATGAGAACCAAATCGATATGAGAGCAAATCGTTGTTCTCACTTATGAAATCGTTATGAGAACCAAAATCGATATGAGAGCAAATCGTTGTTCTCACTTATGAAATTGTTATGAGAACCAAAATTGATATGAGAGCAAATCGTTGTTCTCACTTATGAAATCGTTATGCGATCAAATCGATGTTTTACTTAACGAATCGTTACACAATCAAATCGTTGTGTGACTTATCAAATCGTTGTTAGTGAAATCGATGTGGCACTTTGAATAGAAATCGATGTATATTGAATGAACACCGACTTAACATTTTAGTGCGAAAAAAATAATCATAAATACTTATGAAACAATTTAATCATAATTTTTTTAGCACCAAAATATGAAGGTAATAAAGAGTGGTTCAACAATCTCCCCCTTTTTGGTGATGACAAAATTTATGAGAATTTTCTGACAAAAATACTTAAAGTATGGAGAGGTTCAACAATCTCCCCAAAAACACTTAAAGCATAGAAAAATACAGAAAATTCATACAAACTCTCCCCCTTTTTGTCACTAACCAAAAAGGAAGGATCTTGCCATGCATTTCTCTCCCCCTTTGAAAGAATTTCTTGCCATAGAGGGGTTCAACAATGATTGACATTAAAGAATAACTCCCCCATAGTCTGTGCTCCCCCTGAATGAAAGACTCCACCTGAATGAGACTTGCAAATAGTTATTAGTAATACTGAAATTTTAAAATAAATAAATGACTACTCCCTCTTCAAATATGAGTTGGATGAAGAGTGGCAGTCATCAATGCCTTGAGCATCCTTGATCCTGATGCTCTAAGGCTATCCTGCAAATAAACTACTCAGAAGTAGGTTCCCAAATCTTTTTTGGGTCCTTGATGGTTAGATGCATGAAAATAACCTTTAGGAATCCAAACTAAGTGCCTTGTTGTGCATGTGTTTACTGTGTGTCCTAATTTATTACAATGAGAACAACAATGAATATAATCTATTTTGTAGTTCTTATTATTTTTATGATGTCTGTTTAGGACATAATTTTTGGAAATATTTTCTTTTACAGGGACCTTTTTCTGAGGCAACTTGGTTTCTTTTACAAATTTTGGTAATGGATATTTTCCTGGAATTATGGCTTGTTTTCCTTTTTCCAGAGGTATGTATCCAAGCCCTTGTTTATTATTTTCAGATTTTGATCCTCTTAAGCATAGAGCTAGAGATGTTTTTCCTTGAGTTAATTTCTTAACTGATTCTTTTAAATATATATTTTCTTCAGTTAGAGTTTTTAATTTTTCTTCTAACTCTAACTTCTCATTATTCTTACTTTTCAAATCTTCATTTAAAAGATGATTATTATCTTTACTGACCTTTAGTTGTTTTTCCAATTGTTCCATTTCTGATTTAAGATCAGAATTAGTATTTTCCAAACAAGTAAGGTTGTTCTTGATATTTTTCAATTCTTTTACAACAACCTTGTGTTTATCATAAAGTTCATTAAAGACTTCTTCCAAGTCTTCAGATTCTGACCCTGAATTTGTGCATGAATTAAAAAATGAGTCAGAATGTACCTCATCTAGTCCTACCATGAGGGCTAGATTTACTTGCTCTTTCTCTGAACTTGAGCTTGATGAGTCTGAGCTTGTGTCCTCTTCATTTTCTCAAGCAGCCGCCATGGCTTTTCTTTTGAACTTCTTGTGCTGCTTCTTGGACTTCTCGGTTTGACCAGTCTTCTTGAGTCTTGGACAGTCTGGTCTTAGATGTCCAGGTTTTCTGCATTCATAGCAGACTGGTTCTTTCTCCTTTTTCTCTTTCCTTTGGATCCTTCTTGATCCATTTTTCTTCTTCTTTAAAATCTTCTGAAGTTTGGACAGTACTTCATCAACATCACTGTCTTCAGATCCTGCAATTTTTGAGCTAGAAGAAGAAGAAGTGGAAGGAGCAGCTACCACTTTAAGAGCATTAGTACATTTCTTCTTAGATGAGCTTTCAGATAATCGCTCCATATTTATTTCATGTGCCATGAGAGAACCTATTAAATTATCAATCGACAATTTGGTTAAATCATGGGCCTCTTCAATAGCAGTTACTTTAGGTGTCCATGAAATAGTTAAAGACCTAAGTATCTATCTAACGGTTTCCTCATTAGAAAGAGTTTTACCAAGAGAGCTTAAACCAACTACTATGCTTGAAAATTATTATATATCTGAGTAATATTTTTATTTGGAAGCATTTTAAATTGTTCATATTGAGAGACAAGAATATCTATCCTAGTTTGTTTCACTTTATTTGTTCCTTCATAAGTTATCTGCAGTTTATCCCACATTTCTTTTACAGATTTACATGCAGAAAGTCTACTGAATTCCTTTTGGATAAAGCACAACATAAATAGTTCTTAGCTTTGTAATTTAATGATAATTTATTTTTATTTGTTGTAAATAGCAGTAGTACCTTCAGCAGGAACAATAACATAATCTCCTACCTCAATTACCTGCCACAAATCAAAGTCTGTGCCTCGAATGAAGCATTCCATCCTCATTTTCCAGTATTGGTAGTCCTCTCCATCAAAGAATGGAGGTCTGGTGACTGATTGACCTTCAGCATATCCTTGAGCTGCCATGGATCTTTGCTCTAAGATCGTTGGATCTTCTTTGAATGATCAGAGACCCGCTCTGATTCCACTTGTTGGCCCTTTTGGTACGGCAGCAAGCTAACCTAGAGGGGGGGTGAATAAGTTTTTCTGAAATCTGAAACAAAAACTTAAACACAAAAAATTATCACTTGAAAGTTTGATTAGTTTAGTGTGATAAAGAGTAGCAGTGCGAAAGTAAATAAACAATCACACAAATAACACAAGAGATTTATCCTGGTTCGGCCCTTCTCACATGGAAGTCCTACGTCCAGTCCCCAAGCAACCTCTTGGGATTTTACTAACTAAGGGTACAGTCCCCCTCAAGGACAATACAACACCCAGCACCCTAGCTGGTCTTCTTCTCTTTCCCGGGCAAGAAGGCAGCCCACTTCTTTTACAGGTCAAGAAGCCAACCTCCTGGTACAAACCCCAGTGTAGTTCTGCTAGACACAAACCCTTAGCTAGGTTCTACACTGTATACAGTCCTACAGCTGGACAAAGATCTTTCTTAGAAAAGAAAGAACACGGCTGAGAGTTGGAACATATGAAAACCAACTAAAAGAAACTCTCAGCTAAAAGACTCTCTCCCTCAGATTACAAGATGCACACAGAGAGAGTGAAGAGAGGAGAAGGAGCTTGAATGCTTGAGATGCTTGAACACTTCTTCTGGGCTTAGGCTCTTTCTCTCTTATCCTTTGAGTGTATGTGGCGTTCAGGTTCCTCACTGGTTGTACACTCCTTCAAAGATTTTTAGGAAGGCTCTTGCTATTTCTTCAACCTTGCTTCAACTTTTATATGAGCAGCTTTTGAATAGATCTATTGAAGAGATCCGTTGGAGTTCTAGCCGGTGCTCATCTTCTCTTCATTTGTCTTAATCAGACTCTGGTGGTCTTCGAGGTCTGTAAGCATAGAAGAGAGTGTTAGCACAAAAGAGTGTTTATGATAAACGGTGCATACCACTATGTTTCTGCTAACATACTGAAAATAGTAGTTCAAATCTTTTTCTGACAAGACTCTGAAACATGCATGCAGCTTTTTCTGTCAGAAGATATTTGACTTCTCATTAGGCGCCAAAAAGCACTTAAATAAACTGTGTTTAAATTGAAGTGAATCGTTGTTTAAGTTACTTATCAAATCGTTATACTTATAAGACTTAACAAATCGTTATAAATGGCAAATCGTTGTAAGTCTTAGCAAACCGTTATGAAACTTAACAAATCGATGTGAGAAGCAAATCGTTATGAATCTTATCAAATCGTTATGACTAGCAAATCGATGTGCAACTTATCAAATCATTATGAGAACAAAATCGTTGTTCTCACTTATCAAATCGTTATGAGAACCAAATCGATATGAGAGCAAATCGTTGTTCTCACTTATGAAATCGTTATGAGAACCAAATCGATATGAGAGCAAATTGTTGTTCTCACTTATGAAATCATTATGAGAACCACAATCGATATGAGAGCAAATCGTTGTTCTCACTTATGAAATCGTTATGAGAACCAAAATCGATATGAGAGCAAATCATTGTTCTCACTTATGAAATTGTTATGCGATCAAATCGATGTTTCACTTAACGAATCATTACACAATAAATTCATTGTGTGACTTATCAAATCGTTGTTAGTGAAATCGATGTGGCACTTTGAATAGAAATCGATGTATATTGAATGAACACCGACTTGCATTTTAGTGCACCAAAAATAATCATAAATACTGATGAAACAATTTAATCATAAATTTTGTTAGCACCAAAATATGAAGGTAATAAAGAGTGGTTCAACATATACCACGTGCGCCCCACGATCAAGTGGTGCATTAACTGTCGAGCTTCTCAACGGGCGCCTCAACGTGTAACCCCCGTTGAGGATGCTAACAGGCGCGCCCTTTGCGTCATTGATCAGGGACGTTCCGTCCCTCTCCCTCAGCACTTCTGCCTATAAAAGGCATAGGTAAGCCTCCATACAGAGGTACGTGATCCAAGGCACCCTTGCTCACACAAGCCCCTACGCTTCACACATGAGAACCCCTTCCTCTCACGTCCCTTGCTGACTTAGGCATCGGAGGGTTCTCCCCGGTTCTTCAACCGGGCCCCCTGATCCTATTCTGGTTTTGCATATCTTCGTCCGCTACTAGTGACCGTCTTCTTCCCTCTCAAGTGTAGGCACAACTAGCTCCGGCCCAAACAAGAAAAAGCCTCCACAAATACTATAGAGATAGATGGATGGCTTTGATGAATAATTAAATATTACTCCACATTTCGCTCTCCATATATAGTCAACTAATTTTTTGTCTTGAAAATTAACTTGCATAAAATATTGTGAATAACTTTTGTTGAAAGGAATCAGTGATTGACTGGGCTCTCCTATTATGGGGTTAAATTAGACACTCATATAATTCAACAATAAACATAGAATTTTAAGGCATACCAAAGAGATGCATAGGTCTATGAGAAATACTTTGTGCACGTCGGACGTGCAAATGATTTGCACGTTTGACGCGCCAGGTCGCGCCCACATGGGGCGCCCCGGTCGAGCAGGGAGCGCCCTAGCGCGTCGGGACATGCAAATGATTTGCACGTCCCGACGTGCATGAAGTATTTCTCTAGGTCTATTTATGTCTATTCACCACCAACTATAAGTATAGAAGGCGGGTCAGAGACCTCCGTCAAAACTACTCGGCAGCATCATTTGCCGAGATTGGCGAATGCATCTGATTTGAACGTCTGATCACTTAAATCCTTCCTGATCCGGATCTCTATTTTCTGTGAATAGGATGAAGCTAAGGATCTGCATGGTTCAGATGTAAAAATATGTTTTCAAGAAAAAATTCATAAAATAATTTATTTGGTACTATGAGAAGCTAATTCATAAAAATCTTTACTTAAAATTTATAAATTTTGGCATCCTTAATAGTTAAGTCATTTTCCCCTATTTTATTTTTTATTGAAATTTTATGAGTGAGATTATAATATCATCTCTCATTTTTAGTGTTTGATATTCAGAGCCTAACGATTGACGCCCAACATCTAGCGTTTGACTGTCGACGGTGGCCAACACGCTGTACCCAACGGTCAGTCATCGTCAATAGTCGTTCAATAGCTGGAATCCGATGGCAACGGTCGACTGCCAACTCTCGACGACAGCGGCAATACCAGTAGCCTGCAATCAACAATGGCTCTAGTAGTTGGTAGCGACCGACGCATGATGCCTGGGACTCGGCGTCACTACCGACAACCAACGACTAACACCTGACACTCGACAATTGACGCCAATGACTTGCGTTAGCCTCAAGACAATAGACATCAATTAATATTTATCAGATTCCACTTAAGTCCACAACTAATGTGTTCAAGATTTTTTTTTAAAAAGAAAATTATTATAAAATAACTACCAAAAAAATCTTTTTAGAGATATGATTTACATGGGTATCAAATAGGGAATTATATATTTTATTTTCTTATAAATGTTCTTCTGAATTTTTTTCATTAAATATATTTTACAACCAATCAAAATGACCTTAAACTTGTGACCTTCAGTCTAGGAGCTGGCTTGGTGCATACCTTTTTATTCTGAAATTACTTGTGAGTTTTCATTTATATTGCTCATCAACTTTGAGAGAATGGAGCTATATATTGTTGTGCAATTATCTTTTACAAATATTTGATAAATACTTTTGCTTATCACAAAATCTTTTAGTTAAACAAATTTATCACACTGTGCTTTGTACGAAAATTAATGTGTTAAAGTAAAGACATACATGTACTACTATATAACCTTTACAGAAAGTGTCAACGCACTGTCATCTTTCATTTACACATTGTATACTCATATATAACACACTGACTCCGACTCCCAAGAAGTTGAAGTGCTGGACCGATTACTGAACAAATTGGTCACACTCTGACTCCTGGAAACTCGAAGTATAATGTAGCATATTGACTGTTCGGATCGTCATACATTAGTTGTGGTGGCCAGTGTGTGGCCCATGTTGTGTGTAGCAGGTGCTTACACAGGTTTCCGGGGCGTTGTGGGCCGGTTGGTTGGCCTAAAGCACAGGTTTGTTCTCTGTCCCTGAACGCGATAGAGGGGCTCGTCGCGTTCTCATCGCGACACTCGGGGACGTCGCGTTTAGGTTGCCACTGTTTTGGCTCGCTCGTCTGCATGTGCACCGCGTGTCACGCGCTGGACGGGCGTGCTGACGTCGACAGGCGGATCGCGACGGGTATCCGCGTCGCGACCAGGTCGCGACGTCGCGATACGTCGCATTCCCAACCGAGCTGCATTTTTAAGAAACCCTGGCAGAACAGAGCTTTCACAAGCTCTGCTCGGCCAGGGGAGGTTTGCTCGTGGGTTTTTGGGCGATTCGAGATCGTAGGCCTTGGTTGGTCGTGTTCTCACCGTGAGGATCACGTGTGGAGCGGGAGAAAACGTCGGGTTATCACCCGTTTAGGTGTTCTTCATCAAAGTAGGGAGATTCTACCCTTTTTCTTCATGGAATTATTGTGTGTGTGTCGTGTGATGTGTTTACTGCTTTAAGAACCGTAGATGGCATGCTAGGACATCACAAAGAGCATGAAAAATGGATTAGAAACCATGTATGGTAGGGTTTTTAGGGTTTTCTGGCGAAGGGGACCCGGATAGGGTTTTTCGCCTGCGAAGGCGACGATCTCCCCTGTCGCGATCTGATCGCGACATGACGATACGTCACGTTCACTCTCTTGATTGCGACTGGTCGGGGCGTCGCTATCTGAACACGACCAGGGCCTCTGTCGCGATCACAGTCGAGGGTTGTTATTTGCGTACAAATGTTAATGTATGTATCCGTTACTGTTTAACCGATGCATGGCATGGTTAACCGATGTGTGTAGAGGTGGTTTGTGGTGCTTTGGCATTTGTTGCACTCCTCGAAAGTGCTGTTCACATGGTGAGCTACAGGCTCACGTGGTTGTGTGTGTGAATTTCAGTGACCGGTATGTGTTCACGTGGTTTGCGTAGCGTGCACGAGATTCCGTGTGCGTGGCAGGTAGTGTTACGCCTTCCGTGGTTACCTCTTCAGTTGGGAGCCCCAGGTTCCGAGGTGAGCCAGGCACGTGGGTGTGCTCGGGGTTTGTCCCGGTACAGTGGTACTGTCAGGGTCTTGTCGTCTTCCTGGACACCCTCACTCTCTGGGAGAGTTGCCATCCTGCTGAGGGAAAGACGGCAGTGGGACAGTGACTTGTGAGAATTTGTGTTTAGTCACTTGTAGCGCACTCGTAGTTGGGGGGACGGACACCAGTAGACGTACTGGACCCCAGCTAGTCCTCTTTCCAGTGCCTCACTTTAGGGAGCTTAGGCCGGAGTCCCTAAAGGTGACAGGCATAGGCCTACGAGGTGTGACTTGCAGGTGTGGTGGTTTGGTTGGTCTCCACAGTTCTTGTCTGGTTTAGTGGAGCGGCAGCTGGACCTTTCGTCCGTGGCTGCGAGGCTGAGAGGTAGACCTGTGTGTCTGTCCGGGTTGGTTGCTGGTGTCGCGAGCCAGGATACGCGACCCGAGTTTGGCGTTTACCTACTTTAGCTCGTACACTTGTTTGGGTTTTCCGTTTATTTATTTATTAACATTACTTTCGAGATCAGCAAGCGGTAAGTAAGTTACAGCTTTAATATGTTGCTTAAATAATTCTATAAACTGTTATAGCGTAGCTTCCTGCTTAGTTACTTGAGTTGTGGTTTGTTCAGTTTCTCTAGGGAAGTTTCCCTACTGAGCCAGTGACTAGAGAGGCTCACCCCCCCCCCTACTCCTTTCAGGTGAGGGAGAGCAGGAGGCTTCCCAACCGTCTTCTAGTTCCGGGCCGCACCGTAGCGGAGCAGGGTCTGCGCCACCTCCAGCAGTGTAATTTTCTCTCTTTGTACACCTCGGGGTATGCCCCAGGTTCTGTTGTACAGGTTTATGGTTTTAGTTGAGAAACTGGCTATGTAAATCCCATGTAAATATTTGTGGAATGGAAAGTTTACTTTTGTTATGTGGTTTCCTTTATATTTCTACAGACATGTGTGAATGATATCCCTTGCGAAGCTTCGGCTCGTTCGCGGGAGGCGGAGTCGTGTCAGGCTCGTTATCAGGTTAACGGTTTGAACGATGTGGTCCGTCATAGTTGGTATCAGAGCATAGTCCGTATAAATGTTAATGAACAGGAAATTTACATAGCCTATTCTTTACTTAAACCCACTGCTGGTAGTTGACCCTGGGTTTTTGTGTTAATAATTGTTGTGTTGTGTGGTTGGAAATTGTTTGTGTAGTAATCAGAAATGGCAGATCGGAGAGATTGGGGAGGAGGTGGTGATGATCCAGAGGATCCTACCTAGAGGATGATTGAGCGGATATGGGAAAGTCTTACGAAGATCCGTATGAGGATGGATCAGCCAGCACCCTCTCAGCCAGCGATACCAGTTGTTGAGGAGGCATTACCAGCAGCCCCAGTTTTACCCCAAGTAGGAGTTGAGGTACCTCCTGTAGTACCTGTGCACCCTGCAGTACCAGTGAGGCCAGCTACCGCAGAGGATCCCACAGCTCTTATGGAGAGGTTTCTAAGGTTACAACCCCCTACTTACTCAGGTGGCCCTAACCTAGATACTGCAGAGCCTTGGATACATGAGATCGAGAGGGTATTTGTGACTATGAGGTGCCCGCAGGAGGACAGAGTTATTCTTGCTATTTATCAGTTGAGGGGATTTGCTCAGGAATGGTGGAGACTCAAGTTGCAGACTGTTTTTGCAAGAAGGACAGAAGATGGAATTACTTGGCCAGAGTTTTTGACGTTTTTCAATGACACATTCTTTCCACTACAGATCCAGCAAGCAAAAAGGGAACAGTTTAGAACTTTACAGCAAGGAAGATTGACTGTGTTGGAGTATCAGATGAGATTCATGGCATTGAGTAGATATGCCCCTTATGTGGTGACCGATCATGCAATAATGGTGGAATATTTTATTAGGGGATTGAGGTCTGAGTTGCAGGATGCAGTAGCTCCACTGATGTGCAGGACAGTAGAGGAAGCGGCACAGTGGGCAGCTGTGTTAGAAAGGACTTTGCAGGCTAGGCAGAGTCAGTCTCAGGTGGGAGGTTCAGGTAGCTTCCGATTTCCCCAGCAGTCGCAGGGCATCAACAAAGGAAAAGCACCCTTAGGAGCATCATCGTTTGGGATAGCAAAGTGGGGTAAACAGATTAAGAAATTCTTCCAAGGAGGAGGACATGGCAGAGGCAGGCAACAGGGTTTCCAGCAGGGTGGTTTTCAGCAAGGGCGTGGCTACAGGCCACCGGTTCCAGAGGAATCCCAGCAGAGTACTGCAGGTCAACCCGCAACTTTTCGGAGGTCATATGTTATGCTTGTGGTCAGCCAGGACATTATGCCAGGGATTGTCCGTCTCGAGGATATGGTTATGGCAGGGGGACTTAGCAGCAGCAGCAGACATATCAACCATTAGCAGAGAGAGGCAGAGGAACCCCTTTTCAGAGAGGAGGTCGAGGTCGGGTGATGGCAATCACCAAGGCGCAGGCAGAAGCATCAAATCTCATTGAAGGTATACTACCGATCTTTGATTTCTCAGCTAGAATATTAATTGATCCTGGTGCTTCTCATTCATTTATTTCTGAAGATTTCTTGGATAGTCTGGCTCTTCCCATAGAAGAAAGGCAGTGTGAATTGATGGTTGAGATTCCTACCGGTGATTTTATGCTTACTTCCTGTTATTTAGATGAGGTTCCAATTGTGATTCATGGGAACCGGTTGCCGGCAAAGTTATATGCTTTGTCTTTAAAGGAATATGATTTGATTTTGGGTATGGATTGGTTAGAGGCTTATAGTGCTTTGGTAGATTATAGAAAGAAGAAGGTCAGGTTTTATAGACCTGATGGATCAGCTTTTGAATTTCAAGGTATGCCCTTCTATTCTCCTAAGTTTATCATTTCTGCGCTCAGAGCTAGAAGATTAATTAATGCAGGATGTGTAGCGTATCTTGCTTCTGTGAGTCTGGTTGAGTCTCATAAATTTGTAGAGTCTGTACCAGTGGTTAGAGAATTTATAGATGTATTTCCAGAAGAGTTGCCGGGGCTAGCACCGCGCAGAGAGGTAGATTTCACTATTGAATTAGAACCAGGCAGTATGCCGATCTCAAAGGCACCGTACAGAATGGCACCAACAGAATTAAAAGAGTTAAAGAAGTAGTTGCAGGAGTTATTAGAGAAAGGTTTCATCAAGCCAAGTCACTCACCATGGGGTGCACCAGTGCTATTTGTTAGAAAGAAGGATGGTAGTCTGAGGATGTGTATAGATTACCGGCAGTTGAATAAGGTTACTATCAAGAATAAGTATCCGCTCCCAAGAATAGATGATTTGTTTGATCAGCTTCAGTCAGTAAAGGTGTTCTCCAAGATTGATTTGAGGTCAGGATATCATCAGTTGAGAATTAAGGAAGAAGATATTGAAAAGTCAGCTTTTAGGACCAGGTATGGATATTATGAATTTGTAGTAATGCCATTTGGATTGACAAATGCGCTAGTAGCTTTTATGAACTTGATGAATAGAATATTTCATCCATATCTGGATCAGTTTATAGTAGTTTTTATCGATGATATCTTGATATATTCAACATCTGAAGAAGAGCATGCAGCCCATTTAAGAATCACCTTACAAACATTGAGAGAACATCAATTGTATGCTAAGTTCAGTAAGTGTGAATTATGGCTGAAAGAAATACAGTTTTTGGGTCATGTGATTTCTGGTGAAGGAGTGGCAGTGGATCCAGCAAAAGTGAAAGCAGTGTTGAAGTGGGCAGAGCCAAAAATAGTGTCAGAAATCAGAAGCTTTTTGGGTCTTGCAGGTTATTATAGAAGATTATTCAAGATTTCTCTAAAATAGCAGCCCCAATGACCAAGTTAACTAGGAAGGGAGTTTCTTTTGTGTGGTCTTCTGAGTGCAGGCGTAGCTTTGCTGAATTGAAAAAGAGGCTTACTATAGCACCAATATTACAAATTCCTTCAGGAAGTGGTGGTTTTGTGATATATACAGATGCATCTAGAAGAGGATTAGGGGCAGTATTAATGTAGCATGGAAAAGTGATTGCTTTTGCTTCCAGGCAATTAAAGAAACATGAAGAGAATTACCCGACTCATGATTTAGAGCTGGCAGTGGTAGTTTTTGCTTTGAAGATTTTGCGGCATTATTTATATGGAGAAATATTTGAAATATTCACAGATCATAAGAGCTTGAAATATATATTTTCACAGAAAGATTTGAATTTAAGGCAACGCAGATAGATGGAATATTTGAAAGATTATGACTTCAGTTTGGGATATCATCCGGGTAAAGCAAATGTTGTGGCAGATGCATTGAGCAGAAAAGCTGTTATGAATCAACTTATGATCAGAGAATGGAAATTATATGAAGAGATAGCAGATAATTCCTTATATGTGCCAAATAGTCAGCAGAGAGCAGTGTTGGCAAATAGTGCAGTTGAATCTTCTCTTTTTAGACAGATAGTTGAAGCCCAGAAAGCAGATGAGAACTTGGCAGATATTTTAAGAATGGAGGAGGTAACTTTGGGCCATGATAATGTAGTCAGATTAAAAGGCCGAGTGTATGTTCCAGCTGATGCAGGAATTAGACAGAAAGTATTAGAGGAGGCCCACAGGTCAAGGTATACTATTCATCCAGGCAGTACTAAGATGTATCAGAGAATGAAGGGTTTTTACAGGTGGCCAAACATGAAAAGGGAAATTGCAGAATTTATAGCAAGATATACTGTCTGTCAGCAAGTAAAAGCAGAACATCAACGACCAGGACGTTTGTTGCAACCTTTGCCCATACCACAGTGGAAATGAGATGATATAGCTATGGATTTTATAGTGGATTTGCCCAGCTCAGCAGGTCATAATGGCATTTGGGTTTTTATTGATAGACTGACTAAAATTTGCAGATTGTTACCGGTTAATATGTCATGGTCAGTAGACAGGTTAGCCAAGTTATATGTGGAAAGAATAATACCATTGCATGGAATTCTAGTTACTAATGTTTCAGATCGAGATCCAAGATTCACCTCAGATTTTTAGAGAAGTTTACAGAGGGTAATTGGCACTGAGTTAAGATATAGTTCAGCATATCATCCACAAACTGATGGACAAACAGAAAGGACCATCCAGACAATAGAAGATATGTTAAGAGCATGTTGCTTGGTTTGGGGAGGAATATGGGAACGCCATTTGAGTATGGTTAAATTCGCATATAATAACAGTTATCAAGCAAGTATCGGAATGGCACCTTATGAGGCATTATATGGCAGACCATGCAGGACACCATTGAATTGGCATGAGGTAGGAGAGAGGCAAGTTCTGGGTCCAGAGTTAATCAGGCAATGTACTGAAATAGTTAAGTTTATTAAAGAAAAGTTGCAGATAGCACAAAGTCGACAAAAGAGTTATGCTGACAATAGACGCAGACCATTACAGTTTGAAGTGGGGGATTATGTATTTTTGAAGGTTTCTCCTACTAAAGGTGTATTTAGATTCAGCAAGCAAAGCAAGTTGAGCCCCAGATATGTAGGTCCATTCCAGATAATGGAAAGATTAGGCGAGACGGCTTACAGGTTAGATCTGCCAGCAGACTTCATAGATGTTCATAATGTGTTCCATGTCTCAATGCTCAGAAAGTACATTGAAGATCCGTCCCAAGTAATCAGTTACCAGAGAAGTGAATTAAAGCCAGACATGACAATGCCAGAATATCCAGTACAGATCACAGGCCGCAGAACCCAAAAGCTCAGGAATAATAATATTGATTTAGTGAAAGTCAGATGGGAAAACAGACAAGGCGGTGAGGATACTTGGGAACTAGCAGAGGAAATGATGAAGACGTATCCATACTTGTTTGAGTAAGCTTTTAATTCTTTTAGGTGATAGTACCTTATTTGTTTTAAATTGAAAATTTTTGTTATCGGGTTCCACTTTAAATTTCGAGGACGAAATTTCTTTTAGGTGATAGTAATGTAGCATATCGACTGTTCGGATCATCTTACATTAGTTGTGGTGGCCAGTGTGTGGCCCATGTTGTCTGTAGCAGGTGCTTACACAGGTTTCCGGGGCGTTGTGGGCCGGTTGGTTGGCCTAAAGCATAGGTTTGTTCTCTGTCCCTGAACGCAATAGAGGGGCTCGTCGCATTCTCATCGCGACACTCGGGGACGTCGCGTTCAGGTTGCCGCTATTTTGGCTCGTTGTCTGCATGCGCGCCGCGTGTCACGCGCTAGACGGGTGTACTGACGTCGACAGACAGATCGCGATGGTTATCCGCGTCGCGACCAGGTCGCGACGTCACGATACATTGCGTTCCCAACCGAGCTGCGTTTTTAAGAAACCCTGGCAGAACAGAGCTTTCACAAGCTCTTCTCGGCCAGGGGAGGTTTTGCTCGTGGGTTTTTGGGCGATTCGAGCTCGTGGGCCATGGTTGGTCGTGTTCTCGCCGTGAGAATCACGTGTGGAGCGGGAGAAAATGTTGGGTTATCGCCCGTTTAGGTGTTCTTCATCAAAGTAGGGAGATTCTACCCTTTTTCTTCGTGAAATTACTGTGTGTGTGTGTGTGTGTGTGTGTGTTTACTGCTTTAAGAACCATAGATGGCATGTTAGGACATCACAAAGAGCATGAAAAATGGATTAGAAACCATGTATGGTAGGGTTTTTAGGGTTTTCTGGCGAAGGGGACCCGGATAGGGTTTTTCGCCTGCAAAGGCGATGGTCTCCCCTATCGCGATCTGATCGCAACAGGATGATATGTCGCGTTCGCTCTCTTGATTGCGACTGGTCGAGGCGTCGCTATCTGAACGCGACCTGGGCCTCTGTCGCGATCGCAGCCGAGGGTTGTTATTTGCATACAAATGTTAATGTATGTATCCGTTACTGTTTAACCGATGCATGGCATGGTTAACCGATGTGTGTAGAGGTGGTTTGTGGTGCTTTGGCATTTGTTGCGCTCCTCGGAAGTGCTGTTCACATGGTGAGCTACAGGCTCACGTGGTTGTGTGTGTGAATTTCAGTGACCCGTATGTGTTCACGTGGTTTGCGTAGCGTGCACGAGATTCCGTGTGCATGGCAGGTAGTGTTACGCCTTCCATGGTTACCTCTTCAGTTGGGAGCCCAAGGTTCCGAGCTGAGCCAGGAACGTGGGTGTGCTCAGGGTTTGTCCCAGTACAGTGGTACTGTCAGGGTCTTGTCGTCTTCCTGGACACCCTCACTCTCTGGGAGAGTTGCCGTCCGGCTAAGGGAAAGACGGCAGTGGGACAGTGACTTGTGAGAGTTTGTGTTTAGTCACTTGTAGCGCGCTCGTAGTTGGGGGGACGAACACCAGTAGACATACTGGACCCCAGCTAGTCCTCTTTCCAGTGCCTCACTTTAGGGAGCTTAGGCCGGAGTCCCTAAAGGTGACAGGCATGGGCCTGCGAGGTGTGACCTGCAGGTGTGGTGGTTTGGTTGGTCTCCACAGTTCTTGTCTGGTTTAGTGGAGCGGCAACTGGACCTTTCGTCTGTGGCTGCGAGGCTGAGAGGTAGACCTGTGTGTTTGTCCGGGTTGGTTGCTGGTGTCGCGAGCCAGGCTACACGACCCGAGTTTGGCGTTTACCTACTTTAGCTCGTACACCTGTTTGGGTTTTTCGTTTATTTATTTATTAACATTACTTTCGAGATCAGCAAGCGGTAAGTAAGTTACAGCTTTAATATCTTGCTTAAATAATTCTATAAACTGTTATAGCGTAGCTTCCTGCTTAGTTACTTGAGTTGTGTTTGTTCAGTTTCTCTAGAGGAGTTTCCCTACTGAGCCAGTGACTAGTGAGGCTCACCCCCCCCCCCCCGCCTTTCAGGTGAGGGAGAGTTGGAGGCTTCCCAACCGTCTTCTAGTTCCGGGCCGCACCGTAGCGGTGCAGGGTCTACGCCACCTCCTGCAGTGTAATTTTATCTCTTTGTACACCTCGGGGTATGCCCCAGGTTCTGTTGTACAGGTTCATGGTTTTAGTTGAGAAACTGGCTATGTAAATCCCATGTAAATATTTGTGGAATGGAAAGTTTACTTCTGTTATGTGGTTTCCTTTATATTTCTACGGACATGTGTGAATGATATCCCTTGCGAAGCTTCGGCTCGTTCGCGGGAGGCGGAGTCGTGTCAGGCTCGTTATCAGGTTAACGGGTTTGAACGATGTGGTCCATCACATATAATATCGATTGATGAAGAAATTTGTACTACTCCGACTCTCAAGAAGTCAAAATCTGGTACCGATTGTCATATAAGGAACATCAATCGATGTCTCACTCCGACTTCCATCCAATCAAAGTCTATAGTCGAAGTCTGTCTATCGATTGCCTTTGTCTGTATTGATTGTCTGTATCGATTGTTTGTATCGATTACTGTTATTTCACATCGATTGATTGAACATCGATTGCTCTTACACTCCAACATCGATTATTGTTACTCCACATCGATTGCTTAAACATCAACTGCACAAACATCGATTGTCTTATCCTAAACATCGATTACTATTATGAACATCAATTGTCTTATCCTGAATGTCGATTACTATTATGAATATCGATTGTCTTATCTTGAACATCGATTACTATTATGAACATCAATTGTCTTATCCTGAACATTGATTACTGTTATGAATATCAATTGTCTTATCCTAGACATCAATTATTGTTTTGAATATTGATTATCTTATTCTAAACATCGATTGCTTAAATGATTAACATTGATTGTTAGTTATTATGTTTACTGACCTACTCCGACTCTTGAAGAGTCGAAGTTAGGTTTTGACTCATGATATTTAACTGTAAATTTTTTTATGACCTGTTATATTTGCAAAACTATTAATGTATTATTAGTGTGATTAATGCTTTAATTCTTATGGAATTATTTAACAACAGATGAACACATGATCTACATTGTGATATTCTCTTTGCTATCTTTATGATAATATATGTGCATTGTACTTCTCTATTCTTTTTATATATAATTTCTGACATAAATATTTTTGAAGATCAGTTTAACAGTTTATCTTTTCAAGAATGCTACGTGTCTTACAAAGACATTCGTTAGCATGCTTCAGAATATCTAGTTTTCAGATTTTAAGGATAAGGTCCTTTGTAGATGTACTGTGCGCCAAGTAGGTGTCCATTTCTCTTGAATATTCACATGACTCTCTGTACTGTCCAAAGGACACACTGTCTGTCTGGAACTGATAGATATCTGTTAGAAGCTACTTGTCCCTTATCTTCTCATATTATTTTATATCTCACAAGACTAACCCCAAGAAAAAGAAGAGACATGGTATGGTGTTTGCAGATATTCAAGAAAAGCTATCTGAGATAGAACCATACAGCTACCACATAGCCTGGAAGTCGTTAAGATTCAAAGTCTCAATGATATGATGATTGTCATCTTAAGCCTCAAAACCCAACGTTCAAATTCAAATAGCTACATTCCCAGCGGGAAGCTGAAGAATGAAGATTATATATGAAGCTGATATTTGAAATACAAAAATAACATATACACCAACAAGGTGTGAGGCAGTGCGAAGTGCATACATAAAAATAGAGAGTAGTCTCCCCACTCACCAAAGAAAGAAAAGTGCACACAAGATATGAAAGAGAACCTTCTGTTCAAGCTACAACCTTATGCTTTCTTGCATTTGAAGTTCTTGGGTGGTGTTTACTTATTTGTAAATCTTCTCAGTCCACCCTCAGTCAGAAAGAGTTAGAGAAGTCTTTCTTATTTGTACAAACTCTTTCTAATTTTCTGTGTTTGCACATCCTTCAGAGCAGACACACATGTGTTCATTTCTGTGTTGTAACCAGCATGGGGTTTATTCCCTGTAGTGCCCCTCTGTGAAGGGAAGACCTACTGTGTAGGTGGTTGTAATACCCTCTGTGAAGGGAAGACTTTCGTGGGAGCAAGTGGGTTGTAATACTTCCCACGTTGAGAGAAAGTCGAGTGTTCTTGGCAGTTAGTGAAAATCCCAAGGAGTGCTTTGAGATTAGATGTAGGACTCCTGATTGATAGGAGGTCCGAACCAGGATTAATCCTTTGTGCACTTGTGTGATTGTTTCCGTCAAGTTTTCACTTGTTTCACACACACTACACTAAGTACTAACAATACTATCTAGTGTTATCTTACTTTTAAAAAATTGTTTGAAGTGCAAGAAGTCATATTCACCACCCTCTAGGACATCTAAAACTCCATCTCGATCCAACAAGTGGTATCAGAGCGAGGTCTTCTTAGAATAATCGAAAGATTTGAGAAGAGATGACAGCTGAAGCTCACAACTATGAAGGACAATCCGTTACAAGACCACCATTTTTTGATGGCGAATATTACCAATACTGGAAGATGAGATTGGAATGCTGATGACCAGTCTGTCCCCATGTAATTTTAATTAGTTACATATATATTTTGATGATTAACAAAACCAAACAAAAGTTTATCAATTATATCTAATGAATATTTCATAAGTCTTAAGCACAGGAAAAATACCAAGGTCAAACAAGCCAATAAAGGTATGCATTACTTCTCTGAAGCCTTAATCTTTTCAACATGATATTTCTCTAAGTCCATATCGACTTCTATTGAAGGCCATAACGATTTCTTTATAAGCATATCGATTTCAATAGAATTATCATAACGATTTCCCTTCTGGCTGAAAAGTCATGTTATTTCAAACAAGTCGATGTCACAACGACTCTATAAGTTACATAACGATTTCTTTAGAGCCCGTAATGACTTGCTCGTCACAACGACTCTATAAGTTACTGTAACGATTTCTTTAGAGCTCGTAACGACTTGCCTGTCGCAACGACTCTATAAGTTGTCGCAACGATTTCTTTAGAAACTCGTAACGACTTGCTCGTCACAACGACTCTATAAGTTACAATAACGATTTCTTTAGAGCCCATAACGACTTGCTCATCACAACGACTCTATAAGTTACCGTAACGATTTCTTTAGAGCTCGAAACGACTTGCCTGTTGCAACGACTCTATAAGTTGTCGCAACGATTTCTTTAGAAACTCGTAACGACTTGCCTGTCATAACGACTCTATAAGTTATCGTAACGATTTCTTTAGAAAGCGCAACGACTTGCTTATTGTAACGACTTCATGTTACCATAACGATTTCTTTAGAGTTCATAACGACTTGATAAGTGTTCACAACGATTTGCTTTGTATAACAATTTGTTTAAGTGTTTCATATCGATTTCTTCAGAAACACAACGATTTGCATCTCACAACGATTTGTTAAGTAACTCACAACGATTTCTTTAGAGCTCATAACGATTTGTTAAGTGTTTCACAACGACTTCTTCTGTATCACAACGACTTGGTCAACCTGACTTATTCATAACGATTTCATAAGTCATATAGTCATCGACTTCATATCTTGATATCTTATTTATCTTAAAAGTGTTGACTAGTCAAAGTCCACGTAGACATCTCTCTGACGCTTTTGCATTTATGAGATCTGAACATATCTCTGCATTCATGCAGACCATATCATCCTTTATCGTGCCTACTCTGATAACGTCCTTTAGACTTAAGCTATTTGGCATTACTATTTCCATGTCTATTGCTACTAACGTTGACTGACATCAGAGACAGCTTTGTTGTCTGCTATTTGAGTTTGACATTTGTGCAGACCTCTGATCCAGCTTCACGGTACAACGTTAAACAAATAGAAGCCAACGGATATTTATGAAGATCTATCTCTTTGCGTGCTCAAGTGATCAAAAGACTATTGACTGGAAGCTTCCAAGACTCCAGATGTCATTCAGTCTAACGACTACTCAAAAGAGAGACAACGGACACCTCAACGTCTACAATTTCAAATTGAAGATATAAATTCAAGTCAGAAGAACAGAAGAATATAGATCGTGCATTTCAAGCATTCAAATTCTTCTGAAGAAAGTCCAGAGCCAAGAACCTTCATTCCACTTAGTTTTTGCTCTTTTGCTCTCCACTAGTTTGTGAAAATCTTGAGAGAGCCTGTATAGTTCTGAGAGTGTACTTAGCTTAAATCTCTTCCTCTCAGTTCTAGTAGCTTCAGATCCTTGCTTGTCAAAAGCTTGATCTAGGGGCTTGAATTTCATTCACTCTCTTTATGTTGTTCCCTTCGGTTGTGAAGGAAGACCTGGTGGTATCCAGGGTGTTGTTCCCTTCGGTTGTGAAGGAAGACCTGGTGGTATCCAGGGTGTTGTTCCCTTCGGTTGTGAAGGAAGACCTGGTGTGGTATCCAGGGTGTTGTTCCCTTCGGGTGTGAAGGAAGACCAGCTGAGCTGGGTGTTGTAGCGTCCTTAGGGGGACTGTACCCTTGTTAGTGAAATCCTGAGTTGTTCCTCAGGGACTGGACGTAGGACTCCTAAGGAAAGGAGGTCCGAACCAGGATAAATTCTGTGTTGTGTGATTGTCTTCTTTTGTGTTTGATATTTGAACTAACAGTCACTAACCTCCTTCGAAGAATTCTTGTGTAAGTATTTTTTGTTACAGGTATCTTGTAAAATATTTTTAAAGACCCATTCACCCCCCCCCCTCTGGGCTCGTCAACTGGGCAACAAGTGGTATCAGAGCGAGTCTCTTCGACAAAGAAAGGATCCAACGATCTGAAGAGTAAAGATCCATGGCAGCCCAAGGTAACTTTGAAGGTCAGTCTGTCAACCGACCCCCTCTCTTCGATGGTGATATATCCTTACTGGAAGACCAGAATGGAATACTTTCTACAAGGGCACGACTATCAAATTTGGTCCATAGTAGAAGAAGGTGATCTGTTAGTCACAAATGAGAAAGCACAATGGACAGATGATGACAGGAAGAAGATTTCCCTGAATTGCAAAGCAAAGAGCATCTTATGTTGTGCTCTAAGTAAGAAGGAATTCAACCGAGTTTCAGCCTGCAAATCCTCGATGGAAATGTGGGAAAAGCTCAGGATTACTTATGAAGGTACAGACAAGGTAAAGGAGACAAGAATCGACATTCTTGTCACTCAGTATGAAAGATTTCAGATGCAGTCAGGTGAGTCAATCACTCAAATGTTTAGCCGATTCACTGATATCACCAATGGTTTAGCCAGCCTAGGGAAGACATATGAGATTGCAGATATGGTAAGGAAAATTCTCATATCCTTGCCATCCTCGTGGACACCTAAGGTCACAGCTATAGAAGAAGCTAATGACTTGAAAAGAATGTCAGTGGAAAAGCTCATTGGGTGCCTCATGGCCCATGAGATCAACATGGAAAGGCTAAGAGGGTCATCTAGTAGAAAGAAGCACTCAAATGCCTTGAAAGCAGAAGAAGACTCACCAGAAGCCAGCTCAAGTGAAAATGAAAGCGATGAGGACAGTGAGAATGAAGAAGCAATGCTCTCTAGGAGATTGCAACGAATCTTGGCCAAGAAGAAAAAGTTTCAATCTGACGGAAAGCACTTTAAGAAAAACAAGGACTTCAAAAGATCAGATGGTAAGGAAATGAAGAAAGGAGAAACCATCTGCTACGAATGTAAAAAGCCTGGACACATCAAAGCTGATTGTCCTAAATTCAAGAAACCAGATTTCAGGAAGAAAGAGAGCTCCAAGAAGTTCAGAAAGTACAAGAAGAAGGCAATGATAGCAGCATGGGAGAACAATAGTGACTCAGACAGTGAATCAAGCTCATGCAGCGATGAAGACGAAGCTAACTTGGCCTTCATGGCAGATGTTGATGAAAAGGTAACCTCTGACTCCTCCTTCGATTCATGTAATGATTCTGATTCTGATAACTTAGAGGAAGCATTTAATGAATTGTATAATAAGTACAAAGAAGTAACTAAACTAGTAAAAGCAAGTAAGAAAAATAACACCTGTTTAGAAAACACTAATTCTGATTTAAAAACAGAAAATGAAGAATTAGAAAAACAAATAACTGAACTTAAAAGAAGAAATGAATTGTTATGTAAAGACCTAAAAGCTAAGAATGAACAAATAACAAAATTGGAAAAACAGGAAAGCACAGATGAATTAAAAAGGAAATTAAAAACTTAAATGAAGAAAATAATAAACTATCAAGCACACTAGAGAAATTTACTAATGGTAAAACTCTCTAATATTAAAAGGTGCTAGAAGATCAGGTAAGAAGAAAAATGGGTTAGGATATACACCCCCAGATAATGAAGAAACCATAATCTACCCTAAAACATATCCAATACCAAAATTTGTACCTGAACAAGATATAGCATATAAATCTGATTTCAAGTATATAGAAAAGGTAACAAAATTATCCTGCTGTGATCACTGCAACAAATTAGGACATATCGTAACAACATGCCCAACAAGACATAAAAAATGGATAATAAAAGGTAAAATTAATGATACTAACCAATCAGGACCCAAAAGAATTTGGGTACCTAAAGCTTGATGTTTTTATTTCAGGTTAACCCTCGAGCATCCAAATGGTACTTGGATAGTGGGTGCTCAAGACACATGTCAGGTAACCAGAAATTATTGAAGGAACAATCACTTATGGAGATAATGGGAAAGGAACAGTGATAGGCAGTGGGTCTTGAATAACAAAGGAAAAACTGTCATAGAAGATGTGTTATTAGTCAAGGGATTGAAGCACAATCTCATCAGCATCAGCCAGCTGTGTGACAGAGGCCATCAGATCAAGTTTCAAGAGTCAAAGTGCAGCATAGTGAAGGATGGAGCAGTCATCTTTGAAGCAAATAGAGAAAAGAATTTGTATGTGCTCTATCTTGAAGAACTCAAAGAGCAAAATGTTTGTCTGGCAGCAAGCAAAGACAAATCTACTGAATTATGGCACAGACGACTTGGACATTGCAGTTTAGATGGCATGAGGAAATTGCTAAAGAAAAATCTTGTAGAAGGTCTGCCAAAGGTCAGTGCAAAAATGGAAGGTGTATGCGGACCCTGTGCTAAGGGAAAGCACACTAAAAGCTCCTTCAAGTCAAAGACGGTGGTGACCACCTCAAAACCCTTAGAGCTCCTACATATGGATCTATTTGGGCCAATGAGGACTACCAGTCTTGGAGGAAAGAACTTTGGATTTGTCATAGTTGATGACTATTCAAGATTTACGTGGGTATCATTTCTAGAACATAAAGATGACACTTTTGAAAACTTTGTTAGTTTCAGCAAGAAGGTGCAGAAAGATCAGAAGTTCAGCATTGTGTCTATCCGATCAGATCATGGTGGTGAATTTCAAAATGAAAGGTTTGCTAGATTCTGTGATGATCAGGGAATTGAGCATAATTTCTCAGCACCAAGGACACCACAGCAAAATGGTATTGCTGAGAGGAAGAACAGAACCCTACTGGATATGGCAAGAACTATGCTCTCAGAATATGATCTGCCAAGATATTTTTGGGCTGAAGCAGTCAACACAGCAAGCTACATTGTCAACCGAGTGATGATCAGGCCAATCCTGAAGAAGACTGCATATGAACTGTTCAAAGGGAAGAAGCCAAAGATCAGCCATTTCAGAACCTTTGGATGTCCCTGCTTCATTCACAACAATGGAAAAAGGGACATTGGTAAGTTGGATGCCAAATCAGATGAAGGCATCTTCATGGGGTACACTTCTAAACCCAAAGGCTATAGAGTGTTTAATAAACGTACCTTATTGATTGAACAATCTGTGCACATTATTTTTGATGAAACTAACCCTTCTTTGAGAAAGGAAGTAGATAGTGACAATGATGATGCAAATGAATTGTCCAAGAAACTAAAAGATACATCAATTGAGGACAAGGATGATCCGCCTCTGGAAGAATTGCAACAAGAAGAAATCACTCATGAAAATCTTCCAAAGGAATGGAGATACAAGAAAGATCACCCACCTGAAAACATCATTGGTGATCCATCCATAGGGGTAAGAACAAGAGGTAATGTTATTCCTTGTGATTATCTAGCTTTTGTTTCTCAAATAGAGCCTAGGACAGTCAATGAAGCTCTTTCTGATGAATCTTGGATAGTAGCCATGCAAGATGAATTAAATCAATTCAAGAGAAACCAAGTATGGTCACTTGTTCCTAGACCATCAGACCATCCAGTCATTGGCACCAAATGGGTGTTCAGAAATAAACTGGATGAAACTGGTGCAATTTTAAGAAACAAGGCCAGATTGGTAGCTCAAGGCTATTCTCAAGAGGAAGGCATAGATTTCGATGAAACCTATGCACCTGTAGCTAGACTTGAGGCCATTAGAATATTACTTGCATATGCATCTGCTTTGAACTTGACATTATTTCAAATGGATGTTAAATCTGCATTTTTAAATGGTTTTATAAAAGAGGAAGTTTATGTGGAACAACCTCCGGGTTTTGATGACACAGAATTTCCCAATCATGTTTTCAAACTTCATAAGGCATTATATGGTTTAAAACAGGCACCTAGAGCCTGGTATGAAAGGCTTAGCTCTTTTCTTTTAAACCATGGTTTCAGTAGAGGTCAAGTAGATAGTACTCTTTTCATAAAATCAAAGGTCAAACACATTCTATTAGTCCAAATTTATGTAGATGATATTATCTTTGGATCTACTGATGAATCCCTTTGCAAGTACTTTGAAAAGTTGATGCAGGGAGAATTTGAAATGAGCATGATGGGAGAACTTAATTACTTCCTTGGATTACAAATCAAACAAGGAAAGGAAGGAACTCACATCTGTCAAGCAAAGTACACAAAAGAACTCTTAAAGAAATTTGGATTCGAAAATACCAAGCCACTGTCAACACCAATGAGCACATCAACAAGGATGGACAGTGACAAAGATGGTAAGAAAGTAGATCAAAAGATCTACAGAGGTATGATTGGTTCACTACTTTATTTAACAGCTAGTAGACCAGATATACTATTTAGTGTATGCATGTGTGCTAGATATCAAGCTGATCCTAAAGAATCACATTTAATTTCGGTAAAAAGAATATTTAGATATTTAGCAAGATCTCATGACTTAGGTCTATGGTATCCAAAACACTGTGAAATTAACTTAGTAGGTTACTCTGATGCTGACTATGCTGGATGCAAATTAGATAGAAAAAGCACCAGTGGTGGTTGTCAATTTCTTGCAGGATGTTTAATATCTTGGTCTTCAAAGAAACAAAATTCAGTAGCACTATCCACTGCTGAAGCTGAGTACGTAGCTGCTGGAAATTTCTGTACGCAACTCTTATGGATAAAGCAACAACTTGAAGACTTCGGATTAAACATTAAATCCATCCCACTGCTGTGTGACAACACCAGTGCCATTAATCTCACCAAGAATCCAGTTCAGCACTCAAGGACCAAACATATTGAGGTTAGATATCATTTTATTCGTGATCATGTTGCAAATGGAAATATTGAAATATCTTTTATTGATACAAATGGCCAATTAGCAGACATTTTCACAAAAGCCTTACCTGAAGAGAGATTTACATCTCTTAGAAGGGAATTAGGCATGTGCAATTTGTGATAAAAGTTTGCTTACAAATGGCACATTAAATTTCAGAATTAAGTACTTTTTCCCTCCATGGCATTAAGCAAAAGAAATTCAAATTATTCTTTGTAACCGCTCTCTCATTGAAGTCGGTTTGAATAGTCAACACCTTTTGTCCTTTTCCACTGCCTTTTGGCGCCTCACTTTCCACATCGCATTAATTTATTCATAAAATCAATGGCAGAACGATTCGTATCTCATCGTCTACCTTTTCCCCCTTTTCATCTTGTCGCATGAGCCGATGCCCTAGCAACTCCTATCTTAACCCTCTGCAAATTTGAACCTTCCTCCTCCTTCCCGCAAAATTTCTTGAGGGTTCCTTCTCTTCACCTTCCGTCTCAACCCTCCAGCGCCTTTCCCACCTGAATCCATGGCCGCACCAGTCATCGCCGGCAGTTTGGGTGGCTACAGCGCCGAATTTCTCACTTCTGAGCAGCAGGAGAGGTTTACCTTTGTGAAGACGAAGCTCTGTGGCCATAAAGAAGTCGATGTCGCTAATCTGAAGAAAAGTGGAATGAGCAGCGTGGTAGATTTGATCAATCAGATGCAGTGGACAGAAATTACCACCTTTTCAGAGGTCAGTTATCCGGACTTGGTAAAAGCTTTCTTCGTGTGTATGAAAATAGAGGAAGATGGGTCTCTAGTTTCTTCAGTGAAGGGAATCATGATTAGGATAGACCCTGAGTTGCTGAAGATGTTGTTTAATGTGAAGACTTCCGGATTTAGTGGGGTTCACACGGTGGACGCCCAAGTGAAAGGTTTGGGAATTATCGGGCCAGGATTCAAGCTGAGGGACGGCAAGATCGATATAAATCAACTATCTGCCTTCAACCGCCTCCTTCATTTTATTGTCTGTCAAATCTTAGTTCCCAGAAGTGCAACTTTTTCATCTTGCACAAAGGCCGACTCAGACATGATGTACTGGGCCATTCAAAATAAGGAGATAAATATGGCCGCAGTGATAATGGAAAGAATGAAATTTGCCAGAGATCAGATTTGGGACACCAAGAGTAAGTTCAATGTGTCCCTGCCTTATGCCCATCTACTTACCAAGATCTTCAAACACTTCGGTGTTGATCTTTCTGGGGCAGTTGTAGAGAAAATGGGCCAAGCAATCAGGTCCAGGAACTTGAAGAAGAGTGGCTTCTCTGTGGAAAATGGTGTCTGGGTCAAGGCTTCAGTTGCTGAAGGCGAAGCCATCATTGACGACACCTCAGTTGTTCATCAGGAGATGGGATCAGCAGATATGATTCCAGAATTGCCAGTGGAGTCAGTTTCAGTGCCAGTAGTTGGAGCAGCAGAATCATCAGGCCCCTCTTTAGCAGAAGTTCAGTCTGAAAGTGCAGTAGAAGAAGAAAGAGTGTCTGTAGCAGCTTCAGAATTTCCAGAAGAATCAGTTCAAATCTTTGCAGAGAGGAGAATTGAGGATATTCTCCCAGAAGACATTATTCCAGTTGAGGACCCACTACCCTCAACTGTAGTTGCATCTATTCTTTCAGATATTATTGATTCGATTCCTTTCACCTCAAGTGCTCCTGAAGCTTGTGGGAGTGTTGCTGAAGAGGCTGTGGCATCAGGCCACTTTGATGTTCAAATGGAAGATGTACCAGTAGAGTTAGAGCACCCAGATGGTCAGGGTGACTCTGTATTGGCGGATGCTCCCATTCAGGGGGAGTAAGTATCAAATGAAGAAGAAGCTCCTGCTCAGGGGGAGCAGTCAAAGGACAATGAAGCAGAAGAAGAAGATCACCTTGATCAACCAGTGGGCTCTGCACCAGAAAATGATAATATCCCTCGTGGCTCAGAAGATGTCAGAGAAGGGGAGACAGCCAGCTCCTCCAGTTCAGATGATGATGAGCCTTCTCCAGCTTCAGAGGCTCAGAATAAAGGGAAAGAAGTAGAATTGAAATTCCAATGTTGTCAAATACTCCCTTTGAAAGGCCAGTAAAGCAGAAGATTATAATCAACTCTGAAGCCTGTAATAGAGAGACTTGATGCTCAAGGACAAATCTTATGTTCTCTTCAGGCAGACACCAATTCAATCTTCATGAGCCAAGCTTCAGCCTCCAAGGAATTGGCGAGTGTGAGAAATGCCATGAAGTGGTTTAATAAAGAAATGGGCACCATGAAGGAGATGCTAGAGAAAATTCTGAAGGTGGTTGGAGATCACATTCCTCCTCCTCCTCCTGCTGACCAAGCCCAAGAATCAGGGCCATCAGGGCCAGCACCAGAAGCAGCAGCAGCAGACCAGAAGAGGTAGGGCCAGAAGTGCCAGCTGATCAGGTTGCAGGGCCACCAGGGCCATCTGAGCAAGGGTCAGGGCCATCAGGGCCGTTGGTGAGTGAGTCTGTGCAGACAGAGGCAGATGAGTTCCTGGCATCCAAGCCCCCAGCTCCCTCTTCTCCCTCTCACACACCCATTCCACCATCACCACCCTCAGCTCCTACAGCTCCTCCTGCTCCTCAGACTTTCAAGAAGCCCCAATCTAGACCTATTTCTTTCCCACTCCATTTCCTTCTCAATCAACCTCAACTCCTGCCTCCTCTACTTCCATTCCTTCTCCTTCTCCTTCTCCTATACATGAGGCCCCTCCAGCATCCTCCTCCTCCTCTGGTCCCTCCCTTGGACCAGTTGATGACCTCCCTACTTCTTCTCACTCTTTTCTTCATCCTACTCCTCCACCCTCTTTCATCACTATCATACCTGAAAGAGCTCAACTCAACTCTCCCTTTATGGAAAAGATAAAGGATGAGTTTGAGGAAGGGATCCTCAGATCTGTGTTGAAAGTTGGGGAACATATTCACAGGGCAGACCCTTCTAGTCCTGCCCCCAAGAAAAGGAAACTTACTTCTACTTCCTCCTCTTCCTCTGACCCCAAATACCCACCTTTGTGGTTTTCTCTCACAGTGGACAACAAACATAACCCACTGTATAGGGAATACCTTTCCAAAGTTGTTTTTGCCACCATCATCAACCTTCCCTTTCAAAATCTCACAGATCATTTGAACACCATTCTACCTACACTTCTCTTTCAAAATCCGAAAAGTCCAAAATCTTCTCTCTTGCTCACTCCAAATCTAAAGAGCAGTGGGGCAAAAGTCACAAGGATCTCCTAAAGAAATTCATTCTTGCCAAATCTGCCAGATTTCCTCCAAGGGACCACTCCCTGACCCTATCTGAGTGGTTCAGGATGTATCACCAAGAGCTTTGGGCTCCCTTCATTCAAAAGGAAATTAAGATGGTCAGGCACTATGTGTGTTCAACAACTACAGATATGTCCATCGTCTTCCTGAAGTTCAGCTCTGCCAGTTCAAAAGGGCCATTTCAGCTCTCTCTCCAGATATCTCTCATACTTCAGATGTCCAGGTAGATTTTGCTACCCTTCAAGTACCAGAAGAAATAGCTCTTCCGCAAATCCATTTCCTTGTCATGGAGTCCTCTGTAGGATCCATTATCTTTGAACGGTTTGCCAGAGTAATGGGCAGAATTAAAGTGCAGAAAGGCTGCCTGGTTACTTTTCCTAGATTCTTATTTAGGGAATATCACCAGGGGCATGTAAGTGCTAAGTTTTAGCCCCTATTCTGTCTGAATGTGAAAGACTCACATCTTCTGAATGGTCCAAGTTCTACCCCCTGTCAGCTCAGCAGTGTTTGACATCAATGAAGCTCAGGCCAGGGAAGGCAAACCCGCCATTTCTCCAGCTATTTTCCTCGATATGAACTCCATTCATCTTGTTGATGACCCCTTCAAAGTCTGGGAGGAAAGATACAAAGTCTATGTGGCTCTTCACAAGGCTCTCAGAGATAACCACAACCACTATCCTGTAACAATGGACCAATTCCTCTCCTGTGCCAGCTTTGGGACTCGGCGTTTCCTCAAGATGAACATGGACAAGGATGCATATGCTGATCTTCTCTACCAGCACCTAGATCTTCATCTCAAACGGGTGGCTTCCACTATGGGACCATCCTACTCTATACCTTTTGGAGTTTTTAAAACCCATTTTGAAGAACAGGAAGCACAGGCATGGGAAACCATCTCCCATTTTGCCTCTCTTTTGTCTCCTGCTTTCTACTTACCTGTACCTCCACAGAATTAATAAAATCTCTTTGCTTATGTGGACCAATCTTTCTCTTCTTTTCTTTGTCTCCGTTCGCTTTTTGCTTAATGACAAAAAGGGGGAGAAAATACTTAGCATGTCTGAAATATTCATCCACTAGTTTTAAGGGAAGAAAACTAGCATGTCATTTCTTTAGAACAAATTTCAGATACTTTTTATCCATGCTTATTGTTCAGTTTTGTCATCACCAAAAAGGGGAGAGATTGATGACCAGTGTGTCCCCATGTAATTTTAATTAATTACATATATATTTTGATGATTAACAAAACCAAACAAAAGTTTATCAATTATATCTAATGAATATTTCATAAGTCTTAAGCACAGGAAAAATACCAAGGTCAAACAAGCCAATAAAGGTATGCATTACTTCTCTGAAGTCTTAATCTTTTCAACATGATATTTCTCTAAGTCCATATCGACTTCTATTGAAGGCCATAATGATTTCTTTATAAGCATATCGATTTCAATAGAATTATCATAACGATTTCCCTTCTGGCTGAAAAGTCATGTTATTTCAAACAAGTCGATGTCACAACGACTCTATAAGTTACGTAACGATTTCTTTAGAGCCCGTAACGACTTGCTCGTCACAACGACTCTATAAGTTACCGTAACGATTTCTTTAGAGCTCGTAACGACTTGCCTGTCGCAACGACTCTATAAGTTATCGCAACGATTTCTTTAGAAACTCGTAACGACTTGCTCGTCACAACGACTCTATAAGTTACCGTAACGATTTCTTTAGAGCCCGTAACGACTTGCTCGTCACAACGACTCTATAAGTTACCGTAACGATTTCTTTAGAGCTCGTAACGACTTGCCTGTCGCAACGACTCTATAAGTTGTCGCAACGATTTCTTTAGAAACTCGTAACGACTTGCCTATCATAATGACTCTATAAGTTATCGTAACGATTTCTTTAGAAAGCGCAATGACTTGCTTATTGTAACGACTTCATGTTACCATAACAATTTCTTTAGAGTTCATAACGACTTGATAAGTGTTCACAACGATTTGCTTTGTATAACAATTTTTTAAGTGTTTCATATCGATTTCTTCAGAAACACAACGATTTGCATCTCATAACGATTTTTAAGTAACTCACAACGATTTCTTTAGAGCTCATAACGATTTGTTTAGTGTTTCACAACGACTTCTTCTGTATCACAACGACTTGGTCAACCTGACTTATTCATAACGATTTCATAAGTCATATAGTCATCAACTTCATATCTTGATATCTTATTTATCTTAAAAGTGTTGACTAGTCAAAGTCCACGTAGACATCTCTCTGACGCTTTTGCATTTATGAGATCTGAACATATCTCTGCATTCATGCAGACCATATCATCCTTTATCGTGCCTACTCTGATAACGTCCTTTAGACTTAATCTATTTGGCATTACTATTTCCATGTCTATTGCTATTAACGTTGATTGACATCAGAGATAGCTTAGCTGTCTGCTATTTGAGTTTGACATTTGTGCAGACCTCTGATCTAGCTTCACGGTACAACGTTAAACAAATAGAAGCCAACGGATATTTATGAAGATCTATCTCTTTGCGTGCTCAAGTGATCAAAAGACTATTGACTGGAAGCTTCCAAGACTCCAGATGTCATTCAGTCTAACGACTACTCAAAAGAGAGACAACGGACACCTCAACGTCTACAATTTCAAATTGAAGATATAAATTCAAGTCAGAAGAACAGAAGAATATAGATCGTGCATTCAAGCATTCAAATTCTTCTGAAGAAAGTCCAGAGCCAAGAACCTTCATTCCACTTAGTTTTTGCTCTTTTGCTCTCCACTAGTTTGTGAAAATCTTGAGAGAGCCTATATAATTCTGAGAGTGTACTTAGCTTAAATCTCTTCCTCTCAGTTCTAGTAGCTTCAGATCCTTGCTTGTCAAAAGCTTGATCTAGGGGCTTGAATTTCATTCACTCTCTTTGTGTTGTTCCCTTCGGTTGTGAAGGAAGACCTGGTGGTATCCAGGGTGTTGTTCCCTTCGGTTGTGAAGGAAGACCTGGTGGTATCCAGGGTGTTGTTCCTTCGGTTGTGAAGGAAGACCTGGTGTGGTATCCAGGGTGTTGTTTCCTTCGGTTGTGAAGGAAGACCAGCTGAGCTGGGTGTTGTAGCGTCCTTAGGGGGACTGTACCCTTGTTAGTGAAATCCTGAGTTGTTCCTCAGGGACTGGACATAGGACTCCTAAGGAAAGGAGGTCCGAACCAGGATAAATTCTGTGTTGTGTGATTGTCTTCTTTTGTGTTTGATATTTGAACTAACAGTCACTAACCTCCTTCGAAGAATTCTTGTGTAAGTATTTTTGGTTACAGGTATCTTTTAAAATATTTTTAAAGACCCATTCACCCCCCCCCCTCTGGGCTCGTCAACTGGGCAACAAATGCTTCATCCGAGGCACAGACTTTGATCTGTGGTAGGTAATAGAGCAAGGTGATTATGTTATACGTTCTGATGGCACGTCTGCTTTATCTATAGCTGATAAAAGAAATATGTCTCTAAATTATATGGCTAAAAATTATTTATGTTGTGCATTATCTAAAAAGAAATTTAATAGATTATCCATATGTAAAACTGCTAAGGAAATGTGGGATAAACTAAAAGTAACATATGAAAGAACAGATAAAGTAAAACAAACTAGAATAGATATTCTTGTCTCTTAATATGAACAATTTAAAATGTTGCCAAATGAAAACATTACTCAAATGTACAATAGATTTACCAATATAACAGTTGGTCTAAATTTACTAGGTAAAAAACTTACTAATGAAGAAACAATCAAAAAAATTATTAGATCATTAACTCATTCCTAGACTCCTAAAGTTACTACTATTGAAGAAGCATATGATCTTATAGAACTTTTTATAGATAAATTAATTGGTTCTCTAATGGCTCATGAAATTAACATGGAAAGATTTTCTGAAAGCTCTTCGAAAAAAAAATGTCAAATGCTTTGAAAGTTGTAGATTCTTCCTCTTCATCTTTTGAAATTTCGAAGGATAAATTTGAAGACAACAATGATGAAGCAATACTTTCTAGAAGACTTCAGAGAATCCTTGCTAACCAAGAGATACTTCAAGAAGGACAAAAAGAGCAAGGAACCAATATGCTATGAATGTAAGTAGCCTGCACACTTCAAAACTGAATGTCGAAAACTCCAAAGAAAAAATCAGGCTGACAAGCATGAGAAAAAGAAAGGCAAATAAAGAAAGTTCAGAAAATACAAGAAGAAAGAAATGGCAGCAGCTTGGGACAATGAGAAAGTAACAAGTTCAGACTCATCAAACTCAGAATCAGAAGAAGAATAATAATAAGTAAATCTAGCCCTCATGGTAGGACTAGATCATGTAAATTCTGAAATCTCTTTTACTTCATGTTCAAAATTTGATTATGTTAGCCTAGAAGATGTTTTTAATGAGTTGTATGATAAATACAAAATTGTAGTCAAACAAATAAAAATTGTTAAGTTAAATTTAATAAATTGAGAAAAATACAACTCATTTCTAAAAGCTGAAGCAAAAAGATTAGGACAACACTTAACTGAAATTAAAAAAACAAATGAACTATTGTGTGAAGATTTAAAGACCAAAACTGGTAAAATCATGGAACTTGAATCAAATCTTAATGAATTAAAAGATGAAGAAAAATTAAGAGAAGAAAATAATTATTTAAGAGCTACCATAGACAAAATCACAAACTGCAAAACATCTCTAGTTGTAAAATGAAAAGGTGCAAGAATCGTTAAAAAGAAATATGGAGTATGATACACACCTCTAATAAATGTAGAAGAAATAGTTTATCTTGAACAGTATCTGACACCTAAATTTGTAAAAGAAAAATTAATGAAAAATCTCAAAAAGGTTAATCATTATATTTACAAACATAAACTTAACACCAACAACACCACAAAATCTAAACATGCATATGATTTGTGTTGTAGTTATGGTAATTAATTAGGAAACTCTGTTAGCACATGCACCACTAGGCATTTACGGTGGATTCCGAAAACTAACCGTCAATGATCCAAAAAAGTTTTGGTACTAAAAGTCTCAACTTAGTTTTACTTGCGGAGACGCCTGAGAGTATCTAAATGGTATTTGGATAGTGGATGCTCAAGACATATGACAGGTGATAGAAATTTAATTACAAGTTTCATAAATGAAGATGATCAAGTCACATATGGTGATAATGGAAAAAGAAAGGTGATAGGTTGTGGAACGGTAGGAACAAAAGAAAAGGATTTAATAGAAGACGTTATGTGTGTTGAAGGATTAAAGCATAACCTCATTAGTATTAGTCAGCTATGTGATAAAGGTCACTTAGTGAAATTTTAGAATGACAAATATATCACCTTGAAGGATGAGAAAGTAATTTTTGAAGCTCAAAGAGTAAAAAATATGTACACCTTACAACTAGAAGAATTGAAAGAAGTCAATTTATGCCTTGCAACTACAAAGAGTGAAGAGACTGATTTGTGGCATAGAAGACTAAGACATGCTAGCACTTCAGTGGTCAAGAATTTAATCAAGCATGATTTAGTTGAAGGTCTTCTAAAGCTGAAATTAAAGAAGTTTGGAATCTGTACAGCCTGTGCAAAAGGAAAGCAAACCAAGACATTATTTTAGTCTAAGACATTGGTGACAACCTCCAAACCATTATTCGCATGAATTTATTTGGACCTATAAGAACAGTAAGTCTTCGAGGAAAAGTTTATGGCTATGTAATTGTGGATGACTATTCAAGATACACTTGGGCATCATTTTTGGAAGCCAAATAATATACTTTTTTAGCTTTTCTGAAGTTCAGTAAAGTAGTATAGAAGACTCAGAAATATCAAATAATCAGTATCAGATCTGATCATGGTGGAGATTTCAAGAATGAAGAGTTTGTCAGATTTTGTGAAGAAAATAGCATAGAACACAATTTCTCTGCACTATGAATACCTCAACAGAATGGAGCAGCAGAAAGAAAAAATATGGCATTGTTGGACATAGCCAAAACAATACTTAATGAATATAATCTACCAGGATACTTTTGGGCAGAAGCAATCAACACAGCCTGGTATATCATCAACAGGTGCATGATCAGACCAATATTAAAGAAGACACCTTATGAGTTGTACAAAGAGAAGAAGCTAAACATCAGTCACTTTCGACTTTTTGGTTGTAAGTGTTTCATTTTGAATAATGGTAAAGATAATCTAGAAAAAATTAGATGTTAAAAGTGATGAAGGCTTTTTATTAGGATATATTTCAAAACCTAGAGGATATAAAGTGTTTAACAGAAAAACTTTAACTATAGAGCAGCCTGTTCATATTTTATTTGATGAAACTAACCTTTCTATTAAGAGAATAGAAGAAGAGGAAAACGTTGTTGAAGATTTATGCAGGGATCTAGAACAAGCTTCGCTTGAGGAAAAAGATGAAGATAAAGAAAACCCTCCAATAAAGGAACTTCAACAGCAAGAAGAAGCACAAGAAAGTCTACCTAGAGAACTGAGGTATCACAGAGATTATCCAAGAGAAAACATAATAGGTGATCCTCAATATAGGGTAAGAACTAGAGGTATGACTATTTCCTGTGATTATACTACATTTGTTTATCAAATTGAGCCTAGGATAATCAATGATGCACTGACAGATGAATATTGGATCCTAGCTATGCAAGATGAACTTAACCAGTTCCAACGCAGATAGGTCTAAACTCTTGTACCTAGACATCTGACCATCTAGTTATTGGGACCAAATGGTTCTTTAGAAACAAAATAGCTGAATCAGGGGTAATAACTAGGAACAAGACTAGACTGGTAGCACAAGGATATTCTCAAGAGGAAGATATTGATTTCGATGAAACTTATGCTCTAGTAACTAAATTGGAGGCAATCAGAATTTTACTAGCATATGTTTGTTCTCTTAATATCAAATTGTATCAAATATATGTTAAAAGTGCTTTTCTGAATGTTTTCATAAAAGAATAAGTGAATGTTGAACAACCACCTGGCTTTGAAGATACTAATTATCCAGATCATATTTTTCGATTAAAGAAGGTGCTATATGGTTTGAAACAAGCTCCAAGAGCTTGGTAGGAGAGACTAAGTGCTTATCTTCTATCAAATAATTTTCAAGAGGTAAAGTAGATAGCACTCTATTTATTAAGAAATTTTCAGAAGGGATCCTAATTAGACAAATATATGTTGATGATACTATTTTTATTCTACTAGTGAATCACTTTGCAAAATCTTTGAAAACTTATGCAAAGTGAGTTTGAAATGGGCATGATGGGTGAGCTTAATTTCTTTCTTGGACTGCAAATCAAGTAGACCAAGGAAGGCACTCATATTTGTCAAACTAAGTATATTTTAGATTTACTTTCTAAGTATGGTTTTGATAATTGTAAGTCTTTAGGAATTCCTATGAGCTTAGGAATAAAAATAGATAGTGATCCAATTGGCAAAAAAGTAGATCAAAAGATCTATAGAGGTATGACTGGGTCATTACTCTATCTTACTACAAGTAGATCAGACATAATGTTCAATGTATGTTTGTGTGCCAGATTTTAGGCCGATCCTAAAGAATTTCATATTAATGTTGTTAAAAGAATTTTTAGATATCTTAAAAATACAAGTAATTTGGGTTTATGGTATCCCAAATACTCTGAATTTAAATTACTTTTATATAGTGATGCTGACTATGCTGGATGCAAAATAGACAGAAAAAGCACCAACGGTACTTGTCAATTTCTTGCAGGGTGCTTAATTTTTGGTCTTCTAGAAAATAAAATTCAGTAGCATTGTCCACTACAGAAGATGAATACATTATAGCTGGAAGTTGCTACACCCAAATGTTGTGGATCAAACACCAACTGGAAGATTATGGTCACAAACTACATGAAATTCTCATGCTGTGTGACAACACAAGCGTAATTAATTTGACCAAGAATCCTATCCAGCACTCAAGAACCAAGCATATTGAGGTCAGACATCATTTCATCAGAGATCATATAAGTAATGGTGATATCTTACTTGAATTTTTTACTACAGATAATCAATTAGCAGATATTTTTACTAAACCACTCCCTAAAAATAAGTTTGTTGACCAGGTTGCAAGCCCAGAGGGGGGTGAATGGATTGCCAAAAATTCATGTTAGAAATATTCTGTAACAAAATAACTTTAGAAACACTCAACAAAATAGTTAGAGTTAGTGAGCAGTGGATAAGGAAATAAAGGCAATCACATGAACAACATAAATTTTATCCTAGTTTAGATCTCTTATCACAAGGAATCTTATGTCCAATCCCCAAGCAACAACTTGGGATTCCAATAACCAAGGGTACAGTTCCCCTTAATGATACTTACACATCCAGCACCAGATAGCCTTCTCTTCTCTTCATGAAGAGGCAATACACCACCTGTTATAACAGGTCTTTCTTTCTACAAAAAAGGAAGGAACCACCCACTCCACAGCAGGTCCTCTCTCCAAAGATGAAGAGGAGTACTCAAAGACAGAGTAAAGAGGTGATGGCCCCTAGACCAAGCTAATAGCAACAATACAAAGCTTGATCTGAGGCAGAGTCTGAGAGACTAAAAGAATTACACTAAGAAGAGGATCTCTCAGATCTAAAACAAGCTCTCGCACACTAGAAGGAATGGAAGAACAGTGCTTTGTGGAGAGCTAAGAGCAAGAGTCTTTTTCTGAATGAGGGTGCGAGCTCTTCTTTCTTTCTATCCGAAAAGGATAATCTTCCATAGTGTCAACACACTTCTATTTATCTTCTCTTGAGGAAGTATCTGTTGAAGTGTTCTTTGTCTCCCATCTTGAAACGTGTCTCCTAACAGTTGTAGCAGGTCCAACGTAAGAAACCTGGAAAACCTGCAGATAATAAATGCTTAGATAGAGACATTGTGAGAGGGAGATCATATGGATATCTTCTTTACTCAAATCAACACGATATGTCCAACGTTGTAAATATGTGTGTGACTACCATAAATCTGCAGACAATAAATGATGGAAGATAGATAGCTTAAATGTTTCTAAACTATCAATCAATGTCACTGGCCATGCTACAATAATTTATATCAAAACGGAAATTCCATTCCGTCATCATTTAAAGTTCTAACTGATATGTCATGAAAGTGGTAAATAATAAAAGATGACATGCATAGACACTGTACCCGAAATAATAAATGCTTGTGTGCAAAGGATACACAACAGTTCGTGGGAAGATTTGAAATGCACGGTATTTCAAAATACATTTGAAAGGAACTACGAGGCAAAATATGATTAAAACTAGTTTATCATGTTTATTGAAACTATATTTTAAAACACAATAATTGTAAAGGTCATTATCAAGGTAATATAGTCGATGTCCAAAACATAATCGATGCTCAAGAAGAGTTGATGTTTAGAGACAGTCGATGTCCAAAATATAGTCGATGTGAACATAATCGATGTTGATGTTCAGAGACAGTCGATGTCCAAAGGATAGTCGATGTGAATATAATCGATGTTGATGTTCAGAAACAGTCGATGTCCAAGGATAGTCGATGTGAACACAATCAATGTTGATGTTCAGAGACAATTGATGTACAAAGGATAGTCGATGTCCAAACATAATCGATGTTTAACAGAGATGAAGTCAATGTGAGCGCAATCGATGTTGAAATGAAATCGATGTGAACATAATCGATGTTGAGATGAAATCGATGTGAGAGTAATCGATGTTGAGATGAAATCGATGTCAGCGTAATCGATATTGAGATGAAATCGATGTGAGCGTAATCGATGTTGAGATGAAATCGATGTGAGCGTAATCGATATTGAGATGACATCGATGTGAGCGTAATCGATGTTGAGATGAAATCAATGTGAGCGTATATCGATGTTGAGATGAAATCGATGTGAGCGTAATTGATATTGAGATGAATCTATGTGAGTGTAATCGATGTTGAAATGTAATCAATGTTTAAGTAGATTGTAATCGATGTAAAGGTAATTGATGTTGAAATCAGGGATGGCCAAACCGCACTGTACCAGTGCGGTTTGGCCGTGCCGTACTGTGCCCGGCAAAAGCCGAGACCAAGGCACGGTCGGCACCCTCCCCCCTCACTTCTCTCTCTCTCTCTCTCTCTCTCTCTCTCTCTCTCTCTCTCTCTCTCTCTCTCTCTCTCTCTCTCTCTCTCTCTCTCTCTCTCTCTCCAGCTTGCCGCTGCACCGTGAGGAAGAGTCTCTGCCGTTGCCGTCGCCGTCGCGCTGCACTACCGCCGCCGCCCTTAATGACCAAACTGTCCCCATAATAAATAATTCATTTATTTATATATTAATTTTGATGATTAAAAAAATAGTACTAATGGATTACTTGAGCCTTGAGAACAGGAAATAAAAGAAAAATAAAAGTTCAAGACAATCAGGTAAGTCTCATCTCACATTCTGTCCAAGTCTTTGTATCGACTTCTTTGATAATCAGAACGATTTCCTCTCTGACCGGAAAATTCAAACAAATCGATATCGTAACGATTCTTTAAGACATCGCAACGATTTCTTTAGAACCCGTAACGACTTGACTGTCGTAACGATTCTTTAGACCTCGTAACGATTTCTTTAGAACTCGCAACGACTCTCTAGCCGTAACGATTTCTTTAGACCTCGTAACCATTTCTTTAGAACTCGCAACGACTCTCTAGCCGTAACGATTTCTTTAGACCTCGTAACGATTTCTTTAGAACTCGCAACGACTCTCTAGCCGTAACGATTTCTTTAGACCTCGTAACGATTTACTTAGAACTCGCAACGACTCTCTAGCCGTAACGATTTCTTTAGACCTCATAACGATTTGTTAAGACTTCTCATAACGATTTCTTTAGAGTTCATAACGACTTCTTTACAGTTCGTAACGACTTGATTGTCATAACGATTCCTTTGGTTCTCGTAACGATTTCTTTGATTCTCATAACGATTTGCTTTGTGCAACAATTTGTTAAGACTTCTCGTAACGATTTCCTTGAAACTCGTAACGACTTGATAGTCATAACGATTTCTTTATAGTTCATAACGACTTGATAAGTGTTCATAACGACTTGCTATAACTCATAACGATTTCATCATTATAACTTGATAATGCTCTGTCATAACGATTTGTCTGTTATCGCATAACGACTCCATAAGTCATGAAGGCATCGGGATTGTTTATACCGAATTTCATGTGTATCAGTAAAATGTTCTTAATAGCGTTGAAAAGTCAAAGTCATATCTCGTCTGTTGACTGCTATGCATTAAATGCTCTCTGATCGTATCTACCATGCATGCAGACAATATCTTCCATTTTTATGCTACTCTGTCTACGTACTTTTTAGACAGAAAGGAGCTTTGCTATATATTGCAATATCTATTCCATCTGCAACTAACAATCAACGAAAGTCCTAGCTGTCCACTATTTATTGTTGATATGCTCGCAGATATCTGACAAGACTCATCTGTACAACATTGGACATACAAGATACAAGACATCAAGTTATCTCTTTGGTGTGTACTAAAGGGTAAAAGACTGAAGATAAGAAGCTTCGTTGCAAACCAGTCTAACGTACACCAGGATAAGAGACAACGGACACCTCAACGTTCAAATTTGAATATGAAGCATATATAAAAGACTCAAGTCGGAAAAGAAAACATATCGATCCAGAACTCTTGAAATTCAAAAGAAAAGAATTCCTTCTCTTTGAGTTTTTCAGAAGATTAAAAGAAGAGCGAAGCTTCCACTCCAACCTGTTCTTAGCTCTTAGCTCTCAGTGATCAAGAGTAGATTTTTCTTGTGAGAGCTTGTGTAGCCCTTCGAGAGAAAACCTTGCTAAATCTCTTTCTCTCTCGGGCCTTTGATAGCTTCAGCTTGTAGCTGGTCAAGCTAGAGGTCTGAAGCCTGTTCCTACACCTTCATTTCTTTAGTTGTGTTCCCTTCTAGACGAAGGAAGACCTGGGGTATCCAGGGTGGTTGTTTTTCCCTTCAGGTTGAAGGAAGACCAGTTGAGGCTGGGTGTAAGGATCCTTGAGGGGGATTGTTCCCTTGGTAGTGAAATCCTAAGGCATTGCTCAGGGACTGGACGTAGGTCTCCTGTGGAGAGGAGTTCCGAACCAGGATAAAAATCCTTGTGTCTTGTGGATGTGCTTTGTGTGATTGTTGTCTTATTTGCTCTAACTCTAACCTCGTTATTAAGTTGTGTCATCTTTTCAGTAAACAGGTTTTAATCAGAGATCAAATTTTTAATAACCCATTCACCCCCCCCTCTGGGCTAGCTAGCTGGGCAACAGCCCTCGCCGCCCTCACCGTCGTGCTGCACCGCCGCCGCCGCCCTCGTCGCCGTCGCGCTGCACCGTCGCTGCCCTCGCTGCCATCGTGCTGCACTGCCACCGCCGCCGTCCTCGCCGCCGTCACGCTGCATCGTCGCCACCTCCGCTGTCGTCGTGCTGCACCGCCCTCACCCTTGCCGCTGCAAAGGAGGGTTTGATCGGAGGGGAAAGAGGTGACGGTGTGGGGGGGCAGACGGAGGAGAGGGAGGGGACTGGGGGGGGGACAGGTGAGAGGAGGGGGCTGGACCCAAGAAGGGGGGGCACTTGACGGAGGGGAGAGGGCGAGATGGTGGGGGGAGGAGACTGACACAGGGGAGAGAGGGGGGTGGACATAGGAGGAGAGGGCGAGAAGGTGGGGGGGGGGGAGGAGACGGAGGGGAAGGAGGGGTCTGGGGGGGGGGACTGGAGGGAGGAGGGGCGGGGGGCTGGACGGAGGAGAGGGGGGAGACAGAAGGGAGAGAGGGGGCCCTCCTCTTGGGGGGGAGGCACTGGATAGAGAGGGGGAGGAGACGGACAGGGGGAAGGGGTGAGGGGGGATAGACGGAGGGGGGGGGGGCAGAGATGGAAGGGAGAGAAGGGGCTGAGGTGGAGAGACGGAGGAGGTGCCACTGCGGTACATGGTGTACCGTACCGACCCAGAAGAAATCCGAGTCGGCACGGTACACCGGTACGGCGAACCTTGGTTGAAATGTAATGGATGTTTAAGTATATTGTAATCGATGTTGAAACACGATGTTTAAGTAGACTATAATCGATGCTCAAATAGAATCGATGTGAGTGAAGTGTAATCAATGATTAAGGAGAATCGATGTGATGTTAAAACAGTAGTCGATGTGAACTTGCAATAGTAATTGATGTAGACTTAGATAAATCATGTGCATTTGACTTCTAATTTAAATGAGTGAACTTACAGAATTTATTTTATTTGATACCTATTGACAAACTTCAGAAAAATATGTTAGTCAAATATTTTCCATGGTTTTGTTTATCACCAAAATATATAAGTGGAGATAAAATGTTCATCAATCTCCCCCTTTTTGGTGATGACAAAACAACAGAAGTATGGGAAAAAATTTTGAAATAAATTTTAAGTAAAGTTAGAAATATGTATTTCAGAGAATTCTCTCTCCCTTTTTGTCATTAATAAAAAATAAAGAGAAATGGAGGCCAAGAGGGATGATATTTATCACTGAGAGTTAGATATATAGAAGGCAGGGGACAAGAGAGAAGCAAGGTGAGTGATGATAGGCTAAGCTTTGACTTCCTGCTCTTTAAAAAAATTCTTAAACAGTGCCCAGCTGATATTGTAGGAAGGCCCCATATCTACCCTGAATTTTTGAATGTGGAGCTGCCTCTGATCCTCAAGAAACTGATTATATTCTGTATTAATGAGAGTCAGTCTGTAGAGGCTTTGTGTGCCAAAACTGGCATACTGTAGAAACTGATCTATGGAGATAGGATAAGCAATGTTGTAAGCTAGCAGTTCCTGCCTCAGAGAAATATATGCTTTGTATCGTTGAACCCAGATGGAATAATGATCTATCACTAGATTGATGGAGTTGAGATCCATGAACTGTTCAGGACATAAGGAGGGTTGATTGGATTTGAATTGAGCTGCATTGATCTGATCTAGTTGAAGAGCTGCCTGGGGATATTTCTTACGTCACTCCGTAGGAAAAAAATCTTTCAGATTCAGCTAACAGAAAGGCTAAAACTGAAGATTTAATGAACCCCCTATGATACTCTCGAAAAAGAAAGCGAGAAAAAGCTAGGGAAACTCCTTTTGGACCTGAATCCGAGCTTTGACTCTGGCATATCTTTCAAAAATAATGGGACCAATATCAGAGTCCATGAGAAGGAAGTGCAACTGAGGTAATAACTTGAACTCTGGAATCTTGAGTGGCAAAATCAACTTGAAAAGTTGTACAATCCTTTTGCTAGGACCAAAGTTCATCCAAAGCAGACCTGAACTGTGCTAGTTGAGCCTAAGGGAGATTATTAATATGACAATAGTTGCTGTACATCTGAAACTGCCTTACTAACTTGACCTCTTTTGGAATTTTAGGTCCCCAAGATTAGGTGTGTTGATGCACAAACCATTCTGATAAAGCGGGAGGATAATCTAATGGAGGGTATTTGCGATCCCTTGAAATCTCAATTTTTTTGTAAAGAACATATGAGATCTGGCCCACTGATCTTCAATCTTGGACTCAACAGAAGAAAGAATCTTAGTGATCTCAGATTTAAGCACATCAGACAAAGGAAAGATAAGAGAAAGGTATTCTGAGAGATTGAGATAGGGAAGTCCAAAAACTACAGCAAAGGTGCACTTCTGAAGGTACTTAGTGTAAAGAGATTTACCACGGAGAGTAGCAGATAAGGAGTATCATAGTGGAGGAAATAAGGTGGTAGAGCCATGGAGAGCAAGCTCTTGATAAATCTTCCTCTTTTTCAGAGCAGGACTAGAAGAAGAGTCAGTCCTTTGAACGTGAGAGGAAACTGATAAGACAATCCTGATAATGGCTTCTTCAAATTCATCTTTGATGTGACTGACTGAAATGTCAGCCAAGAAACCCTTCAAGAATGAGGGTGATGAAGGATGGCGAAGTAGGATAATGTAGAGAGGAGAAAGAATGTGGCTGAGGTTGTGTAGATGGTCCAACTAAAGAGGTACCAGAAGTAGAGCTGGAGGTACCTCAGAATGAGGAGGTGGAATAGAAGGAGAGGATGTAGGTGATGAGGGTGGTTCATCAATGAAAGGAGTGAGAGAAGAAATGTGTTTAGGAAGAGGTTTCTTAGAGGGTTCAGGAGCAGAAGGAGTAGTGGATGGAGCTGGAGGAGAGGAAGGGGTAGGAGTTTGCTCACTTATAACTTTAGAAGGAATCTTTGCATGAGCTGTGTCTATGTTAGGCTCCATATCTGCAGGTGGATCAACTGAGGTTGAAGGCTTTGATGGCCCAACCACATCTTCTGCCTGAACCGATGGCCCTGATGGCCCAATAACATCTTCTGCCTAAACTGATGGCCTTGATGGCCCAATAGTATCTTCTGTCTATTCTACAGGCCCTGATGGACTTGTGACATCTTCTGTTCTCTGTACAGATGGCCCTGATGGCCTAGCAGATGTGATTAGGTGAGTTCTCACAAGGTGAGTGAGGTCAGTCACCATAGCGCGCTCAAACTGCTCAATTCAATTTTCATTCCTTGAAGCTCAGATTTTACTTCACATAAAACTTGATTTTGTGAATGTTGGCTGTGGACTACAAATGCAAGGTTTGCCTGCAATGAGCAAATCATTTCCCCCTGAACATTCAATCTTTCAATGACAGCCTCAATATGAACACAAATTTTCATTTTCTTGGGCTTGTGGTGACTTCTCTAGTGACCTAGGAATTTTGTCATGTACAACCTTCTTTCTGACAGCATCATCCACAGTTGGTTCTTTTTGCATGGTTGGAGTTTTTTTATGTTGATGAGTGTCGCCATCATCATCAGATGTATCCTCCACAATACCTTCCACAAAATGATCTTGATATGTAGCATCAACCGGCTCCCCCTGAGCTGGAGCTTCTTCCACCGCAATGTCTTCTGAATGTCCCAAGGGCTCTCAGATAGATTCTCTATGCTCCCCTTCAACACATGCTTCCTCAACAAAAATAGTCTTTGTGTGTTCTGTTGGCAATTTTTCTGAAAGAACAGTTGTATGCTCCCCCTCAGCAGGAGCTGCTTCTTCAAAGGTACTAACAAATGTCTCTTGTACAATAAGAGTTTCCAATTTAGGCTCAAGTACAACACTGTGAATGGTTGCCCAAAGTAGTGTATTTGAGTTTTGCACTTTGTTCTTGTACTTCTTCTTTTTCATTAGTCAATAAAAAAATATAATACACACATCCAATAAAAAGTAAAAAATACAAGTGTAAAATATAAAATTTAAGTATATTAAAATTTTCGCTTATGAATAGACGTTAGAAAGTAAATGAAGTTCAATGGAAAAGTTGATAGGGCGACACTCCAAGTGGGGTTATAATTAATTTTCCAAAGATAAAGTCATGGCCAATCAAGTCATAGCCGAATCTTCTGGATTTTCCTTTTCATCAAAGTTGCTGCAAACAAAAAAGGTATCGCCTTTATTTCCATGGATTAAAAATTTCTTTGTTTAAACAAAATGTGGAGCTTCCGGTCAAGAGAAACATGTTAATGGTGAAAAGAAATAAAAGAGAAACTCAAATAGGAGAAATATTTAATTTTCCCCAGTATAAAATCAAAGGAAATTTGATTTTACAACTTGAATCTCTGATTTGTTTTCGAACTATTGCAAACCATCCGTAGTTAACCAAAAAAAAATCAAAGGCAATTTGATGTTGCAACTTGAAGCACCGTCGTAAAATGATTCACTAGTCTCCGGCAATCCAAGAGGACCTTGTGGAAGTGGGAAGAACTCTCTTTTTTTTATATAAAAAAAATATTTATTATAAGAAAAGCATTGTAATAAAATTGAGTTGGATTTAAAAAATAATAATTCTCACGATTGACAAGTACCAAAAATATTATATTGATCAGATATTCTCGGCAAATAAAACCCACCCTTCTTACGATAGTGTTTGACAAGAGGTTAATTTACCCATGGGTAAATTACCCACGGGTGGACTAACCCACTTTTTTCTACAACCCACTTTAAATGGTTGGTTAGATTAACTCTGGTTATTTTTTATTTTTTTCAGTCAACTATATATTTTGACTCTATTTATCTTTATTAAGAGAATGTAAAAAGTTATATTTTTAAGAGATATGTAATAAAATATTATTTATAATTTAATGATAATTTTTTTAATTTTTTTTTTAAAAAATTATCCACTCTCTACCCTTCCTTTTGAGATGGGGTGAAATTACCCACAAAAAAAAAAGTAACCAGAGGTACCCCTAATTAGTTCAACCACTCCACCCAAACTAAAAAATAACTTTAACCAGGATACCCCTAGTTCCTATCAAACTGGCACGGAGCCATCGGGAAGAAATTACTGAATGCACAATCCCGGCGCTGCTCCGCCTGCGCGCCGGACAAAAATCTAACATAAAAGAGACACGTCATGATGCAACTGCAACATAAATGGTAAAGGCACATAACGATGTGATTAGATAACCGTACAATGGAAACCAATTCTTCCCGCTTAGCAGTTCAAAAAAAAATCATATCTGATTAATTAACTAATTGATAATTTATTATTATTATTTTACAGTGCATACATATCACCGGACAACCAGTAATTAAACTTGTTGCACAGAACAAAACTATCGACGCTTTCCCACGGTTCCCGCCTCTGCTACTTAAACCCAAAACCACATTTTTTTTTGAAGTTTTCAGAAGCCGAGAAAAATCCAACGGTGGTGCCAAAATCCGAAGCCGTCAGACTCCGGCCCCGGTAGCCCCCAACAGCGCCTTCCTCAGCTCCTCGTTCACGTCCTCCTTTGTCGCCTTGCCGCCCGCATCCGCCGCCTTTGCGCCGCCCTTTTTCCCGCTGTCTCCGCCGTTCTTCCTGTGTTCCGCCGCCTTGGCGTCATTTCTGCTGACCTCCGAACTTATGCGCTCTCTGACCTCCGGCCTGGTGCTTCTGGCGGTAAGCGCACCAGGAGTCACCGCTTCCGGCCTTGTGCCGCCGACGTCCGCCCGCAGCTCCTCCACCACCTTCCGCAGCGTGCTGTTCTCCGCCTGCAGAGCAGCCAACTGCTTCTGCAGGGTGAAGCACGCCTCTGTGACGTCGGTGACAGGGGCGGCTGGCGCCGACTTCTCCTGGCGCTTGGTCTCCCGGGAGACGTGCTCGACGGAGATCTTGTTCATGACTAGGAGGGGAAGCCTGCCGACGGTGACGGCGATGGGGTCCTTGGACCGGAGGCCGTCACTGAAACTCGATCGAAGTTCGGGTGGTATCTTTACCCCCCACCGGAACTTCACCGTCGTCCCCTTCCGCAGCGGCAGCACGCTCTTGGCGCTGAGCTCCATCCCAGACAGCATCCCGCGGATACCGCCGCCGGCGGTGGACCGGATCCCCGTCGAGACCCCGTTCGGCTTCTTCTTGCCGAACAACGTACCGTTCAAACCCGCGCCGGGATAGTCCCCGACATCGGCGGAACCCTCGCCGTCGGTGTCATGGTCGGCCACGGCGCTCGCCTCACCGATCAGGAACGGCGACGGCAGCGAGCCGGCGGCGGCGGATGTGGTCTTCTTGACGCAGAAGTCCCCGAAGCTGGGCTTGACCTGGATGGAGAAGCTGGGGCCCCCGCGGCCGACGAGGTTGAACTCGGCCGACATCGTGAAGGGGGCGGAGGCGGGGGAACCGAGAGCGCCGATGCCGGTCTTGACGGCCAGCGTAAAGGGGCTCCAGGGGTCGTTGGGGCGGTAGGAGAGGCGGAGGGAGGGGCCGGACTCGAAGGCGGTGGCGAGGTCGAGGCGGAGATCCCGGGCTTCCCCGGCGGAGACGCCGGAGAGGAAGGGGAGGCCGAGGACGCTGATCGGGATCTTCGCCCGCACCAGGGGCTTCTGGTCGTCCCGGAACCTGAGGGAGGCCTTCATCGTTCTAAGGCGGCGGGGGCAGCGGCGACAGGAACCCTAGTCGGGCGTGGGGAGGCGGCTTGCTGGTTGGAATGAGCTATGGCGGTAGGGCAAAACTGCAGCCTTGCAGGATTGGTCTTTATATGGGAGTGAGGAGGGGACTGATGGTGGAATCCGGCGGAATTAACGGCGGCGGAGGGCGGGGAGGGGCGACGGGTGGCTGGGGAAGGGCAGGGCAACCAGCTGTGCCACCGGGTTCTCAAACCTCGTGGGCCTCAGCCGAGACCGCTCCGTCTTTGACATAATAACCATCATGCCACTGCTTCGACACGTGGCTTGTGTTAGGCCCTCGGAGGCTGGCACAATGCATACCTCGTGAGTCGTGACCCCACCCCACCCCCCAAACATCCTGCTGCTCATTGGCGCGACGAAAGAGACGTCCACAACAGTAATTAGCGAGATGACGACGTCAGCAACCTCATAAAGTGATCTTTTTGTAAACAGTCCATCACTTGCAAGTATACTCGTATAATTGCGCATCTATTTATGAAAATGCCATTGCGTGTCTTCATCAAAATTTCTTACCTGACTTCAAGTTTAACTTTAAACTAAGCTTTCAGAAAATAAAATATATCTAATCTCTAAGATAAAATAAACAATTTGTGACTTAACTTTTAATAGAATGCTAGAGTATCACATTTTAAGCCGTCCACAAAATATAAGTGCACATATGTAAAGACGATTTATAAAGCTCACGTGAAGCTTCGGCAAAATAGGGTGAAAAAAAAAATACAAAATTATAACATGCCTCAGGCCCTGAACCTTTTAAGAAGGATATTCTTGTTAGAAAAAAAAACTATATATTTTTTCCCATTATTTTTGCATAGACATCACTAAATCACTTTGATAAACTTGGTCATATATAGCACCACATGTCACAGACATTTACTTGCGTAATGAGCCTATATTTTCTTATAGCGTCGTTCCATTATTATTTTTTGCTCAATTTTCTCACATGTTGAACTTGACTTTAAAGAGCAATGAATTTAAATTTGAAGGAAAATTCAAATTTAAACTTGAACTCAACAGTACTATCCGTTATGTAATTTATTATATATACCGAGCACATGTTGAGAGCTGGATGCCAACACTGTGCACTCAGAATGACATCACACCAGTTGTCTTTAGTTTTGAGAAAGTTCATAAGTTGACATTAGTTTTGAGAAAGTTTATCATCTGCCATTGCCAGCCTGCCTCCTACGCTTCCGCAAGTTGTTCAACCAAGTTTGATGTTGGCATTCTTTATTTTTCCTTCAAAAGCTTTTCATATTTTATGGGGCCTCTCCGTTGTAGGACTTGAATTGACGACCAACTTTCAAATACTCAAAAGAAGAGAGATGCTTGTGAGAAAAGTACTGGGCAACTTTTTTGCATCGCCCATAGCATATTTATTCTTCTTCTGAAGAGAGAACCGGCTATAAAGATTGGCATTACTACCAAAGTTTTGACTCACTTTATATCCTAACATCCAAGATCTTGGCTCATTTATTGCTAGCAAGTACTACCATCAACTGCTAGTCACAAATGGGATCCTCCATGCTCACCTCTTCATTGCTACAGATGGTTTTTGATGACTAAAAAGTTATGCTGGTCTACGTAAATCAAAACTTATCATAATTGTGTTCGTATTTATAATAAATGTAATGAATTTTTTAGATATACAAATCAGTTAACATCTCTTCATCCTAAAATTTAATAGGATGACGAATGTACTTGATTTCAACTCCGGAAGTGCGAGAACTTGGTCACAATTTCATAGGATAGGTATAATATTATTGGTGATAGATATATTGGACCCAAAATTATTTGGGTCATGATTTGTTTATTATTGGATCTGAACCATTTTGGTAGGAGCTTTTCATCCTGCACGTGCGGTGCAACTGCATGGTCCCCTACTGCAATGCATTTTGTAAAATGAGAAATGCTTGTTATTAGATTGGATTGACAATAAAATCTAGGCGAATTATTTTGCCAAATAATTTTATTGATTAGAGAAGAAAGAAAAAGATTTGATAAGACTTTTAGCCAATAAAATTCATAATCAACAATCCATCTAAATTTTGTTATCAATCCGATCCATCAACAAATATTTCACTTGTAAGATACATGCTTGTACAAATTCGATCTTCGATCTAATAGTTATATTTTTTTTAATACAACAGTAGATCTTTTCAGCACATTAACAATATAATGGATTGTCATTTTATATTATCCTCAATTAGTATCTAACATGATGTAGGTCACACCCAGATAGCAGGAAAAACTCTTATGGTCCACTAAAAGATGGCCCATTAAAGGATGGCAAATGGGTTAGACACAACTTGGATTTGCTCTAGAACCTTCCACGAACACATTCCCAATTACGAGGATACTTGGTGCATTATAAATTACCGTAAAATGTCACCATTATAAATTATTATATGTGACAAACTAGTAACTTTCTTATGTTTGGAATGTTTTAAATCATTTAACGATATTATTTTTTACATGTCAAAGAGTGATCGATGAATTATCACTGTCCAATAGACTATTAAGTTTATTTGATGGAGGGAACACCGTCTCACACCTACAAACAATAGAAATAATCAAGGAGGGTCTAAGAATGACCTAGGGGAGAACCCTTCGATGCTCCATCAGGGAACCAACTTGAAGAGAGGAGGAGAAAGGGAAAGAGAGCTGGCACTTGGGTGCTCCTTTTTATAGCAAAGTGTGCTAGAGTCTTAGTAATTGCATCTAAAACACCCTACCTTTTCTTCGTCAATTGTTCCTCCTGTTAAGCGTGTGTCAAGGGCTCTCTTAGCATATTACCCTCTTCCTAGCCTTATAGCTTGGCAATGGAGAATGGTCATGCGTGTGTCTGATGGTAGTGGTCGTCAGAGTGGGCTGATGAAGTGGCACTTTCTACCCCTAGGGCATGGACCAAGCCTTGAGGACATTATTGACTTTTCTAAGATAGAGGAGGGGAGTGCTAGCTAGATAGGAAGGGGAAGCCACTTCTTGTAATAGTAGGTTGAGTACCGCTAGTGGGACGTGCCTTGGCATGATAGAGATGGGCTAGACAGTTGGTGTGGGGTGCTCTATTCCTTGGAGACAAGGCATCTCATCATGGCTCGGAAGAGCCAAGGACTCTCCTGTGGTGAACATTGGAACACCCGAATTTTGTGGGCTTAGAGACCAAGGAGATGAAGTTCTAATGGGTTGGGCCCACCTTCCTCCTATCACATGGACCAACCATGGGGAGTGAGACAAGGACTAGGCTCAACCTAGTCCTATTGCTCTGGTGAGTCATGTGAGTAGACCTTAATGGGCCAAGCCAGTTTTATTTCACCTCACATCCCCCCTACTCTTGGGTCTAAGGAACATATGCCTAGGAGTAGGTTAGGAGAATATAGGGACATCCCCTCAAGATCTGGTGATGGCTTCCTTTACTGCCATGTGTTGTGGTCGATTGACAATCTGAGGCTGCCAACACCACTCTTCGATCCTCTTGGACAACATCATGGATAACAATTCCAGTGAGCAAGGTACCAGACAACCATTGGCTAAGGGTGATGACAATTACTGGATGTGGATAGCCATCAGATTTGATGGGTGACTAACAAGTGCAAATTACTCTAGATCAGGATGACAAGGAGTGCCAAAGTGGCATCGTTGGGGGTGTGGCAATGACACCTCCGCTCTAGGCCGCTATAAATGGAGGTCATTACACTCGTATGTGCATCCCCTATCTTCCATCATCGTGAGCCTACTTAGTCCCCCCCTCCAATGTCTGTCGGTGTGTCTTCTTCTGGTAAGCCTCCTTCAAACCTGTGGGTCTAAGTGATGATGAGGAATGTTGTGTCTTGCTCCTCCTCCTCGTCTTCTTTTGCCATTTCTCTTGCTCCTCCAAGCATGACTAGGGCCACCGTACACTCTTCTCGATGTAACAATCTGGATTGAAATATGGGTAAATAAAAAATTTTCTCTTAAAGTATATTAAAAAATCTCATAATGCTCAAGAGGCCATTAACTAATTGGGATAAGAGAGCTAAAAAATGACTTATAGACTATAAACATAAGAGTAAACAACAACCCAATAAGGAAGTTAGATTCTAGTGCAATTTCATAACTAAAACAAAGAATTTAAAGTTGGAAACAGAACTTAATCCCAATCCATGTCGGATTGGGATGTACGCATGCATAGGAAGAGTCAAAGGAAGGACTCTCACAACTAGTGTGGTGTTGTTGTTTACTACTTGTCTAGGTTTGTTTTGTAATCCAAGTTCTGATTTGTGGCTTAGCTTACTTGTTACTAGCTACTTTACTTTAATTTAGCATGTTAGTATTTCGAATACTTGTTAGTAATTACCCTTTCCTTTTAGCTTTCCATTATTTTATTGTTTGATTACTTGATACTCTTGGGGGATTTTCCTATTGAGCTGATGAACTTGTGAGCCGCATTCCCCTACTTTTGTTTTCAAGCTATAGTGAGCAGGCTCACACTCAGCCTCAAATCGGGTCCCAAGAGTGAGAACATTGTGGCAATTTCCAGTAATACTCTTCAGTTTGGTACAATATGCTCTAGGATGATGTATGTATTAAATGTTGTGGCTATATTATGTTGGGACAATGTAACTAATGTGATTATGTAAACATTTCCGATTGTGAACTATTTTATGCAATGCATGCATGATGTACTTCATTTTCTTGTATTCTCATTAGACTGACATGTTTTCCTTCTGAGTCTTGGGGCTCATGGGAAGGCGGTGTTGGATTGGGTCCTTAACGGGTTTGGGTGATGTAGGCTGCTACAATGGACAATATGAGATCAATCACTCTTAGTATGAAGCTACAGAGAGAATGCTCTATAGATTTGTATTTAGAAATCAATGGCCACAGTATGAGAGTACACCATGAAAAGGAGTTTTCTAGTGAACCTAATTTCGAGTACAATGTTTCATTAAATCAGACATATTAAGGTTTGACAGTATAACAATACCCTAATATGGCTTGGGTCATTGCATAAATGAGAGTCTATAGCTATGCAAAAAGGTCCCATAATGGATTGCATATCCATAATTTTATATTTATCGTGATTAGAAAGCTTGTTAAATCCATTATAAAATACTGGACAATGTTAATTAAGTCAAGAAGGTGTTCTTAACTCAATGGGCTGAAAATTAAACTGAAAGTAGGGCCTATAGGGTCACACACAATAGAGTTACAGTCAAATTAGGTAGGTTGGCTATTATAGACAACTATTGGGTCTTAGTGAAAAATACTAGAATCTATAAATATAACGTTATGGCTCATAGCCTAGGCAAAGCTCCAGGGCTTAGGCTAGTGGCCACCTTCCTTCTTCCCGAGCATGGTGCATCCCCCCCTCTGTAGACGCACCCTTTTCTCCTTTATCCCGGTAGAACACCGTCCTGCGGAGGAGAAAGGGCGAGCTTTGAAAAGAAAGGTTGTTTTGGTGGGTGTGTTTGTTTATTATGGTGTGAAAGGGTGAAAAAGTAGAAAAAGAATAAGATGAATGCGTAAAGGAAAAAAAGGAAGGTGATCGCCAGGTGTACGAGGGCACCGATGGTGACGGATGATAGGAAGGATTACGGAGGTACCTACCTTTCACCCGAAGATCGCGGGAGTTGCGTATGTGGGCCCTACCTCCTCCTTCCACCGGCCGGCCGACGAAAGAGATTCAGCTCCGGTTACCTTGCAAAAAGAGACAAAGAAAACAAATGACGAGAGGATTAGACTGTGAAAGTGTAGTAAAAGTTCATATAGAATGAAATAAAAGGCATCAAATGGGCGTTAACACACCTTATGAAGGTGGTGTTAAACCCCTAAAAGATAGGCGGGAAAGAAATGACATGCGTATGTGTGGCGGATGTGAGATGCATGCAATACAATAAGTGAAATGAAAATAGGAAGAAGGGGAAATGGCAATATAGCCCGCGGTGATGGCGGATGGAGAGGATGAAGGGACGCTCCGCCCGTCTTGCTCTGGCGCTCGTACGAAGGATGGAGACTCCGGATCGCGGGGGGAAGACGTGGAAGGCGCTCCTCCTCGGCTCCGGAATGCGCTTTCGATCTAACAGGGCTCCACCTCGGGATGTGGGAGAATTATAGTATGGAGGTCGAGGTGCCAATTCGACAGGGCTTCGCCGTCTCTAGGAATTAGGTTCGGGGTCCTCAAATGGTTGCAACCCAGGCTGTATTTATAGGCCCTAGAAGCTCTTAAATTACGTCAGGTACAGCGAACGCCTATCAATTATGAACCGCATCCACATGGCCTGCCGCAATTTACAAGCCCTTGATTTGACGTCATCGTGATGATTAAGCGTGTAACCACCTTCAAAATCATGTCTGGACACCGCGCTGCGTTTTCTTATCGAATCGATCTTTGATTAAATCGATGTTTGATTTGACGTGGATCTTAGAAACGCGGCGTGCCGCTCAGACGCGTTTCAAAAGTGCTCTGACTTCGAGTCATGAGCTCTTAATGGCATCGACTGCAGGGATTTGACTTTTAAACTGTGGCGGGTGCAGAGGACGCGAATCTGAACCGCCTATGTGCCAGACAGGCAAGTTAGATTCGCGTCGGCTATACAGGCCGTGGATCAATACCCAAAATAGCGTCCACTGTACCAGACGCGAATCCTTCAATTCCTCGGACCCCTTCAGCCTCTCTAGAAAAATTCCTAAAAGTCCTAGAAAATCCAAAAAATTAGGAAAATCACTCAAGAGGTTAATTGAAAAGAGCCACTTTGAGGAATCACGGTGCAACATGAAATTTTCTCGATATGTGGCTGAAATGGCATGTCTACACCCTCCTCCTCCCTCTCTCCTCATGGTGGATGGTGGAGCTGAGAATAGGACATTGCTTGGAGATCATTTAGGAGAACCCATCTACAGCCATGACTTATGTAGATTTGTCTAGAGATCAGATGCTTAAATAGTTGACTCTAGGATCATCTTCTCATTCGTCTCTTACTGTTTAGAAGTTTTGCAACCCCACAAAGATGAAGAACACATTCTTCTTGTATGGGTTTTTACCTGTTTTGTCTGATTTCGTAATGCTAGCAATGATGCGATTTTATGGTATCTTGCTTCTACTGTCATACCGATTGATATGTTGCAGTTTGACTTTTGAAGGGTCTTTGGTAGGGTTGAGACTCATTGGCAGATCCGAAATTTGTTAGATGTGGGTACCCTACAAACCATTATATTGATGCATCATAGTCAACATTCTTGATTTATAATAAATGAATGTTTATGTTTCAGGAATTGATTAGTACCTCAACGGCCAGATGAAAAAGTCACCCGGCTTGCCCCTCGATTAGTTGCCACGCGGGACCTACGCTTGGCATGGCTACTTGGTAAGCTGGGTGCTTGCTTGCGTAGCCAATCGCGATGTAACCAGGTGACCTTTTCACCCGACCAACTGGGTAGAAAGTAGCACTCTTATGTTCCTTATGTTATTTCCATTATCTTCGATGTGCATGATGAAGTCCATAGATTTATAAAGTTGATGACAAATTATAAGGAGTCATGATTAATGAGATTATCATCATAAAAATGAAAATAATAAATGTGCCCAGTCAATGGATTGATTAAGAATGGACATCATGGGTTATAGATTGATTAATACACATGCTACATGTTCATATGATGAAAGAGCTTGATCCCATTAATTACCTAAGTGGAGATTTAAGGTAGATGTGTAGGTGCTCATTACTAGTGGAATGAGTTTAGTGAACTAACTCGCACATAACACTTGAGTCTAGATGTATCTCCTAGTTGGTTTTGTGATCATAATGGTGCACGTGGTTCTCGAACGTTAGTCATCAAAGATGTCTTACATATAGAATGATTAGACTTTGATATCATATCCATGATATTATTTGTAAACGTTCTAGAGGGGTTTGTTTGAAAAAGTTTCATCTAGTATAAATATTACTAAAAAGTGAGCAAACCCCATCTGATCAAGGAAGATATAGGTGTAGACACCCTCTCCTCCCCTCTTTCCCATCAATTCTCTCTATCTCCCTGTCTCTTCTTCACTTCGATGAAGGTGAAGGAGAAGGCCGATCTGGCAAGGACAACATGGAGTCAACCCCTTCACCTCTAGCCCATGTGGACTCCAAAGGTCATGCATTTGGGTGGCTTCGAGCATCATCACAATGTTGAGGATCACTGCATCGAGTTTTAGAGAGGCTTCATCTTCGCATGGTGAGATCTCAGAACTAGATTGCTCAGTATCTTCAACAATCCTAGTTAGTTTTTTTATTCCATTATATTTTTGGGATCTTGGGGATACCTTATAGTGGTATCAGAGCCCATGGTTGAGAACCTTCGGTGGCTTGAGATTCTCCTCGTGTTCATGGATTTTTCATGGCTTTTCCTCGAATGGATCAGCCTGGAATTCATTTTTGCATCAGCTTGGAGAAGCATGGTACGTGTGATAGGCCATCTCAGTGGATGGGTCCCTGCGTCCTGCACGACATTGACTACAAAAGGACTAGGCTTGATAGCCCTAGCTAACAAGAACCTAACGGTGCTAGGCTTCGCACCTTCAAACGACGAGGGGGCCCAGGCCGCACCTCATGCACAATTACTTGTCAGCATGTGCAGGTGTTATGACCGATAAATTTAATAAATAATTAAAGTCATTATTTTAAATTTCATTCCTGATAGGATTTTAAAATATACTATTCATAATAAATAAAAATAAATAATAATAATTTTCTTGTAGTTAGACTTCTTGACCTTAGAGTGAAGTGCACGTGTGCAATGTACAACCAAGAGGGGAGAGGTGAATTGGTTGACTACCAAATTAAAATTTAATCTAATTTGATATGACAAACAAATACTATCGCACCAGACACGTTACTACAAACTAACCACATACGTAGAAGAGATAGAAGAAAAGGAACAAATCATACAGTACTGTGGACGTGATTCCCCGTTTAGGCCTGGGTCGAATGGGCCTCCACTAGGAAGAGAGGGAAGACGATTGCCGGTGCGAATGATGGCCTGCAAAACCCAGAACAGATCAGGGGGGGCCGGTTGAAGAACCGGGGGAAACCCTCTGATGCCTAAGTCAGATCGGACTGTAAAGAAAGGCTAGGAAGGAGGGTTCGCTGGTGTGTGCTTCGCGCGTGGGCGAGTGTATGTGTCGAAGGTTGCGTACCTTTGCACGAGAATTACCTGTACCTTTTATAGGTGAAGGAGATGAAAGGTCCGGACGCTATCTTCTCCAATGATGACTGGAGGGGCATGCCAGTTCAGGTTCCTAGGCGAGGAGTTGTTCGTTGAGACGCCTGTTGGGATCCTTCAGTTAATGCCTTTGGTCATGGGATGCGTGTCGCGCCGTAGGATTTACTGTCATTGGGAGGCAACGGCCTCGCGATAGATCTTGGGCCGAGAGGAGTACGAGTAGAGTTCTGCTCGGTGACTGACTGGGCTGCTCAGTGCTCGGAAGCACCGCGGTGCTTGATGAGGGGCTACAATGGTTCGAGCATGATCTGTTCGATAGACCGCACCCTGGCCAAACAAGATGCGGGGTGTCCGGAGATCACCCTTGGGGACCCTTGGACGCCTTGGTGGCCAGAGCGTGCTCGGGAGCCTTGAGCTGAACCCGAGGACACGTGGCTTAATGACAGAAGCCCAAGTGCCTTGATGGGTCATGATGGGTCGCAGTGGGCTGCGACAAGCCCGCAAGCCTAGGAGGCTAGAAATGGCCTCCACACTTGCCCCCCACGCTCTCAAGCTTGCTTGGGTACCGTAGCACTTGAGAGCGGAGGTCTGCTCGAACGTCACCATCGCATTAAATGCGATATCGACCTCGATGGTGCGAATGACCCGTAGGGCGACGTCATTCGCGGTCTCCTCGGGTATGGAAACTTCATGATGGCAGAGGTGACGTGTCGAGTGGCGAACCCTGCGCCGCACGTTCTAACGGGTCTCTAGAGCGGGAGAATCGTCGTTTCCACTTTTCGAATTCCGCGCCTCTTCCTTATAAGGAAAAGAGGAGGAGACGGGGCTCACGCCCTCTTACTTTGAAAGCTTTCTTACTCTCTACTCTTTGTCATCATCTTCTTCTTTGCGACTCTTCGTCGTTTTTCATCTCCTTCCCTGCCTCTCCACCTGCTACCGGTGATGTCGCAGAAAGGGAAGGCCGTCGCTACTGCCGGAGTGAGCGAGATGGTGTCGGAGGTGATCCGGGGGCCGAGGTACCAGTTCTTCGAGGGATTGCGAGAGCGCTTCCGCATCGGCGATTAGTACGACATTAGCCTCCCAATGAGGGGGAGTCGTATCTCCTCCAGAAGCCGGGATGCATCGCCCTCTCCCTGGACCTCTTGGAGGCAGGGTTCCGGTTGCTGCTGCCGGCGGTGGCGAAGGACATCCTCAACGCGTGGGGGATCGCCCCAATCCAGCTAACGCCGAATTCATGGCGGACTATCTGCGTGTTTTGCATTTCGTGCAAAGTGCGCGACATCCAACCGACGGCGGACCTCTTACGTGGTCATTTCAGCCTTGCGGCGTCGCCGCAAACCAACCTCGGGATCTATTATACCAAGCACCACGCAAACGGGATGCGGATCCAGTTCTCACCGAAGTACTCCAACAACAAATGATAGACGCATCAGATGCTCTTCATCGGTCGTCGTCAAGGACACGGAGTGGAAGAGTTGGGGTTCCCTACTCGGGTTAAGGACCTACGTGGCAAAGACATGGTGCCTCTTCTGATTCGGGAGGCAGTAAAGATCTCTGACCGCCTCAGCAATGTGATAGCGGAGAAGGCTGAGGAGTATCTGACGGAGGCCCAGCTCGTCAAGCACGGACTCAGCCGGGCATGGGGGTAAGTGGGACTCCATCTCTGCCCTTTTGATTTGTTGGGGAGTCATTCCCTTAACTCTTCCTTTTCGTACAGACGCCGAAGAGCTGGCTGCTGCCCGTAATCAGGAGGATATGGCCCTCTATGCCGAGCAGATACCCGTCACGTCATACGTGACGTTTATGGGCGAGGGTCCTCCCACGACCGTGCCTGAGGTGAGTCGCCCTGCTGGTGGGCATGCTGCCGAGAAGAGACCCCTAAAGATAAGTCTTCGGGGGGAGTTCGGATCCAAGGCGGTGACGAGATCCGTGCAGAGAGAGGTCAGGAGGAGGAGGAGGAGGTCCCCCAGCTTCAAGTTCGAAGAAGAGGAAGCTGGTGAAGGCGGCCGAGCAGGCGAGACCACGAACTGCGATCGAGAGAAGGCCCTTGACTGTTGAGGGGGTGATCTCGGAGCTAGGCCTTGGAGGCGAGGACCTGGTTGTTGTGAGCGACCACTCAGAGGGAGGCTCCACCACGGAGCAAGTGGGGGTGCTACTGCCCCAGGACCCTACCGTGAGTCGAGCAGAGGAAGCAGGCACGGTGGAAACATAGAGCGTCACGACAGAGGGTGGAGCCATCGCCACGCAGAGATCCGTTTCCAAGGCAGTTGCGGGGCCAACACATACGGAGGGGACGTCGGAGGGAGCGATGGACCTTGTTCCCCCGACGGAGGTGGCCGCGGAGGGCCAGTCATAGACAGCAGCTGCGATTTTGCCCGAGGTCGAGCAGACGACCAAGGTTGAGGAGGAAGGACCTCAGAGGACGCCCGTCGCCGGTAATGGTCGTGAGGTGGCGGCTGATGTTGGTGACACTAGTGCGGTCAGCGGAATGGACCCCCCTGCCGAGCAAACTGTCATCGCCTCTGAAGATTACGCTGGGTCTGAGGATGACTGAGCACCTTTATCATAGGTGCTGAAGATGAAGTCTCCAGTGCGGCCTTCGAAGACGGTCTTGGAAGCTGCTCTGCAGCGTCTAGGAGCCTTCCTCCCTGCCCTACTGCTTCCCAGCTCGAAGTGCTGGCATGGTGCCAAGGGTTAGGCTCGGAGGACACTCCGGAGCAATCGAAGGAGGTCCAGCTGGAGGGACGCCGTATGGACGAGGACGGAGAGGTCGACATCGAAGCGCTGGTGGACGGTGTCACACAATCACTGGGGGTGCTGAAGAGATTCACTTTGTGGGCTCAGTACCACCAACCAATGTGGGATGCCGAGTTTGCGTTCTGCAAGGAGCGCGAAGAGCAACACCGGTGTTGGGAAGTCGAGCTGCAAAGGAGGCGAACAACCATCGAATCGCACTCCGAGCTTCCGAGTTGGACCTTGTGGTTGTCAGGGTGGAGAAGGCAGCACTCACGAAGGTCCTATCTGAGGCCGAGGCCTAGGGGGTCTCCGAATACAAAGCGGGGCCAGAGTTCCAAGAAGACTTGGAATACTTGTTGCCCAGCTAACTAGCCCAGAGGGGGGGGTGAATGGGTTAATAAAAACTTCGATCTCTAATTACAATCTGTTCACTGAAAGGATTGCACAACTTAACAACAAGGTTAGAGTTAGAGCAAATAAGACAACAATCACACAAAAAACACACCCACAAGACACAAGGATTTTTATCCTGGTTCGGAACTCCTCTCCACAGGAGACCTACGTCCAGTCCCTGAGCAATATCTCAGGATTTCACTACCAAGGGTACAATCCCCCTTAAGGATCCTTACACCCAGCCTCAACTGGTCTTCCTTCAGCCTGAAGGGAACAACAACCACCCTGGATACCACCAGGTCTTCCTTCGTCCAGAAGGGAACACAACCTAATAAGAAAAGGGTGTGGAAACAGGCTTCAGACTCTAGCTTGACCAGCTACACACTGAAGCTTCTAAGCCCCCGAGAGAGAAAGAGATTTAACAAGGTTTTTCTCTCTAAGGACTACACAAGCTCTCACAAAATGAGAAAATTCTTTTTTAGCACAGAGAGCTAAGAGCTTAGAACAAGGTTGGAGTGGTAGCTTCGCTCTTCTTCAATATTCTGAAGACTCGAAGAGATGGATTTCTTTCTTCTTCTGAAATCAAGCGTTGTTGCTCACTTCACACCTTTCTTTTCCGTCTTGAGTCTTCTATTTAAACTGCTGATTCAAATTCGAACGTTGAAGTGTCCGTTGTCTCTTATCCTTGTGTACGTTAGACTGGTCACAAAGGAAGCTTCTGATCGTCAGTCTTTTATCCTTGTGTACACGCCAAAGAGATGTCATAGAACTTTGTATCTTGTGTCCAACGTTGTCCAGATGAGTCTTGTCAGATATCTGTAAGCATATCATCAATAAATAGAGGACAGCTAAGACTGCTGTCTATTGTTAGTTGAGATGGAACAGATATTGCAGTATATAGCAAAGCTCCTTTCTGTCTAAAAAAGTACGTAGACAGAGTAGCATAGAAATGGAAGATATTGTCTGCATGCATGGGAGATACGATCAGAGAGCATTTAATGCATAGCAGTCAACGGACAAGATATGACTTTGACTTTTCAACACTATTAAAGGGCATTATACTGATGCATCAAGAAATTCGATAAAAAGAATCTTGCTGACTTCATAACTTATGAAATCGTTATGAATTATAGCAAGTCGTTGCGAGTTCTAAAGAAATCGTTACAAGAAATCGTTATGACTATCAAGTTGTAAGGAAATCGTTACACGAAATCGTTATGACTATCAAGTTGTAAGGAAATCGTTACACGAAATCGTTATGACTATCAAGTTGTAAGGAAATCGTTACACGAAATCGTTATGACTATCAAGTTGTAAGGAAATCGTTACACGAAATCGTTATGACTATCAAGTTGTAAGGAAATCGTTACACGAAATCGTTATGACTATCAAGTTGTAAGGAAATCGTTACACGAAATCGTTATGACTATCAAGTTGTAAGGAAATCGTTACACGAAATCGTTACACAAAGCAAGGCGTTATGAACAGTAAAGAAATCGTTATGAACTCTAAAGAAATCGTTATGAACTCTAAAGAAATCGTTATGACTATAGGGTCGTTGCGAGTTCTAAAGAAATCGTTACGAGGTCTAAAGAAATCGTTACGGCTAGAGAGTCGTTGCGAGTTCTAAAGAAATCGTTACGAGGTCTAAAGAAATCGTTACGGCTAGAGAGTCGTTGCGAGTTCTAAAGAAATCGTTACGAGGTCTAAAGAAATCGTTACGGCTAGAGAGTCGTTGCGAGTTCTAAAGAAATCGTTACGAGGTCTAAAGAAATCGTTACGGCTAGAGAGTCGTTGCGAGTTCTAAAGAAATCGTTACGAGGTCTAAAGAAATCGTTACGGCTAGAGAGTCGTTGCGAGTTCTAAAGAAATCGTTACGAGGTCTAAAGAAATCGTTACGGCTAGAGAGTCGTTGCGAGTTCTAAAGAAATCGTTACGAGGTCTAAAGAAATCGTTACGGCTAGAGAGTCGTTGCGAGTTCTAAAGAAATCGTTGCGATGTCTTAAAGAGTCGTTGCGATATCGATTTGTTTTGAGTTTTCCGGTCAAAGAGGAAATCGTTCTGCTTATCAAGGAAGTCGATACAAAGACTTGGATAGAAGTGTGATGAGACTTACCAGATTGTCTTGAACTTTCATTTTTCTTTTATTTCCTGTTCTCAAGGCTCAAGTAATCCATTAGTGTTATTTTGTTAATCATCAAAATTAATATATAAATAAATGGAAATATTTATTATGGGGACAGTTTGGTCATCAATCTCCCCCTTTTTGATGATGACAAAATATACTAAACATCATAAAAAAAATGAAATATGTTTTTCAGATTTACTTTAGTTGTCTCCCCCATTTTGTCATTAAGCAAAAAGATAAGCTGTGAGACAAAGAAGAGAGAAAGATTTATATTAGGATGGAGAAAGATAATACAGAGGAGATAACAAGGAGGCATGCTGTGAGACAACAGCCCATGCCTTGATCTCAAGATCCTCAAAAATTTGCAGAAAAACGCCAGAGGCAACTGAGAAGGAGGGTCCCATGGAAGGGATGTTCCTCTGAATGTAGAGTTGCCTTTGCTGCTCTAAGAATTCTCCATACTGAGTTTTGTCCAAGAAGAATCTGTAGTAAGTACTCTTACCAAAACTGGCCCTATGGAGAAATCTGTCCAAGGAAATTGGATAGTGAATCTTTTGATTTAACAGATCCTGCTTTAAGGCATAGAAAGCAGAATATCTAGATGCCCATACAGCATAGATCTCTGGTATGGGTGCGATGGAATTTAGATCCATAAAGGCTTCTGCAGAAAGAGCAGGCTTCCTCTGACTAACTAGATCTTGATTGATAGCTTCCAATTGCTGATAAGAGGCCTGATAGAGGAGCTCCCATTCTGATGAGGTGAGTCTTTCACACTCAGAAATGAGTGGAGCTAAGATCTGAGAAGACATGCGGCCAGAGTGGTATTCTCTGAAGATGAACCGCAAAAAGGAAGGAGATCTGCCCTGCTTGGCTGACATCCTGCCCATCTGTCTTGCAAACATATCTAGAGCATGTGACCCAGCATCGGAATCAAATACTAAAGAGTGCAGCTTCGGCAGAAGAACTGGAAAATCGACCTTGAAAGAGACAAAGTCTACCTTAAGAGGAAGGTTGAGAGGGATTTCTGATTTCAGCACAGTAATCTGCGAATGGAACTGGCAAAACTGAACTTCTGGAATTTTGTTCAAGTAACAGAAGTCACTGTACAGCTGAAAAGCTCTGGCAATGCGAATTTCCTTCAAAATGAAGGATCCCCAAGAGTTCTTGTGCTGGATGATAAACCACTCAGAGAAGGTGAGTGGGTGAGCTCTGTGAGTGAGGGATTCGGCCCTTGCAGTCAGGTATTTTTCATACTGAGCCTTATTTCCTTTGATAGCTGCCCACTGATCTTCAGTCTTGAACTCAGTGCCCTCAAGGATTTTGGATTTGAAAGCTTGGGATATCTGAGTAAAAGGAAGAACAATGTCCAGGTGTTCGGATAGGTTGAGAAAAGGAATACCATAAATGGTAGAAAGAATGCATTTCTGGAGGTATTCTTTGTAGATAGGTCTTCTCTTAGGATCAAGGGTAAGAGAGTACCATAAAGGAGGGTATAGAGGAACAGAAGGAGTGCTTAGAGATGAGGAGGTTTTTCTCTTTTTCTTGGCAGGACTGGGAGGGTCAGTCCTGTGAATGTGAGAGGCTGTGGAAAGAATGGTGAGGAGGGTGTTCCTTTCAAAGTTGTCTGGAACATTGGTGTCAAAGACACCAAGAGGCAGAGGTTTATCTGGAGGAAAGATAATAGAATTAGGAGGAGTAGGAGGATAGAAAAGATGTTTAGGATTAAAGGAAGAGGTTGGTTGAAGAGGAGGTGTTTGAATTTTAATAGGTGAAGGTTTGGGAGTTAATGAGGATGGAGCTGAGATGTGAGCTGGAGTAGGAGAGAAGGAGGGTTGAGATGAAGTAGAGGATGAGGATGGTTGGGTGCGAGGCATGGGATGTTTTATGGTTGGTGGAGCAGGAGGTGCTGTAGAAGGAGATGAAGGTGTGGAGAGGGTTGGAGTGGCAAGAGATGAAGTATCAGGGGCCTTGGAGACTGACACTGGCTCTTTCCCTTTGGCCTGACTCTCTTGACTGCTGAAGAGGGTCCTGAAGACCCTGAGGCTGCCACTGGTCCTGGTGACCTCATTACAGATGGCCCTGATGGCCCTGACCCTTGAGCAGATGGCCCTGCTGGCCCTGGTGGCCGAGGAGCAGCTGGTCTGCCCGGAGACATCCCACTGGACTTAGACAAAACACTCAGCAAAGACTTCATGTTAGACAATTCTTTATTGAAGTACCTCATTGCATTTCTTATTGAAGATACGTCCGAGGAAGTTGAGGCTTGATTGGTAACAATGCCTTGAATGCTAGACTGAACAGATGCCAAGATCTCTCCTTGGGCTTTTAACAAGGCCATAACATGCTTCAACTTCACATTTCTATGGCCCTTCCTTGACCTCCTGTGAACAACTCTTTTCTGCTTACCTTGCTGAGAGACAGGCTCCTCTAGATTTATATTGCTTGCACTTGGGCCTTCACTAACATCAACCTTGGCTGGAGCTGGGATTTCCTGAGTAGGTGAAACACTCTCAGGAATATTTCATTCACGGCTTCTCAATCTCAGCTTGCTCCCCCTGAATGGGAGCAGGGACTTCAATACTTAAATGCTCCCCCTGAGCAGGAGCTTCTTCCAAACAGCTTTTTCCAAGGGCCTTCTGGCACGGATTCAGACACTTCAGGTTCTACTCTACTTTGCTCCCCTTGGCTAGGAGCTTCTTCCATGACTACATCTTGTTGAGTTCCTGCTTGCATCTCAACATCAGCAACTTGTTCAGACTGAACTGTTGAATGACTAGGTGCCACAGCTTCTTCTTCAACACATCCACCTTCTTTAGAAGTGGCTAAGGAGGAGGGAATGGAGTCCAATACTTCTTTTAAGATAGAGGCAACTAAGGTGGTGGGCAAGGAGTCTACCACACCAGCTGCACCTACTTCCACTTGAGCTTCGGATTGGCATTCCACAACTGGTACTTCTACTGCAGCTGATTCTACAGGATCTTGTTCTGCTGCTGCTTGCTCTGCTGCTACTGCTGCTTCTTCTTCTGCTGCTGCTGCTGCTCTGCTGCTGCTTCTGGAATATCTTCAATAACTGCTTCTCCTTCAGCCACAGAGGACTTTGACCAAACTCCTTCTTGCACTGAAAAACCGCTTTTCTTTAGATTTCTGGACCTTATTGACTGGCCCATCTTTTCAGCTACTGCTCCTGACAAATCTACTCCAAAGTGCTTGAAAACCTTGGTCAGTAGATGAGCATACGGAAGGGAAACATTCAACTTGCTCTTTGTTTCCCATAACTGAGCATGTGCAAACATCATTCGCTCAATCATCACTGCGGCCAGGTTTATCTCTTTGTTCTGGATTGCCCAGAACATTATGTCCGAATCTGCCCTAGTGCATGAGGAAAAGGTAGCACTACGAGGTACTAAGATTTGGCAGACTATAAAGTGAAGCAATCTATTGAATGCGGACATCTGATTAATATCAAGCTTCCCATCCTTCAACTTAAATCCTGGACCGATAATCCCGAGACCTTTGACTTCATCATTCACAGAGTGAATGCCACTAAATCCAGAGGTCTTCACTCCAAACAGATCACGCAAAAGCTCATGGGTTATTCTGATTTGGATGCCCTTGACAGAGGAAACAAGGGACCCATCTGCTTCTGACTTCAGACAAATGTAGAAGGCTTTCACCAAGTCCGGGTAGCTTACCTCACTGAAGGTGACCACATCCATCCACTGCAATCTTCTTAGAGTATCAACTAGCCTGGCCATGCCACTCTTCTCAAGATTCTGAACATCTACTGCCTTATTTCCGCAAATCTTCGTCTTCACAAACGTAAATCTTTCTTGCTCCTTTGGGGATAAATACTCAGCACTGTAGCCCCCAACACTTCCGGAGATCAACGGAGCGGCCATGGGTGCAGAGAAGAAAAGATTCTGGAAGGGAGGATGATGGAAGGGACGGAAGTTCTCGAAGGAATTCTTCGCGGGAAGAGAAGAAGGCTTCGAAAGTTGCAGAGAGTCGATCCCAAAATCGTTAGGGCATCGGCTTTGGGTGAACAGATAGAGGATAAAAAGGGTAAAGGTAGAAGACGAGTCGTTCCCAGAGCGATTTGGATAAAATAATATTACTTTATTGAAAGGAGGAGCGCCAAAGGCGGTAAAGATAGAAAGCGACAAAAAGGTTTGACAAGTCAAACAACTTTCTACACAGAAGCGGTCAAAGCATATAGATAACTGAGTTTTGCTTAACTTTAACGGAGAGAGAACTTTCATTTAATCTGAAAAATTTATATGTCAATAAAATCACAGAAATTCTTTCACAAATTGCACATCCCTAGTTCCCTTCTAAGAGATGTAAATCTCTCTTCAGGTAGGGCTTTTGTGAAGATATCTGCCAATTGACCATTTGTATCTATAAACGAAATTTCTAAATTACCACTAGCTACATGGTCTCGAATAAAATGGTATCTTACCTCAATGTGCTTCGTCCTTGAGTGTTGAACTGGATTTTTGGTGAGGTTGATGGCACTTGTATTATCACACAATAGAGGAATTGATTTGATGTGAATGCCAAATCTTCAAGTTGTTGCTTTATCCAAAGAAGTTGTGTACAGCAACTTCCAGCAGCAACATATTCTGCCTCAGCTGTTGATAGAGCTACTGAATTTTGTTTCTTGGATGTCCATGATATTAAGCATCCTGCAAGAAACTGACAACATCCACTGGTGCTCTTTCTATCTACTTTGCAACCAGCATAATCAGCATCTGAATATCCTATTAGATTTATCTCACAAGATCTAGGATACCAGAGACCTAAGTCATGAGTTCTAGCTAAATATCTAAATATTCTTTTTACAGAAATTAAGTGAGACTCTCTAGGGTCTGCCTGATATCTAGCACACATGCATACACTGAACAAAATGTCTGGTCTACTGGCAGTTAAGTAAAGTAATGATCCTATCATACCTCGATAATTCTTTTGATCTACCTTTTTACCTTTTTGATCACTGTCCATTCTGGTTGATGTGCTCATTGGAGTTGATAATGGCTTTGCATCTTCAAATCCAAATTTCTTTAACAGCTCTTTGGTGTACTTTGCTTGACAGATATGAGTGCCATCCTTCCCTTGCTTGATTTGCAATCCAAGGAAGTAGCTTAGCTCCCCCATCAAGCTCATTTCGAATTCTCCCTGCATAAGCTTTTCAAAGTACTTGCAAAGAGATTCATCAGTAGATCCAAAAATAATATCATCTACATAGATTTGTACAAGAAGTATATGTTTAACCTTAGATTTTATAAATAATGTACTATCTACTTTACCTCTAGTGAAACCATGATTTAATAAGAAAGTACTGAGCCTTTCATACCAGGCTCTAGGAGCTTGCTTTAAACCATATAAAGCCTTATGTAGTTTAAATACATGATTTGGAAATTCAGTGTCATCAAAACCTGGAGGTTGTTCAACATAAACTTCCTCCTTGATGAAACCATTTAAAAAGGCTGATTTGACATCCATTTGAAAAAGTTTTAAATCAAATGCAGATGCATAAGCAAGTAAAATCCTAATGGCCTCAAGTCTAGCTACAGGTGCATAAGTTTCATCGAAATCTATGCCTTCCTCTTGGGAGTAGCCTTGAGCCACCAATCTGGCTTTGTTCCTTAAGATTATTCCAGACTCATCCAGTTTATTTCTGAACACCCACTTGGTGCCAATAACTGAATGATTGGATGGTCTAGGAACAAGTGACCATACTTGGTTTCTCTTGAACTGATTTAGTTCATCTTGCATGGCTAATATCCAAGATTCATCAGATAAAGCTTCATTGACTGTCTTAGGCTCTATTTGAGAAACAAATGCTAAATAATCGCATGGAATTACATTACCTCTAGTTCTTACCCCTACAGATGGATCACCAATGATGTTTTCAGGAGGGTGATCTTTCTGATATCTCCATTCCTTTGGAAGATCTTCATGTTGGATTTCTGTTTGCTGCAGTTCTTCCAGAGTTGGATCCTCTTTGTCCTTAATTGAAGTATTCTTTAATTTTTCGGACAAGTCATCTGCATCATCAATGTCACTAATTTCTTCCTTTTTCAAGGAAGGGTTAGATTCATCAAAAATAACATGTACTGATTGTTCAATCAATAAGGAACGTTTATTGAAAACTCTATAACCTTTGGGTTTAGAAGAGTACCCCATGAAGATGCCTTCATCTGATTTGGCATCCAACTTACCAATGTCCCTTTTTCATTGTTATGGATGAAGCAAGGACATCCAAATATTCTGAAATGGCTAATCTTTGGCTTCTTTTCTTTGTAGAGTTCATAAGCAGTCTTTTTCAGAATTGGCCTGATCATCACTCTATTTATGATATAACATGCAGTGTTGATAGCTTCGGCCCAGAAATATCTTGGCAGATCATATTCTGACAACATGGTTCTTGCCATATCCAAAAGAGTTCTGTTTTTCCTCTCAGCAATTCCATTCTGTTGAGGTGTCCTTGGAGCTGAGAAGTTGTGCTCAATTCCTTGATCATCACAGAATTTCGTAAACTTTTCATTCTGAAACTCACCACCATGATCTGATCGAATAGAGACAATTGAGAATTTCTGATCTTTCTGAACTTTCTTACTGAAGCTGACAAAATTTTCAAATGTGTCATCTTTGTGCTCTAAAAAGGATACCCAAGTGAATCTTGAATAATCATCAACTATTACAAATCCAAAATTCTTTCCTCCCAAACTGGTAGTCCTCATTGGCCCAAATAAATCCATGTGAAGTAGTTCTAAGGGCTTTGAGGTGGTTACTACAGTCTTTGATTTGAAGGAGCTCTTGGTGTGCTTTCCTCTTGCACAAGGTCTGCAAATGCTATCCAATCTGAAATTTACCTTTGGCAGTCCTTCAACTAGTTTTCTCTTTCTGAGCTTGTTCAACCCATCCAAGCTGCAGTGGCCCAATCTTCTGTGCCACAACTCAGTTGATTGATCTTTACTAGCTGCCAAACACACATCTTGATCCTTGAGTTCCTCGAGATATAGAACATACAAATTTCTTTCTCTGTAGGCTTCAAATATGACTGCACCATCCTTTAAGATACTGCATTTTGATTCTTGAAACTGAATTTGATGGCCTTTGTCACACAACTGGCTGATGCTGATGAGATTGTGCTTTAACCCTTTGACCAGCATAACATCTTCAATTACTGATTTTCCTTTGATGTTCACGGATCCACTTCCTATTACAACTCCTTTTCCATTGTCTCCATATGTGACTGTACCTTCTTCAGCTTGGAGATCGATAAATATCTTCTTGTTGCCTGACATATGCCTTGAGCACCCACTATCCAAATACCATTTGGATGCTCGAGGGTTAACCTGAAATGAGAACATCAAGCTTTAGGTACCCAAATTCTTTTGGGTCCTGATTGGTTAGTATCATCAACTTTACCTTTTAATATCCATTTTTTATGTCTTGTTGGGCATGTAATTTTAATATGTCCTAACTTGTTGCAGTGACTGCAGCAGGATAACTTAGTTACTTTTTCTATATATTTGAAATCAGCTTTGTATGCTATATCTTGTTCGGGTACAAATTTTGGTGTTGGATATGTTTTAGGGTATATTATGGTTTCTTCATTGTCTGGGGGTGTATATCCTAATCCATTTTTCTTTTTACCCGATCTCCTAGCACCTTTTAATATTAAAGAGTTTTTACCATTGGTAAATTTTTCTAGTGTACTTGATAGATTATCATTTTCTTTATTTAGTCTTTCTATTTCTATTTTAAGTTCACCTAAGTCTTCTTGTTTTTCTAGATGATTTATTTTCTTATTTTTCTCTTTTAAATCTTCACATAATAATTCATTTCTTCTTTTATGTTCAGTAATTTGTTTTTCAAGTTCTTCATTTTCTGTTCTTAGGTCTGAGTTTGTATTTTCTAAACAGATTATATTTTTCTTACTAGTTTTAAGTAATTTGCATACTTCTTTGTATTTTTCATAAAGTTCATTAAAAGCATTTTCCAAATTATCAGAATCTGAATCATTGCATGAATCAAAAGAAGAGTCAGAAGTTACCTTGTCTTCGGTGTTGGCCATGAGAGCCAAGTTGGCTTCTTCACCTTCACTGCTCGAGCTTGACTCACTGTCTGAGTCACTGCTGTTCTCCCAAGCAGCTGCCATTGCTTTCTTTTTGTACTTCTTAAATCTTCTGAAGTTGTCCTTCTTCTTGTGATCACTCTTTTTGATCATGGGACAATCTGCCTTGATGTGTCCAGGCTTCTTGCATTCATAACAGATCACTTCTCCTTTCTTTTGATCCTTTACTTCTGGTTTTCTGAAGTCTTTGTTTTTCTTAAAAAATTTCTTCCGGACTGATATTTCTTTTTCTTTGCTAGAATCCTTTGAAGTCTTCGAGACAGCATGGCTTCTTCATCATCACTGTCTTTACTACTCTCACTATTATCCAAGGATTCTTCTGAATTATCTTCACTTGCTTTGAGAGCATTTGATTGTTTCCTTCTGCTGGAGGATTCTCCTAATCTCTCCATGTTTATCTCGTGAGCCATGAGAGATCCTATTAGCTTTTCCAATGACATTAATTTTAAATCATTGGCTTCTTCAATGGCTGTTACCTTCGGAGTCCATGAAGATGGTAAAGATCTGAGGACTTTTCTAACCATATCTGGTACATCATAAACCTTTCCCAAACCAGCTAATCCATTTGTGATGTCTGTGAATCTGCTGAACATCTGAGTTATTGATTCACCTGTCTGCATCTGAAATCTTTCATATTGAGCTACTAGAATATCTATTCTTGTCTCCTTTACCTTGTCTGTCCCTTCATAGGTAATTCTGAGCTTTTCCCACATCTCCATTGCGGATTTGCAGGCTGAGACTCTATTGAACTCTTTCTTGCTTAGGGCACAGCATAATATGCTCTTGGCTTTGCAGTTTAAGGATATTCTTTTCCTATCATCATCTGTCCACTGAGCCTTAGCGTTTGTGACCAAAAGATCACCTTCTTCTACAATGGACCAGATTGTGTAATCATGACCTTGTAGAAAATATTCCATTCTAGTCTTCCAGTATGTGTAATCTTCTCCATCGAACAAGGGAGGCCTGTTGACTGACTGACCTTCGAAGTTGCTTTGGGCTGCCATTGATCTTTGCTCTTCAGATCGTTGGATCTTCTTCTTTGTCGAAGAGACGGGCTCTGATACCACTTGTTGCCCAGCTAACTAGCCCAGAGGGGGGGGTGAATGGGTTAATAAAAACTTCGATCTCTAATTAAATCTGTTCACTGAAAGGATTGCACAACTTAACAACAAGGTTAGAGTTAGAGCAAATAAGACAACAATCACACAAAAAACACACCCACAAGACACAAGGATTTTTATCCTGGTTCGGAACTCCTCTCCACAGGAGACCTACGTCCAGTCCCTGAGCAATATCTCAGGATTTCACTACCAAGGGTACAATCCCCCTTAAGGATCCTTACACCCAGCCTCAACTGGTCTTCCTTCAGCCTGAAGGGAACAACAACCACCCTGGATACCACCAGGTCTTCCTTCGTCCAGAAGGGAACACAACCTAATAAGAAAAGGGTGTGGAAACAGGCTTCAGACTCTAGCTTGACCAGCTACACACTGAAGCTTCTAAGCCCCCGAGAGAGAAAGAGATTTAACAAGGTTTTTCTCTCCAAGGACTACACAAGCTCTCACAAATGAGAAAATTCTTTTTGAGCACAGAGAGCTAAGAGCTTAGAACAAGGTTGGAGTGGAGCTTCGCTCTTCTTCAATATTCTGAAGACTCGAAGAGATGGATTTCTTTCTTCTTCTGAAATCAAGCGTTGTTGCTCACTTCACACTTTCTTTTCCGTCTTGAGTCTTCTATTTAAACTGCTGATTCAAATTCGAACGTTGAAGTGTCCGTTGTCTCTTATCCTTGTGTACGTTAGACTGGTCACAAGGAAGCTTCTGATCGTCAGTCTTTTATCCTTGTGTACACGCCAAAGAGATGTCATAGAACTTTGTATCTTGTGTCCAACGTTGTCCAGATGAGTCTTGTCAGATATCTGTAAGCATATCATCAATAAATAGAGGACAGCTAAGACTGCTGTCTATTGTTAGTTGAGATGGAACAGATATTGCAGTATATAGCAAAGCTCCTTTCTGTCTAAAAAAGTACGTAGACAGAGTAGCATAGAAATGGAAGATATTGTCTGCATGCATGGGAGATACGATCAGAGAGCATTTAATGCATAGCAGTCAACGGACAAGATATGACTTTGACTTTTCAACGCTATTAAAAGGCATTATACTGATGCATCAAGAAATTCGATAAAAAGAATCTTGCTGACTTCATAACTTATGAAATCGTTATGAATTATAGCAAGTCGTTGCGAGTTCTAAAGAAATCGTTACAAGAAATCGTTATGACTATCAAGTTGTAAGGAATCGTTACACGAAATCGTTATGACTATCAAGTTGTAAGGAAATCGTTACACGAAATCGTTATGACTATCAAGTTGTAAGGAAATCGTTACACGAAATCGTTATGACTATCAAGTTGTAAGGAAATCGTTACACGAAATCGTTACACAAGAAGGCGTTATGAACAGTAAAGAAATCGTTATGAACTCTAAAGAAATCGTTATGAACTCTAAAGAAATCGTTATGACTATAGGGTCGTTGCGAGTTCTAAAGAAATCGTTACGAGGTCTAAAGAAATCGTTACGGCTAGAGAGTCGTTGCGAGTTCTAAAGAAATCGTTACGAGGTCTAAAGAAATCGTTACGTCGTTGCGAGTTCTAAAGAAATCGTTACGAGGTCTAAAGAAATCGTTACGGCTAGAGAGTCGTTGCGAGTTCTAAAGAAATCGTTACGAGGTCTAAAGAAATCGTTACGGCTAGAGAGTCGTTGCGAGTTCTAAAGAAATCGTTACGAGGTCTAAAGAAATCGTTACGGCTAGAGAGTCGTTGCGAGTTCTAAAGAAATCGTTACGAGGTCTAAAGAAATCGTTACGGCTAGAGAGTCGTTGCGAGTTCTAAAGAAATCGTTGCGATGTCTTAAAGAGTCGTTGCGATATCGATTTGTTTTGAGTTTTCCGGTCAAAGAGGAAATCGTTCTGCTTATCAAGGAAGTCGATACAAAGACTTGGATAGAAGTGTGATGAGACTTACCAGATTGTCTTGAACTTTCATTTTTCTTTTACTTCCTGTTCTCAAGGCTCAAGTAATCCATTAGTGTTATTTTGTTAATCATCAAAATTAATATATAAATAAATGGAAATATTTATTATGGGGACAGTTTGGTCATCAATACTATGGCGCGTCTTGCTACAAGGTTGGTCTTCGGGTCGGCGAGGACCGAAGGCGGAGGCTGGCGATAGACGAGTATGCCCGCGAAGTGTTTGAGGCTGCTCTCCAAGAATGTCAACGCCGCACCTGGAGACCCACGCTTGGAGGGAGTTTGCTTTGCAAGCTTCATGGCAGGTTGGATGCCCCCCAGGCATGATGAGGCGGGACCCTCCGAGCAAGCCCCTTTAAGGAAATGAAATGTACCTTTTTGGGTATGTGAATGGTCCTCTATCTTCTTCCCTTGCTATGTTCTGTTCGAATCGGGATTTGTCGATCGTTGAGAGGCTTCGCGGATACCGCGCAAGTTTTCGAGAACTGAAGAGTTCCAATCTGAGGTTTGTTTTGGATGCCTCCATCGAGGTTTTTTTTTCTGCCCTTCTGTGGGCTTTTGTACAAACTTTTTTAAGGAAATGAAACATACCTTTTCGGGTATGTGAATGGTTCTCTATCTTCTTCCCTTGCTATGTTCTGTTCGAATCAGGATTCGTCGGTCGTTAAGAGGCTTCGCGGATACCGCGCAGGTTTTCGAGAACTGAAGAGTTCCGACCTGAGGTTTGTTTTGGATGCCTCCGTCAAAGTTTTTTTTTTTTAAGGTGTCTCGCTAGTCTTTCGAGCTGAGGAGCTTTGACTAGGGATGGCCCGAACAACCTTCTTTATAGACCAAAAGAACGGGAGGAAGAGAGGTTCCAAGCCGAGCAGGAGGCTTTTACAGATAATAAGCCTTCAGGTTAGATACATGCCAGGTTCTGGGTATGTCCTCGCCGCTAGGGGTAGTTAGCTTGTAGGAGCCTTTCCCAAGAACCTGGGCGACCTTGTATGGCCCTTCCCATTTTGGGGCGAGTTTTCCAATTGCTCTTCGGGGATCTGATGCCGAGGAACGTTGTAGAACAAGGTCTCCTTCAAAGAAGCGCCGCTCCCGTACTCAGGAGTTGTAGTACTGGGCGAGCCGCTGTTGGTAGGAGACTAGCCTAATGCTGGCGTCACTTTGACGTTCACCGAGCATGTCTAGGTTCTCCCTTAGCGCGCGGTTATTGGCTGCTTCGTCGAAGTGCGTTGTCCAAATTGTGGGGAGAGCAACCTCCAAAGGCACAACAACTTCTGTACCATAGGCCAAGTGGAAGGGAGTCTCCCCGGTAGCCCTTCGAGCGGTTGTTCGGTGGCACCATAACACATTGAGGAGCTCTTCGATCCATGATTCTCCAGTGGCCTCCACCCTTGTGCGTATCCCATGGAGTAGTGTTCGGTTGGAGTTCTCGACCAGACCATTTGCTTGGGGATGCACCATGGAGGTGAAGTGGTTGTAGATGTCGAGCTCCGAACAGTTCTGCTTGAAGAATGTGCTGTCAAACTGTTTCCCATTTTCAGAGGTAATCACCTTCGGGACGCCAAACCGGCAAAGGATGTTCTTCCATATGAACTTCCACGCGGCCTAGTCGGTGATTTTGGCAACAGGGTCTACCTCAATCCACTTGGTGAAGTAGTCGATAGCGACGAACAGTAATTTCTTCCGTCCCTGAGCTTCGGGGAAAGGTCCCATAATATCAATTCCCCAACGAGTGAAGGGACGTGGTTCGAATAGAGTGTGTAGTTGTTCGACAGGCTGTTGAATTAGCTGACCGAACTTCTGACATTCCGGGCACTTCTTTGCATAGGACATGCAGTCCTTTTGAAGTGAAGGCCACCAATACCCTGCTCGGAGGATGTTGTGTGCCAGTGTTCTACCCCCCAGATGGCTTCCGCACAGGCCCTCGTGGACTTCCTCGATAGCCGGTGTCGCCTCAACAGGACTGAGGCACCGTAGAAGAGGTCTTGAGAGGGAACGTCGGTACAGTTGGCCTTCAATGATGGTGAACTTCTGGCAGCGCAACTTGATTTTGCGAGCTTCGCTTTGGTCGGGAGGAAGCTCTCCATGAAGCAGATAGGCCATGAGAGGATCCAGCCAGCTCGGCGTTGGTGGTTCGGTCTCAATGGCCGCTACATCCACCTCGGTGCTCGGTGTCGCGAGCTCTTCTATAAACACGGAGTGAGAAGGGGTGATGTCACCTGAAGATGCTAGCTTGGCGAGTGCATCGGCCCGCACATTCTCCTCTCATGGGACGTGTATGATTTCAAAGTAGAGGAGGCCCTCTATTTGGCGTTTGACCTGTTGGAGATGCTACACCATGTGGGGATCCCTGGCTTCGAATTGTCCGTTCACCTGGCTGGCAACCAGTTGAGAATCGCTAAAGGCTTGTAGCCAAAGCGCTCCAAGATGCCTGGCCATGCGGATCCCGGACAAAAGTGCTTCGTATTCAGCTGCGTTGTTGGAGGCAGCGAAGCAGAACCTAAGGGCGTACTGGAATTCTAATCCCTCCGGGGAGGTAAGAACTAGGCCTGCACCGCTCCCCGTAACACATGATGATCCGTCGACGTAGAGCTCCCACGGGGACTTGTCTATCTGTGGAGGGTCCTTTTCGGTCGACAGGGTGCATTCTGCCACAAAGTCTGCTAGTGCTTGTGCCTTGATAGCCGTTCTTGGATAGTAGCTGATATCGAATTCCCCGAGCTTGATGGCCCACTTGATGAGCCTACTGGAAGCCTCTGGTCGTTGAAGAATGAGCTTCAATGGCTGGTCGGTTAACACCGTGATCGATGGGTCTGGAAGTAAGGCCTGAGCTTCTGAGCAGCCGTAATGAGAGCCAGGGCAAGCTTCTCTGCTCAAGGGTATCTTCTTTCAGCTTCTTGGAGTACTTTACTTATGTAATAAATAGGATGTTGTGTCGTTGCCTCTTCTCTGATCAGTACCATGCTGATGGAGTGTTATGTGACCGAAAGGTACACGAACAGCGATTCTCCGAACACAAGCTTTGAGAGAACAGGTGGGGCAGCCATATACGCCTTCAGCTCGGTGAAGGCTACTTCGCAGTCCCCGGTCCACCGTACTTGCCCCCCTTGCAGTGAGGCGCCTTTGGGGACTCACAACAATTTGAAGAAGTTAAAACTCCTTTCTGCTGCTCGGGACATGAAGCGATTGAGCGCCGCGAGGCATCCAGTGAGCCGCTGGACGTCACGTATGGTTTTGTGGCTGCTCATCTCCAGTATGGCCCAGATCTTCTTGGGGTTGGCCTCTATTCCTCGATTAGAGATGAGGAAGCCGAGGAACTTTCCCGAGTGTACTCCAAAGGCACACTTTGCGGGATTGAGCTTCATATTATACCTTTACAGAGTTGCGAAGGTTTCTTCGAGGTCTGTGATGTGGTCGGCGCTAGGGAGTATTTTGACCAGCATGTCATCGACGTAGACTTCCATATTGTGCCCAATCTGTTGCTCAAACATTTTGTTGACCAGCCGCTGGTATGTTGCGTCTGCATTCTTCAGACCAAACGACATCCTGGTGAAACAGTAGAGGCCGAGGTCGGTGACGAACGTTGTGGCGTCCTAGTCCGGGGATGCATGCTGATCTGGTGATAACCAGAGTAGGCGTCCAAGAAGCTGAGAAGCTCATGCTCGGAAGTGGCAACCATCAACTGGTCAATGCGCGGCAGGGGGAAGTTGTTCTTGGGTGTCGCCTTATTGAGATCCTTGTAATCCATGCACACGCAACATTTGCCATTGGCCTTGCGTACGAGGACCACGTTGGAGATCCATCTTGGATATTGGGCTTCTCAGAGAAGTCCAATAGCTCGGATTTTGACAACGTAATCGTAGATCACGGTCTGCCGTTCGTGGTTGACAGGTCGTCGTTTTCTGCTGGACCGGTGGCACCCTTGGATCCAAGAGAAGGTGATGCATCATTACCTTTGGAGGGATGCCGGGCAGCTTGTCATCCGACCACGCGAACACGTCCAAGTTGGCTAGCAAGAAAGCCTTATAGCATTGTTGTTCGGATTCTGGGAGCAGTGTGCCAATGTAGAGGATGTGCTCGGGGTCGTCGTCAACTCACATAGGCATCAGATCCTCTGCTGGGGTTCCTCGGTTAGTGGAAGGTTGGTCAGCTGGTGCTGGTTGGACTTCCAGGTTCGCGACAGGCTGTTTGTCTCTCAGGGAGAGGACATAGCACCGTCGAGACTCTCGTTGGCTACCGAGCACCTCGTCGACGCCACACGGAGTGGGAAACTTCATCTTCTGGTGGAGAGATGAGGGTACTGCCTTGATGCGGCCAATCAGGCCTCTGCCAAGGATGGCGTTATACCATGCTCCGAATGACCAAGAAATCCACCATCTTGGTCATGCTCTTTGGTGTTGTTCCCAGAGTGATCGGAAGGCGTGCTCCTCCTATGGGATGAACCAAGACCCCAGAGAATCCAAACAGAGACGATTCTATGGGGTGAGCTAATCAGTTTTTAATCTCATCATTAAGAAACAATCGTAAGCTAACACATCGGGGACGCTTCCATTATCTACCAAAATCCGACGCTCAATACAATGATTGATGGTGGCCGAGATGACCAGCACATCAGTGTGTGGAGTTAAAACTCCTACAAGGTCGTCATTCGAGAAGGTTATGGCCTCCTCGGATCATGTGCGTGCAGGACTGGAGGGATAAGGGCCTGGTCGAGGCGCCGGGGGCCTCTCCACCAAGTGCACCCGCCAGCGTAGTCACGTCGGCTCTAACTGCTTTCTCTGCCTGTGCCAAAACCACCCGCATTCACTTTGATCTCCTGCGCATTTGGCTCGTTATTGATGGGCTGCTCGGGGGTTCGTTCTCGGCGTCTTGGGCGGTCTTCATTCCGGTGCATGTAGCGCCCTAGATAGCCGCGCTTGATCAAGGATTCGATCTTGTCCTTGAGTTGGCGGCATTCCGAGGTGTCGGTCGTGGCCGTGGTCGCGGTGAAAGCGACAATACTTGTCCTAGTTGCGCCTGCGGGGATTAGAACGCATCCTGGGCGGCCACCGAACATATTGCTCGTCCCAGATTTCGGCCAGATCTGCTCGGGGGCCACTGTGAGAGGGGTGTATTTAGTGAAGGGGCGCGGTCGGCGTGGCGAGTCCTCGTTGTGCCGTCCCTTCTTCCATTCACGGTCGAAACCGTTATCGGAAGGCCTCTTCATGTTCGCTTGATCGCCCTGCTTTGCTCGACCAGCGGCCAGGCTCTCCTCGCCTGTAGCGTGGCGCTGGGCAGTGGAGAGGAGCTCAGTGAGGGTCGATGGCTGCTGGACTCCGAGCATCCTCTGAAGGAAGCCATCACGAGTGCCCTAGATGAGGGCGCTGGTGGCCAAAGGGATGTCAAGGCGGGGGATGCGGAGCGCTTCGGTCTGGAAACGCTTGACATAGTCCCAAAGCACCTCGCCCTTTTTCTTCCGAACAGACAGAAAGGAGGCCATTGTACGCGGTTGCGACCTTCCGCCCAAGAAGTTGTCCCGGAAGGACTTCTTCAGCTGGTGGAAGGAGGAGATGGAGCCTGCGGGGAGGGCTTCGAACCATGCCCGCGCAGCCTTCTTTAATGTGGCCGGGAAGGCCCGACACTTTACTGCATCTGATGCTCCATGGAACACCATGTGCGACTCAAACCCATGGACATGATCCACTGAGTCAGAGGTGCCTTCGTAGGACGCGATGGTAGGCAGGGGCAGTTTCGGGGAGACCCGGGCTTCCAGGATCTCCGCGGTAAACGGGAAGCGGAAGTCCAAGTCGTCATCCCCCGAAGCTCTGCCCTCTGCCTTCTGAACCATCGCGTCCATGCGGCCTTCGAGGTCGGCGACGCGGCGAAGCCGTCTGGCTAATTCCAGGTTGGAATGTACCAAGCCCTCACGCCTGGAGCCATGGGAATTTGCGCCAACGACGGAGCACGGAGGGAGTGGAGCCATCGCGGACCGACGGGGTGAGTTGTCCCGCTGCTCTAGCGTTCGGCGTGCTGTCGGGACCCTTCGTGACTGTCGGGGCGACTCCGCGTGTTGTTCCTGTTGTGCTGAAGGAATGGGAGGTTGTCTTTGAGACGACTCCGCCTACTACTCCCGTGGTGGGGGGACTGTCAGGGCCAACTGCCTAGCCAACTGGGCCTGGAGGCCTTGACAAACCCCCACGAGTTGCTTCATCTGCCCCCGGAGCTCTGCCATTTCTTGGGTTGTTGCCGGCACAACAACAACATGAACATTATCAATTGCTCCGGCGAGGGCAACGACGACATCGACTGGAGGGGCTCGACTGCGCGAGTCTATGTGTGACTGATGAGATCGAGTCGCCCGACTGCCGGGATTCTGGTGAGAGGATCATCCGCGAGCCATGGCTACTGTCATTCCCATAGACGACGCCAAAAATGTGGACGTGATTCCCTGTTCAGGCCTGGGCCAAATGGGCCTCCACTAGGAAGAGAAGGAAGTCAGTCGTCGGTGCGGATGATGGCCTGCAAAACCCAAAATAGATCAGGGGGGCCCGGTTGAAGAACCGGGGGAAACCCTTCGATTCCTAAGACAGATCAGATTGTAAAGGAAGGTAGGAAGGAGGGTTCGCTAGTGTGTGCTTCGCGTGTGGGCGAGTGTATGTGTCGAAGGTTGCGTACCTTTGCACGGGGATTACTTGTACCTTTTATAGGTGAAGGAGATGAAAGGTCCGAATGCTATCTTCTCCAATGATGACTAGAGGGGCGTGCTGGTTCAGGTTCCCAAGTGAGGAGTTGTCCATTGAGACGCCTGTTGGGATCCTTCAGTTAATGCCTTTGGTCATGGGATGCATGTCACGCCGTTGGATTTACTATCCTTGGGAGGCAAACGGCCTCGCGATAGATCTTGGGCCGAGAGGAGTACCGAGCAGAGTTCTGCTCGATGACTGACTGGGCTGCTCGGTGCTCGGAAGCACCGCAGTGCTTGATGAGGGGCTGCAATTGTTCGAGCATGATCTGTTCGGTAGACCGCACCCTGGCCAAACAAGACGCGGGGTGTTCGGAGATCACCCTTGGGGACCCTTGGATGCCTTGGTGGCCAGAGCGTGCTCGGGAGCCTTGAGCTGAACCCGAGGACACGTGTCTTAATGACAGAAGCCCAGGTGCCTTGATGGGTCATGATGGGCCGTAGTGGGCTGCGACAGGCCCATAGGCCTAGGAGGCTAGAAATGGCCTCCACAAGTACGTAGTTATTTAGGTGGTTTGGTCACCCAAGGATTGTGTGCCTACGTCTACCCCTCATAGATGTGAGGTGGCAACACACTACCCTGAACTTTGCTGGAGATACAGAGTACAACCCCTCCACATACACACAGAGAGAGACACACACGCATGTCTCAACAGCAACAAGGCCTTGCTGTTAAAACCCACACACACACTGCTCGTAAACCACGAGCACAACTCTCACACACACAGAAGTAAGTGTTGTGAGAAGTCTCTCAACACAAAGAACAAGAGAATAACATAAAGAAAAACAGAGGTTTAGATTTCTCCTGTTTGTAGTGTTGAGAAAACGTTGAAGTAGAAATCACAGGAGTTGCAATGGCTTCCTTGGACAATGCACTATGGTTGTAGATCAAACTTGACGTCCAAAGCTTCAACTTGAATCAGCAATCCTTGAGGAAGAGGGCCTAGAGGAAGCTCTGGTTCACCTGTGCGCTCTTGACCTAACTAGATGTCCAAAGACTTCTTCACCACCATTGTATATTTATACTGAACCCAAGATAGACTTCTGATGATCAGTCCATCCCCATATAAATTTATTTAATTTTGGTGATTAACAATATCCTAACAATTAGTGTCTAACAAGTTCTATGAAGCTAAGATACAGGAACAAGTCAGGCGAAATCAAAGAAATATGTAAGTATTTACTATACTGTAGCATTTCAAGTTCAGAGCATGAAATTTATCCAAGTACATATCGACTTTCCATAAGTTACAACAATTTCAATAGTGTTGCATCGATTTCAATAGTCATAATGATTTCCTTACCTCTATCACTTTCATATTCATAAGGATTTGGTAAGTGACATACCGATTTTGGACTCAAAATGATTTCATAAGCATCAATTTCGATCTCAGAACGATTCGCTAAGTGATCGCATCAACTTCGATCTCAGAACGATTCGCTAAGTGATCGCATCGACTTCGATCTCAGAACGATTCGCTAAGTGATCGCATCGACTTCGATCTCAGAATGATTCGTTAAGTGATCGCATCGATTTTGATCTCAGAACGATTCGCTAAGTGATCACATCGATTTTGATCTCAGAACGATTTGCTAAGAAATCGCATCAATTTCGATCTCACAACGATTTTGTTTCACATCGATTTGATAAGTGAGAACAACGATTTGCTCTCACAACGATTCGGTTTCACATCAATTTGGTAAGTGAGAACAACGACTTGGTCTCACAACGATTTGTCGTTCATAACGATTCGATAAGTTCCACATCGATTTGATATTTACATCGATTCGACAAATTACAACAATGACTCGGTCATTATAACGACTCGATAAGTTACACAACAATTTACTTGGTGTAACGATTCGATAAGTCACAACAATGACTTGGTCTGTGTAACGATTCGATAAAGTAGAACAACGATTTGATCACTCATCGACTCGATATGTGAGACAACGATTTGGTTATAACGATTTGCTTGTAATGATTCGTTCTCAAACGATTCACTCATACAACAATTTCATAAGTGATTCTCACAATGATTTCAAATATCTTGACAAGTCAAAATCATCCTGCGTATTTCTCTTTTATCCATGCATTAAATATAACTGTACATTTCTCTGCACGATGCATGTCCAGATATCTTCTATTCTTATGCTTCTGCATGTAATATCTTTTTGGAAAGACATAATGGAATTTCTATTTTGATGTATTATCACTCTAACGTTGACTGACAACAAGAGATAGCTTAGTTGTCTATGTTTTAGCATTTAATGTGTACAGGTCTCTGACAGCACGACTCTATACAACGTTGGATAAAGTAGGAGCTGGAGGATATCAAGAAGGATTTTCTTCTTACGTGCATGGAACGCAAAGAACCGTTGACTGCAAAGGAAAGCCATGCAGTCTAACGTTCTCTGAACATAGAGACAACGGATACTTCAACGACTACTTTTCAAAAGAAGATATATATTAAAGACTGATGCTCCAGAAGAAAGTAGTTCGAATATAGAGAATGATAGAGAATACTCTACAATTCTTGAAGCCTTCAGTTTTAGTTTTCGGCGAGCATCTGAAGAGCGAAGCCCCACTCACCATTGTTCAAGCTCTCAGCTCTCTGTGTCTAGTGTAGAACCTTGAGAGAGCTTTCGTGTAATGAGAGTGTTCTTTGTTGTAGATCTTTTCCTCTCAGTCTTCGCTTCAGATCAAGCATTGTGCTATTAGCTTGGTCTAGGGGCATATCATCCCTTGAACACATTTTTTGTGCTTATTCCCTTCGTGTTGAAGGAAGACCTGGGGATTTCTTGGTGGTAGTTTTTCCCTTCGTGTTGAAGGAAGACCTAGAGGGTTCCAAGGTGGTGTATTCCTCTTCGGGTTGTGAAGAGAAGACCAGCTGCGGCTGGGTGTGTAAGCATCCTTGGGGGGGACTGTACCCTTGGGTAGTGAATCCTGAGTTGTTGCTCAGGGACTGGACGTAGGACTTCTGTGGAGAGGAGGTCCGAACCAGGATAAAATCTTATGTAGTGTGATTGCTTGCTTTGTGTTTGTTGTTTTCTTTTCACTAACACTAACAATCATCGAAGTGTCTATTGTGTGAACATTTTTGTGGACAGGTTTAGATAATTAGTTTTTAGAATCCCATTCACCCCCCCTCTGGGCTTGCTAGCTGGGCAACAAGTGGTATCAGAGCTAGTCTCTTCGAAAAAAAAGAAGATCCAACGATCTGAAGAGAAAAGATCAAATGGAAGCCCAAGGTCATTTCGAAGGTCAGTTAGTAAACAGGCCACCGTTGTTCGATGGTGAAGACTACACATATTGGAAAACAGTGATGGAGTTCTTTCTACAAGGACTCGACTATCAGATTTGGTCTATTATAGAAGAAGGAGATCTTCTAGTAACAAATGATAAAGACAAATGGACAGAAGATGACAAGAAGAAAATTTCTCTCAACTGCAAGGCCAAAAGCATCATGTGTTGTGCTCTTTGCAAGAAAGAGTTCAACCGCATATCAGCCTGCAAATCCGCTATGGAAATGTGGGAAAAGTTAAGGATCACTTATGAAGGTACGAAAAGGTAAAAGAAACCAGAATAGATATTCTGGTAACACAGTATGAGAGATTTCAGATGCAGCCCAGTGAAATAATTACACAGATGTATCGTAGGTTCACCGATATCACAAATGGATTGGCTGGTCTTGGTAAGACGTATCAAATGGGAGATATGGTAAGGAAAATCCTAAGGTCCCTACCAGCCTCGTGGACCCCAAAAGTAACAGCAATAGAAGAGGCTAATGACTTGAAGATAATGTCATTAGAGAAACTCATTGGGTCTCTTATGGCCCATGAGATAAACATGGAGAGGTTGGGAGAATCGTCTAGCAGAAAGAAACATACCAACGCTCTCAAAGCAGAAGAAGACACATCAGAAGAAGGCTCATATAGCCAGGAGAGCATGAACAACAGCGAAGATGAAGAAGCACTGCTATCTAGAAGGTTACAACGCATACTAGCCAAGAAAAAGAAATATCAGTCTGGAAGAAGGTACTTCAAGAAGGGAAAAGACTTCAAAAAGCCTGAAGTTAAAGATGCAAAGAAGACTGAACCGATTTGCTATGAATGCAAGAAGCCCGGACATATCAAAGCTGAATGTCCGAAACTGAAGAAAAGCGAGTTCAGAAAGAAAGACAGCTCCAGAAGACCCAGAAGATACAAGAAGAAAGTCATGGCAGCAGCCTGGGACAACAGCAGTGACTCTGACAGTGAGTCGAGTTCCAGTGGAGGAGAAGAAGAAGAGGCCAACCTGGCATTCATGGCTAACGTCGATGAAAAGGTAACATCTGACTCGTCCTTTTCTTCATGTAACAAATCTGATTCTAATAATTTAGAAGAAGTTTTTAATGAATTATACTGCAAATATAAAGAGGTATGCAAATCACTAAAAGTCAGTAAGAAAAATACTGCATGTTTAGAAAATACTAATTCATATCTAAAATCTGAAAACGAACAACTGGAAAAACAAATCACAGTGCTAAAAAGAAGAAATGAATTACTGTATGAGGACCTGAAAAATAAAAATGAACAATTAGCAAGCTTGGAAAACCAAGAAACAGTGAACAAATTAAAATAAGAAGTTAACACATTAACAACAGAAAATGAAAAATTATCTAGCACACTAGAGAAATTTACAAATGGCAAAACAACCTTAATACTAAAAGGAGCTAGAAGATCTGGTAGAAAGAAACATGGATTAGGCTATACTCCTCCCGATAATGAAGATACAACAGTATACCCTAAAATATATCCAACACCTAAGTTTATACCCGAACAAGATATCACATACAAGTCAAACTTTAAATATATTCCAAATGAGAAAGTAAGTAAAATATCTTGTTGTAGCCATTGCAACAAGTTAGGTCACATTAAAATGACATGTCCAACTAAACATAAAATATGGATAATTAAAAGGAAATTTGATGACACTAACCAACCAGGACCCAAAAGAACTTGGGTACCTAAAGCTTAGTGTTTTCATTACAGGTAAACCTTTGAGCATCTAAATGGTACTTGGATAGTGGATACTCAAGGCACATGTCAGGGAACAGAAAGCTATTCTCCCATCTTGAAGCTGAAGAAGGCACAGTCACTTATGGAGATAATGAAACAGGGACTGTGATAGGTAGCGGATCAATAGGGAGTAAAGGCAAAACCGTCATCGAAGATGTTCTATGCGTCAAAGGATTGAAGCATAACCTTATCAGTATCAGCCAACTGTGTGATAAAGGACATCAAATCAGATTTCAAGAATCAAAATGCAGTATTATGAAGGATGGTGCAGTCATTCTTGAAGCTAACAGAGAAAAGAACCTGTATGTACTTTATCTAGAAGAACTAAAGGACCAGGACATATGTCTGGCAGCAAATAAAGAGCAGTCAACAGATCTCCGGCACCGAAGACTGGGCCACTGCAGCTTGGATGGCATGAGAAAGTTGATCAAGAGAAGCTTGGTGGAAGGTCTATCCAAGGTAAGTGCAAAAATGAATGGTGTCTGTGGGCCGTGCACAAAAGGTAAGTACACTAAGTCATCGTTCAAGTCAAAGACAGTAGTAACAACTTCAAAGCCTTTAGAGCTATTGCACATAGATCTGTTTAGGCCAATGAGGACCACAAGTCTTGGAGGAAAGAACTTTGGATTTGTCATAGTGGATGACTACTCTAGATTCACTTGGGTATCCTTTTTGGAGCATAAGGATGACACGTTTGACATTTTTGTAAGCTTCAGTAAGAAGGTTCAGAAAGACAGGAATTACAGCATCATCAGCATCCGATCAGATCATGGAGGAGAGTTCCAAAATGAAAGATTCGCCAAGTTCTGTGATGACCAAGGGATAGAGCATAACTTCTCAGCACCAAGGACACCACAACAAAATGGAGTTGCTGAGAGAAAGAATCGAACCTTATTGGACATGGCTAGAACAATGTTGTCAGAGTATGAATTACCAAGATACTTTTGGGCTGAAGCCATCAACACAACATGCTACATAATCAACAGAGTGATGATCAGGCCAATCCTGAAGAAGACTGCATACGAATTATTCAAACAGAAGAAGCCAAAAATCAGTCACTTCAGAATCTTCGGGTGTCCATACTTCATCCACAACAACGGAAAAAGAGATATTGGTAAGTTAGATTCAAAATCAGACGAAGGTATATTCATGGGATATACTTCTAAACCCAAAGGATATAGAGTATTTAATAAGCGTACTTTATTGATTGAACAATCAGTGCATGTTATTTTTGATGAAACTAACCCTTCCTTGAGAAAGGAAGTCGATAGTGATGATGATGATACAGATGAATTGTCCAAGAAGCTAAAGAACACATCCATTGAGGACAAGGAAGATCCACCCTTGGAAGATCTACAACAAAAAGACACATCACATAGCAATCTTCCAAAGGAATGGAGGTACAAAAGGGATCACCCTCTAGACAACATAATTGGAGATCCATCTGTTGGGGTAAGAACAAGAGGTAATGTAATCCCTTGTGATTATTTAGCCTTTGTATCACAAATAGAGCCTAAGACAGTTAATGAAGCACTGTCTGGTGAATCTTGGATATTAGCCATGCAAGATGAACTTAATCAGTTCAAGAGAAACCATGTATGGTCACTTGTTTCGAGACCATCAGATCATCCTGTGATTGGCACCAAATGGGTGTTCAGGAACAAACTGGATGAAACTGGTGTGATCACAAGAAACAAGGCTAGACTGGTAGCTCAAGGCTATTCCCAAGAGGAAGGCATAGATTTTGATGAAACCTATGCACCAGTAGCTAGACTTGAGGCAATTAGGATTTTACTTGCATATGCTTCTGCATTAAATTTAAAACTCTTTCAAATGGATGTAAAATCTACTTTTGTAAATAGTTTCATAAAGGAGGAAGTTTATGTAGAACAACCTCCCGGTTTTGATGATATTGATTTTCCAAATCATGTATTTAAGTTGCATAAAGTTTTATATGGTTTGAAACAAGCACCAAGAGCCTGGTATGAAAGGCTCAGTGCATTTTTGTTAGAACATGGTTTCATTAGAGGTCAAGTAGACAGTACTTTATTTATTAAGTCCAAAGTCAAAAATATATTGATTGTGCAAATATATGTTGATGATATAATCTTTGGTTCTCCTAATGAATCTCTTTGCAAGTATTTTGAAAAGCTTATGCAGGGAGAATTTGAAATAAGCATGATGGGGGAGCTCAATTACTTCCTCGGACTACAAATCAAGCAAGGAAAAGAAGGATCACATATCTGTCAAGCTAAATATACCAAAGAACTACTATAGAAGTTTGGATTTGAAAACGCCAAGCCACTGTCAACACCAATGAGCACATCAACAAGGCTAGACAGTGATAAAGATGGTAAGATGGTAGATCAGAAGCTTTATAGAGGTATGATAGGTTCATTACTTTATTTAACAGCAAGTAGACCTGATATATTATTAGTGTATGCATGTGTGCTAGGTATCAGACAGATCCTAGAGAGTCTCATTTAATTAGTGTCAAACGGATTTTTAGATACTTTGCTAAAACTCATGATCTAGGATTATAGTATCTAAATTCATGTGAAATTAATTTAGTAGGATATTCTGATGCTGACTACGCTGGATGCAAGATAGATAGAAAAAGTATCAGTGGTTGTTGTCAATTTCTTGCAGGGTGTCTAATTTCGTGGTCCTCAAAGAAACAAAATTCAGTAGCACTGTCAACAGCTGAAGCTGAGTACGTGGCTGCTGGAAGCTTTGTACACAACTCTTATGGATTAAACAGCAACTTGAGGATTATGGACTTCAAATCAAGACAATTCCCTTGTTGTGCGACAACACCAGTGCTATAAATCTAACCAAGAATCTAGTTCAGCACTCAAGGACAAAGCATATAGAGGTTATGTATCATTTTATTCGTGATCATGTAGCTAATGGTAATATAGACATTTCTTTTATTGATACACAAAATCAGTTAGCAGACATCTTCACAAAGGCTCTACCAGAAGAGAGGTTCACATCTCTTAGAAGGGAACTAGGCATGTGCAAATTGTGAATGATTTATCTGCATATAACTGAAATACTGATTATTTCATAATATCAATAATTCTCTTCCCTGAAATTAAGCAATTTTTTTTTAAAAAAATTATTTGCTTCATACTTATCTGCGATAGGTTGTTTAATTTAAAGCATTTATTCGTCTCGAAATCATTTCTGTTTGTCGTTTTCTGCCTTTATGGCGTCAGCATCTCAGAAGTCACTTTATCTTTACTCTATATATATCCCGAAGTCTGTGTTGCAACGATTCATCTCCTATACTTCATCTCTTTCGACTTGCGTGAGACGATAACCCTATCGACTCCGGCATCGACTCCTTGCCATTTCAAATCTTCCACCTCTTCCCGTGAGAAATTTCTTGAGGGCTTCTGCTCCAATCTTCCTTCCAACCATCTAGAACCTTTTCCCTCTCAAAACCATGGCCGTTTCTAGAACTTCCAGCATCGTCGGGGGCTATGGAGCTGTGTTCCACACCGCCGAGCAACAGGAAAGGTTTACAACTGTGAAGACCAAGCTATGCGGGCACAAGGCAGTGGATGTGGCTGATTTTGAAAAGAACGGGATGCACAGCATCGTGGCAGCAATGGAAAGAACGAAATGGACGAAGATAGCTACTCTATCAGAGGTGAGTTATCCAGACCTTGTCAAGGCATTTTATGTTGGCTTGAAGACTGAGGAAGACGGGTCCTTGACTTCCATGGTCAAGGGAACCCAAATTAGGATCACTTATGATCTGTTGAAATCGTTGTTTGGTGTGACTACCTCAGGTCACAGTGGAGTACACACCGTCGATGTTCACGCAAAGGGTTTAGAGATTGTTAGTTCTGAGTTCAAGCTGAAAGACGGAAAGATAGATATTAACCAGCTGAACGCATTCAACCGCATTCTGCATTTTATTGTGTGTCAGATATTGGTCCCTAGGAGTGCCACCTTTTCTACTTGCACCAAGGCGGACTCCGATATGATGTTCTGGGCTATCTAGAACTAGAGTATAAACATGGCAGAGGTGATTCTGGAAAGGATGAAGTTTGTATCTGCTCAGATTTTGGATAATAAGAGCAAGCTAAATGTGTCTCTACCATATGCCCATTTGCTAACCACAATTTTCCAGCATTATGGGATCAGTGTGGTTGGAGCAGTTTATGAGAAAATGGGCCAAGCCATTCGAAGCAGAAATTTGAAGAAGAGTGGATTTTCATTGGTAGCTGGGGTATGGACCAAAACCTCAGTAGCTGAGGGTGAAGCCATCATTGGTGAAGCCCAAGAAGCTCAAATTGCAGAAGCAGAAGTGGCTGTAACAGTTGAAGCCCCTAGAATTTCAGTGATTCAAGAAGAGGCAGCTCAGGCAGAGGCAGTAGCAGCAGAACCAGCAGTTCAGTAGGAAGTTATAAGAGAAGAGACGTCAGCAGTTCAAGAAGAGCACTTTGCAGCAGCTCCAGCCGTGCAAGAGGAAGTCAGGGCAGAGATTTCATCTGTACTCGAAGAACAAGCAGCAGATCTTCAGAAAAATGAAGTAGAGGACAGCTTTGTGGCACCAGTGGGCAGCTCAAGAAGGATTGAGGATATTCTTGTAGAGAACATTGAGCCCGTTGGGGATCCTGTTGAAGAAATTGTAAACCCCGCCTCAGTTGTGGCTTCAATTCTCAAGAATGTGCTGGATTCCATAACCAGCACCCAAGGGGGGCATGAGCTAGAGATTGTGTGTGAAGATGTGGCAGTAGGCCACAGTGAGAATGCTCAGTTGGAAGAGGCTCCCAGTCAGGGGGAGCAAGAAATAGTTGCTGAAGATAATGTTCCAGAGGTCGTGGCATCAGGACACAATGAAGAAACTATTATGCAAGTTGCTTCTATTCAGGGGGAGCATGAAGAAGAAATTCCCATTACTGTTGCTCCTATTGAGGGGGAGCATGTAGTCGACCAGGCAGCACCAACTCAGGGGGAAGGCACAACCACCAACCCCCAGGTGGACTCATTTCAAGAAGGCCTCACTGCCAGTTCCTCAGAATCTGAAGATCAAGGATCTATTGAGAAAGGCAAAAATGTGGTCCCTGAAGTTCCTCTCCTTACCAGTAGGGCACATCACAGCTCAAGGAAAAAGAAGCTAAGGGTAAATTTGAAGCCTGTTATGGACAGATTAGACGCTCATGGAGAGATCCTATGCTCAGTACAACATGACATTTCTTCCATTTTCGTGAGCCAAAGTTCTGGAGCCAATCAAGTTGGAGCCTTGGCCACTGAGCTCCAAGGTGTAAAAGAAGAATTAAGGATATACAAGAATGTGCTAAATGGATGAAGAAATGAATTTGGAAGTATGAAGGCATCCATATTAGAGTTATCAACTCTTGTGAAAGCTCAACATCCGCCACAGCAGTCTGAGCCTCCTGTTGAAAAAGAGGCAGCCATTGTCGGGCCATCAGGGCCACGGGTAGTTGAAGTAGAATCTGCAAAGATTGTGGAAGATTCAGGGTCATCAGGGCCAAATATTGTTGAAGAAGTGGCAACCTCAAGGTTAGAATCTGCAAAGATTGTGGAAGATTCAGGGTCATCCTGAGCCAGTAGCTCCTAAGCCCCCTAGCTCATCTCCTATTCCCACTCCAGCACCCCCTTCTCCACCATCATCCTCCACAGCTCCACCAGCTCCTACTACCTTCAAACAACCTATTCCTAGAAACATTTCCCACCCAGATAGAAACGATTTTGAGACTGAAATTTTCGGTCTCAATTCGGTCACAAATCTGAGACCGAATTGAGACCGAAGTTTTCAGTCACAATTCGATCTAAGATTTGTGACCGAATTGTCACTGAATATTTCGGTCTCAAATTTGAGACCGAAATGTCATTCGATCACAATTCGGTCACAATTCGGTCTCAGATTTGTGACTAAATTGTGACTGAATATTGCGGTCTCAAATTTGAGACCGAATTGTCACCGAATACTTTCCAATCTCAGATACATTATTTATTATTTAAAGTATTGAGACCGAATATTATTCGGTCACAATTCAGTCTTAGATTTGTGACTGAATTGTGACCGAATATGTCGGTCTCCAATCTGAGACCGAATTGTGACCGAAGTATATTCGGTCTCAGATGTATTGTTTATTGGTTTTAAGTTATTAAGACCGAATAAAATTCAGTCACAATTCGGTCTTAGATTTGTGACTGATTTGTGACCGAATATTTCGGTCCTAAATCTGAGACCGAATTGTGACCGAATAATATTCGGTCTCAGATGCATTGTTTATTGGTTTAGATTATTGAGACCGAATATTATTCGGTCACAATTCGGTCTCAGATTTGTGACTGATTTGTGACTGAATATTTCGGTCGCCAATCTGAGACCAAATTGTGACCGAATAATATTCGATCTCAGATGCATTATTTATTGGTTTAGATTATTGAGACCGAATATTATTCGGTCACAATTCGGTCTCAGATTTGTGACTGATTTGTGACCGAATATTTCGGTCACCAATCTAAGACCGAATTATGACCGAATAATATTTGGTCTTAGATGCATTGTTTATTGGTTTAGATTACTGAGACCGAATATTATTCGGTCACAATTCGGTCTCAGATTTGTGACTGATTTGTGACCGAATATGTCGGTCACAAATCTGAGACCGAATTGTGACGGAATTATATTCGGTCTCAGATACATTGTTTATTAGTAGTTTAATTATATTATAGCTATAATTTACTCTATATGTTAATGATTTACTTATATATATAGTTTTATATAATTATTTTGAGTATAAAAGACATATATATATAGAAAATATACATTTATATGTAATATTTTCAATTTACTAAATATATTATATTTGTCATATGTACACACATTATATTTGTGTATTTGTGAATGTATTATATTTGTTTAGATCAGGAGAAAATCCAATGGTCGAATCTTAATCATATGTAGATCGAGAACAAATCTAACTGATTAGATGTACATAGATCGAGAGTGAATCTAACGTTCAGATTTTAGATCTAGATGAAATCTAACAGTTGAATTCCAATTGAAAGTAAATTATGCGGTCGAGATGAAATCCAACAGTCGGATTTTGACTGATAGTAGATTCAATGGTTGAATCTTCATTAGATGTATATAGATCGAGAGTGAATCTAAAGGTCGAATTTAAATCGAGATGAAATCCAAGGGTCAAATTCTGATTGATAGTAGGTTCAATGGTCGGATCTTGATGAGATGTAGATCGAGAGTAAATCTAACCATCAATGTCAGTCACCTGCCAAAGACTAATTAGTAATAGTAAAAATATATAGATAATTATATTTAAATATATAAGTATATTATATTTATCTAAATATATAAACATATAATTAATTTTGATTAATTATATAAAATGTAATTAACATATGATAATTCTTTGTTAAATGTTAATATATTGATCATAAAAAATAAAAAGCTACTTACATGTTTTTTAAAATTATTATTTAAAATGCTATTTACTTTTTATATAAATTAATTTAATTTATTATTATAAAAGATAGATATATATTAATTTTATTTTTAAAATATTATGATGACTGTACCTTAGGGGTGGCAATGGGTCGGGCCTGAGTTGGCCCGGGTCCAACCCGGTCTCTAACCGTCCGACCTGTGACCGGCCTGTATATATATATATATATATATATATGTGTGTGTGTGTGTGTAGACGACTTAAGCCGTCTATGTAGATACTTTAATAGTGGTCTACTTAAATTTTTAGTTTTTTAACCTATGTGTAGACGACTAAATTGTTACCGAATATTTCAATCTCAAATCGGAGATTGATGTTCGATGTCCGACGACTAGTCATTGATGATCGATTTTATTTAGTTGTTGACATATATTAAATTTAGATTAAAATTTTATTTAAATTATTAACATATCTATCTATACTATCTATACTATACTACTAAAACAGAGTTCCCTGTTTTCCGCCCAAACAAAACCCAAGACACGTGGCAGCAGTAGAGTCTACCCATTTAATTTTCTTTTCTTCTCTTTCTCTTACTTCCTCTCTGCGATGCCTACACCTTCATACCACATCAATGATCTGTCTGTCCCTTCACTTTCCAGTGAAAAATTCCCCGCCGATTTGCCTTCCAATGTTTGCCCGCCATTTTTCGGTGAAGATGGTGTGGGGAGCTGTCCTCCTTCCCCCTCACCCTCACAGTGTGAGATATTGATCCGATGTAGATTGAGATCAAATCCAAACGTGAGATATTGATCAAAATAAATATCTAATGATTTTATAATAATTTACTTATGATCTAAAACTATTTTTTTTCTTATAACAAAATATAATAATATCTTAAATTAGATTAATTTTCAATTATAAATATAATTAATGATCAGTTAACAAAAAATAATATTAAACTAATTAAACATTAAATATTAAACTAATTTAAGTATTAAATTAGTTAAACAAATATTATAAATATTTTATAAAAAATATAATATTTTATTAAACTAATTAAACACCAAGTCTTACCTTTGCCCCTCCACAAGAATCTCTAAATCCTACCCAAAATTTTCCCATCCCCCTCCAAAAGAAACTCTAAAATCCCCAATCTTAACCCTATCTCCACGCTCTCTTCTTGCCCCATCCGCCCAATTGCTTTTTCTTCTCGAGAAAGACTTACTACACTTTAGGAAAGTGTAGTAAGTACAATCCACCTAAGATGGCAGCTCATGTGGCGCCACATGGGCTGTCAGGTGGTTTTTTTTTTTTTTTGAAATTTACTTTTTTTTGGAGCCTAACCCATCTATTTTAGAGCACAATTTATTTATTTTGGAGCTCAATTTTTTATTTTAGAGTTTAAAAAATAGTTTGGCTAAAAAAAAAAGGTAAATTGAGTTCTAAAATAAAAAATTGGGCTCTAAAATAGATGAGTTAGGCTCCAAAATAGAGGGGTTAGACTAAAAAAAAAATTAGATTAAAAAAAAAAAAACACCTGACAGTTGTAGTAAGGGTCTGTTTGTTTGCACGGAAAATTCGGGTTAAGAAATAATTTTCAACAAAACTTAATTTTTTATATCATTTGGTACCATTGAAAACTAAAATTTGAAAAACTAAATCATCAAAAATCCGGATTTTGGCGTCCGCGTGAAAATCGCGGATGCCATTTTCCAATGGTCGCGGCTGCAGTTTCTGGTTCTCCAGGAACCAGTTTAGGTACTATTCATGTAACTTGTATTTTTATTTTTTTTCTACTCATTTAAGTAGTCTTTGTCAAGTTTAATTATTTTTTATTAGTTAATTTAATTTTTACTTTTTTATTAAAATATCTACAGAATACTATTCATTCAAATTATATTTTTATTTTATTTCTCCTATTTTAAATTGTCTTTGTCAAAATTACATTTTTTTATTAATTATTTTATTTTTTATTTTATAAAATAGTGTTAGTATATAAGGGATATATGACTCTTCCTTATTTGTGTAGATCATAAGATCTCGTACCTTTTCATACAACTTTATATTTACTTGACGTAAAATTATTCAGTAAAAAATTATTTTCCTATTAAAAAGTCGTTCTCTTTCTTCCCACCCTGCCAATGCAAAAACCCTAACCGTCTCCCCCCGCCGCGCCGCCTGGTCGCCTCCAGACATCAGGATCGGAGACGAAGTCGAGGATGAGACGAGGCGGTCGTATAGGATGAGGTCGGCGCCCTCGATGTCGCGCACCGCCTTCAGCGTCAGCTGCTCGGGGTCCCCCGGGCCGGTCTCCACTAGAGACACGCTGCCCACCCCTGGCCCGCCGGTGTCGGCCCCGCGCCTTTCCCGGAGGATCTCCAGCAGCCTCCTGAGCTCCGGCAGCTGCAGCGCGATGTCGTTCTCCCTGTCGTTGCCAACGCAAGCGTTCTGCTCGCCGGAATGCGGCCGCTGAACCAGAGGAGGCGGGCCGCGCTGGGGGGCGGCGCCGCGGTACAGCCAGGAGTCCCTCTGGTACCTCTCAAGGGAGTTCCTTTCCGTGAAGGGGGAGCAGGAGGTGAACGCGACGACGGGCCGAGCAGCGCCGCCGCCATGGCCATTCCGGCACTGCCCCGCCACCGTCGACGCCGCACCGCACCGCACAACCGACGCCGACGCCGCACCGTGGGTTTCCTCTCTCCCTGTGCGACCCCCCTCCTCCAACACCCCCACACCGGCCCCCTCCGCCTCCCCCACCCCCCCTCTCTGCCAACACCCCCACCCCGGATCCCTCGCTCCCTGCACACCCCCTCCTCCCACACCCCCACCACGGTTCCCTCGCTTCCTGTGCACCCCCTCCGCCAACACCCCCACCCCATGCGCACCCCCACCCCATGCGCACCCCCCCTCTACCATCACCCCCAACCCAGGTCCCTCCCTCCCTGCGAAACCCCCACCCCGGCCCCCTCCCTCACCGCGCAACTCCACCCCTCCCCTCCTCTGCGAACACCCCCAACTCGTGCGCACCCCCCCTTTGCCATAACCCCCACACCGCCCCGCTCTCTCCCTGCGTGAACACCCCCCCTCCCCTCTCTGCCAACACCCCGGCTCCCTCCCTCCTGCACAACCCCCTCCGCCAACGCCCCCACCCCATGCACATCCCCCTCCGCCATCACCCTCACTCCGGCCCCCTCCCTCCCTGCGCGAACCTCCACCCCATACGCACCCCCCTCTGCCATCCAGTCCACGCCTCCCTCCCTTTTGAGTTCAATGATCATGGAGAAGACTGGCAATTTGGAGTTTGTGAAAAAATCACTTCCATCGCTTCTGAAAGAGCACAGTTTCTAGGACTCAGGTACTAGGAGTTTCTCTTTCAAAATGACATTATTGATGGATTGCTCTTCCTATATTAGTTGCTGTATTTATTTATTTTATCGAATTGCTTGATCATGCTCGTCTATTTCTTTTGCTCAAAGAGATCCATAAATTGACAATAAAGGATGGCCATGGATGTAATCACACTGTGAATCAGTATTATGCAATGTGGAACAAGCCCAAGTCATAAGGCCCGAGAGGTAGTGTATTTACTATATTGTGTTTATTCTTTCTCTTTCTATACATGATGTCTTTCCTTACTGGAAGAGGCTTTTATAACTTGCCCTGTGAATGTGATGTCTGGAGTGGCAAAACATGAGAGTCAAGTTAATGAAAGTGAGGAATCTATTTTAAGTTGATATTGGTGTCTGAAAAGTATGCAGGTCAATTCTAGATATGTTCAAAATAAATGCTTTTCTAGATGTCAGGAGTCAAATTAATAAATATGAGGTCTTAGGTATATAATCTAATCAACTTGAATGCATGTTTTTTTTTAATCTTTCAGTTCAATTTCAAAAGATATGTAAAATCAGTGACATGGCAGCTCTTTTTTTAATGTCGATAACATCACTTGTATTATAAAAGAGGAAAAAAACTATACATGAAAAGTGGGGAGAGCTCTAAATACATGAAAAGTGGGAATCATGTCATCGTATCTTTTTTTCCATTTTTGAGGTGGTCTGTGATTAGTTGTCTCTAGATACTTTTTAATGTATAGTAATGTACTGGGCATTTATTTATGTTATATCTATGCTGATAAAGGAGCTTATCTGCTTCCATTTCTCTGTCTTCTCCATAGGAACTCTCCTGCAGATTTTTTTAGGTTAGATCAGGATATCCTGTCGCCACTTGCTGGGAAGAAGCAGCTTTATACATATGAGACTCTTGACTTCTGGGAACAAATCAAGACTCTTCTTCTCCTTTCCTTGATTTCTCAGACATCAATCTGACAAGAATTGAAATTTCCTGATACAGGATGCCACTGAAATGTTCTGGCTTGTATCTCTCCCAGTACCGACATACCTCTCCTCAACTTTTAGCAAGTGGTGATGCCTCAAAATCTCCTACTATTATTGGTGATGTGTACATTCATCCATCAGCTAAAGTACACACAACAGCAAAGGTAGGAACTTGTGTCTACTATATTTCTTCACTGAAATGAAAATGTATGAAGATCATGCCGTCTGCAGGCTGCTTCTCAGCTCCGAGTCTTATGATGTACCATATCACCTTCCTATGCCATTCTTGCACTGCAATTAAAAAAGGTTCTATATCCAAATGTATGGCATTGATTACTTAAGGAGCCATGATGATACATTTCACTTTCTATAATAACTTCCCCACTTATTTTAATGTTTGCTGTTCTTCTAGATATCTGGTATCCCTTTATCAGATCACAGTATTCCTTTGCAATGGGATTCTTTCACATGGCTTTATGTAGAGAATGCTTATTATAGTTTATTATATGGGGGGGGGGGAAATCATAAATGGGACAGGTTAAACACTGATGCAAATGCATTCTTTACTGTTTTTTTGACACAGTTCCAAAAAATTAACATGCTGTTTAGCCTGTGAAATTTTACACATTCTATAATTTGTGTCAGAAATATAGATGGTCAACACAATATTCTGAAAATCAATTACCTTAACATTATAAGAATTTTCATTGTCATCCTCAGTTGCACATCACCTGATTAATTCTCGACCACAATATTGTTGTTTAGAGCTGGTTTAGGTTTTAATGTCAATGGTTTATATCAATTATTCTAAACTTAAATATTTTCTTTGTGACCTCACTTTTTCGCATTTACCACCTTTATTCATCTCCCCATTTTTACTCTTTTTCAGACAATAAATTGCATTTGAAAAGCCAAATTGACCTACAAAGCAAGAAAAAGAAATCACACTACAAGAAAATTACTGGATTCCAGGTATCACTCAATAAATTGAAAAAATGTACATTTTGTTTGTATAAGGTATTTGTTCTTTTACATGTAACACGTTTGAGTGGGACCTTCTCTTATGTCTGATGTTCTTATTTGTTTTATCCAACAGTTTGTCCCAGGGAGTTCTTCAGAGGTTGTTATTACATCTGCAGATTCACGAATTCGAGTTGTTGATGGCCTTGACCTGGTTCATAAGTTCAAGGGTACATTGATCATACCTTGTCCTTTAGTGATATAAGTTTCAAGTTTTACATAGGCCTCTTCTGTGCTTTTGGTTGTAATATATCCTGCTATGTAGGATTTTTCATTGTTTGGTAACAATGTTCTTCATGATGCAATCTGTTAAAATGAAAATTATCTCTCTAGGTGGGCAAGTTGGATACATGGAATGCAGAATCAGTCTAGGCCAATCCAGTTCCAGGGGGTGGCCCTCTGGATTGTTGAGATTTCAGCCAAATCAGCCAGAATTGGTCTGGATCGTCCAATCCGGCCTATTTTGCCACATGCATTGAACCATCATTTTAAAAAAAGGGTTGGCTCAAGCCACAGGCAAACACCATAGCGTGGGTTCCCCCCCCCCCCTACAAGCGGGGGACTAAACCATCAGTTTACATATATAAACTAATACATATGTATATATATACACATTAATTTGTCTAATATGATTGTGTACATTAATTTACATGTTTATGTATACAAGTACTTATTTTCAAGCACATTAATTTGTCTAATATGATGGTGGTGGTGTTGATTCATCATTTCCCCTGATTTATAATTAGGCTGTTTACAGAACTTATTTTTAAGCACATTATCCAGCACAAATCCAGAGATCAATTAGAGAGAGAGATCTTTATATGGCTGTGGTGTATATTATACTGGAGCGCCAGAGATAGAGATCTTTCAGTTTTTTTCTTAACAAAATGCTATTTTCATTGTATATATATTTGTTAGAAGATGTTATTGTGATCATATAAGTTATATATTCCCCCTGTGCAACTATATATATTATTAGCAACTATATATATTATTAGATATTCAAGTGAATTTGTCTTTCTGAAATCCTCATCTTCTGCCTGTTGATAGATTGTATTATCTAAGATAAAAGGATAGCCAAATCTCTCGAAAATGCCATGGCTTTCTGAACTTTTTATGTATTACCGGGGGCTGTCAATGAAATAATTTGATTTCAGAGAGTAGAGAATTTGAAAGTTTTATACTTATCATATTAACAGAAAATTAGATTTCAGTTTTATGCTTTACGGTTTTAATGTGCATATGGAACTGTAATTCCATAAATGATTATTTAACTTAGGACACTAATCTCAAGGTTGGAGCTATCCTATCAGAAATATATATTTTTGGTTTTAAAAGTTGAGATGTTATGATTTTAAAATAATTTTTATTTTAAAAGCTGAGGATGTAAAACCAAAATAAAATTACAAAGAGAAAGCATTAGCCAGCAATTAACGATGTAAAATCATTGTCTAAGAAATAGGCACATCAGTAAGGTGAATGCATCACCACCAGAAGTGATTTTTCTTTTGGGCTTTTTAATACCTGATCCAAAAAAGACCACCGGAATTAATTTCCGGTCCAAAGATTGAAAATCCCCAAAATATCCTTTTTTACGTAATCCCCAAAATACCATTTTGAACTTCCTACCCAACCCACCTAGTCAAAACCCCCGATCGAAACCCAAAAGTCTTCCCTCCCATTCGCACCGTGAAAACGCTAGAGAGGTTGGTCGGAGCACCGACGCTAGTGGTCGACCCATCAGAGCGCAGTAGATCAGAGCAGCGGGGTCAGAGCACCGGCACGCAGGTAGGTCTCTCTCTCTCTCTCTCTCTCTCTCTCTCTCTCTCTACGTGCAACCAGAACAAAACCGGCCACTTCCCCCTCCGGCGTCCGGCTCCCCCTCCAGCGTCCGGCTCCCCCTCCAGCGTCCGACTCCCCCTCCGGCGTCGGAGCCAGTAGCCGCAGGGCCGCGGTTGCTCTGTCGCATCGAGCAACCAGGCCGTCGGTTCTTCGGCCCTCCTTCTCTTCGGGCGCCAGTGGCCGTTCGACGGTGCCGGTTCTCCATCGCGTCGGACAACCAGGATGGAGCACGCGTTCCCCGTCGTCGTTCGCCCTCCCCTCTGTTATCAGAACTCCACCGCACCACGGCAGAACCCCAGGCCCACCACGGCAGAACCCCAGGCCCAGCCCGCATTTTACTGGGAGGGTTTGGAACGAGCAAATTGTAAAGGGGGCACAAAAATGACATATTTCTAAATATTTCGAAGCATTAATCCTATTTCTGGATATTCACCCGTCCATTTTATCGGGAGGACTCCAAAAAATGACATATTTCTAAAATGACATATTTTCTAGAGACTAGGAAGTAGAAAATTTTTGTTTATACCCAAAATTTTCATATGTGAAATCTATCTGACTCTGCTCCTAGTTAAGGTTTGTGTTTGTGCATCTTATTGCTGTGAGAAGTCAATGATCAGATTCTTCATATTGTCATGTTCAGTCGATATGGATCGCATTCCAGCTATTTGTACCTACAAAGGTGAAGCTTATGTCATTCATGTGCATCGAGATATCGAATTGGATGGCATTGTCATGGACATTTGTAGTAGATGGAGGTTGGATGCTCGAAAATTACAACTGAAGTGTATGATTCCACAGTCGAATTCCTCCATGCGAATTTTCAGTGGAGATGATATGAATAGGATGATTGACATGCATTTTATGCTTGGATCAAAATTGATGAATATGGAAGTAAGCATTCAAGGTGTCGAAGAATCTATGAGTTTCAGGTAATCAGATCTTTCACTAGCACATTTGAATTTGCATATTATGTAGGGTGTTTAATGAGAAAATTCACTATACAGAGTATCTGTTGAACAATCAAGTGGGAGTGGGAGCAATAACATGTTGACTTCCAATCCAAGTCAGGATTCAAGGAAAAGAACATAGTTATGGTATGATATTGTTCACTCAAAAGGACAAACTTTTGATAGTGTTGAGCATCTTCGTGGAGACTTAACAAAATTTGCTATTTCTAGAGGATTTGATTTCTATTACATTAAGAATGACTCAACACGACTTACTGTCAAATGCAAAAATATTACATGCATTTGGAATCTCCATGCAATTCGGATAGGACTAGGACCACACTTTGAGATTAAAACTCTCAACAATAATCACACTTGTGGAGGAGGATTGAGTACACAAAAGCATCCTAGAGCATCAAAAAAATGGGTGAGCTCCATTGTGAAGGAGAAAATATCAGATTCTCCACTCTACAAGCCACGTGATATTAAGAAAGATATTTTTCGTGACTACGGAATTGATATTCCCTATCACTAAGCATGGCATGGAAAAGAATTTGCATACAAAGAACTTCACGGTGATGATAGGTGTTCATTTGATGCTCTACGTTGGTATATAGATGTTGTTCAGAGCTCAAATCCTAATGGCATCTTACAACTTGATGTGACTAATGATGGTCGTTTCGAACGATTCTTTTCATCATTCCATGCATGTGCAGTTGGATTTCATGTAGGATGTAGGCCCTTGTTGTTTTTGGATGGTACATTCTTGAAAGACAAGTATAAATGTATATTACTTTCAGCCATAGCCATCAACGGGGAGAATGAGATTTTCCCCCTCGCTTATGCTATTTGCAATGCTGAAAATGAGAGCAATTAGGAATGGTTTTTATCAAGACTCAAGCAAGTTGTTCTGGAAAATCGAAAACTCACTTTTATCTCAGATATGTGTAAAGGATTAATTGAGGCCATTGCATGTGTTTATCCAGAGTCTCACCATGCATATTGCCTCCGTCACTTAAAGGCTAATTTTTCAACGCAAGTGGCAGGAAAGTATCGTGGACAGATAAAGAAGAAATTGCTAACTCTTTTTGATCAAGTTGCATATTCATATAGGGTCGAAGATCATAAAGTTGCATTGCAAACAATGAGAGGCATTGCTCCAGAGGCTGAAATTTGGGCCAGGAATTTCAACCCGAATCATTGGGCTAATGCATTCTTCATGGGTGAACGTTATGGTGAGATGTACTCAAATGTGGCTGAATCATTTAATGCATGGAACCTTGAGGCACGCAACCTCCCCATTCATGTCATGGTTGAACGCATCCGTATCCAAATCATGGATTTGTCATATAGAAGACGAAATGTATGTGTAGCTTGGGAAACAAAATTGTGTCCCTCTATTGATGCAAGGATGAGAAAGATGATGGAGCAATCACGTGGAATTCATGTCAATTGCTCTGATGGCATTGTCTTTGAAATATGCACTAGGCCATCTTGTGTTGTTAATATGCTTGAGGGTTCATGTACATGTAGAGAGTGGCAAGTTTTGAGATTGCCATGTAAACATGCATGTGCAGTCATCCACAAAATTGGAGGAAATGTTGAAGATTATTGCTTTTTGTATTTCACTTCCGATGTTTATCGGAAATGTTATGAAGAGACTATTCAACCCATTTCTGATATTGATAAACCAGAAGTAGATCTTGATAATCTTGAGGTCCGACCTCCTCAAACAAAACGACGACCCGGAAGACGAAAGAAGAATAGAATTTCATCTCAACAATCTTTGGAACCGGAGAAAATGGTTTACTTATATGGAAGATGCAAACAACTCGGTCATAATCGGAAATCATGTTCTAATCCAATAGTTGAGTAGGTATGATAGAGTGAAAAAACATGTTTACATGTACTTTAATACACTTTTCGTCGTCTTTACATAGCAATTGATATGCTAATTGTTTGTATGCATTTGTTCTTTTTCATTTATAACAATGGCAAGCCGTCCTCCTATCCCACTTATGCGGTGCACGTGTGGCCATAGATATTGTGCAATAAAAATGAGTCAAACCGAGAGAAATCCTGGAAGAATGTACTACAAATGCAAGGTAATCTTCATATTATTATTTTGACTTTATAAAATGAATACATTTCTTACTTTCACTAAATGCTACATTTGTCTTAATAGAATGAGAGATGTGGATTTTTCATGTGGTGTGATGAGGTAATAGATTTGGTGACTTTTGAGTCACATTGTTGTTGTCAAAGAGAAGAACATGTCAGATATTTGGAGAATCGCATTACTACCTTGGAAGATCAAGTAGAGCATCTAAAGACACTTCTGAGAAGATCAAGAAGGGTTGCACAATCTTTGTCTCAGGCCTTCTCATTTCTAAGTGTAATAGATAATGAGGGTGGGAGTGATGGTATTGCACAAGATTTGGGTAATTTGGGGCTATGACTTCTTTCATGTAGTTTGTGATGGACATGTACTTTGTGATGGAGTGTTTCAATGATCTCCTGTAGTGGACATGTAATTTGTGGTTTTTTTTAGTTTGTGATGGGCATGTAGCTTGTGATGGACAATTTCAATTATCTCCTGTGATGGACAGTGTTTCTGAAGCTCTTTTATTGTGTGACTCTCAACAGATCATCAACAGTGCCTGTCAATCCAATTGTATGCTGTTAATTTTCAATGTATCTTAATGTATGTTGTGCCAATAATCTTCATGTGGCTTCAGATAGCAGTTCAATAATCTGCAGGATAATTCAATCAGCAATAAGAGAGCATAATAGAGAGAACACAGACTCAAAGAGTATGATCAAAAGAATGACCACAACGATAGAGATAGAGGTGAGTCTTGTACATCCAGGAAGACATCAAGAACTGAGAAAGGAATGTAAGTTTATTAATGGGGAAATGTTTAATCTTTGAATAGAATTGTTCTGGCAGTCAATGTGGTTTTGGCAGTCACAGTTCTATTCAAAGATTATTCAAATCCGAATCTATATGAAGTTAAATATCTAATATAATGGGAGAGCCATATGCCTGCAATTGTAGATACATCTGAGAATGCATGAAAAGCAATTCGTAGACAAGTGGGAATTTTTAGGTACTGATGTTTCCAGTCCCTTTTTACTTGCATATTATGGCATGACATGAATATGGGACATGCAAAGTTTGCAAACAATTATATTATACTTTTCATTTTGCCTTTTAGTCAGCTAATATAGAGATGTGCTTTACAACTAATGTCTTTCATCAGCCTTTGTGCTGTCTTGTGGTTCTTCTGGCTCTTTATCAACCAAAAGCTTTGAGTTGGAGTTTCCCCACATTGAGGTGAAGGGGATTGCTAGGTGGTGTTTAGTTTATGTAACTACCTAACAACAATTGTAGCCACTCTAGCTTAATTTTGTCATGTTGAAAGTGGATAACAGTGCAGGTAGGGGTGTACACGGTTCGGTTCGGTTTTCTCCATTTTTGGAGGAAACCGAACCGAACTCAAGTGGCGAACCGAACTGAACCGGTTCAGTTCAGTTCAAACCGAAATTTGTTTTTCTGACATTTTTAGGTGTTTTTCTGACATTTTTCTGGGGTTTAACAAAAAAAAAAAAAAAAACCAAAACCACCCCATTTCTGGTGGTCGCGAGTTTCGAACTTGCGTCACCATGCGCGCGGAGGGCGCGCGACGCCGCCCTCCACTGCGCTACTTCTTTTTTTTGTTAAGTTTTATTATTTATGTAATTATTTATCTATATTCGGTTCATTTCAGTTTCCCACCTTGAAACCGAACTGAACCATTTGGTCCACAAAATCGAACCGAACCGTTCGGTTCGGTTTTGTTTTACGGTTTGGACCGTATTATGAACAGCCTTAAGTGCAGGTATTCTATCAACAACTTTGTCCTTGTGCAGAGGATAAATAGTGTTTGAATATCAGGAATCAATGCTGCCAATCTAGTGCATGAACAAATCTCAGTTTGGCCAACCTCCATAGAGAGTTTCACTTTCAAAGACAGTTCCTTTCCAAACTCCACCAACAGTAAGAACCTGCATTCATCTACAATCAGATCATAAGTTAGCCTCATTGAGAAGTTAAGAATCCCATTCCCTTTGCCATGTCTAGCAGTCTTCATCTTATTGTATCACATTAGCTGGTGATTTGACTCTGATCTCCTCCATTTGGTATAGATTTGACCTTTTTCATCTATGCTGCTTTACATGTTTGTTAGATTGGCTTATTAGGGTTGGTTGAGTGCCCAATAGATAATTGTAGTTTTACTGCCCTCTCCTCTCTCAATGTGGTTCTGGCAGACATCAAGAACTGGCGCACTGTCCACCGGGGTTGGTGGGTATGAGGGAAGGGTATTATGGTCTTTTCAATGGGGAAATGTTAACTAGTCAGACGGATTCCTTCCTAAAAGGACTGAAAATTAAAGTTTTCAAATTTTAGGACCGGTCATACTACATTTTTTGTGTCTGGACCTAAAATTAAAGCAGACCCCCTACTCAGGACCGGGAGTCAATTTCTCCTTTTCTTTACTCAGGGCTGGTAGTCAATTTCTCCTTTTCTTTTTTATGAGCATCTCTTCTATCTTGCTTATTTGAAGATATAAAAAGTTAGTCTTATTAAAGTTCTCGATAACTGTTTTTTGTTGCTTCATATAGTGCATGAGTTCTATTCTGCACATCTACACCTTATCTTCCTGTGAACAACTTACTGATGTGTTATCTGCTCCAATCCCCTCCAAGCTAGAGAACCCTGTGTATCTGTACATTGCTGCTTTATCTGGATTGTTTATATATTTGTTAAATAACATCTCTTTTCATTGTTTATATATTTGTTAGAAGATGTTACTGTGATCATATAAGTTTTATATGTAGTTTGACACCATTTAAGTATGTACGTATAGGGAGAGATACATAGTTTTCTAAATAGTTGTGACTTGTGGAAACTGACGGAGTTCAATTCAGACTCCCAATTTGAGCTCGACGCTCAAATTCATCTTAAGTGTGACCAAAATAGTGTGACCAAAATATTGACCGAAAGTGAGTGAATAAAAATCTATAAATTTAAATAATTTATTGTTTACAATAGTATTTAATTTTAACTTATTATTGTTATATGTGTATTGTAGGTTCCTTCTTCGGGTGGCGTGAGAGGAGACGAGCACGAAGATGAGCACGAGGATGAGGATTCATGATTTTCATTTCATTATTATTATTGTTCTGAATATTTTTATTATTATTGTGGACATTTTATTATTGTGATGTTGTGGATATTTTTATTATTGTTGTGGATATTTTATTATTGTTGTGGACATTTTATTATTGTTGTGTTGTGGATATTTTTATTATTATTATTGTTGTGGATATTTTATTATTGTTGTCTTGTGGACATTTTATTATTGTTGTGTTGTGGACATTTTTATTATTGTTGTCTTGTGGACATTTATTATTGTTGTGGACATTGTTGTATTTACACAGGTTATTTTGCTATATATATATATATTTTAAAAAAATAATTAAAATATAGAAACTGATTAGTGACCAAAATAATTCGGTCACTGTTCGGTCCCTAAAATAGTGACCGATTTGTGACTGAATTTCATCGGTCACTATCAATGACCGAAATAATTCGGTCACTGTTCGGTCCCTAAAATAGTGACCGATTTGTGACCGAATTATTTCGGTCACTGATAGTGACCGATGGAATTCAGTCACTAATTCGGTCACTAAATTAGTGACTGACATAGTGACAGAAAATTTCGGTCACTATTCGGTGACTATTTAGTGACTGAATTAGTGACTGAATATGTCAGTCGCTGATGACGACTTTCAGCGACCGAAATGTTTCGGTCACAGATTTGTGACTAGAAATTCTTCACCGACAAATTCGATCTCTATTTGGTCACTATTCGGTCTCTGAGCCTTTTAGTGACCGAATAGTGACCGAAAATGTCGGTCTCTAAATGCGCTTTTTCTTGTAGTGTTTTCCCTCTCAATCATTCTCATCACTTGCTTCCTCCACCTTCATTCTTCCTCCTCCTTCTGAGGCACCTCCAGCCTCCTCCTCAGCTAGAGCTTCCTCTTCAGGTCCCTCATTTGCAGAACCATCTCTACCATATCCTTCTAATGCAAACTCCTGCCTTCACCCTCCCACTCCTCCCTCTTGTGTCACCATCATTCCTGAAGGTGCACAAATTGCCCATGTCATCGTTCAGGACATCAATGATGAGTTCGAAGAAGCAATTCTTTGATCAGTCCTATCCCTTGGCACTCATGTTCATGGAACAGGTTCTTCCGCCCTGTATCCAAAAAGAGAAACTTCTTCCTCCACCTCTAGTTCTTCTGAGCCTCGCTTTCCACCTCTCTGGTTTTCCTTTATTGAAACTCAAAGGAGGTCTCTTTATGAAGAATACCTTATGAAATGTGTTTTCGCACACATTTTCAACCTTCCTCACCTTAATCCTATCGACCACTTCACCCTTGTTCTCCCTCTCTCTTCTCTCTCCAAGGTTGAACAGTCAAAAATTTTCTCCATGATTGAAGCCAAGATTGAAGAACAGTGGGCTAGGGGCCATCAGTCCCTCTACAGGCAGTTTCTCTCTACTTGTGCTGCTCGATATCCTCCCAGGGATCACCCTCTCAGAGTGGTTCCTAATTCACCACAGGAATACCTTTGCTCCTTTCATTCAAAAGGAGATCAAGCTTATCCGCCACTACAAGATGTACAATGACTACTGCTATTTCCACAATCAACTTGAAGTTCAACTTGGTCAGTTCAAGAAGACCATTTCTCTTCTACATTCAACTATTGCTCACACCCACTCTATTGCAGTTGATTTCGCTACCTTAGAGATTCCTGATGTGGTGTTTCTACCTCCCATCCACTCCCTTGTCATGGAATCCTCTGTGGGCACCTTAATCTTTGAAAGATATGCAAGGGTCATGGCCAGAGTCTCAGTTCAGTTAGGCAAGTCCTTGCCATTCCACCGATTTATCTTCAGAGAATATTATAGGGGCCACATCAAGTCTGATATCCTTACCCCCATTTTGTCTGAATGCGAGAGGTTATCCCCTTCTGAGTGGGAAAGCTGCTACCCCCTTACTGCCTCAATGCCTCTCATGCCAGTTCTCATCAGTCTCCTCTATCAGCTGCAACATTTCTAGACCTGAATTTCATTCATTTGGTTCAGGATCCTTATGAGTCTTGGATGGAAAGATACAAGGTATATGAAGCTCTGAGGAAGGACTTGCAGCAGCAATAGATTTTTTACCCTATCACCATTGACCAATTTCTAAAGCATGCTAGTTTTGGCACCACCATCTTTTTTAAGATGTCTCTTAGTCGTGATGAGTATGCTGATCTTCTAGAAACTGAAAGGCAACTACACCTCAAGAGGATGGCTCCTGTCATGGGACCCTCCTACTCTGTAGTTCATGGAGTTTTCCAAATTCATTTTGAAGAGCAGGAACGCAAGGCTTGGCCCATCATTACTCGCCATGCCTCCCTTCTGTCTCCTGTTCATTACCTTCCTGTACCTTTCAAAGAATGAAATCAAATGCAATCTATCTCTTTCTACCTCCATTTCTCTTTCTCTTGTGTCTTTTTGCTTAATGACAAAAAAGGGGGAGAAATTAAAACATTCTGAAATATATATCAATACTTTATTCTTGCAAGTTTATTTCAGCTCAATACATGTCATGTCTTATTATTATATTTTGTCATCACCAAAAAATGGGAGATTGATGATCAATCTATCCCCATATAATTTTATTTAATTTTGGTGATTAACAATATCCTAACAATTACTATCTAACAAGTTCTATGAAGCTAAGATATAGGAACAAGTCAGGCGAAATCAAGGAAATATGTAAATATTTACTATACTGTAGCATTTCAAGTTCAGAGCATGAAATTTATCCAAGTACATATCTACTTTCCATAAGTTACAACGATTTCATAAGTGTTGCATCGATTTCAATAGTCATAACGACTTCCTTACCTCTATCGCTTTCATATTTATAAGGATTTGGTAAGTGACATACCGATTTCGGACTCACAACGATTTCATAAGCATCGCATCGATTTCGATCTCAGAACGATTCGCTAAGTGATCGCATCGACTTCGATCTCAGAATGATTCGCTAAGTGATCGCATCGATTTTGATCTCAGAACGATTCGTTAAGACATCACATCGATTTCGATCTCACAACGATTTTGTTTCACATCGATTTGATAAGTGAGAACAACGATTTGCTCTCACAACGATTCGGTTTCATATCGATTTGGTAAGTGAGAACAACGACTTGGTCTCACAACGATTTGTCGTTCATAACGATTCGATAAGTTCCACATCGATTTGATATTTACATCGATTCGACAAGTTACAACAACGACTCGGTTATTATAACGACTCGATAAGTTACACAACGATTTGCTTGGTGTAACGATTCGATAAGTCACAACAACGACTTGGTCTGTGTAACGATTCGAAAAAGCAGAACAACGATTTGATCACTCATCGACTCAATAAGTGAGACAACGATTTGGTTATAACAATTTGCTTGTAATGATTCGTTCTCAAACGATTCACTCATACAACGATTTCATAAGTGATTCTCACAACGATTTTAAATATCTTGACAACTCAAAGTCATCCCGCGTATTTCTCTTTTATCCATGCATTAAATATAACTGTACATTTCTCTGCACGATGCATGTCCAGATATCTTCTATTCTTATGCTTCTGCATGTAATATCTTTTTGGAAAGACAGAATGAAATTTCTATTTTGATGTATTCTCACTCTAACGTTGACTGACAACAAGAGACAGCTTAGCTGTCTATGTTTTAGCATTTAATGTGTGCAGGTCTCTGACAGCACGACTCTATACAACGTTGGATAAAGTAGAAGCTGGAGGATATCAAAAAAGATTTTCTTCTTACGTGCATGGAACACAAAGAACCGTTCTGCAAAGGAAAGCCATGCAGTCTAACGTTCTCTGAACATAGAGACAACAGATATTTCAACGACTAGTTTTCAAAAGAAGATATATATTAAAGACTGATGCTCCAGAAGAAAGCAGTTCGAACATAGAGAACGATAGAGAATACTCTACAATTCTTGAAGCCTTCAGTTTTAGTTTTCGGCGAGCATCTGAAGAGGGAAGCCTCACTTACCATTGTTCAAGCTTTTAGCTCTCTGTGTCTAGTGTAGAACCTTGAGAGAGCTTTCGTGTACTGGGAGTGTTCTTTGTTGTAGATCTTTTCCTCTTAGTCTTCGCTTCGGATCAAGCATTGTGCTATTAGCTTGGTCTAGGGGTGTATCATGTCTTGAACACATTTTTTGTGTTTATTCTTTTCGTGTTGAAGGAAGACCTGAGGATTCCTGGGTGCTAGTTTTTCCCTTCGTGTTGAAGGAAGACCTAGAGGGTTCCAGGGTGGTGTTTTCCTCTTCGGGTTGTGAAGAGAAGACCAGCTGCGGCTGGGTGTGTAAGCGTTCTTGAGGGGGACTGTACCATTGGGTAGTGAATCCTGAGTTGTTGCTCAGGGACTGGACGTAGGACTCCTGTGGAGAGGAGGTCCGAACCAGGATAAAATCTTGTGTAGTGTGATTACTTGCTTTGTGTTTGTTGTTTTCTTTTCACTAACACTAACAATCATCGAAGTGTCTGTTCTGTGAACGTTTTTGTGGACATGTTTAGATAATCAGTTTTTAGAATCCCATTCACCCCCCCTCTGGGCTTGCTAGCTGGGCAACTACCTTGAGACCCATGACCAAAAGACTTCTTTTGAACCATAGATCTAAAGATAATCTTGTGCAAATCTTAAACAGAAAGGAGTCCTATCCAGAAAGGAAACTGGGTTTCTGGAGTCGGTCGACCGATTTCCCAAGATCGGTCATCCGATTCAGGACTTTGACTTTGGTGTCGACCTGCTTCTTCTTTTGTGTCGGCATACAACACCAAGTCGGTCGTCCGATTCAGTGAGGTCGGTCAACCGATTCTTTGACTGTCCCACTGCCAAACCTACTGGTTAGGTCGGTCGACCGAACATATCAAATCAGTCGTCCGATCTTTCCTTCACCAATCGGAATCTTGGTATCAATCGATTGGCCTTCTTACTATCAATCGATTAGACTGAGCATTAATCGATTGGACCATTATCGGTCGTCCGAAGTTGCCCAATCAGTCGTCCGACTTTCTGTTTGGTCATTAATCGATTGTACTTCGACTTCTTTTGTACCACAATCAATTGGATTGTCTTTGAATCGATTGTGTTGTCCTTCAATTGATTGTCCTTTCATTATCAGTCAACCGATGTATTAGGGTCGGTCGACCAACTTGCTGACTGTTGCAGTACAAAACTGTACTGGCTAGGTTGGTCGTCTGATTCCCCTAGATCGGTAGACCGATTTCCTGCAAAAGTGCAGAAATCAAGTCAGTCCAAAATTTAACACTTGAGGAAATTAAACACTTACCTTGGCCCTTTTGTGTGTGAGCTCTAAACACCGTGTTAGCCCTGTAGAGCTTAATTGCACATGTAACTAAACCAAGGTAAATTGATTATGAGTACCATACTTAAATTTACATAAAATTCACAAAATACTCATAGCCATATGCTTCAACATAAAATAATTTTGTCAACTTCAAAACATCATGAACATGGAGACAACATAAGATAATGTGATCGTGACCAACAATGTAAATAACTAGAATAAATTATTATATGCCAAATATGATTTTAGATAATAATTTTTTGTTGCAATAAATAAATTATATTTGTGTATTTAGATGATTAAATTAAATAGGTAGTGTTGCTACATGTAAGGAATCCCATCACAAGTTGGAATCCTAACCAATGGTGGATTGGATTTTAGAAAGAGTTCAAGGTTGGAATTTTATATTGGATGAGAATTTCTTAGGAGGAGAAGGCCGAGTATGCGAAGGAAGTTGACTATCTAAAATTCTGATTTACATGCAATCCTCGAGGTGTGTAGATCCGGAGTTTTTCCGGTCAAGTGGGGTAAGGGCAATACGGGTACACGGAAAGTAGAAGCTGCCAAGTCCTGACCTTGGAGTTCACGAACACCAATCTCTGAGCCCACAAAACCACACGGGGCGGGATTTCCTCGTTACAAAAAAAAAAAGTTTGACTATCTAAAGTTGGAGTTTCTATAAGCCACCATCTATAATTGACCTTACTCTCTTAGGAATTTGAATCACATTAGGATTCTTTGGCAGAAATCAGTAGTGGTGTTTAGGACTTCAACCCTTGGCCAATATCTACATTTGGTGGCAACTGGGTTGGGGTTTTGTTGGGATTTTGAGAGCAACTTGTTGAGTTTCTAGGCAACAAGGACAAGTTCGTCACAGGAAGGAGCATAGTTCGTGGCTCGAAGTCTTCTTGAGCAAGAGTTCTCTGAGTTGTGTCAAGGAGTTTCTGTTGTCCATATTTTTCTAAGTTGAGGTAGGATGATTTGAATGACCCTTTAGCATGCATGGTTTAGTTTTATTTCGGCTTTATTATTGCTTATGATATGTTGAATATGTAAAACGTATGAAAGATGTCAAGATCATTCATATTGTTTGATTTAAGAACCATGAGACAAATTTTTGTTAATCTGAAAGAAATAAGAATTATATAATTGTGCGCATGAAGTCTTGATACATATGCATAAGAACTATAAACAATTTCATGTAAGAAGAGATGGGCGCCCCTTACAAGTATCCGCGATGAGTCAAAATCTGAGGTTACGCAAGGAAAATTCTAAAATTGGGTGACTTAAGACCTGATAGAAAATAGATAGAAGTTTCCGGCACTACATAGATAGCGAAGGCTCCTTATAGTGCTAGGTATTTGTATAATTATGGTTCCTTATAATGGTTTGATACATGTCCTATTAGGGCTGCCAACAGGTCGGAGTCGGAGTCGGAAATGACATTTTTCGCATCTATTTCCTATAAGAAAATCGGAAACGGGTCGAAACGAAAAGTAATCGGAAACATCTGGTGCGATCAAATGATAGATGTATGTAGTATTAGGAGTAGTGGTAAAAAAGATATATTTGATAATAATAGGCATAATCAATGCTACAAGAGAGACAACTTAATTAGATTTTATTTACAAATTAAGGAGAAGTTAAACACTTAGTCTAAAGTTTTTTAATATTAAGAAATAAGATTTTAAGAGTATATATTTTGTAAATAAAGTAGAATTTATATATTATCGGAAACGGAAACGGAAAAAATGAAAATAATCGGAAATGAAAAAACAGATACGAAAAAGTCGGACCGGATCGGAAAGTCAGAAAGCGGATATCCATTGGCAGCCTTATATCCTATTAAATTTGCTTTTGGCATTAGAAGTACGATAGTGGCACATATGCATGAGAATATGTTATGATATGCATAAATTCACATGAGTTTATGATACGACATGTGTAAGTTTATGATATGACATGCATAAGTTTACAATATAGCGTGCATGCGTTTTTACGTAAGATATGCAAGATTAAGTTTTTGAAGCCTGAGAACTTAAGTTATAATGGATTTGATCTTTGCTACTTCATCTCTTGTACTCTTAGATAGTCTTGTTCTCTCTGAAGTATTCAATTAGTAGTAGTGTTTTTATGTTATGCGAGATTCGTTAATTAATTTACTTCAGACTATTCTCTAGGAGTTAGTTTTTTTGACTAAATACCACAGTGGTACAATATTCAATTCAATTTCTAGTTGATTTTTGTGATTAAGTACCATATAGAGAGCACATCATCGATTAATTGTCTGGATAATCAATTATGTCTCATTATGATGCTTCTTTTCGATTATGTGACTCAGTACCACACAATGGTAAGATAATTGATTAAGTTTCTCACTAACTTTTTTTACTATATCATACATAAAATGCATAATCAATTAGTTTTCCCTTAATCAATTGTCTCCCTGTGGCATTTCATTTTAACTTTCTCACTAGCTTTTGTGACTAAGTACTATACATTAAGTGCATAATTGATTAGTTTTCCTGATAATCGATTATGTCTTACTGTGACATTTTGTTTCAATATGTGATTAAGTACCACACAATGGTACAATGTTCCATTAAGTTTCTCACTGGCCTATATGATTAAGTACCATATATAGAGTGCATAATCGATTACTTAATTTTTCCAATAATAGATTATGTCTCACTGTATTGAGTTTTTTTTTGTTTTTGCGGCTATATCCACTGTGTGCTTATAATCGATTGTATGTCTGCAATAACGATGATGTCTATGTGATGGGCTGCAGCTAAGCACCATATATATAATGTGCATGTAATTGATTATGTTTTCCCATTATACGATTATGTCTCACTGTGATGCGTTTCTATTTCTATGGCTAAATACATGTCTATGTGGGGCAGGTCGCGACCAGTCGATCCGCCGCGTTCATAACGTGTCGGACCCCAGTGTCGCGACTCCTCTGAGATCGCGGCGTATCGTGCCGTTGCGACCTTAGGAGGTGGCCCGAGCCCAGAAAAGAGGGATTTGCCCTTTTTCCAGGTGGGTCTGCCTGACACATAACTATTCAAAATTCGATAATAAATCGTATAGAGGTCCAAAAAGTATGAAACTAATTTTAAACGAAAGTAGACATATAGATCTATCAACATGCACGATTAATTTGAAAATAGACAAGGTTTAGACATGCTGTGATCAAGATATATTTCGATGACCTAAACAAGCGCAGTCAAGGTTCAACGAATTAATTAGAGACGGATACATGATGAAATTTAGGAAAACCATGGGCGTGTGAAAGCTACCATGAAGTATTATTTATGAGAATTTTCTCATGATATGAAGTCAAGTATACACGAGGTTCACAAGCAAACATGAAGGGTCGGGTGTATGGATCTGACAGGGATTCAAAGAATTAATTCTCCCTCATGGGAGATCGAAATAGAACGAAATCAGGGGTTTGAAAGCTAATATGATGTAGTGTTAATGATAATTTTATTATGGCATGAGAACAAGTACATGCGGGGGTATAGAGCAAACATGAGGTTTCGGGTTCATGGTAACAACAGGGATTCAAGCAATTAATTCGCCCAAATGGATGAACGAAATACAACGAGATGAGAGGGCTTTTGAAGAGGTTCATGAAGTCTACCTATGGTAATTTTTACTGGAATTTAGCTTGAGAGATTGCCTACCTTTTTGCGCTGTGAAGATCCTAGGGTTTGGGTTGACGAAATTTTCAAGTTCTTCTTGCTCCAAGTCTCCCTCTTCCTTGCTCTCCTCGTCCTCAGCCTCCTCCTTCGTTCTCCAGAGTTCCAGGAACGAAAATGGGGCTTGGTAGACACTAATTAGAGGTCTATTAGGTTGCTTAAGAGTCCTAATGACTTAAAACTCTTCCCTTCCATTCAAACTTCGAATTTTTACATTTATCTCCCTATTCTCTTGCATTTATCCACCTAATAAGTTATGGAGAGGTCCAATTTCGTGGGTAATGGATTAGGATAAGCTTAAGACTATTTTTAAAGATATTTACATCCTATTTTAGTATTTATCTTACCCTTATTTAATTTATTCATTAATTAACTCTGAATTTCTTATTTATCTCCCCCTTTACTATCATTATTCCACCTATTTGGCTTGGGGAGAACTTAAATTTCGGGGCTAATGAATTTGGGTATGTCTAGGATTCTTTTTAAGATAAATAGGGGTCATATTGGTGTTTTAATGATCCCTTTTTAATTAAGAGATATTATAATTACGAATTTCTCTATTTATTATAGGTCTTCTATTTTTATCCCTATTTCGTCTTATCTAAATTCCCTTTTTAGATTAAGATAGAGTCCTATTGAGTTGGGTTAGGGTTAGGACTCTTTTTAAGATAATTTAGGAGTTAAAATAGTCATTATCTTACTCCTTTTTATTTATTAATATTTTTAGGTACGAATTTAGGCTTAATTAACTTCCATGAAATTTGGGCTCTTCACATTTGGGCCCATCAATCCATGCTTGGACCACTTATACAACTCATACTTAATTTGGCTTAATGAGTTTTTTAATTACTTCGAATTATTCACCCTTTATTTTAATTTAAATCTATTTATCATATTTATTCAATTGATTTCTTATTTTAATTCATTTTAATATTACTTATCCCAATATTGATAACCTTCATCCATCATTTGGCATCTTGCTTTTGGCGAAGTAACTTATGTATAACTTAATTGTACAACCAATATACTTAATTTACTTAATGGGTTAATTATCCTTTCGTTAGTGAATTTATTCATGGGCCAAGATTGTCCATTGGTCCAACTATCATAATGGGCTATCAACCCATATTATTTAAAGTCTACCCATATGTTTATTTTTTAATTTATAACCCACCTTGGCTCATATAATAATAGGTTTTCTGTCTTATTCCTTAATTACGACAATAAGTCGCATACATTCTTAAACTAGGTCCAAATGATTTTTCTATATCCAAACTTCTTGATGAGTCATTAGAGAGCATAACCATTATTTTTAAAATATTTTTATAGGGGTTTTTACGCATGCGAAAATGATGCGTACCTTTTTAATTAGTTTGAATTTATTAATTGATAAATTTTATTTTATCTTTATTTTTGAATTTATGAATTTTCGAGGTACTACATCCTCCACCTCTTAAAAAGAATTTGGTCCCCAAATTCCACGACTACTTCGGTTACATATAACTCATCATCTCAAGCTAAATACATATTAATTGTTGTAAGTTTAGAGTTACCTTCTACGACTCCACCCTCCTTGGTGGTCTCAACTCCCTGCACAGCTCGTAGTCTGCCAGGCTTCTCTTGCTCTGTCGGGCGTTTCTCTTTTTTCTGCTTCTCAAGTATAGGGCACTTGGAAATGCGATGATTGCGATTTCCGCAACGTAGGCAAGCACCTGCTTTCCTCCAGCATTCCTCCACTACGTGACCTATCTTATTGCAATGCTCGCATCGTCCTTTACGGGTAAGGGCCAATTGTATGGCATTCTTCTTATTCTTCTTTATCATTCTATTATCATCTTTTGGCTGATGCTCTATTGTCATAGAGTTGAGATCTGTGGTGTTAGTGGGTGGTTCCTTTAGAACAGGGCAGTCTTGTATCCGATGCTCCAAACTGCCACAGCGTAGACAAGCACCCACTCTTCGTCAGCACTCGTTAGCCACATGTCCCGGTTTACTACAATGAAGGCAGACGATCTTGCTACGTTTCTTTTGGGTGTTTGCCTTCTTGTCTTGATTGTGTATTCTCTTCTTGTTCTTTTTGGTCTCTTTGCTAATCTTCTTGGTTGTCCTTAAGGCCCCTTCCAGCAGTTGGGCGGCTTTCCGACATGCCCGAGCTAGCTCTTGAGTTAACCCTATTTCATCTTGCAGTGACGTATGTTTGACATCCATTTAAGAGTTCCTTCAAGAATAAGGTTGGCATTAGGATGCTAAAGTAATATTTAGTTGATACACAGATATATAGATAAATGTAGTAAGATCTTAACCATGGTTCTACCCAATCCTCACATAGGTATGGTGGTTGACTTAGACACGTGTCAGGGTAGTTCATCTAGAACATCCTACACTTAAATATCTTAATAAGGACATCCTAGGCTCTGATACCAACTGTCATGCCCCGCCAATTTAGCAGCGGAATAAATCAGGGAGGCATGAACAACGTGTATGGTAACGTAAATTGTGCATACAATCGCAAATATCAAAGCATCTAAATGAACAGTAATTGCAATAAACTCTTTATTTTATTGATAAATCACCTAACTATTACAACTACTAATTCTAAGCCGAAACATAGGGCTCATTAACATCATAACAACTGAAAAAGGTAATTAAGCAAATATCTAACGATACTCTAAGATACTAATGACACTTCATTGCTACGGCTCCGGGTCGCTCATCACTCCAGTCCATTCCCATTGGTGTGCGTAGGGTCATCACCTGACTTACCTGAAACACATACAACAAAAGCGCAGGGTGAGCGATAACATTTAGTAGGACTTAATATCTCATGTAAACAAGCAGGCTTAAAGTTATTAATATCTTGCAAAGCAGGTTAACTAGAGTGATCGATCAAGTAAAGTCAAGAGAGTAATAACACACAATAACGAGTCAATAATAGCACACGAGAGAATGACAACACATTCAAAAGTAATTGCAAAACTAGCATGATAGAGAATTGGCCATATAGTGAAAGAATATGTAACGTCTGCACTAAGGTGCAATAGCACTTCCCCGGTCGAGCATCATGTCAAACCAGAGATATAGTAAAGCGATTGTTTGATTGTCATAGATTGAATTGTATTTGTTGTTAAATGGCGCTGGATGCATGCTGTGCACATCCTGATCATGTTACCCTTGCAAGAAAATAACACTCTTCGAGAGCTCCTCCCAGAACCAGACCGGGCCCTATTGCTTTGGCATTATAGCACTGTTTTGTTATTTTGTTTAGACAATCAATTGTATGGCCAAATAGAGTACCAAGAAGTAGATGAGAGTAGTAGACGAAATAGATGAGAGTATAGAGTGAAAGTGAACAGACGAGAGTAACGAGATAGGGGTATAATCGTAAACAATGTTAAACATCGATAGTAACGGTTGCACATCACTAGGTCGGGTGCTAGCAGTCTGGTGGAAGTCACAACCGCCCACTAGCTGTGCTATGAACACAGGCTAAATGGTCCGGGTGATCACAAGGTAAGAGAGAACACACTAAGGCCGTTTGGATCGTACTGATCCCAAAGGGTATATCGGGTTTTAAGGGTACAACTAGCTCGTCGGCAACGGACGTGCGCCAAAGCCAAGAAGACTTACGGAGGTCTTGACAAGTAGTCCCTGGCCCAGTCAAGAGTATTCACGATGGAGAGATAGTCCAAGCCAAGAGAAAGTGTATAGAAAACTGGTCCGTCGTGCCTCGAGTGCTCGAAGGTCGAGGGAAGCGGTAACGGTGTACGAATCACACGTTTAAAATGAAGACATGTCCATTAAAACAAATAGGATATTAAGTAAATAGTTAACTCAATTACCAGATATATTATTGAGCAATTTAACAAGGTTTCGTGGCAATCATTCATGTATAGTGTGTGCTTGTGTAAGATAATCATAAGAGCAAGATTGATCGTGCACACATCTTTTATTTGATTAAAACATGAGAATAATGTTCAACATTTATTAACAGGTCGTTAATATTCTTACGGTGCATGATTTGGGTTTAAGAGGGATTAAATGGGGCAATTAGCAAGGTTATACAAGCAAATCAGGGTTTGGGCCGCTCTGTTAAGGTCGCGACATAGGGTTAGGTCACGTTCAGGTCGCGACATAGAGTCAGGTCGCGATCAGGTCAAGTCGCGACATGGTTTCTTGTCGCATTCATGTCGCGGCGCGGTGTCCGGTCGCGTTCTGCTGAACCGGGCGCTGGAGTGAACCGGGGGGTAGGTCGCGACCAGTCGATCCACCGCGTTTATAACGCGTCGGACCCCAGTGTCGCGACCCCTCTGAGATCGCAGCATATCGTGCCGTCGCGACCTCAGAAGGTGGCCCGAGCCCAGAAAAGAGGGATTTGCCCTTTTTCCAGGTGGGTCTTCCTGACACATAGCTATTCAAAATTCGATAATAAATCGTATAGAGGTCCAAAAAGCTTGAAACTAGTTTTAAACGAAAGTAGACATATAGATCTATCAACATGCACGATTAATTTGAAAATAGACAAGGTTTAGACATGCTGTGATCAAGATACGTTTCGATGACCTAAACAAGCGCAGTCAAGGTTCAACGAATTAATTAGAGACGGATACACGATGAAATTTAGGCAAACTAGAGGCGTGTGAAAGCTAACATGAAGTATTATTTATGAGAATTTTCTCATGGTATGAAGTCAAGTATACATGAGGTTCACAAGCAAACATGAAGGGTCGAGTGCATAGATCTGACATTGATTCAAAGAATTAATTCTCCCTCATGGGAGATCGAAATAGAGCGAAACTAGGGGCGTTTGATAGCTAATATGATGTCGTGTTAATGATAATTTTATCATGGCATGAGAACAAGTACATGCGGGGGTATAGAGCAAACATGAGGTTTCAGGTTCATGGTAACAGCAGGGATTCAAGCAATTAATTCGCCCAAATGGATAAACGAAATACAATGAGATGAGAGGGCTTTCGAAGAGGTTCATGAAGTCTACCTAGGGTAATTTTTACTTGAATTTAGCTTGAGAGATTGCCTACCTTTTTGCACTGTAAAGATCCTAGGGTTTGGGTTGACGAAATTTCCAAGTTCTTCTTGCTCCAAGCCTCCCTCTTCCTTGCTTTCCTTGTCCTCAGCCTCCTTCTTCGTTCTCCAGAGTTTCAAGAAAGAAAATGGGGTTTGGTAGACACTAATTAGAGGTCTATTAGGTTGCTTAAGAGTCCTAATGACTTAAAACTCTTCCCTTCTCTTCAAACTTCGAATTTTTATTTTTATCTCCCTATTCTCTTGCATTTATCCACCTAATAAGATAGGGAGAGGTCCAATTTCGTGGGTAATGGGTTAGGATAGGCTTAGGACTCTTTTTAAAGATATTTACATCTTATTTTAGTATTTATCGTACCCTTATTTAATTTATTCATTAATTAACTCTGAATTTCTTATTTATCTCCCCCTTTACTATCATTATTCCACCTATTTGGCTTGGGGAGAACTTAAATTTTGGGGCTAATAGATTTGGGTATGTCTAGGATTCTTTTTAAGATAAATAGGTGTCATATTGATGTTTTAATGATCCCTTTTTAATTAAGAGACATTATAATTACGAATTTCTCTATTTATTATAGGTCTTCCATTTTTATCCCTATTTCGTCTTATCTAAATTCCCTTTTTAGATTAAGATAAGAGTCTTATTGAGTTGGGCTAGGGTTAGGACTCTTTTTAAGATAATTTAGGAGTTAAAATAGTCATTATCTTACCCCTTTTATTTATTAATATTTTTAGGTACGAATTTAGGCTTAATTAACTCCCATGAAATTTAGGCTCTTCACATTTGGGCCCATCAATCCATGCTTGGACCACTTATACAACCCATACTTAATTTGGCTTAATGAGTTTTTTAATTACTTCGAATTATTCACCCTTTATTCTAATTTAAATCTATTTATCATATTTATTCAATTGATATCTTATTTTAATTCATTTTAATATTACTTATCCCAATATTGATAACCTTCATCCATCATTTGGCATCTTGCTTTTGGCCAAGTAACTTATGTATAACTTGATTGTACAACCAATATACTTAATTTACTTAATGGGTTAATTATCCTTTCGTTAGTGAATTTATTCATGGGCCAAGATTGTCCATTGGTCCAACTATCATAATGGGCTATCAACCTATATTATTTAAAGTCTACCCATATGTTTATTTTTTAATTTATAACCCACCTTGGCTCATATAATAATGAGTTTTCCGTCTTATTTCTTAATTACGACAATAAGTCGCATAAATTCTTAAACTAGGTCCAAATAATTTTTCTATGCCCAAACTTCTTGATGAGTCATTAGAGAGCATAACCATTATTTTTACAACATTTTTATAAGGGTTTTTACGCATGCGATAATGATGCGTACCTTTTAACTAGTTTGAATTTATTAATTGATAAATTTTATTTTATCTTTATTTTTGAATTTATGAATTTTCCGGGGTACTACAATCTACTTGTCAAGCATGTTGTTAAGTTCTTCTTATCTTATGATTCAATTTAACATATGTATTTACTTAATGATATAAGATGTATTTTTGGCCAATGTAAACCGATGGCAGTTGCCATCGGTCGTGTCCACGCGGGCAACCAAAGGTTGCCTTTGGCAACCTTTTGGCTGGAGACACAACCGCCAGTGCGGTTGTCTCCTGTTGGGCATGGGACTCTTGTGAGTATTGCCCAGGCAGAGAACAAAGGTGAGGACACTCCTTCTCTCTCCCATGCGCATGACAGAAAGTACTCTCTCTCTCTCTAGAGATACACACTGCACAAGACTCTCCCCCCCTCTCTCTCTCTCACTCCTATGCAAGGCTTCTCACACAGGACATCACCATTGAATCCCGAAGGCGTTTGGAGCGAGGAAACTACGAAGAAGACTCTTGTAGCCTTCTTCTCGATCCTACGAGATTCCGCAACGCACGAGGTAAACACCTTGATCAAGACCGAACATTGGTATCAGAGCCATCACGTTCCTCTCTCCACGATGTCGTCGGATGATCTCCATGCGCAAGAGCTTTTCGCAATGGAAGAAGATGATTTTGAACCGACGGAGATCTCCACCGACGACGATGGGGATAGCGTGGTTGGCAGCGGCCCGACACCCATGCAAGAGTATGTGGCGCCAATTAGATATCGACGACTGATGACTGCAATTGATTATGTTGATGCACTGTGCGCTTCTCCCTTGTCGCGCCCGATGAACGTTCACGGACATGACGGAGGCGCTTCACGCGAACGAGATGGAGGCACAGTTCGCGTGTCTGCAGGCGATGCAGACGACCGCCATGCAGACCACGTAGCCAGCCATGCGGATCCCGACCTCACGGGAGACCGCACTGATCGCGACCGCGGCCATTCAGGCTGGGCGACTCATGCCCACGTGCCTGTAGGCGCTGCGGGCGACAGCCATGCAGGCCGCACGGTCCATGCCCACGCGGATGTGCACGCCGCGCGCGGCCATGCAGGCCGAGCAACCCGCGGCGAGGCGGGCCAGCAGAGAGGCGAAGGCGCAGGCTGCAGGCGTCGTGTCGCCCGCCGCCACGCGGGCACGGGCGGGCACCGCGTCGCCTGCGGCCACGCAGGCGAGCACCGCGACCGCGGCCCAAGCGGGCATGTGGCGCAGGGCCTCGCGGGTGGGCGCCGCCACCGCAGCCTCGCGGGGGGCGCCGCGACCACGAGCCCGCGTGCGGGCACATCGCCTGCGACCATGCGGGCTGGAGCCGGTGGCGCAGACGCGTGGTCCGTGGCCACGCGGGCTAGCGCGGACGCGCGGTCAGCGACCTTTGCGGCCATGCAGACGGCGAAGCCGCACTTGCAGGCAACGTGGATGGCCGCCATGCAGGCGAGCGTGTTGTCCACGGCCCAAGTGCGTGCGGAGGTGTTCACGGGGGTCCTCGCGGCCATGCAGGCCGCGTTGGAGTGCGCAGGGGTGGTCCCATGCATGCAGACGTGGCAGTTCGTGAGGGTGCAGGCGAGGTACTGCGTGGACATGTTGGCTTGGCTGAGCGCATGGATACTGGTCCACCCATGCCCAGGCGCACTTTTCTGGTGGAACAGGCCAGCATGAGAGCGTCTGCTCGTCGGCGACGAGAACTTGACCGTTTTGCAAGACGTCGCACTAATGTGGTGTTGCCGAGCGGACCTCGTGGTCGAGCCCGACTCAGCCGCATTATTGGATGTAGACCGGCAGGGAATGGTGACCCCGTCTCTCGTCGCCACCATTATGAATATTTGGCGGTACGACGAGTACGACGTCACATACGACATTTTCCCCGGCACTGTGCTATGACTCTGGCTCGCCTCCAGACGATTGCTTTAGCTATTATGATGTTATCGCAATTTTAGACATGATTTTATTATTACTTCGGATCATTATTAGCTTCATGATTATGAGATTGTCTTATCTAAGTCTATGTAGTAAATTGTATTAGTTAGTTTGACCTTATAATAAGTTTATTCGTGCACTTTATATTTAAACAATCTATGTATGATCCGAACATTTAAAATCATGTGTTGAATCCTTTATTAAAAGAGAGCTTTGAACATGCATGATTAACTATTGTTCAAAATTATTATAATATTTTTTTTGAACATGATTAGTTGTTTGTTAATTCTTTATTTGAATATTCATGTTTAGTATATACATGCTTATAAATTGAGAGATGTTAGTTCCTCTCTCTTTAAATTATTTGATTGAAATTACCCTAATAATATTAAATATTCTTATATAAATGGGAGATGATTGTAGTACTCTAAGTCTACTTTTGATCTTATTATATGGAGAATATTTAATATTATAGTGTAGATTTTTGGATCAAATAGACTGATGCGTAGAATTGTCAACTTAGCCTTCTCATTATTACCTTAAATGTAGTGATTCATCGATGGCCTCGAAGAATGTTATTGCTGACTTAACGAAAGGGGATAGATTATATGACACTAACTATGGCATATGGCATCGAAAAATCCAATATCTCTGAACGAGCAAGAGTTGCTTGATCATATTTCTGCATCCATGACCCCGCCCGAAGAAGGCAACACTGCTCAACATCGCAGAGATCAAGAGGCTTACAAGTCATGGTTCAACAAAGATCGCAGCATGAGCTTTACACTGTTAAGCAGCTTGCAGGATGATCTGATTGGCGAGTTTGATAAGTGTAAGACTGCCAAGGAGATGTGGGAAAAGTTGAAGATTACTTTTGGAGGAACCTCTACCACGAGGTTAAGGGCTCTTGTTTTGAAATTTGAGACCCTCCGAAAAGATCCCCATCAGAACATGACTGAGCATCTAAGGATGATGTCAAGCATGATCCGCGACTTGAAGTCTGCATGTCACGATCTCACCGATGAGCAGCAGGTGTAGGCTGTAATAAGATCTTTGCCAGACTCTTGGACTCACATGAAATAAATCCTCACTCACAATGAGAGTATTAAGAATTTTTCTGACATCTCTCGCAATGTGGAGTTAGAGGCTGAGTGCAAGGAAGCTATGCGCGCTACTGCCCTTGTCGCCCAGGGAGGCAGACAACAGGGCAAGAAGGGTCCAAAGAAGAACTTCAAAAGGAAGAGGCAAAATGTTGCATCCACTTCAAAGGCGGGGCAGACACCGAAGTGCCAAAGAGGCAAGCACGGTAGAAAGAGAGACAAGTCAAAGGTCAAATGCTATAATTTTGGACAATTGGGACATTTCGCTCGTGAATGCACTGAGCCGAAAAAAGTATTCCAATTTCTTTGCTCTCCAAATGTGCATGTTTGTTCGTATATCCTAGTTGCTCGAACAAATCCTGAATGGATAGTGGATTCAGGAGCGACCAAGCACATAACAAGGGATCGAGCAGGGTTCGTGGATTATCGCCGAATCTCAACGGGATCGCAAAGAGTATACACATAGTTGTCAAGGCGGACGCCTAGGCGGCGCCTAGGTGCCGCTTAAGCGCCAAGGCGCTTCCTCAGCCACCTTAAAACACCTCGCCTTTCTAAGAGGAGAAAAGGCACCCCAAGGCGCCGCTAAGGCGGCCAAGGCGCACGCCAAGGGCGCTTGGGCACGCCTAGACCCTTTAGGGGTCCGCAATATCCCACTTAGACAGTAGATTCAGGTCGATTTTCAGGGCTGAGTCCAACCCGATTCCAGGTAACATCTTATTTACTTGAATATCATTTAAGTAAATGTTATAATTTGTTGTTTCATTTACTTAAGATATTACATGTAAATAAGGAAGTACCCCCCATTTGAATCCAATAAAAATATCAAAAAAATCATATCTCTTACAAAAAAAAAGTCAACTCTCCCATCGAAGAAGAAAATCACGATTTCGATGATTTTAGAGAAATGCTAACTTTCTAATATCTCATAATTTGACATATCTAAAAATTTGATAATTCAAATAAATCATATGGAACACTAAAAATTTAAAGTCCGGTAAAAAAAGTCAAACGTGCATATGACTTCTCCAAGGGAGCCGCTCTCCTACTGACAGCACTTAGTTTGTTTGAGATCTCTCAGGATTTGGTCAAACTTAAACTATCATCACCCAAACACATGAGACTTGTCATTTTCTAGTTTCTTTTCAATTTTTAGGCATATTGTGGGATTATGTAATGGACTCATTTAGTTTTTACTTGTTTTAAGTGTGTTAAGATATTGCACTTCTTATTTTTATTTAACATATTTATATGTATGTGTATTGCTTGTTTTAAAAGTTGAAAAATTAATTTTCTGATGATAGAATGATATTTGCACTTCTTGTTCTTATTTAGTGTGCTTATTTATTTGAAGATGTCAATTTAGATTTTTTATGACTTTATTATATAATGTGAGTTTGTTTACTTGGAGTTTAATTTTTGTTGCTTTCATTGTCTTTATGTCTTTCATATTATGATATTTTTTTATTAAATTTTCATCATTATATATATTTATAGATACATAAATATCATGTAAGAGGGAGACTTGAAAACAACTCATACTTGGTTCCGTCCTAAACGCCTAGGCACCGCTTAGGCGAGCGCCTAAGCGCTTAGGTGATCCGAGACCCCACCTACGCCTTAGTCACCTTGACGCCTTGACAACTATGAGTATACATAGGAAATGGTTCCAGCGAGGAAGTCCTTGGAGTTGGTGTGTATCAACTCAAGTTAAAAACTAGACTAGTGTTAACTCTCCATGAAGTGCTCTATGCGCCTAAAGTTCAGCATAATCTACTATCTGTCTTGTCATTATTAGCATTAGGCTTCTTTTTTTCTTTTGCTAGCAACCAAGTTGACATTTGTTTGAACAATGTTATATATGGTCATGCCTTATTCATGGATGGTTTGTTTAAATTAAATTTAGATTATTATAATTTTCCTGTGTCTTATGTGGTAAATACTGATAATAACCTTGATTCGAAAATCTGGCATGCTCGACTGGGACACATAGGACAAGATAGAATGACAAGGTTAGCTCGAGAAGGCTTACTAGGCTCACTCGCTAAAGTCAATCTTCCTATGTGTGAATCATGTTTGTCCGGTAAGACATGTCGCAAGCCTTTCGGAAAGGCTAAGAGAGCCACTGAACTGTTACAATTGATCCACTCTGACATTTGCGGACCCATCAGTGTGAAGACCCGTCAAGGGGCTTCCTATTTCCTTACATTTATAGATGATTATTCACGATATGGATATGTCTATCTAATGGCTCACCGCTATGAAGCGTTAGATTGTTTCAAACACTTCTTGGCAGAGGTTGAGAATCAATTAGGCAAAACCATAAAAGTTCTTCGGACGGATCGAGGACGTGAATATCTTTCAGATGAGTTCCGAACTTTATGTGAAGAAAAAGGAATACGCAGACAATTAACTATTCCATATACACCGCAACAAAATGGTGTTGCTGAGAGACGGAACGAACATTGTTAGATATGGTTAGGTCGATGATGGTGCATGCCAACCTTCCAATATCTTTTTGGGGGGCTATAATGACTGCGGCCTACATCCTTAACCACGTACCTTCACAGTCAGTTCCTTCCACCCCTTATGAGTTATGGCGTGGTGAAAAACCAAATTTAGATAATCTACGCCCATGGGGTTCAGCGGGATATGTCCATGACACTTCTCACAAGTTTGGAAAACTTGGCCCTAAAGCTAGAAGTTTATCTTTATAAGATATCCTGAAGGCTCTAAGGGTTATGTCATGTACGGACAACATCCGAATGGAGGAATGACAGAAAAAGATGTCAGAGATGTTGTTTTCTTAGAAACAGAATTTCCTAGTATCGGCGACACTGGAAAGAGTCTTGATCTCCATGAGTTGGATGACCCTAATGATGTTCTACCATCTTCCAGCGAAGGGAAGGAATTAGTTCCTAACCAGGAAGCCTCCGGAGATAGTAGAGATGATCATGATAGTGGGAGCTTTGTGCCCAGTGGGAGCACACCTATAGAAGAACAAGACGATCTGATATGCCGTAGCAAACGTGGACACATGACTCGTCGTCGATTTGAGATTGAAGAGGAAGCTCTTGTGTGTCAGCTTGTTGATGATGATGAGCCTACTTCTGTTAAAGAAGTATTAACTTCATCTGCTAGTAAAGAGTGGAAGGAAGTAATGCAAGATGTGATGGACTCTATGAGTAAGAATCAGGTTTGGGAACTTATCAACCTCCCTCCAGGGTGTAAGGCTATTGGAAATAAATGGATTTTCAAAGTCAAACGCAAGGCGGATGGATCAATCGACATATATAAAGCACGACTTGTGGCGAAGGGATATACTCAAAAGGAGGGTATAGATTTCGATGAGACATTCTCCCCAGTGGTGAGATTCACATCGGTTCGCCTTATTCTAGCCATTGTTGCACATTTAGACTTAGAACTTTTTCAGATGGACGTTAAAATAGTATTTCTCAATGGAGAACTAGACGAAGAAATTTATATGGTGCAACCAGAAGGTTTTGAGACAAAGGGACAAGAGCGTAAAGTTTGCCGTCTCAAACGTTCCATTTATGGCCTCAAACAATCGTCTAGATAGTGGTATTTTAGATTTCATAAATCTATTATCTCATTTGGTTTTGAGATGATTGAAGAAGACCACTGTGTGTATGTTAAACGTACGGCGGAAAAGATTCTTATTTTGTCATTATACGTTGATGACATTTTATTGGCTAGAAATGACATGGAATCTATCGAAGCCACTCGAAAATGATTTTCTATCTTTGAGATAAAAGACATGGGTGAAGCAAATTATGTGCTAGGAATAAAAATCATGAGAGATCGCTCGAATAAACTTCTGTGTTTGTCGCAGGAGACTTATATAAATAAGATTCTTGAGCGATTCCGGATGCATTATTCCAAACCCATCGATACTCCAATTGATAAGAGTTGTGTTTTAAGTATCAGTCAATGTCCACAAACTGATAAGGAAAAGAATGAAATGTCTAAAGTGCCATATGCTGCTGCAATTGGGAGCCTAATGTACGCCATGTTATGTACACGACCAGACATTAGCTTTGCGGTAGGTCTTGTTAGTCGTTATCAAAGTAATCCCGGTCTCGTTCATTGGAAAGCAGTTAAGAGAATTTTTCGATATCTCCGTGGTACTTCGGACCTTATCTTATGTTACAAAAGAGGTGACTTAAGATTGAGAGGTTTCAGCGATGCTGCGATGCTGATTGGACCGGTGATAAAGATGAGCGCAAATCCACCTCAGGCTATGTGTTTATGTTAGGTGGAGGGGCCATTTCTTGGTATAGCAAGAAACAAACGTGCATCACTTTATCCACCATGGAATCAGAATATGTGGCTTGTTCTGCTGCATGTCAAGAGGCTGTTTGGTTGCAGAGTTTCCTAAAGTGATTGGCCATGACACATTTATCAAAGGAGGCGGTGGTGTTGTATGTTGATAGCACATTGGCCTTGGCCTATGCTAAGGACCCTAAATACTAAGGGCGGACCAAACACATTGACATTCGTTATCACTACATTCAGGATTTAGTTGCAAAGGAGTTGGTGGTTCTCCGACACATTTCAACATGCCATATGTTGGCCGATCCACTAACTAAACAAATCCCGAGGGAGGCTGTCATGCCCCGATATTTAGCAGCGGAATAAATGCCGGGAGACGTGAACAATACAAATAGACGTATCACAGTTGAATAACGCAGAGTCACAATTAAGCATAACAACACATTTGAGGCCATAATATTGTCATCCAAAGTAATCTTTATTCCATTCATTCAACTAATTAAAAACCTTACATCAATCGAGCCAATCAAAGGGCCCATTATTCAAATGAAAAAGGTTTCACTATTACATCGACTACTCAAATAACTATTCCTAGACTATCAACTCCTTATATAGCGGTTGCTCGTCACTCTTGCCCTGACCCATCAGTCTCCTCTGGTTCCTCATCACTACCTGAAAAGGACAAGATGATAGGGGTGAGCGAACTAGCTCAGTAGGATTTACATCTCAATATTGTGCGGGCACTAGTATACATGATTAACATTTTAAATAGGCAAGATATGAACATGTATATGATGACAATGCATGCAATACTAACAGATTGAATAGCAGAGTAGAACAGATATCATATCAGATCAAATGTCGAGTTGCATATACAATGGACAGATATTTCAAGACTAGAATCGTATCAAATGAATTGGCCATATCCACAGATATCACGTATTCATGTGATCAGACTTATCACATCAAACTTATCATATCATATCATATCAAACGAAGGCACATTCACACAAATCTTGCATATAGTATCAGTGCCATGCCACGCACCACAAGTCCATACTCCCGCGGTTAATAAGTACGTTGGGGCGCTCTTCCCCAGGACCAGACAGGGCCCCTATTGCACAGGCATTGGTCATATGGACCGAAGTCCCATATTGTGCCGAACAAACATATTCATACTATGGCCACAGAGTTTCAATGACAAGCTCATAGTACGAAAGACATAATTATTCATAGAGTCAAAGTATGACAAAAGCTCAAAAGAATAAATGGGCAGTATAACGATGTCTCTTATGTTTCATAATTCATTAATGTCTTGACGTGAAGATGACTAATGACAGATCGTATGCGGAACATGTGCTCTCTATCTCCAGGGTACTTCATGGTACAACCAGCTCGGCCTCTATGTGGGAATCCATAGAGAGCGGAGAGTTACGGAGGTCTTAAGGAAAAGATCGCTAGTCTTGCTGATTCGGAATGACCGACAGAGAGCTCTCGATTCTCCAAGAAAGGTGTGCCTATTCGTACAAAAGTGTAAGTGACGTGTCACGGATCTTTCCTAACATGTATGCAATATGAACAAATAATTGAAACATCAGAAAACATATAACTTAAAGAAACTCATATACAACCCATGATGAAACACTTTAACTAAACACGTCTACGCTAACATGTGTTCACCCATACATTCACATCATATTCTTATCATGTCCAATTGACAACAAGTAAGATCACAAGATAACCAAATGAACATAAGGTCAATCGCATTTACACATTAGAATCATATTCATATCATTACCGCTTTCAAATTGATGGATTTCTTTTAGGCCAATGCACACTATGGAACACTATGCAACATGCTGACGGACCACAAAGACTAACATGCTGGCTGACTGACTAAAAAGTACAGGCTCGGGTCGGCCTATGAATAACGTCCAACACAGTGGACGTTTTTACAAAACAGTGTACAAGTAAACAGGTCAAACGGTGCAGAAACTGAATCGCGTCGGCCTACATGGCCACCTTTCAAGATAAATCACGTCGGAGTATAGTGACGCCTTACAGGAAATCATTACTTAATCCGATGGGCGGGAAAACTGCGTGAATCGCGTCCGGGGATACAGCCGCGATTCAGACTTGCACAGACTCCCAGGTAGGCGCGAAGTCACACGCAACCGTTGACCAGTCAGCGCGAGGATCACGTCGCCTCTCAAGGACGCCTTTTAGTGGATCGCGTCAGACCTGGCCGACGCGATACCAGGCGCTGGAATCGCGTCTCCTGAACCGGACGCGGTTCAAACCTCAAACCGAAAACACAGTAATCAGGGTGCGATATTCATGCAACGCCTATATCTCTCTATCTACTGATATTTAGACAAAACTCTCAACATGAAATATGTCGAGGACATCTATTGGAAGAACTTTTATGTTGTGAGTTAGATCTAATTCAGTCTCGAATCTCTAGAAATATATGAAGAACATAAAGGTCATGTGTAACCCGAAAAACATCTCATGCAGCGATTTGCTTACCACGCTTGTAACTTTCTAACTAATGACATTTAGACAAAACGTTAAACATGAAAGCGGATTGGGACTACGAGTAGAATAACTTTCATGAAGGAAGTTTAGTCTAATTCGATATCAAATCGCGTGCATAATGAGAAGAACGAAAAAAGCTCTAACGGTGCACGACTTAGGGAAAACGACTAATACTCCATGTATACTCCATGAAAATTGGGCAAATCAAGTGCAAATGAACATAGACTCAAAGCTCTACAAGATGGTATAGGTTTTCTTTAATCTTGGTCCGAGAACACCTACCTTTATGAAGATCTAAGACCAGTCGACGTTCTGGACGCAGCAAAGAATGAAGAGGGATGAAACTCCGGTTCCCAGCCTTTCTCCTCCTCCTCTGAAGCCCTAGCCCGCCTCCAAACGACCCCAACTCGTTGCCAAACCTTCCCCAAGAGTTTAGTGACGAGTTCTTATAGATTTAGGGTGTATTTACATATCCTAATGGGACTAGGAAAGGGGGCTGCGAATTCTGCTTTCTACTTTCCAAAATCTGGGATTTTCTCACCCAAAGGAGGTAGCTACACCATGGGAAGGTGTCATACAGGGTTGGCCACGATTTGGGTTGCCATGCATGGCCATTACCATTAATTTTAACCCTAATTTGCCCTCCCTAATCACTGCATAATTACATACACGAATTTCTGGGTATTTTCTTGTCCAAATTTTTATCCTTGGGCCAAATGTGTTTCATTGGCCCAATCTTGTCAATGGGTCATTATACATGGTGTTGGAAGTCTCTCCAATATGTTTATTTAATTATGGTTGGGTTATTTTCCGTGTTAACAATTTTTCGACTTAGTTTCCTAATTCGGTTAACTTGGTCACGTGTGACGTACACTCGACCAATCAGATTTTTCGTTGCACGAATTCTTTCGTGGAACACTTAGGGACAATATTTGGGGTTGATTTATAATTTTTACAAAATTTTCCGATGTGTTTTCTCTCGTACGATAATAGTACGTAAGTTTTATCATTCCGATAATTATGGAATTTATTTATTCCCCTTTATTTCTAAAATTTTAAATGACTAAATTTCTGGGGTGTTACATCCTCCCCCACTTAAGAAATTTGGTCCCCAAATTTACACATAATGGTGTAGTTTGTACCTGAGAATAGTTCTGGGTTGTTTTTCTTCATTCTTTCCTCTGTTTCCCAGGTAGCATTAGTAACTCCGTCTCGACTCCATTGGACCTTCACCATAGGTATGGTACGATTCCTGAGTCGTTGAATCTTCCGATCCAACAGTTTGATCGGCTTCTCTTCATAAGTCAGGTCCTCCCGAATCTCCAAGTCCTCATGGTTGATTACATGGTCGGCATTGAATAAGTACTTCCTCAGCATGGATATGTGGAACACATTATGCACGTTCGCCAGATGTGGAGGTAGTGCAAGTTTATATGCCACCTGACCAATCCTTTCCAGAATTTCAAATGGTCCGATGAATCTGGGACTCAACTTTCCTTTGATCCCAAATCTTTGAATTCCCCTTGAAGGTGAGTCCTTCAAGAAAACATGTTCGCCAATTTGAAATTCTAGTTCTCTCCTTCTCTTGTCTGCATAACTCTTCTGCCTAGATTGTGCTATCTTTAGACGTTCCCTGACAATTTGAACCTTTCTGACAGCCGCCTCAATTAAGTCGGGTCCAACCCATTGGTTCTCCCCAACCTCTTCCCAACAAAGGGGTGATCTGCAACTCCTGCCATATAAGGCTTCAAACGGTGCCATCTTGATACTTGCCTGATAGCTGTTTTATATGCAAACTCCATCAGGTACAACTGATCATCCCATCGACCTCTAAAATCTAGCACCAGAGCATGAAGCATATCTTCCACAATTTGATTGGTCCTTTCGGTTTGTCCATCAGTCTGAGGATGGAAGGCAGTACTAAAGTTTAGTTTAGTACCCATTGCTGCTTGTAAATCCTTCCAGAAGTGTGAAGTAAATCTAGGGTCCCGATACGATATTATGTTAGATGGAACCCCATGCAATCTAACTACTTCCTTAACATATAGTGCAGCCAATACATCCACTGACCAGGTACTCTTAATCGGCAAGAAGTGAGCTGACTTAGTCAATCGATCAACTATTACCCAAATTGCATCCATACCACCTCTAGTCTTGGGAATCCCATGATAAAGTCCATACCGATGCTATCCCACTTCCATTCCGGGATTTCTAGTGGTAGCAGTCCACCAGCTGTACGGAAATGCTCGGCCTTAGACTTTCATGCATGTTAAACAGTATGACACATGATCGGCCACATCCCTCTTCATGTTTGGCCACCAGTATGACCTTTTTAAGTCTTGGTACATCTTTGTTGATCCAAGATGAATCGTGTACTTGGACTGGTGAGCTTCATTTAATAACCTCTTCTTGAGTTCTCCATGATCAGGGACACATGTTCTACCTCAGAATAGTAATCTTCCCTCAGCCGATAGAGTAAAGTCAGGTCTTTGTTCTAGCTTCTCAGTCGATAGAGTAAAGTCAGGTCTTTGTTCTAGCTTCTCCTTGATCTCAACTAAGAATGGATCCTCTCCCTGTTTCTCCTTGATTTCGGTCAGTAGATCAGATTGTATCTGGAGGTTGGAAATCATTACTTGTTTTTCTTCTTTCCCATGTCAGCATAGGTTTGAATGTCCATTGGCGCCAGTCGAGTGATGAACTGGGGCCTCAAGCCATTCAGAAAGCGTTTTGCCTTCATCCTTTATGTCCCAATCAAGTGAACAACATATTGGGATTGACGAGAGAATTGGGCCTCATACTCGGCCACATTGAGCCCTCTCTGCTTCAAAGCCGCAAATTCGGCTGCTTTCCGTTCCTGGACCCTCTCAGAAAAGTACTTGGTGTTGAATTGCTCAATGAACTGAGCCCATGTTAGTTGCTGACCATTCAGTGTTGCTTCTACCGACTCCTACCATGCCCTGACATCCTTTTCCAATTGGAAGGTCGCTAGCAGTACTTTGTTCTGGTCCGTGCATTGCATGACCCTGAATATCCTTTCAATTTCCTTAATCAGTGTTCAGCAACATCTGGGTCAGTACTCCCTTCAAACCTAGGCGGATCCATATTCCGAAAATTCCGATGGAGATCACCGGCTCTGCAGTTACCTCCACCCTTGGTGGCTTGCAGGATAGCCTGAGTCAAGTTCTGTATTGTTTGTTGCATGTTCCTAGCCTGGGCACGTTCAGCGGCCATTGAGGTAGTAAGTGCCTTCAAGATAATAATATAAGTCAGTCATCTAAATATATCACATGTGACTTCTATTCCCATGGTTCTACCCAAGCTCACATTAGATACGACAGATTTTGACTCGTGTGACCTAGTTTCATTCTATGTTCTTATTCCCTTGGACCCTAAAGTTTAAGGCTCTGATACCAACTGTCACGCCCCGATATTTAGCAGCAGAATAAATACCGGGAGACGTGAATGATACAAATAGACGTATCACAGTTGAATAATGTAGAGTCACAATTAAACGTAACAACACATTTGAGGCCATAATATTGTCATCCAAAGTACTCTTTATTCCATTCATTCAACTAATTAAAAACCTTACATCAATCGAGCCAATCAAATGGCCCATTATTCAAATGAAAAAGGTTTCACTATTACATCGACTACTCAAATAACTATTCCTAGACTATCAACTCCTCATATGGCGGTTGCTCGTCACTCTTGCCCTGACCCATCAGTCTCCTCTGGTTCCTCATCACTACCTGAAAAGGACAGGATGATTGGGGTGAGCGAACTAGCTCAGTAGGATTTACATCTCAATATTGTGCGGGCACTAGTATACATGATTAACATTTAAATAGGCAAGATATGAACATGTATATGATGACAATGCATGCAATACTAACAGATTGAATAGCAGAGTAGAATGGATATCATATCAGATCAAATGTTGAGTTGCATATACAATGGACAGATATTTCAAGAGTAGAATCATATCAAATGAATTGGCCATATCCATAGATATCACGTATTCACGTGAACAGACTTATCACATCAAACTTATCATATCATATCATATCAAACGAAGGCACATTCACACAAATCTTGCATATAGTATCAGTGCCATGCCACGCACCACAAGTCCATACTCCCGCGGTTAATAAGTACGTTGGGGCGCTCTTCCCCAGGACCAGACAGGGCCCCTATTGCACAGGCATTGGTCAAATGGACCGAAGTCCCATATTGTGCCGAACAAACATATTCATACTATGGCCACGGAGTTTCAATGACAAGCTCATAGTACGAAAGACATGATTATTCATAGAGTCAAAGTATGACAAAAGCTCAAGAGAACAAATGGGCAATATAACGATGTCTCTTATGTTTCATAATTCATTAATGTCTTGACGTGAAGATGACTAATGACAGATCGTATGCGGAACATGTGCTCTCTATCTCCAGGGTACTTCATGGTACAACCAGCTCGGCCTCTATGTGGGAATCCATAGAGAGCGGAGAGTTACGAAGGTCTTAAGGAAAAGATCGCTAGTCTTGCCGATTCGGAATGACCGGCAGAGAGCTCTCGATTCCCCAAGAAAGGTGTGCCTATTCGTACAAAGGTGTAAGTGACGTGTCACAGATCTTTCCTAACATGTATGCAATATGAACAAATAACTGAAACATCGGAAAACATATAACTTAAAGAAACTCATATATAACCCATGATGAAAAACTTTAACTAAACACGTCTACGCTAACATGTGTTCACCCATACATTCACATCATATTCTTATCATGTCCAATTGACAACAAGTAAGATCACAAGATAATCAAATGAACATAAGGTCAATCGCATTTACACATTAGAATCATATTCATATCATTACCGCTTTCAAATTGATGGATTTCTTTTAGGCCAATGCACACTTTGGAACACTATGCAACATGCTGACGGACCACAAAGACTAACATGTTGGCTGACTGACTAAAAAGTACAGGCTCGGGTCGGCCTATGAATAGAGTCCAACACAGTGGATGTTTTTACAAAACAGTGTACAGGTAATAGGTCAAATGGTGCAGAAACTGAATCGCGTCGGCCTACATGGACGCCTTTCAAGATAAATCACGTCGGGGTATATAGACGCCTTACAGGAAATCATTACTTAATCCGATGGGCGGGAAAACTGCCTGAATCGCGTCCGGGGATACAGTCGCGATTCAGACTTGCATAGACTCCCAGGTAGGCGCGAAGTCACACGCAACCGTTGACCAGTCAGCGCGAGGATCGCGTCGCCTCTCAAGGACGCCTTTTAGTGGATCGCGTCAGACCTGGCCGACGCGATACCAGGCGCTGGAATCGTGTCTCCTGAACCGGACGCGGTTCAAACCTCAAACCAAAAACACAGTAATCAGGGTGCGATATTCATGCAACGCCTATATCTCTCTATCTACTGACATTTAGACAAAACTCTCAACATGAAATATGTCGAGGAAATCTATTGGAAGAACTTTTATATTGTGAGTTAGATCTAATTCAGTCTCAAATCTCGAGAAATATATGAAGAACATAAAGGCCATGTGTAACCCGAAAACATATCTCATGCAGCGATTTGCTTACCACACTTGTAACTCTCTAACTAATGACATTTAGATAAAATGTTAAACATGAAAGATGATTGGGACTACAAGTAGAATAACTTTCATGAAAGAAGTTTAGTCTAATTCGGTATCAAATCGCGTGCATAATGAGAAGAACGGGAAAAGCCCTAACGGTGCACGACTTGGGGAAAACGACTAATACTCTATGTATACTCCATGAAAATTGGGCAAATCAAGTGCAAATGAACATAGACTCAAAGCTCTACAAGATGGTATAGGTTTTCTTTAATCTTGGCCCGAGAACACCTACCTTTATGAAGATCTAAGGCCAGTCGACTTTCTGGACGCAGCAGAGGATGAAGAGGGATGAAACTTTGGTTCCCAGCCTTTCTCCTCCTCCTCTGAAGCCCTAGCCCGCCTCCAAATGACCCCAACTCGTTGCCAAACCTTCCCCAAGAGTTTAGTGATGAGTTCTTATAGATTTAGGGTGTATTTACATGTCCTAATGGGACTAGGAAAGGGGGCTGCGAATTCTGCTTTCTACTTTCCAAAATCTGGGATTTTCTCACCCAAAGGAGGTAGCTACACCATGGGAAGGTGTCATACAGGGTTGGCCACGATTTGGGTTGCCATGCATGGCCATTACCACTAATTTTAACCCTAATTTGCCCTCCCTAATCACTGCATATTACATACACGAATTTCTGAGTATTTTCTTGTCCAAATTTTTATCCTTGGGCCAAATGTGCTTCATTGGCCCAATCTTGTCAATGGGTCATTAATACATGGTGTTGAAAGTCTCTCCAATATGTTTATTTAATTTATGGTTGGGTTATTTTTCCGTGTTAACAATTTTTCCGACTTAGTTTCCTAATTCGGTTAACTTGGTCACGTGTGACATACACTCGACCAATCAGATTTTTCGTTGTACGAATTCCTTCGTGGAACACTTAGGGACAATATTTGGGGTTGATTTATAATTTTTACGGAATTTTCCGATGTGTTTTCTCTCGTACGATAATAGTACGTAAGTTTTATCATTCCGATAATTGCGGAATTTATTTATTCCCCTTTATTTCTAAAACTTTTAAATTACTAAATTTCCGGGGTGTTACAGAGGCATTTGTAACCCATATTAGAAATATGGGATTGTGTAAATTATAATGTGCACAATATTCATTGACAATTAAGTTATTATGTTTTCCTTCCTTATGTGTGTCTATGGTTGGAATACTTTACACATCAAGAAAAGTGTCACTAGGCTCTGAATGGACCCCCTCACACGGGTCATTCGCCTTGGCGCTAAGAAAGCGAGCAAGATGAGATAATCTATATCTGTGGCGCTATGAGAGCGAGCAAGATAAATTTATACCTATGGCGCTATGAGAGCGAGCAAGATATTTTACTTTTATTGTCGCCTTAAACTGAATTAAGATGAGATCCCTCTGGATCGATCACATGATATGAGAATCAAATCCGTGAAGCCTTCATTAAGTTGGTTGCGAGTTTTATGATAAGACATCGTAAGACTCGGGTTAGCCGCAGTGGGAGTGGCTAGACTAAGAATCGTACGGTGTTTTTATTATGTTGTATGTGACACGCCCATAATGATGAAAGAACACCATAGCATGTGTCTCATACCACATGTGCGTAAAACGACCGTTGAAGAGAATGATGAATGAGATCTCTATTTCATCATTGTGTGTGCTCTTGGATCATAATTTGTTGATCCATCTGTACCCTTAGGACTTGGGATCTATGTCATGAAAAGAAAGCTTGATGTCACTACTTTAGCATGCTCCTTAGGGCTATGGCTGATACAGTCCAGCGGGATATGACTAGGAAAGCGGTCAAGACTAATTGAATTGACATGAGAACTCAAGAAAGACATCTAAATATTGCACCATGTTTTGTGGCTCATACCTCGAGGGACTATGTCGACTTAGTGGCGATAAAGTTGTGAGCACAAAACGTTCGAGTTTTGACGTCGCTAGTTTTTAAGAGATCCAGGATGTCAAAGCTAGTGAATATTGAAGATATCTAGGGTACTACGAGATTCCTTTGGAGTATTGTGATTTATTAGTTTTGGTGATAACTTAATAGATCACTACTCATTTGTTGTGCCGTCTCTCGTAAGGTCGCTCACTCCATTCGCCGTATGTAAGATTGAGAAGCAAGTGTCGAGAGATGAATTACTCTTTGTGAGCAACTGACATTTTACTGTGCCCTATGTGGGCAAGTGGGAGATGTAAACCGATGGCAGTTGCCATCAGTTGTGCCCATGCGGGCAACCAAAGGTTGCCTTTGGCAACCTTTTGGCTGGAGACACAACCGCCAGTGTGGTTGTCTCCTGATGGGCATGGGACTCTTGTGAGTATTGCCCGGGCAGAGAACAAAGGTGAGGACGCTGCTTCTCTCTCCCTTGCGCATGACAAAAAGTACTCTCTCTCTCTAGAGATACACACTGCACAAGACTCTCCCCCTCTCTCTCTCTCTCTCTCTCTCTCTCTCTCTCTCACTCCTGTGCAAGGCTTCTCACACATGACATCACCACTGAATCCCGAAGGCGTTTGGAGCGAGGAAACTACGAAGAAGACTCTTGTAGCCTTCTTCTCGATCCTACGAGATTCCGCAACGCACGAGGTAAACACCTCGATCAAGACCGATCAGCCAACATGCATAAGGGAACTGTGAATTGTCCTACTAAGTTGTAGTCCTTAAATCCACCCATATTTTTGAGGAGATCTAGGAGATATATTTACAATTTAAGCTCTAGGATATGTGGATTTAGTTATGGATTGAAGAGATCACCTAGTTAATTCCATATAGCATCTAAGTTTTCGGGAAGAGCATAGCAAAGGTAATTCTTGAAATTTTGGTATGATGAAAGCAAAACCTGATGTATACTCTTCTACTAAAAAATTGATTTGTTGTTCTACTTTTTTCATTTTATGATTTTATAAGATCTGCTCCTACCTTGGTTCAATCCGAACAACGAATGGGGGCGTGACAATAAGGCAATAAGGGGTGGGACAAGTGGGAGCCGATGCCGTAGGCCCCCTCTAGCTCCACAAAGGTCAAACAACCGTTAATAAGAATGGATGCACTACAAGAAAATTCCCTTACTAGCTAGACCAAGAACATCTATATCTCGAACCTAAGGAGATTCATTAAATCTCTCTTCCATCGGGAAGGGCTTAATGAATAGTGCAATTTTAGTATATGTTGAAATGCATGTGTGTGGAAGTTTAATTTGATTTCAAAAATAAACATGAATAGGAAAACGTAATGGAACAAATACATACAAAAGTGTTTCAAAACATTACTTGTAAGATTAAGGGCTTTTTGCATATAACATTTATTATGTATAAGATATACCCTCTCTCACCCATCTCTCTCTGTCACTTGTCGGAGTCCAAGGGGGAAACCCCTCAACACTAGCTAGGCCGATGCTACACTACATACATGCCTATAGCAATTACTCTTTCTCTCTTTCTTTATCTATGTTCACCACCTCCCTTGAGTGTGCTAGATCTAGTGGGAAAATCTCTCTCTCTCTCTCTCTCTCTCTCTCCTCAACTGGCACAAAAGTGGGTGACCCCCCTCTAGTACCTCTACTGCCACACGACCCTCCCCCTACTCTCTCTCTCTCTCTCGCTCTCTCTTTCCCCCCTATCGGCACCAGAGGGGGTGACTTGGTGACCCTACTCTAGCACCTCCATTGTTACTCTCTCTCTCTCTCTCTCTCTCTCTCTCGAGCTCGCACACGTGCACCCCCACTCACGATCTAGACACCATGTCTGCCATCTGCCCCCTCCCCTTAATGGACTTGACACCCCCAACTATCTCAATGAGGGCACGTACAATGCAGACGGGCAGGATGCGATCCACCGACGTGTAATTGGTCATGTGGCCAAAGGTGAGGGCGAGGAAAGCACCCCTAGTGAGCACTGCGATGGCCTCCCCAAAGGCACGATGGTTGGTGAGGTTGCCGTGTTATGGTCAAATAAATCACTGTAAATGACCCTATATTGCTGCCTTCTCTTTCTCTCTAGTTTGGTGCTTTCTCTTTTTTTTTCTCTCTCTCTCTAGTTCGTATGTGCTATTGTACCATTCACACACTAGCCGATTCAAGTTGATCTCCCGAATCAGTTGGGACGATACCTCGCATCAAGCCAATAGGTTCACCTCCCCATATGTCGACGACAATGACCCCCTCCCCCCATCCCTATTGGCCCCTCACATGGCACTCATATTACCCTTTGCACTCCATCTCCACTACCTTTTGGCTAGGCATATGCTTCTCGAGGAACCCTTGGAACAGTAGTGACCCCGCCATATACCCTAGCAGTAGGAACACGTTGGATATGGAGAAAGAAAGAAAGACGATAGGGATTTTCTTGCCATTTCTTGTAAAAAAAATCTTAAATATCCATTGATGATCTGTTTCCATTACGTCGGCGACTTTGGCCAGCGGTATATGTCGGGTTAGGGAGGGGTACTGGTGAGGTTAATGAGTTAGGACAGTTTGACAGGGGGATTTTGTTGGGTTCTCACATTCTAATTAATCAATACAACATGTTTTTGATGATGAACATTGATGTGCAATGATGTACAATGCAAACAAGTGATAAACAATGTGAATTGAGTTTTAAATGAATGAGATCTTCAAACAATAACTTGTCATAACAACTTGGTACAATGCTTGATTTTATGCTCATAATATCTCACTAATTATGTTTACTTTTATAGGAGATATACCATGTAAGACATGTGCCAAAAACAAGCTTGAAAGATCAAGTAAAAGTCAAAAGACAAGGTACCTGTCGACAACAAGCAAGAACATGTCGACAGATACAAACAGTCAGAAAGCAGCCAGTCTGCCAAGGCATTGCCTGTCGATAGCAGGAGTGACCCTGTCGACAGATGCAACCAGTCCGTAGATCAAAAGCTCAGGAAGGCCTGCGCCTGTCGATAGCAACAGAGCACCTGTCGACAGATGCACACAGTCAGAGCCTTCAGCCTTCTAGTTCTTCACAAGCTGTCTTCGCCTGTCGACAGCAGATGCAAGACCTGTCGACAGACAAGCGGAAAACATATTACGGGAAGTTTTGCAAGTTGTCAAACTTAGTGTTTCTATGGAGTACGACTCTCCATATGTTAACACTCATATATAAGCAACCTTTTGCAACAAATCTCGTACACAAGCAGCCTCCAAGCAAAAACCCTAAAGAGTTCTCACAAGAAGCCTTGTTCTGCTGCTCTGCTTCAACCTACCGCCCAAACCAAGAACGGAAGACTCTTGCAGCGGAAGGTGAAGTCCGAACGTCTTGGATTCAAGCATCTACATCAACATCTGATCTCAAAGTCGAGGCTTGGACTCCAGGAGGACGTTCAGAGGAAGAGTTTGCTTATTGGATTTGTTCTTCAACTCTCAAACCCTTCCCTGTTCTTTCTATTCCATACTTGTGTGTGTGTGTGGTGTTTCAAGCGGTTGTTGTGCTTGATACACGTGTGTGTGTGTTAATCTGATCGTGGGTTCACATCAGATAAACACGTGTGTGAGTTGTAGTTCGTGAACTAGCTCATAAGCAGGTGATTCTGCGTGTGTGTGTGGCCCGTGGATGTAGGATACACGAGTTGTGTACTCCGAACCACGTAAAATCTACGTGTCTCGTGGTTTGCACGAATTTGCGTTAGATGTTTGGTAGGCACGACACTTTTATACACGTTTGAGTACTTGCTTATTCATCTATCAATCACTCACACACATCCACACATAGTCTGATCTTTGCTAACACTTTAATTGTCTGTGCTATTGTAAAAAGAGGGCGTTAAGCTTTTAAATTGTCCGTAATCTATTCAACCCCCCTTCTAGATTACCATTTAGGGAATTCCGCATCTCTTCAATTGGTATCAGAGCCGAGTTTCTCCGATTTACTGCTTTATCTGGTTGATCCTACGATCAGGAGATTCACGGTCAAATGGAATCTAACAAGGGGTATATGGCCGAGGGACACTCAGTGACCAGGCCACCCTTCTTTGATGGCACTGACTATCCATATTGGAAAAATCGGATGCAGGTTTTTCTCCGCGCACAAAATTTCGAACTATGGAAAATAGTCAAAAAGGGAGCATACGAACTGCCTCAGGACGAGGACACCTGGACCAAGGACCAGATCGCCAAGGGGACACTCAACTGGAGCGCCCTCAATATGATGCAGTGTGCGGTCCATCCGAAGGAGTACTCAAGAGTCTCCACATGCACCTCAGCTAAGGAGATGTGGGACAAGCTTGAGCTCATCTATGAAGGTACGTCCGAGGTAAGAGAATCAAAGGTAAGCATGCTGGTTTCAGAATATGAAATGTTCAAAATGAATCATGATGAAACCATTTCAGACATGTTTGCTAGATTCATGATAATCATAAATGGATTGAAAGGTCTCAAAAAGGAATACTCGGAGAGTGACTTGGTGAGGAAGATACTTCGGTCTCTTCCATCCTCTTGGAACACCAAAGCCACTGTCATTGAAGATTCCAAAGACCTCTCAAAAATGAAAGTGGATGAATTAATTGGCTCCTTGATGACTTATGAGTTGAATGTTAAAAGAAAAGAAACTGAAGAAAATCCTAGGAAGCCACTTGCCTTGAAGGCTTCCAGGAGGACTTCTTCAGTTTCCAAAAAGGAATTGATTCAGGAAAGTGAAGTCAGTGAATCGTCTAGTGAGAGTGACAATGATGAAATGGCTATGCTCACTAGACAATTCAAGAAATTTCTGAAGTTCAAGAGGAGAGGTACAGGTAACTCTAAACCTTTCCAAAAGAAAGACTTTTCTAACAAGTTTGATTCTAACAAAAAGTCTGAAGTTGTTTGCTATGAGTGCAAGAAGCAAGGGCATATGAGAGGAGAATGCCCCGAGCTCAAAAAGAAGCTTAAGAAGGACAAATTCACCTTCAAGAAGGCCAAGGCAATGGTGGCCACTTGGAGTGATGAGGATGACGACCAGAACAACCAAGCTACCTCCGGCGATGATGAAGTCCACTGTCTCATGGCGAGAAGTGATGACTCGAATGAGGTAAATTCCTCCTTTGAAACATACTCTATTATTCAATGGGAAGAAGCTTACACTGTTCTATTTGAAAAATACTGTGAATTCAAGTCTGAAAATAAAGCACTCAAGAAAAATTCAATTCCCTTGTTCATGAGTCAAACAACCATGATGAAATTGAATCCTTGAATAAGGTAATTGAAATGATGAAACTTGATGAACAAACACACAGTGATGAATTGGACAGCATGAAAGTTAAATTTCAAGAAGTTCAAAAGGAAAGAGATAATTTAATGAACTCTCTTGAAAGCCTTAATAGTGAGCATGAAAAGCTAAAGGAGAAATTGGAAAAAACTGAAAATGACTTAAAAGGTAAGTTAAAAGATTTATCTAGTTTTGTCAAAAGTAAGCAAAATCTGGATGCTATTTTAGGTTCAAATGTTTATGTTGCTAGACATGGGATTGGGTTTCAAAAAGTAAAGCCAAAGGAAATTGGCAAAAATCTGTTAACAAACTTCATTGATACCAGCCCAAGTTCAAGCAAACGAACCCCTTCAAAGAATAGGAAAAATCCTTCCAAGGGAAAGAAACAAGAATCTAAAATGGTCAAGTTTGCTCCTGGCCAATCTAAGGAATTTGCAACAAGCTCAAAACAGGACAAACAACAAACTCCTAAAGCTAAATTTACAAGGCAACAAAAAGGAAAAATGCCAATGCATGCTCCCACAAAGGTAAAGCACAATGTTGTTCAAAAACCACCATCATGCAACATATGTAAAAAGGTTGGGCACACTGAAAAACAATGCTGGAATAACCCAAATCAAATGAAAATCAAACAAGTTTGGATTCCTAAGCATTTGTTATTTGGCATGAATGATACAATGGGACCCAAAGTAATTTGGGTACCAAAACCTCTCGTCTGATCCACATGTGCAGGAATGCCTAGCAGCCCACAATCAAAACAAATGGTACCTGGACAGTGGCTGCTCGAGGCATATGACGGGCGACAAAGCTAAATTCAGTTTGCTCGTGGAAAAAGACGGAGGTCAAGTGATCTTTGGAGGTAACAACAAAGGCCAGATCATCGGCTCAGGTAAAGTTGGTAAGTTTGCCTCTAACTCTATAGACAATGTGCTACTAGTTGATGGCCTTCATCACAATTTGCTTAGCATAAGTCAATTGTGTGATAAAGGTCATAAAATTGTCTTTGAATCCAATTCATGTCAAATTCTTGATAAGGAAACAGGAAGCCTAAAATTTTCTGGAAAAAGAATGAATAACATCTACATGGTTGACTTAGATGATCCAGAAAATAACAATTTGTGTCTTGTAGCAAACAAACAGGACGAGCTTACATTGTGGCATCGTAGGCTCGGTCATGCTAGTTACAATGTATTGCACAAGATCATGAGGCTTAAGTTGGTAAGTGGTCTTCCTGAAATCTCCTTTAACAAGAATGAAAATTTTTGTGATGCATGTGCACAGGGAAAACAAATCCGAAAATCCTTCAAATCAAAGGCACCGGTAAGTACTTCCAAAGCCTATGAACTCTTGCACATGGACCTATTTGGACCTACGAGAACACTCAGTCTTAATGGCAAGCGTTATGGTTTTGTCATTGTGGATGACTTCTCTAGGTTCACTTGGGTAAAATTCCTGGCTCACAAGAATGAAGCATTAAATATTTTTGAAGAATTCTTCAACAAAATTGAGCATGGGAATGTCAATAAAATCTGTTCCATCCGCACTGATCACGGGGGAGAATTTGACAATCATTCCTTCTCCGAATTTTGCAGGAACCAAGATATAGACCACCTGTTTTCCTCCCCGAGAACTCCCGAGTAAAATGGAGTTGTGGAGAGAAAGAATAGAACCTTGGTGGAGATGGCTCGTACGCTTCTGGTCGACAATCAATTAGCACGAACCTTTTGGGCAGAAGCGGTAAATCATCTTGCTACATCCTTAACCGAGCCATGGTAAGACCCGTATTCAAGAAAACTCCTTACGAACTTCTGAAAGGTAAGAAACCCACCATTGGGTACTTTAAAGTTTTTGGTTCAAAGGTGTTTATACATAACAATGATAAAAATGACTTGGACAAGTTTGAAGTCAAAAGCGATCAAGGTATTTTTCTTGGATACTCTGAACATTCTAGAGCATATAGGGTGTTCAATCTGAAAACTAGAACTGTGGAAGAAACTCCACATGTCATTTTTGATGAATCTCAACTCAAGCCTAACATTGTAAATTCCTACAGGTTTGATGACATGGAAGGAACAACACTTGAGGAACTTCAAAGAAAAGAAAAAGGAAAAACTCAAGAAGTTTCAAAAGGAAAGAGTGGATTTCTTCGCAGGTACGATGATGAAGATGACGGTTGTTTGATCAGAAATCATGATGAAGTCCCTGCTGAAGATCCACAACAAGAAGAACAACCTCAAGATGAAAGTCCTCCAGCCACCCCTCCTCCAGAACATCCTCCTCAATTGCAAGATCAACCCGGGCCTTCAACAATCACTAATGTGAGGTACTCTAAAGCTCATCCACTTGAGAATGTCATAGGTAACATAAATGATTCAGTTCAAACTAGGTCTCAGGTAAATCAAATAGTTGAACAGGATCATTTAGCCTTTGTATCTCAAGTGGAACCCAAAACTGTTGAAGAAGCACTAAAAGAAAATTCTTGGATTGATGCCATGCATGAGGAGCTTGGGCAGTTTCAAAGAAATAATGTCTGGAGTTTAGTTCCTAGAACCCCTGAAATTTCTGTCATAGGACAAGATGGGTCTTTAGGAATAAACTAAATGAAGAGGGTAAGGTGGTTAGAAACAAGGCTAGACTAGTTGCAAAAGGATACAATCAGGAATTTGGTATAGACTTTGAAGAATCCTTTGCACCTGTAGCTAGACTAGAAGCAGTTAGGATCTTGTTAGCATATGCATGTTCAAACAAGTTCAAATTATTTCAAATGGATGTCAAAACTGCTTTCTTGAATGGCTACATAAAAGAGGAAGTCTATGTCTCTCAACCACCTGGCTTTGAGGACCATGATAAACCAAACCATGTATTTAAATTGCACAAAGCTCTCTATGGTTTGAAACAGGCACCCCGAGCTTGGTACGACAGGCTGAGTACCTATTGGTAAGCAAAAACTACTCAAGAGGTAAGGTGGACCAAACTCTCTTTACAAAGAAAGTTCGCAATCACATAATTGTTGTTCAAGTTTATGTGGACGATATTATCTTTGGTTCCACTAATCCCACACTGTGTGAAGAATTTTCACAACACATGCACAGTGAATTTGAGATGAGCTTAATGGGGGAGCTTCAATTTTTTCTTGGTTTGCAGGTCAAGCAGCTTGAAGATGGATTCTTTATAAACCAAGAGAAATATGTAAAAGAACTACTCAAAAGGTTTCAGTTCGAACAAGCCAAGCCCGCTTCAACACCAATGAGCACAAGCATTAAGCTAGAATGTGATGAGAAAGGTAAACCGGTAGATGCCAAACAATTTCGAGGTATGATTGGCTCACTCCTTTATCTTACTGCAAGTAGACCGGACATACAATTCAGTGTTTGCCTTTGTGCTAGATACCAATCTAGTCCAAAGGAAAGCCATTTAATTGCAGTCAAGAGAATCTTCAGATATCTCTCAGGTACGCATGCCTTGGGTCTTTGGTATCCAGCTGGTAGTAGTTTTGAATTGATTTCTTATTCTGATGCAGACTACGCTGGTTGTAAAATTGACAGGAAAAGCACTAGTGGCTATTGCCAAATGCTTGGTGGTTGCATGGTTTCGTGGGCATCCAAGAAGCAACACTCGGTTGCACTCTCTACTGCAGAGGCAGAATATGTTGCTGCAGGGAGTTGTGCAACACAAGTGTTGTGGATAAAAAGTCAGTTGTGTGACTATAACATCGATATTGGATGCACACCTATCCTATGTGACAACACTAGTGCAATCAATCTATCAAAGAATCCCATTCAACATTCCAGGACGAAACACATAGAAATTCGTCATCATTTCTTGAGAGATGAAGTAGCCAATAGATCATTGGAAATCAGTTTCATACCCACAGAGAAACAGTTGGCTGATATCTTTACCAAACCTCTAGCTGAAGATAGATTCACCACATTGCGAAGAGAGTTGGGGTTGTGCAAATTGCAATGAAACTTAACTCAAATGTTAAGCATATGTCCCTTGTGTCCACTAACTGTGAGGTATATCAAATGGTGATGTGTGGAAGAACAAGTCATGCTTGTTTGGAAACTCTCATTATGCGTGAGAAATATTCTCCGCCAAGTATCCATAGTCATGTGACATAAAAGGGACATGTACTCTACATTTGGAATTAGTTTCTTTATAATTTTGCCTATTCAAAACTCTCTTTAAAATTTTGAAAACACTTGTTGGTTTGTCTCTCTACATGCTTGGTGTTCTTAATTGCTTGGTCTTTGTGTGCATATATGTCTTCATGAACTTGAGTCCTTTTGTATCAAATGGCACACATTATGGGGGAGCAAGTTAGGGTTAGATGAATGCAAATGTGAAGGAAATTGTTCAACCTTTGTCCATCTCAACTCCCACTACTTTGAACATGTCCCTGTCGACAGGCTACAAGGGCCCTGTCGACAGCTCAGCCCAGACAGAACTCTCATTCTTCTGTCTGTGTCCATCTGTCGACAGGCCCTCTACCTGCTGTCGACAGATGCGCACAGTTTTTGCCTCCCCGAAATCTCCAACTTCTGTCTGTGTGCTCCTGTCGACAGGCCCTTTCTCCCTGTCGACAGATACCCTGAATTTTGGAACTTCATACTTATTTCTTCACCCATTTAGTGAGCAACTTCATGATTAACATATAAGGTGTCTATAAGGTGTTAATGCATGTTTGACCACACTATATACACATGATATTTAGGCTATTCTTTATCCCACTATGAGTTTCACATACTATTCATGTTTGGATTTAGGTTCTATCATTTAGGAAACATTTCATAACTCTAAAGGATATCCACCTCACTCCTTACATTGATTCTTTGTGGGCAACATAGTCTCAATTTACTTGATAAGCCTTTTGGTCATGAAAGTGCATGTCTAATATTGATAGGTAATCATATCACCTACTTGATATTGGCTTTTACAACAATACTTGGAGAAAAGCTACCTATTTCTGAAAAATCTTTCACAAGGAAAAAAAAAATTCTACTTAATGAAAATCAACTTTACATTGGGATGAATATAGAGCAATGTTGGGTTATGCTGAGTAACCGGGGTGATGGGCATCACAAATGTCTGCCCTCGCGTCAAAAGGCTAACTCATCATCTCTGTACAACGGTATGATAGAAACTTCCACTAAAACTGGGGGTATGGGCACTTGTAATGTTTATCCTCACGTCAAAAGGTGTGACGTCTTCTTAAGTACCATTCCTCCCATTGTTTTTCTAAATTTCAAAAAAAAAAAAAGGAAATAGTGTGTAGCCTCCACTGAGTCATAATTTCCAAGGTCATTGGTCTTGTGATTGTCTTGACATATAGATATCATTTCATGCATCATTTGCCTATCCACAAAATGGGGATTGTGTTGTCTTACATTGTATTTATACAACGAAGGGTGAGTGTGCATTGTTCTTTATTTAAGTGAGTGTTTTCTTAATGCTTTAACCTTAAATTCCTTGGGTATTATGTTAAAACCATTGAGGAAAATGATATGGTTTATTATATCCTTGTATATGGTAGGTTAACATACATGATTCACCTCTTATACACCTTCATCTAACACCTGGAAGACATTGCTCAGAGCTTCAGTTCAAAAAATCACCAAAAATCACAAAATTGGCCATTTTCTGAAAGTGCCTGTCGACAGGCACCAAGGGCCCTGTCGACAGCAGACGGCCAGACCCAAACGGGAAGCCCAAAGGGCCAGGGTTTAAACCGGGTTTTTGTGGGACCAACCTTTCAAATCCTTTCTAAACTCTTTAAAAAGGATCCCACACCCCTTTCTCCCTTCTACCTCCTTCCAAAAACCCTTTTCCTCCTTCCACCCAAAAACCCTCCCTTTCCAGGGCGCAGGCAGAGCTCTCGCCTCCCTTGCGGATTCTCTCTGTCTCGTGTCTCTTCTTCCTCCACCCTCTCCCTCCTACACGAGGATCAACATCTCATGGCTCCAACGGCGAAGAAGATTGCATCTCGTCGCCGTGCAAGATCTCCCAAACAAGGCCAGGGCTCCAGGGCGACCTCTGAGCGTCGCACGAAGCACCGGGAGGATCGCTTGCCGGAGCTCGTGATCCCGCCAAATCTCCAACTCCTCAACGTCCATGGCATCTTCACCAAAGTCGCGCAGCCCCGCTACGTCGACTTCATCTCTTTGCAGGACATGTTTCCCGGCCTTCTGCCTCTTTTTGATGTCCAGGGTTGGGCACCCTTTTGTTACGATCACAAGCGGTACTCTCCCACCGCTGTGACGGACTTCTATACCAATCTTCGCTTGTCCAAAGATGACAAGCTCATCACCAAAGTCAAAGACACTCCCTTCTTTGTAACTCCAAACCTTTTATCCACTGCCCTTCAAATTCCCAATACAGGAGTTGACATCAAAACCTTTCATCCAACTCCCGAGGAGTTCCACACTCTCGTCGTTCGGCAGCCCTACGACCCCACCAGTCGTATGCATTTGAATGCCAACTCTTTCCCTCCACTTCATCGCCTAATCCACCACATCTTCACCACACTAATTGTTCCAAAGGATGGAAGCCGTGAACTTGTGACCTCCCTTCACAAGTCTCTGCTTCACCAATTCATCCAACTGATCTCATCAACCTTCCACTCCTCATGATCTCTATCTTTCGCCAGTGTGTTCGAAGTTCAAAGAGATCAATGCCCTATGCATGCCAACTCACATCTCTATTCCTCTTTATTGGCATCCACATCCCACAGGAGGAGATGACGGATCTTTCTTCCCGTAGCTCCTATGACCTCATCGCAGCTCAGAGGATGGGCTACAAGCTTGTTGATGGGATAGTTTCAAGAGATCTCAAGGGCAAGGGAGCAGCTGTAGCTGAAGAGATTGGTGTTGGTGTTGAAGAGGTAAATGAAGATCAAGATGAAGCTGAGGAAGACGCTGAAGATGAAGATGACTCCCACACTGAGTCGTTTGATGCTCCGGGAGATGTCACTGTTGGTGCTACTGAGCCGTCCATCCGTCAATTGCTAGCTCAGTTGCAACTTCAGATGACCACTGGTTTTGAAAGCCTCAATGCAAGATTGGATACTGTGGAATCTAGCATTGCAGCTCTAGATTCATGCCTGGACCACGTTGCTCCTGAGCGTCATGCTGATCAACCGGCTCCTTCACAGCCCGCTGATGAAGATGCTTAGAAAGCTTAGTTGTCTAGGATTGGGTCTAGTCCTGTAGTCTAAGTTTCATTTTATTCATGTCATGTTTAATGTACTTTTGCCTTTTCTATGGTCATCATGCCATGACTTTCCCTTTATTTCTTATTTCCTTTCATTAGCACCCAATGTCATGTGTATGCACTCATGAAAATCAATGAAATCTTTGCTCTGTGCATTTTACTTGTGTCTATGGTGTGCTTTTGGATGTTGTCAAAAGGGGGAGAAAAACTCAATTATGCATTAATTGATTAATTTTGTCATCATCAAAAAGGGGAGAATGTTGGGTTCTCACATTCTAATTAATCAATACAACATGTTTTTGATGATGAACATTGATGTGCAATGATGTACAATGCAAACAAGTGATAAACAATGTGAATTGAGTTTTAAATGAATGAGATCTTCAAACAATAACTTGTCATAACAACTTGGTACAATGCTTGATTTTATGCTCATAATATCTCACTAATTATGTTTACTTTTGTAGGAGATATACCATGTAAGACATGTGCCAAAAACAAGCTTGAAAGATCAAGTAAAAGTCAAAAGACAAGGTACCTGTCGACAGCAAGCAAGGACCTGTCGACAGATACAAACAGTCAGAAAGCAGCCAGTCTGCCAAGGCATTGCCTGTCGACAGCAGGAGTGACCCTGTCGACAGATGCAACCAGTCGAAGATCAAAAGCTCAGGAAGGCCTGCGCCTGTCGACAGCAACAGAGCACCTGTCGACAGATGCACACAGTCAGAGCCTTCAGCCTTCTGGTTCTTCACAAGCTGTCTTCGCCTGTCGACAGCAGATGCAAGACCTGTCGACAGACAAGCGGAAAACATATTACGGGAAGTTTTGCAAGTTGCCAAACTTAGTGTTTCTATGGAGTACGACTCTCCATATGTTAACACTCATATATAAGCAACCTTTTGCAACAAATCTCGTACACAAGCAGCCTCCAAGCAAAAACCCTAAAGAGTTCTCACAAGAAGCCTTGTTCTGCTGCTCTGCTTCAACCTACCGCCCAAACCAAGAACGGAAGACTCTTGCAGCGGAAGGTGAAGTCCGAACGTCTTGGATTCAAGCATCTACATCAACATCTGATCTCAAAGTCGAGGCTTGGACTCCAGGAGGACGTTCAGAGGAAGAGTTTGCTTATTGGATTTGTTCTTCAACTCTCAAACCCTTCCTGTTCTTTCTATTCCATACTTGTGTGTGTGTGTGGTGTTTCAAGCGGTTGTTGTGCTTGATACACGTGTGTGTGTGTTAATCTGATCGTGGGTTCACATCAGATAAACACGTGTGTGAGTTGTAGTTCGTGAACTAGTTCATAAGCAGGTGATTATGCGTGTGTGTGTGGCCCGTGGATGTAGGATACACGAGTTGTGTACTCCGAACCACGTAAAATCTACGTGTCTCGTGGTTTGCACGAATTTGCGTTAGATGTTTGGTAGGCACGACACTTTTATACACGTTTGAGTATTTGCTTATTCATCTATCAATCACTCACACACATCCACACATAGTCTGATCTTTGCTAACACTTTAATTGTCTGTGCTATTGTAAAAAGAGGGCGTTAAGCTTTTAAATTGTCCGTAATCTATTCAACCCCCCTTCTAGATTACCATTTAGGGAATTCCGCATCTCTTCAGATTTGTTTAACCCGGTTAAAACTTAGATTTTTTTTGGAGTAAAGAGAGGTAGAAGTGAGGTTAAGCTACCCCACTTTTTTAAGGGATAACTTTAACCCCTCCTAATCTCTGGGCCTACAACCCCTCTCAAAGTAAAAAATGATAAATTGTGAGTTAAACAACCCCAGTTAAAACAAATGGAAGTTTCTCCCTAAACAAACTGACCTAATTTATAATGGGTAAAAAGTATACATAACTATGCAATATAAAAGAGTTCTTGCACAAGACATGTGATAATATATATATATATATATATATATATATATATATATATATATATATATAATATATATATATATATAACTTATAAAGTTAACATGGTGGTTAAAAATAGCATGACGGTGGTCGCATCGCGAAAAGACTGGCAAGGGGGTTAAAAAGTTTTCTAAATTTTACCACGCCTGAACAGAGAATGGAGGATCGAGACATCCGGATGTGAATCCTGCTCGCGAAACCCCTCTTTGGCAGGCATGCGTGCACGGGGTGGCTCCCGACCGCCGCGTGGGCCCTCCCCCAGGACGATATTACCGTTCGTGGACGTCCAGACCCAGGCGTTGGAATCGTCCGCTTCGGTGCGATCTAATGCCCTGTCAGGCGCCGGCCAACACGCCATCGCGACCACCAACATCCCTTCTTCCTACGGGCTCTACCATACAGTTAGAAACCACGAGAGACCGAGACGGAGAGATCTGTGAGGTTGGACGCGGACGGCAGACCCCCCGGAAGGTGCTCGTCACACACATACAACACCGAGACGGCTACCGGGCACGCGACCGAAGTCGGCGTCCCACTTCAGGTTGATGGCAACAAGTTTTGAAGGAGTTTAACCCGTCTGTGTCTATTGGCGGCGGCTGGCTACAAAAATTCTCGTGGTTCCGCCCAGTCGTCGCACTCTCCTCCGCCATCTCCGGTGACGGCCATCTCGTTCTTCCCCATGTTCTCCTCGCCGTCGGAAGCCGAGCTCTCTTACTTAGCTGTTGCCTGTCTCGTTGCCTTCGTCGGGATCTGCAGAGACGCGTATCCTGTATTCAGGTAGATGGACTGTGCCTTAATGTTCTTAATTAGCTCGTAGATCAAACGCGGATCCATGTTTTCTGGTGCACACATTTCCAATGTGAGTGAGATGGGCAGCGTTGATGTTCCTTGATTTTAGTTCGATAATGGCCCTATCTCATCTGTACAACCCCATCTTATATGCTTGATTAATTCTATCGTCATCCTTAGCATGGGATATATAGTAATCTGGTGGCACAAGTGAATGTGTAATGATTTGGATATGTACATTAATCCACCATGCTTAATTTGATGGCCTATATACTTGTTTCTATGTAGAGTTGAGCTGTTTACCGTTTACTTAGGGTCTGTTTGTTTAATCGTAAAACATCACTCAGGAAAAGTTCATGTTTTAAGTCATTTGTTATCATGTAAAAATAAAATATGTAAAATAAAATCCATAAAATTTGGATTTCGGCATCCGCACGGAAAAGGCGAATGCCGTTTTCCAAATGGTGCTGCTGCGCCATTTCACCCATGTGCACTATTCATTCAACATAAATTTTTATTTTTTTTCTACTTATTTAAATAGTATTTTTCAAATTTAATTATTTCTCAATAGTTAATTTATTTTTTACTTTTTTATTAAAATATATTTAGAATATTATTCATTCAAATTACATTTTTATTTTATTTCTCCAACTTTAAATTATCTTTGTCAAAATTACTTATTTTTCATTAGTTATTTAATTTTATTTATTTTTTAAAAATATTAAAAAAATAAATTAAATTAAATTAAAAAATGATGAATAGTGTTAGTAGATAAAGAATATATGACTCTCTCTCATTTGAGTAGATCATAAGATCTCATATCCTTTCATACAACTTTATATTTTCCTAACAACCAAATACACAATTACGTTTTCATTTTCACGGAAAAGTTATTCCGTGAAAAATTATTTCCCTATGAAACTGTTTTACATACAACCAAATGGACCCTTATTGTTTCAAGTTTTCTTTCATAAGTTCCTGCTCATTGCCAATGTTTCCACCCACCTGTGCTTATTCGTCCAAAGTTTGATTCAATTTACCCACCCAAAGTTACGTGCATTCATCCCTCTGTCTCTCTTTTCCCTTTTCTCTTGACAGGTAATGGGTGTTTCAGATTTGAAGGCCGTTTCTCCTCAGGTTCGTTTCTGCACTAATATGGGTTCTCAGTATTCAGATAACATGCGAGTAGCTAGTCATAAAGCATCAAAGTCTTAACAAGTTAAAGAAAGAAAGAGGATCTGAATTGGGAGGACTTGGGAACCGTATTTGCTGCTCTTATGTTCTCATTTATGTAAAGTTATTTTCACCTTGTTGTCAGGTAGGAGAGATGGGCCCCTCAGCCACCGAAGACGGATCCGTAGATTTGAAAGGGAGGCCTGCAATCAAAGGGAGTTCAGGAGGATGGAATTGTGCATTTCTTTTATTAGGTAAGCTCTCGTTTTAATTGAGGTTCTACGAACATGGATTCCATATGACGTAGGAAGATGTGTCCTGGAAGATGGATGGAAGTGCCAGGACATGATTCATGTACATAGCCCAACCGGTTATAAGGCTATATATCTTGACAGTGAGTGAAAGAATAAAAAAGTATAACTTTTAGATCATATTCACATGAGTTCGTACATATTCTTTTAATTGATCTGTTTCTAAAACTTTTAACCATCCTGATCCACTTCTGTTTTTTCCATGCATGTGATCTGGTTGATCCGAGATATGTGCTGAAGGAAATCTTTTCCTTGCATCATAATTTCCAATTTCTGCTTACCTTGACAGCCAACAATCAACACAATGCATGTAATGGTTTATTGTCCAAGTATATATGGAAGCCTTGTCTCATTGATGCGTGTTTTTTGCAAGAAGAACGTATTGATGAGTCTTTTTTGCAAGAAGAATGCCTTGAGGTAGAATAAGGAGGTTCTTTAAAGCTTCGGTGCAAGCAAATTTCCCAAGGTTAATGCGTAGCACACGAAAATTGTATGTGTTCATAGTGACATATATTGCCTGTCTTTAATTCGTTAGTCAGGACAGGGGTCTTCCTTGTCTGTTCTCCCATACTCTCTTCGTTTATGCCCCAGCCCATCCCTTTTTCTCGCTTGTACTGTTAAACAAATGAGGGAGATGTTGCATTCTGCGCCAATCCTAATTCTAAAATTTCAGAATCCGTCTAGATCACCCACTGATGCCTTGTGTTATAATTACTTCCCCTTTCGTCTGTCCCAGTGAATCAAGGTCTCGCCACACTCGCCTTCTTCGGCGTGGGGGTGAACCTGGTGCTGTTCCTGACTCGGGTTCTGCATCAGGATAACGCAGATGCAGCAAACAGTGTGAGCGCATGGATAGGAACCGTTTACATCTTCTCACTCTTCGGTGCGTTCGTGAGCGATTCATATTGGGGGCGGTACTTGACGTGTGCAGTGTTTCAGATCATCTTCGTGCTGGTACGATCATGTCGAACTTGATCTCAAACTGCATGTTACAAGCCAGCAACTTAATTAAAATATGATTTACAACCCAGCAGTCGACGTACGCATATGCCTTGAATAATTAATACTGTTCCCCAATAATATTTAACGATGAATGAACAGGGGTTGCTGCTCTTATCATTGACATCATGGCTTCTGTTAGTGAAGCCCGCCGACTGTGGAGATGGAGAACTGGAGTGCAGACCAGCGTCTACTCTAGGAATTACATATTTTTACATATCAATCTATATGATTGCCTTTGGAAATGGAGGATACCAGCCCACCGTTGCTACATTCGGATCCGACCAATTTGACGAGAACGACCCCGTCGAGAAGCACTCCAAACTCATCTTCTTCAGCTATTTCTACTTCGCCCTGAACACAGGCTCCCTCTTCTCCAACGCCATCTGGGCTTCATGGAGGATTCCGGCCTGTGGGTCATAGGGTTCTGGACATCTGCAGCTTCAGCCATTGCAGCCCTGGTGCTCTTCTACGTGGGCACTCCACGCTACAGGCACTTCAAGCCCTGTGGCAACCCCTTGACGCGCGTCGCGCAGGTACTCGCCGCCGCATATAGGAAACGGAGTGTCCCCGTTCCGAGGGATGGAGGAATGCTTTATGAAGTTGACGGAAAAGAGTCTGCAATTGCAGGGAGCAGGAAGATCCAACATAGCCGAGGGTTGAGGTATTATAATGTAAAGATGCTTAATTAATTATAAACGTTTATATATAAGAATATTAGATAACTAATTGAGCATATAATCTTCGACACTTGCACCACAGAAAGAAAATCTATCTGATTGATTCATCTCTACCTTCTCTCTGCAGGTTCTTGGATAAGGCAGCAATCTTGAGTGACAAAGACTGTGATGGAAATTATGCAGTATGTGGTAATAATGATCCATGGAGCCTATGCACCGTCACCCAAGTGGAAGAAGTTAAATGTGTGCTGAAGCTCCTTCCCATATGGCTCTGCACCATCACCTACTCTGTGGTCTTCAGCCAGATGGCCTCCCTCTTCGTCGAACAGGGGGACAGGATGAACACCAACTTCGGCGACTTCCACATCCCTCCTGCGAGCATGTCGGTGTTTGACGTACTCAGCGTCCTGGTGTGCATCCTCTTCTACCGGGACATTCTTGTGCCATTGATGGAGAGCTTCGGCGGGAGGCCCGGGGGCCTCACCGAGCTCCAGCGCATGGGGGCGGGGCTGGTGATAGCCGTGCTCGCCATGGTGGCCGCCGGTTGGGTGGAGTTGGAGAGGCTCAGCAGAGTGGAGCTGCCCCATGAGCCGAGCACGCTGAGCATATTTTGGCAGATCCCGCAGTACGCCCTCGTCGGAACCTCGGAGTTCTGCATGTATGTGGCGCAACTGGAGTTCTTCAATGCGCAGGCTCCGGATGGGCTCAAGAGCTTCGGGAGCTCCCTCTGCATGGCTTCCATCTCGATTGGGAACTACGTGAGCAGCATGCTGGTAACCATAGTGGCAAACCTCACGTCAGGGGAGACCAGCCCTGGTTGGATTCCGAACGATCTGAACAACGGCCACCTTGACAAGTTTTTCTTCCTCTTGGCGTTTCTAACAGCCATAGATTTCATCATATATCTTCCCTGTGCCAGATGGTACAGGTGCATGAAAATTGAGGGCAACGAGCTGGAGATGCAAAAAGAATACCACAAAGGTGAGCAGGTCTAGCCAGCAGTTCTGAAGGGCAAGGTCTATACAAGTTTATGAACCTTATTATCTCTTCACTGTTCCACCGGAAAACACACGAGTGCAGAGAAATGAGTGGACTCTGGTTTTGTTTTATCTTTTTGTTTTTGTTTTTTCGTTTTGCGTTGTTTTTTTGTTTTTTTTTTGGGGGGGGGGGGGGGGTTGGAGCAGGCAGGAGGTGTATGTATTAATGATTAAATTATGTACAGGAAGTAATCGCTGTCGCAACGTACCCAGCAGCGATGAAAACTATTAAATAAATAGAAGCCCATGCTACAATCCATAGCAAGTTTTTGAGAGATGATTTGTTTGCAAAATCTGTTCTGAGTGCACTGAGGAAATTCGAATTCTATTTTGACTGCACATAATCTAGTATATATCTGCTGCCTTACAGGCGTAGATACTTGTATTACTAAGCCGAGACGATAGAAGGGAGTTGGGCGACAGAGATTGCATACAGCTCACGAGGGTGGAAACTTACAAAGAGACAGCAGCTATATATGGAGGAATGGAAGATTATTGAAACAACTGAGGCCTCCCCATTCAGAGTTTGAGCATCTTCCTCCCAGTCCGAGATTAATTGCGGTCCTCTGGTAACATTCCTGCCCTCTGTATACAAAACTGCGAAAGAGGAAGGAGTGCGAGAGGAGTAGGTGAATCAGAGAAAGGCCCGGCGCCTCGGTGGTGCCATCCTTACGTCAGAATATATATATTTTCGGCCCCTTCCATCTATTCACAGTTCGGTCCCACCCCCTGTATAAAACGAGGGGGAGAAATTACCGTCAGTGTGCTTGTATTGAGACCTGGACTTCCTCGGTATTAATTCTCTCGATCGGTGCAAACCTTGAGGGGGATCTCCTCTCATATAAAATGGGTGATGATAGAGGCTGCTGCTTCCTTTTGTCACGGAAGCGGAGTCATCAAACGACCAGGGACGTTGCAGATGTGGTTGGGTTCAAGAAGGAATCTGGTTCCTCTCAATATAGGGGAGCATCAAACTCAATCAGGGAATTTGTGGAAAAAAAAAAAGAATTCCAAACTTTTTATGTTCAGTTTAAATTTCTTTCATAAAATACAGATGGCTCCACCTCTTTTTCCTTGAATACTGACGGAGACCAATCCTCCCTATATTGAGAGGAACCAGACTTTACAAGAAGGGTGTCCGAATCACGCCTCTTTCTCGCGCCCCATTCTATCGGAACCTCATCCGATTCATGTACCCAAAATGCCCTATTAGTTTCAAGACATTGACCCATTTGTCATGTGGACCCAAATAGTTGCAGTTGGTGACAATTTATTTTTGAAAAATATTTAATATCTTCTTAAGACGTGTAAATTGTTTGATAAATACTCTTCTTAGTTAAAAATTGGATAAAAATTTTCTCTCTTTTTCTTTTAAATAATAAAATTATTTCTCCAATAATACATAATGAGGATGTAATTTTCATCACATCACTCTACCAGGTCCATAGGACTAATGTGGCCCATGACGGCGTCTAGATAGCTACTCGCCCTCCACATGTCCTTGGATGTCTTGAAGGCATCCGAGCATGGCTCCTCCTCTTATTCGATGCTCGCCCTCGATGTGTCCTTGGACATTTTAGAGGCGACCGAGCATTGTCCTATGCCGCAGGGGCTCTTGCTTGGAGATGGTGTCCTGGCACCCTGTTAGCTATCTTTGGGGGGGTCCTATCACCGAGGAGGCCCAGATGCATGCATTACGCGCACGTCACGATATAGCGAACTCCAATAGTTGAAATTGTCTGCACCCTTCTTAGACTCATTACTTCTCTGTCACGAGACATTAACGGGGCACCTCCCAACGTCCTGAACGGTTAGCACCACACACTCCCTCTATTAGGGGATCCCTTTTAAAAAGCTTATAACTGCCCCCCTCAAAGGAACTGTTACAGTCTGCTGGCACATCAACCCCTCCTCCCTCGAGCTCCATCTATATAAAGGGACAAAATCCTCTGGAACCAGGTACATACTCTCCTGCCTTCAAACCTCTTATAGGGTGTTTGGGAGCAATTTTTTTCAAAAATGTTATTTCTATCTAAAAAATTATAATGTGTTCTCTTTAATTCAAATTTAAAATTAAGAAAAATAGTTCTTTGCTGTTTGGCCGGAAACTATTTTAAAAATTATGGAAGAGGGAGGGGGGAGGGCACCGGGCGCAGGGGCGAGGGAGGGGAGGGTGCCAGGGGGAGGGGCGCAGGGGTGAGGGAGGT